>CM033716.1:14320043-15520043 GCA_019671005.1 Hibiscus mutabilis
TGGGACAATCTAGTTTAAACCATGACCATCTATCTTTGAAAATGGAAGAAGATAGGCCAAATGGTGATAGAGCCGAAAAACCCTTCCCTCGATCTACGAAAAGAAATGATTCGAATACAACATGGAGGAATGGAAGGATGACAAGGAGCTTACTTACACAACAATAAAAAGAAGGATAAGGATTTACTTCGGGTAGGCTCTTAGACTCAATAAACAAGCCTTTACTTCAAACAAAATAATGAAAAAAAAGGCCCACTTCATTACGAGAATGGAAAGAATCAAACGAGGGACAACTAGGCGAATTAGTCAAAGGTGGAACCCCCCCAAGAAGACCCAGTGGCAATGGATGGTTAGAACCCGGAAAGAAGAAATATCGGTTTTTTTATATTACACGAACAGAAAATAAAGATTGATTGCAAAGCTTTTCACTCCTTACTTAAACTTAAAGCTCAGAAATGCAGGATGGTCTTGGACGGACTTCGGACAAAGAGAGGGAAAAATTGAAGACTGAGGATAATTAAAGCTTAATTTAGTCCCGACAAGAAAAAAGAAGATGACGGTCGCTCGTGCACCATGACTAATTAGGAACTCACCCAAGGTGTGAAGCGAAAACATCCTTTATTGAGACTGGAAATATAGAAAAGTGGGTCTGAATCTTGCCATTTTCCCTAATGATTGATGCTATGATCATGTATCAATATGTTGCTTTTCTCAGTAATAATTTTTTTATTCAAAATATAATGAGAAACCTGCAATTCTTTTTAGACAATTAAGAAGTATTGGAGTTGGGTAGGACAATTGCCTAATTGGTGACAACCGAATTGAATCAAAGCTCTAATGTATCAAATATCATGATTAGGTATTCATAAATAGAGGCAATAAACGGGTTATTCTTTTAGATCGGTTTGGGTCAAGATCAGGTCAACTTTTAGATCGGTCGGTTTTTGCCAGGTTTCAGGTTGGATAAATTTTTTACACCCGTATATATGACTTTTTGGTGAGTTGTGCAATAGTTCATATTTCATCCTTCTTTATTTCTTTTAACATCTTTTCTTTATTTCATGTTGCTTTATGTTCAGATCCATTCGATTCAGGTTCATTTCGGATCAACTAAAATTCGAATCGATTTCAGTTCGGTTCAATTTACTTCGAGTTTTGGATCATCATATTCGGTCGATATCGAGTCTTGGATCAAATTTGCAAGGTCTAAATACATTTGTGAGTTACATATAAACAAACAAAATCCACCATCCTTTTATTTTATGAGGAATGTATCAACTTTACTTTCATTTATCAATGTAAATAAATTACGTCATGTACATTTTTAAATTTTTTAGGACGACAGTTCTACGATATATACATAGGAATGGTAGCGGGGCAGACTGATTTTTGGTCGTTTCGACCCTGACCCAAAAATTAAAGGAGTATATCCATTTTCTACCGGTCCTAAAATAGAAGACTTCACCCAGTTCCAAATCTGTCCCGAATTTTAGGGATAATACCTAACCCAATCTGATCCGATTTAATTAAAATTAATTTTTTATACCTCTATCAGATTTTGAACTCCATCACTTTGTAAGGCCACCCAAACACTCACATTTGGAGTAAAAATGCATTTTATGCATCAGTTTACTAAGGAGAATATGTTTTATTTTTCACTTAATTAAATCCAAATTTACCAAATCTTTTATGATAAACAGTTGATTTATTAGTTCTATTTGCACACAAAAAGCATTTGGTTCAAGAAGAGAAGGATTTGTTATTCTATTAAGTTTTTTGTGAAGAATGTTATTCTATTAAGTTATTAGTAGATGGAGTCACTTTTAAGTATTATAGTGGAAATTAAAGTACATATTTATAGAAGGAATAATACTTCTCCCATTTAATATAAATTAAAAATGGTACCAATAAAAAGATGTGTATAAACTTTGCTCAGTTGCTGAATAAGAAGCAGAACCTTACTGTTGACTCTGCTAAGGAAGGAGAACCGTGGCTTGCTGAGTGGGGGGACGGGTACAGCAGGCGGTTCTCTCGGTTGGGTGTGGTCAAACTGAAAATGAACTGGGTGAAAACTTAAAACAAAGAGAAGACTCAAGGGATAAAAGAAAAGGGAGAAAAATAAAACATAAAATCTTAATAATATATATAACCGGGTTGGATTGGATCGGAAAAAAATTCACCTCAAATTCAAACCTGTTCTGCCCAAACTCAAAGTTTAAGGAAAAAGTATTGTCCCTGTAAAATCGGGTCGGATTGAACCTTGTTAGATTCGGATTAATTTCTCATTCTAAATTATATGTTCAAGAATAAGGTTTTAAAGACCTTTGCCAATCCAGACGCCTTACAGTGTTTAAAATTTAAATTTTTTAAGATCAACATCGTTCGTTTTTTTCATTGTGTCTACTTATTGTGTTCATCTATCCAAGATACAAAAATTCACTAGAGGAAAATCAAATTCATTACTTCTCAAACTAAATTTACAGTTTTAGGCTCGTTTCTACTAAAAATAGAGACAAATTCATATTGACTTGCTCAACAATTTTTTAAAGAAGCTACTAGTTTTATTATCGAGAAAATACCCAAATGACAATAAGGTTTACCATCTATCATTGTAAACTAAATACATAATTTGGTCTTTCTCCTAAAACTAGCCTCTTTAGACCAGACATGGACAATACATGAAAAGGTTAAAAACCCATCCAAATACTCAATCGAAAAATAGATATGAAACCTAACTATATCGGCAAAACGAACCACAAAAGGAGATGAAGCTATTGATAGACCACCGAAAAACGCAAATCATAGTCGAGCACCGTGAGAAACTCTTCACAAGCGCAAACCATGTATTCAAATTCAAACAAAATGTCCAGAGCAGGGAAGATCAACATGATTACAAATAAGCGCCATCTTGATCAGTCGTGGCATCGTCAAATCCAACCCTGATAAAAACATAAAAGAAAGAACGGCCAAAACGACCGAAGAAGTAGAAGAAAACATGCCAAAGCCCAAAAGGCAGAGATGAACATGCCAATAAATAGAGTTAAACATGCCAATAAACAAAGATAAACGTGTCATAAAGGTAGGAAAACTTTGTTACAATGACAGAATTATTTTATTAAAAACTAAAAAAAGAAAATAAAATAAATTCGATAGTTGACAATCGACAAAAAAAACAATGTTGCCGTCGACTACAAAACAAAACAAAACTTAAGACGCTAAGATGAAGAATTGCTGAGCGACTAAGAAAAATTAGGGAAAAGTTTGGAGAGCGGCCTTCAAAGAGAATTTTATAAAGTATTTTTAAAATGGTATTTTCATGGGTAGCCAATTATATCTGATTTGTTCAACCTTTTAAAATGTCTTCTATAGAAGAAATATCATGAAATAAATAATAGTTGAACTTTTTTTGAAATAAATAGTTGAACTTTTATACACACATATTATATGATAAGCCTCCTTACTGTCATATTTCACTAAAATGTATTCCCTTTATTTTTAAAAAATTGACTATTATTGATTTTTTACTTAGTTTTAAAAAAAATTGTGTACAAGGTGTATTGTAAAATAATTAAAATGACAATTTCATCTTTAAAAATTAAAGTTTGTTTTGTTGAAAAACTAAAAAGATGATAAAAAAAATGTGACTAATAAAAATTATTGAATTTTTCAATTAAACAATTTAAATTAAATAATTTTAAAACACAAAGAACAAGTTTAATAAGAGTGGAGTAACCTTCATTGAGGAAGAAATAATATTTATTTCGTACATTACACTAGCGACATAACAATATATATATAATTACATTTTCATTAACAAAAAAAATACTATAAATGAAAAATAGAAGAAAAAGAAAGAATCCAATAGACCACAGGTCAGAGCAGATGGTTTACATCGAAATATATGACACAAATTGGAACTGATCATATCAAGCAACGGGGACCTTCACCGATAGCTTATCAATTTCATCCTTCCAAGGGTTACCCCTTAACTCATTCACGGGACTCGACCTAAGCGCTCTCCAAACAGCACTGTTACACTTGAAGCCCGACCCGAATGCAATCTGCCATACCCTATCCCCACCCGAAACCCGACCCTTAGCCTCCATGTAAGCCAATTCATACCACAATGAGCTACTTGAAGTGTTTCCAAATCTGTACAGAGTCATCCTTGAAGGCTCCATGTGCCAATCTGTTAGCTGCAAATTCTTCTGCAATTCATCCAAAACAGCCCTTCCACCCGCATGGATACAGAAATGCTCGAAAGCAAGCTTGAAATCGGGTATATAAGGCTTAACTCTGGCTTTGAAAACCTTTTTTCGAACCAGGGTCAAAAAGAACATGAACTGTTCCGTGAATGGTAAAACAAGGGGACCCAAAGTGGTGATATTGGTTTTCAACGCGTCTCCAGCCACAGCCATTAGCTCCCGAGCCAATGAAACTCCAACTGTTCCTTTGTCATCCTCTCTTTGGTAAACGCAGTTGTAATGTTTGTCATCCGCGCCTTTATGGGTCCGAACCAAATGGGCGAGTTTGTATTTGGACCGACCCTTGTCTCGTCCCTTGTTCGACAACAGCACAGCGGCTCCACCCATGCGGAATATGCAGTTGCTTAGCAACATGGACCTGTCATTGCCGAAATACCAGTTGAGTGTTATGTTCTCGGTGCTTACCACCACGGCGTAAGTGTTGGGGTTGGCTTGGAGAAGGCTTTTAGCGAGCTCGATCGATATAAGCCCAGCGCTGCAACCCATCCCTCCTAGATTGTAGCTGTTGATATCTGTACGTAGCTTGTAATGGTTCACTATCATGGCTGAGAGGGAGGGGGTTGGATTAAATAAGCTGCAATTAACGATAAGGATGCCTATTTCCTTCGGGTTGACTCCGGTTTTCTCAAAAAGCGAGTCCAGCGCTCCGAACATGACCGCTTCTGCTTCAGCTCGAGCTTCTTCCATGGACAGATTTGGCGGCCTAGATGTTATTCCTCTCGGGAAATATGTCTCGTCGCCTAGACCGGACCGGGTCGATATCCGTGTCTGAAATTGAAGCGTGTCGTCGGTGAAAGCTCCGGTCTCTTCACTCATCTCGAGGAACGAATCGACCGACATTTTACGATGGTCTTCAGGTTTGTAGCAAGCGAAATCAACGAGGTAAACCGGCCTGGATCGTTTCGCTAGGTAGAGAGCAAAGAGGAAGAATAAGAGTAATGAAGCAGCTAGTCTTGTAGCAGCATCAATGCTCTCGAGTCGAAGGGCTTGGTTGGTCCATAACTCGGAAACCCGGTCCAACTTTAGATCGATCAACTGAACCAGGGTGGCAAGGAAAAGTGGTAGGATTAAAACAGCCATGAGAATGGTGGCGGGGTTACATGAATAACCATAGCCTAACTTCACATACTTGAGCTTTACGGATTGCAGGAAATCAGGCAACCTTCGCCGGATTTTGATGATGGCGGAGGAGGAGTCTTTGAATGCCATCTCCGCCGTGAGCCTCTCTTTATCCATCTCAATACTATCCTTATCCATAATGTAGAACAAGAAATCAGCCTAGAATGAAAATTTAGATGCGAGGAAGATGGAACAACGGGGGAGTTAATATAGCAATAGCTTGAAGAAAGAGAGTCAAAATGGGAAGCTGGGAGGAGAGTGTTGAATTAATGGTGGGTAGTTCCGAGAAAGGATAGACCGCTCAACCACCAAAGAAATATAATTAGGGAATGCTATAAGGGAAATCAAATATAAACTATTAAAAAAAGTGGACGTAAAACCAATAATTATTTGGACTAACGAGATGAAACATTAATTTTTTAAATAAAAATAAAAATATAAATTTTAATGTTACGAATACAGGTAATTAGATTAAAAATATTATATCATATTAAATTTTTAAAAAATTTAATTAAAATTAATCATTTAATAAATTGAATATTAGTAATTAAATAAAAATGGACGTAAAGTCCCAGCATGGTCATCTCCTTGAACGATATGTTGCCGACTTGCCTTGTTGGTGGGGCTGAGCCACCATGTGAGATTGTGAGGTTTCTTTCAAGAAAAGGTCAAGTGAGTCTTTTCGCTTCCCATTTACATGGCGATTTGGGTTAAGTGCAAGTAATATAAAATAAATTTTAAAATATATAAAAATAAAAATTATAAAAAAAATTACGAAAACATGATATCACACGTATTTATAGTTAAATTATATGAACAAAAAAAATTAAAAGAAAACAAAAAACAATGAAAGAATAGAAAAAATAGGAGAAAATATGTGCATGTTTTTAAATTGTACTTAACATATTTCTAATATGAAAATATATTAAATACGTAATACGAGAATTGTCCGTATTTTATATACTTTCACTTTTTCTTTTGATTTCACCGCAATAAAAGGTCAAAAGGGAGAGAAAGGGGTGGGGTTAGTTGGGCGGTGGAGTGTAGGTGACTGAACAATAAATAAGGGGACCTCAAAGAAGTTGTCGCTAACCTGTCCAAATTCCTAGTATGAAAGTTCTTCAACTTTCTTTTCTTTCTCTTGTCATTAGTCGAAGGTTAAATTTGCCACGTGCTATTAGATTTACATTGTAACTAGTTTCTTTTTTTATGTATAATGTCCAAGTTTATTACTCCATATTAAATGGGATAAGCTGCATTAGATTTTTGTTCGTTTTCAATAGGTTATCGACGTGAATTAGTTTTATTAAAATTAAGTTAAATTATACGAAATATCATTGAAGTTTAACACGTGTATAAAAAATATCATTAAATTATAAAATAATAATATTATATTACTAAAGTTTGTTTCTAACTTCAATCTGAGTATTTTACTCAGGAACAGAGTCAAAATTTGAGGTTGGAGGGCAAGCTATAAATTTTTTAATGTTTTTAGTATGTGACATAAAATAGGCATGATTAAAGAGTAAAGATTTTTTTGTTTCAAATCAAGAATCTCTAGGTTGAAAGATTGGCACCAAACCACATGGCCAACTATAATTTCAACGCAAATAGTATATAAATAATACTGTAATTCAATTGAGCATATGTTTATCCATCTGAGCAATAGTAAGAACATACTTTACCCGCGTGACCAATTTTTTTCCTTTTTTAGGAAGGAGGAGAGTTCTTTTATCATTTTTTTTTCAGTTTATTGTTATTGGTTATGAATATTTTTATGTTTGAATCTCTTTGTTTGGCTCACTTTTTAAGTAAAAAATTACCTTGTATTATCTTAAAAAATACTGTAGTTGCACTTAATTTCATTTATCTATGATATAATTTTATAATATTTATAATATAATTATATAAATACATTAACTTTATAAATAAATATCACTTATAATTTATATTACAAAACTAAAAATATTATTTATAATATATATAACTAAACCCTAAACCACAACTCCAAAATCTCAAACATTAAACTTTCAACCATAAATCATAAATTCTAAACCCAAACCCAAACTCAAACTCTAAAACTAAAAATATTATTTATAATATAAATTATAAATAATATTTTAATAATATAAATTATAAGTAAAATTTATTTATAGAGTTAATATATTTATAAAATTATATTATAAATATTATAAAATTATGAGTAAATACATTTAGCCGGTTTGTCAAGTTGTTTATCTTTTTTTCCTCATTTTTCTTAGCTCATGGGTTCTAGTCCAACTAGAAACACCCGTTTTTTTCTCTAGAATTCCTCCTCCCCTCCCCTCTTCTCTAGGTTGGATTCAGATTAGAATTTGGATTATAAGAAAAAACCAATATCATGGTATAAATGAAATTAAGTTCTTTTGCGGTTTTATTTATATTTCATTTGCGATAAAATTATATCAAATCTTTAAGCTGGCTTGGTGGTTTGATGCTAACCTTTTATCTTAGAGGTTCTTGTTTTGAGCCTTCTTAAATGCAAAGTTTTCTTAATTTTCTTCCATCAAATCAATGTCGTTTTGTCTATTTTAGGCAACAAAGAAACTATATTAAAACAACATCGTTTTGTATTTAATGGGCCGTTACAAGTTAACGACAGAGTGCTTTGATTGAAGCCAAAAAACAATTCAGTGATATAATAGTATCGTTTTATAGTTTAATGATATTTTTTATACACATATTAAAATTGAATGGTATTTTGTATAATTACCCTTAAATTACTATCAGTAAGAAAACTTTCATATTTTATCACTGGATTGCTAAACGACTAACGACAAGTTACTTGGGCATAATGACTCAGATATGGTTGCTGAAATTATTTTTTTCAACAATATGGTCTTCAGCAGTTTAATTTCAAAAATATGGTGAATTACTGTTCACAGTCAGAAGTCGGATTGAGTTCTACCCGACTTCATTGTTCATCCACTTTTTTGGGTATTTTTTTAGTTAAAATATTGAAGATGGTAGGAGATGAATCCGACTTTAATATAAAACACTGTTCAAAATTAGAAATAGAGAAATTCGACTTTAATCTTTTATTATTTTTTTTCAAATCACTGTTCAAAATCGGGTAGAAGTCAATCCGACTTTTAACTTGAACCGTAAACCACCATAGATTTGAAATTAAACAAAGAAGAATTATATTTTGAGAAAAAATTAAACCACGATATTGTGGTAATTTTGCCAGTTACTTGACACTTTTAAATGTCATATATGATAGAATTTAAAATTAGATAAATCTCAGTACTTAACCAATTTTGGAATTTTAGAAATAGCATCGAACTTTCTCAATTTTACACTTTTAACTTCAAATTACCAAAGGTTTACAATTGGTCATGATTTTACATATATTTTTTTTCTTCCTTTTTGGCCTAAAAAAATATGTAACATATTATCAGCTAAAAACTAAGTTCAGAAAAGCTTTTATTGTTGAACATGATTCAAGGGACTAATTTGGCGGTAGACGGTGGTTGACGTGGTAGGGGATCATTGGTGTCTATGATGATTAAACAGTTAAACAGTCATGTAAACAAACCAAACGAGGATATGTTTATATTCGTTTGTTTAATTTTAATCGAATAAATGAACAAACACGAACAATTAAATGAATATAATTTTTTGTTTGTTTTCGTTCGTTAAAATAATAAATGAACGCAAACGAATGCGAGCAAACATTGAGTATTGTTTAATTTTTTCTTAAATAATTTGAAGTCTCGTACATTGAATATTTGTTTATTTTTTTTCTTTTTCTTTTATATTTGTAATATGTGTTTTTAAAATTTTTAAATATAATACTTTTGTTATGAAAATAATAAATATAAACAAACATATGTGAATAAATTTAAACGAACATAAACGAATGGATCACCGAACATGCAGGAACGTAAATGAACGAACAAGCCATTTGTTCGTGTTCGTTCATTTAATTAAACGAACATAAAATATTGTTCATGTTTGTTCGTTTAATAAATAAACGAACTTCCCGCCAAACAGTTCACGAACGGTTCACTGAACGTTTGGTTCATTTACAACCCTAAAATTAAATTAAAATTTATAACTAAAATTGTTATTATACCTTATTATGTTACTGTTTTTGTTAAGTCAATAATCAAAGTTAACTATCAATAATCAAAACAAAAAATAACGTAATATTAATAATTATTCTTGAAGAAAAATTAGTTTGTTGACCAAAATGATTTATTTTTTCAATAATTTAATGTCTGTAGGTTACCGTATCTCTTTTACCCATAAAGGCCAACCAACATCCCTACGTGGCTTAATGCAAAGGATGAACATGAAATCCCACAAGATATATGCCATTTTTGGTGAACAAAAATTTAAGCTAAATTTAAAGAATTTGATCTCTTTCATAGAATTGATGACAATGATTTGAATGAATTTTCTAAAATTGAAAAGATGTTAGAAACATGAGATGAAGGTTCAAGGGATTAGGGCCCTAAAATCAGACTTTGTCCCCTAATAATTTTAAAAAATAATTTAGCTCTCGAGTTTTTTTAAAAATTCATAAGCTTCAAAAACTTGAATATTTTTAAAGGTAAACTACATCACATAGCACTCAACTATGGCTGTTGACTCGAAAATGCCACTGAGTTTTAAAAAAGTTTAAAATAAACACTAAACTTTAGTTTGTGATTCAAAAATACAACTGTGCCCTTAGCTCTTAACACTCCGTTAAGTCAAAATGACGTCGTTTTAGTGCGGTTGTTTTGAAGTCTAATTTAGCCCAAAACGGCGTTATTTTTTGGAGAAAAAATATTAAAACCATACAAATAAAAAGGCTAAACTTTAACCACTAAACCAACTTGAAATTATAAAATATTTTACCACAAATATTATATATGTCTTAAACTACTTGAGATTAATTCAAATTATTTTAAAAAATAAATAACACTACAAGTAATATAAATAAATAAATAATATAAAATATATTATTTGTATATATATCAATATATATATAAATAAAAATGTATTTTTTTTATTTTTTATATACTATTTATAATATAATATATTATTTTTAAAAAACTTCAAAATATTCATAAATATAATATATTTATATTATAAATAATATATAAAAACTTTGAACTCTAAATCCTAAACCTTAAACTACAAAGCCCAAATCTCAAACCATAAACCTTATAGTTTGAGGTTTAGGTTTTATAGTTTTTATATATTATTTATAATATAGATATATTATTTTTAATAAATATATTATTTTATTAAAAAATAAATATATTATTTATAATGAATATATTTTAAAAATAATATATTTATATTATAAATAATATATAAAAAACTATAAATATAATATATTTTTATTGATATATGTAAATAATATATTTATATTATTTAGATATTAATATTATTTATAATATTATTTTTTTCATAAAATAATTTGGTTGAACTAAATGGATAAATTCATATAATTTAAATAAAAATATTTTATTTTTATATATTATTTATAATATAAATATATTACTTTTAAAATACCCAAAATATTCATAATATTAATATATAAAAAAATCCTTAAAACTTAAATCTTAAACGGTAAGGTTTAGGGTTTAAGTTTGAGGGTTGGAGTTTATAAGTTTATAGTTTAGGGTCTAGGGATTTTTTATATATTATTAGTAATACAAATATATTATTTTTTATGAATATTTTTATTTTTAAAATAATATATTTATATTATTAATAATATATAAAAATAATGTATTTTATATTTCTATATATTAATATCATTTATACTATTTTTTATTTCATAAAATAATTTGAATTAATCTCAAGTAGTTTGACATATATAATATTTCTGGTAAAATATTATATATTATCATGTTGGTTTAGTGGTTAAAGCTTAGCTCTTATATTTGAAGGTTTGGGTTCAAACCGTTCTAGTGCATATTTTTAATATTTATCCTCTAGCAAAACGACGTCATTTTGACTTAACGGAAGTGTTAAAGAGTTAACGGCATAGTGGTATTTTAGAGTCACAAACTAAAGTTCAATATTAATTTTAAACTTTTTTAAAGTTCAGTGATATTTTCGAGTCAGCGACCATAGTTGAGTGGTATGTGGTGTAGTTTACCCTATTTTTAATTATACCATCTCTCATAATTTTCAAAAGTTCTTATTAAATCTATCAAAATTATTAAATATTTTAGTTAAACCCTCAATTTTTTTTTTGAAAATATTAATTTGAGCCTTCAAATTTTTTTAAAAATTAAGTTCCCCCTCCCTCAAACTATTACCTCAAGTTCTATCACTAGCTAGGAACAATATTTTGGATTTAGTGAGTTGGATATAAGAGTTACAAAGACTATTTTTTATTGACAATTACAAAGAAGGTTATCCAAATACCCTAAATTTAAATAACTTTCGTATACTTTTTTTTGAAGTAAAACATATTCTTATATATAATTAAATAATCTCTTTCCTTTAAAATAGATGAGATTAATACATATGCTTCAAAAATTATTTAAATTTAATAATTAATAAAATTATATTAAAAAGATAGTTCTATAAGTAAGAAATTAATAAATTAATCTTTCAAATATGCTTAGTAATGTTATATTAAAAAAATCTAATTTTATAATCTAATACATATTAATAGATATCAATTATTGATAACCAATAAACTATTCAAACAAGTATTGAATATAACTATGTCTTTATATGTTATTTTTGCTTATTCAAATAAGCAAACAACTTTATACTATAAGTTAATTTTTCCAAGTAATTTTATACAATCAGTTAATATAATCAGTTGGGCAAATCAATTAATGTAATCCACCATCAGCCAATAACTAATATAATACTATTAACTATCAGCTATCCGTTAATTGGCGAACACGTCATAATTTTGTTTTTATCGTTATAGCTTGCATCAACAACTTTAGTTTGCTCAATAAACATATTTGGTTCATGTCAGGAAACCAAGAGTGTGGAGAAAGAAAGATGAATCTTATTTACTCTTCAGCAGTGTCTTCATCTTTCCAGACCACATCCTTTAATACCGACAAAAATTGTTTGTAGAACTGTCATATTAAAAGATGAGAACTAATACATGGAGTTGGATCTTAAGGAAACTTCAGAGTAAAGGTGCAAGATTTGGTGATCTTCAACCATCCATTATAGCTCAATTACATAGGAGAAGGAAACGTATCAATTGGACATCTTACTGGAACTCCACCTCAAACACATGAGATTGGAAAGTGATCGAGTTTTGTAAACTTTAATGGTTGTCCCTTTGTGTTTGTTTTAACGAGTCCCTGTCCCGTGGTCTTTTGCTTAAGCCTCTCCATTCGAGTTAGCTCTTGAATTTGGCTTGTTTCTATTTTCTCTCATTTTAGGCTTATATTATTTGTATTTGCTTGTTAAATTTTTTGAGAGCGAATCTTGATCATTTCAAGTTTAGGTATTTTTTAGATTCAAGTAATTTAGAGTTCGAATCGTTTTGGATTTGAGTCATTTGACTTTCTAGGCTCAAATCATTTCGAATTAGAGTTATTTTAAGTTTCACATTAGAGTTCAATTATTTTAGGCTCTGATTAATCTAGAATTCGATCGTTTTCACATTGATAATTTTAAATTAAAATTAGATTAATGAACCTTACTATGTCTTACGATAAAAATTGAACCAAAAATAATTTGGTACCAAAATGATGTACTTGATCCTCAAGACAAATTATTATAGAACTACTCTATTTTATACTTTTGTGAGTTGTAGGTCCCTCTACATATAATCCCACGGACGAATGCAACCTGTTCCCGGAGGAGCTGATCTTGGATCCTCGAGTAGCGACTAATCTATACCAGTTATAACATACATATTTTTAATTTATCTGCCAGCCGCCATTGATTTTTAAAGAAGGGGCAACAAAGCTTCAAACATGGAGCATAATAAGAGTTGGTAAGATTTTATTGTCATCGAAAATGTTATTTCCAGGTCGTTTGTCACCGTAGCCAAGACATTAACGCCACCGGGGGACTGTTCCAATGAAACATACCACTATCGGTTTCTCTAAAATATCACGTTGCTAACAGGATTCTTCATTCTCAAACTTCAATGACAAACTTAACACAGCTTTTACTCGCATTCACTTCAACGAACATAATGTCAAATTGCAAATTCAAACCTAAGATAAATAATACGTCAGCATGATACACAAGCAGTAACTTCGACTTCCACAATTGAGGTCATATGTTCTCTCATTAAAAGCTCATGCCTCAACATCTGAACGCGTTGGAAATTCGAGGCCATGAAGTGCCGGTATGTTGTCTAAATCATCTTCTGAGAACAATGGGAACAACCACAAACTTTTCTTCGTGCCAAACACCTTAAACAGTGAAAAATAAAGAAAAGAAAGAGTAAGAACACCTTTTGCCGCATTCCGATTAAGATATACATATGTCCATTCCATTGCATGATACATCACTAGTGATTAAAATGACTTGACGGCCACAAAGGGGCATCAAGCGACATCTTTGAATCCCCTTTCCAAACATTACCAACTATGCCTCATGTAAAGCTTATAAATTTTGATATAACAAATAGTTTAAGGACCAAATAGTAAAAAAAAAACAAATTTCTAAGTACTCAAAGTCTTACAAAAATGACAAGGATTTGAACTTAAAATCGTTTCTAGGTCAAAAACACCCCAAAATTTTTTTAAGTGTTTCATACTTAAATTAACCAATTACGCCTAAGCGTATCGATAAGCTCCTTAGCGTTTTGATATGATTTTTCACTATTAAAATTTTAATCGTAAAAACATACCGATACGGTTATTCCAACATCAATACAGGCTTCATCTAGGTTTGTGTTCTTAGAAAGCAATATCGATACAAGGTGTTGAGATTTTCAAATCTTTGCATTTAATTTTGTTACCGTTGATACGCCCCTTAAGCGCACTAATGCATTTTTATTAGACTTTTTTCTCATATTTCAGTGAGCTAAAACCGTACAGACACGACTATAGCGTATCAATACGTCACTGCTTTTACACTATATTCGTTTCGATACGCCTCTGCACAACGGTTCTCTTTTTTTACAGGTACTAATACAGCTCTTCGTATACCGATACGGTTGGTCACCAAACAACATTTATTGCAGAAAAATAATCTCCAACGGCTCTATTAATGACCTCAACCACCTAAACGGTTAGAAATCAATAAGAGAGTATAAAATTAAATCTCCAAAGCTGCAACAACTATTGAACATCCATTGAATAACTATCAAGCATTCAAACAAAAATCCAACCCTTTAAGCTTTTTAAGTCATATTTTGTACCCAACTTGTGTATTCTAAATTGTAATATTTTATTTCAAGTTTGGGGTTTGTGTGACTTTGTATTTGGGCAAACATATCACCTTTGTGACGAATTTTTAGTTTGCTATCTACTTGTAAAAGAGTGAACCTTAATCAAGTTTTGGGTAAAAACCTTTATCAATTGCAATGGTTGCCTCGACCTAGAAAAGGGGAAGGATTCTTAGGGAATTGTGTTAAAATCATTAGTGAAAAATTAAGGCAGTGGATGTAGAGCTTGTTAAAAGCTTAAACCACTATAAATCTTTAGCCCATCATTTTTATCTTTTTGCTTTGCTTCCCTTCAAAATTTCTTTTGCCAATTCACACCCTCTTGGCCTTTAATCTTCGATTGATTATCCCAACACCTTATTTATACCACATTATGAACCATAAATTACTCGGATGTTATTGATAAGTAGATCAAATTTCCTCGTACGAACGTGTCCATTGATAAATAAAACAAGAAGCTCAGGGAGTACGCAAAGCAAGTATTCACCTGCTCAAAATTCTTTTTTCCTGCCCAAGTCATATCTCCATCTGACTAATCCGTTCTTCTCATGAACCTGGAAAATTATTTCAAAAAGGTAATGTATAATGCATTAAAAATCAAATAAAGCCTTCAAACACACAACCCATCCAAATGATAATATCATTACTCATGAGGTGGTTGCTTAAAATAAAAGCATGAGCTTCACCTAGCTTCTCAACCACGAGAAGACAACAGATAAAAATAAACATCTTACTGCTCTAACGAATCTCTAAGCAACAATATAAAACACCATAAACAAAATCGAGATGGCTGAAAAGTATTAGCTGTATGGTATACCTCAACTGATGTCGTATTGCTTGATAGAAGAGATGCATGCATGATGAGGAAACAAACAAGACTCAGAGCAAAAGCAAAATTGAGAACTGCATCAAGGGACAGAATCTGAAAGAAAGATGAAAGCAATGAGAATGCATAACAAATATGATGAACTGAAAATGACATCAACTTGAGTTGAGAACTTACCAAATGCCAAAAAGATTATTGCTGATTTGGCAGGAGAAGCAGAGTGATTCTTGGCTTCATGAAAGAAGTTGATAAAACTCGGCAGCAACACTACAGTGACTAGTGTTGTCTCCAAAAATGTATATAACTTTCATTGGGAGAAATGAATGTCAGGAAATATAAGAATGATGAGATGGACATTCATGCCCCCTTCTCTTGGTTCAAAAGAAGGGTAAGGAGAAGAGAAGATCATACTTTCTAAGCAAGTTTAAATATATGAAGCCAACATTCAGCTCAGCCACCTTTAGTTTGATCAGTATGAAGCACTTTTATTAGGAGGGAAAAGGAAAAAATGGAATTAGGCTGCAAAACTTTTAAAGACGCCATAATCTGAAATGTGGAAAGAACTTTATGTAAATGTATTTAACCATGCTCAACAGCCCAAGAAGGAAGATACAAAGCAACAGAAAGCACAAGGCATGAATAAATATTTAATGTTTTTATATATTAGTAGTAGTAATTACATGATAAAATCACCAATGACAAAGCGAATAAAAAATTTTCAACTGTCGGATTAAAAGAGTTGCAAAAATAATCGGCTGGCTGAAATTCTTTCTTAGATATCTCAAAGAGATTGCAAAAAGCAGAACTTCAAATGACCCATTGCAAACCCTTCCTCCTTAGGCTTATTAGGAGTAAAAAGAGATTGTTAATATTACAGTCATACTTACATATCATGAGGTATCTTTTTGAATTGAAACACAAAATTGGTAAGTAATATCAAGTCAAGCGAAACAGATCCTTTCCAGTGAAATTTAGTTATGGCATTCTTATTTCAAAATAAGCCACAAAAAAACCTCTAGACAAACCATGAAGTGGAAAGCATAAAAAGGAAAAAGAAAGGCGGACCATACTTCTTAAAATCTTATTCCATAACTATATAAATTACTATGTAAGAGGAATGGAAGTTACCAAGAAAAGAAGAAAAAACTTGTAAGTGCATGCACGAACACAATTCACCACCCAGACACAGTGGTGATCCATCTTGAGAACACATCTTCGACCTGCAGAAACACAATGCAAAAGGTCATGTTTCATGCTATCAACTTGAGTCTCATACTTCATTTATGCCCCATTAAAATCAGTAGCATTATTCCAAGCAATAGTATCTGAGACAGTTTATAAAATCTACAAGAGAGGTTGCCAAAATGAGTGGTCCTTCCCTCGGTTCATCTCCTTGAATTAAGGCATTAGCAATCTTTCCCAATGTCAACCAAACCCAACTAATCCCTAATTTCAAATTTCCCCCCTTTTTTCATTCAAAGCTAGCTAGGTATTCGCCCTTCTTCAATTCAAACAAAATAGTTAACAGAATAAGTTTAAACTTTAAAAGCAAACTTAAAGATTCAAATTTGACATACAAATGGAACAATGATGACACCGTGGCGGTTTTCCATTCTGGCAATGGGTGCAATAACCACCACCGCGTGTTCTTCTCTCAAATCCATCTTCAGCAGCTGCCAAAGAACTACCAACCTCCGGATTCTCCTCCACAAAAACAGCTCTCCAATTTTCAGGCACAGAACCAGGGTCCTTAAGCACAACTCTTATATAACTCCATAGTAAAAGTACAAGCTTCAAACAAAAATAAAATGAGAGTGTTGCTAAACAAAGCAACAGGCAGTAAAATTAATTACCACAGAAACAAATTTACCAGAACATGGAATATAATGACGATGGTGAATGATAAAAAGGAGTGGTATCCTCCGCGGAGTAAATCTGGGCCACACGTAAGCAGAACGACAGCGTAGTAAGAGACGCCGATAATTGCGGCGACGAGGAGGATCATGACGTAGCTGAGGACTCTGAGACCAGAGCAAAACTTGAAGAGGTTTATTTCCATCCGGGAAGTGAACCGGCGGGTTATCCCGATTTGGGGAAGGATCGGAAGAGGTCTTCGGGTTCGAGCTGGGAACAGACGTTTCCAGATATCGGGAGCCAGGGTTCAAGGTTAGGTTAATTGATGTTTGGGGATGAGGATATTGGTATTCTGAGTTTCGTGTTATGGTAATCTACTAGTCGGTTAGATCTGTGCAGGCATGCACGGCGTGAGGAGGTAGTGTGGTGTTTTTAGTTGCCTCCTCGAACATAAATAACTTGGCTTGACTCTCACTCTTTTTTGGTCAAAATATACTTTTGGTCCGTCTACAATTTATAATATCACTTTTTTTTTCTCTCAATTTTGACCACATAACATAATTACGTGGGTGACCACATAATTATAGGAGAGGTTCTATTTTTTTCATATTTTTTCAATTGCATTAATAAGATTACTTAATTATTTAAGTGATATTAAAGTCACCTACGGTTAAAATTTAATAGAGAGGCTCATTCTTGAGATTTTCGTGGCCTAAGGCCGAACTTAAAAATTAGACCCTTGTTACAAGTATTCGAATAAAAATTGAATTTTAAGAGTAGAGCTCAATAACAAGTATTAGAAAAAACTAGATCTTTAATAACAAATATCGGAAAAAAATAAGTTTTATGAGTATATATTTAATAACAAATATTAAAAAAATGAAGCCCTACTAATAAGTATTGAGAAAAAATTAGACCTCTAATAATAAATATTGAAAAAATAAATTTTATCATACTCCTGATCAAATCTGAGGCTTTCGGCTTTTGGTGAGACAAGTTCTTATACTACCTCCGTCCCACTGAAAATTTCAAGTATTGACTTTTTTTAAGTCAAACTTTTAAACTTTGACTATTTATTACTTTAAATATATTATTAATAAAAATATGAAAAAAATATGTTTTAAAAACCTTATATCAAGTAGTTTAAAAATATATATTTTATAAAATTTAATTAATTCAAATATTTAAAATAATTGTAGTTAAAGTTAAAAAAATTTAACTTTTTAAAAATTAATACTGGACAAAATTAGTGGGACAAAGGGGTAACATATTATAAGATGGACTAAGAAGCTTCTCTCATATGGTGGCTGAGAGGTCTTTTTGAAACGTTTTGTGCAAGCCCCACCGACATATATTATGCCTTGTTACGCTCTCTCGAACGATTTAATTGATGATATGATTTCGACGATGCGATTGTTCTAGTGGACAGGAAACATAATATTGACTGGGGTTGCCCGTTATTTGCGTGGTCAAAGATTTGTCAACCTAAAGCTCTATGTGGTTTAGGCTTCCGAGACCTCAAGATGTTCAATACAACACTGCTCGGGAAGCAAGCTTGGAGGTTGATACTACATAAGGATTCTTTAGTGTTTAAAGTTCTGCAGGGTAATATTGTTAAAGCTATGCTTAGTGATCGTTCGCTTGGCGTGGCATTTTTAACGCTATGCAAATGGTATCTCTTGGAATGTGTTGGGTGTTGCCGTGTTGGTATTAATAGTCATGGTCGGGTGCATGAAAATGTTTGGGGAGGGATGATTAAGGTTAATTTTATTTATTCTTTTGTGGATGATGCCACTAACCCTATACTGTGCGGTGATTTTATGATACAAGATGAACCTCGCTGGAATGAACATCTGGTGCGCAATGTTTTCCCACCCAGTGATGCCCAACAAATCATATGTTTTCCGATTTCTCCCACACCCAACGAGCTGATCATATGGGAGGGACATTCAACATAGATTTATAGCACTCGATCGGGATATATTTGGCTGCTAAAGCGTAATCCGAACCACAAGTACGAGAAGGAATCTGGAAGTACATTTTCAAAATTGGATACGCTCCCTAAGATTAGAATTTTCTCATGGAGAGTGTGTCATAATGCTTTACCTGCTGGGAGTAGGATTCTTGATGCCGAGCTAAGAGATAGGTTGTGCAAGCTTTGTGTACATGAGATTGAGACTGCAACACATGCTCTTCATAATTGTGCTTTAACAAAGGAGATCCTGGAGTTGAGTGGGGTATCAGTAGTGGTTCGAAATAGCAGCCAAGTAACGGCAAAAGTATGGTTCATTGAAGCAGCTCGTGGGATGGATGTTTTCGGTTTCGCCAATTTCATAGTGTTACTTTGGAATGTATGGAATCGCAGAAATAAGCTGGTACACGATGAAGAGCTACAATCGGCCCAGTCAATGATTGCGTCTGCATCCATATTGCAATCGAATTTCTATTTAGCTCAAGCACGTGTCCCCCGAGCACCGAATCTGCTACAACCTCCTCGATGGAATAAGCCCTGTCCTGGTGCAATTAAAATCAATGTTGATGGGTCTTTCTTTGCTTCTACTAGTAAGGGTGTTATCCGGGTGTTGCTCGAGATCATGACGGCTTCGTACTTGCTGGTTTTACTCTTACTTTGGGGGGGGGGGGGTGCATAGTCGGCCTATATTGCGAATGCAACCAAAGATGCGGAAGAAATGCTTGGGTTTTTCTGTCTGTATTTTTCGAAATGAACAACGTTGGATATTGGCGTATTACACTCTTGATTCGATTCAACAAATTTGGTTTAATTTCAATGTAACTTGATCGCCCCTTTCCATAATGTAAAGATTTCGGTTCATAATTGAGAATCATTTAATAACCCTGTGTGGATAAGTATTGTAATGATTCCGGTTCATAATTGAGATTCATTTAAAAACATCACCCACGGCCATTTACAATAGAGTTGTCTCATAAATTTTGAGGGGAAAACACGATATATCTTTCCACATCATATCTTATTGGTCATAAATGTGATTTGAATTTTGTGTGGGGGGAAACATTTCTTCACACATTGTAATTAAACCAATCTTTTATAAGTTTAATAGAGCTTTGGGGGTAGCTTTACACCCTTCTTGGTGGTTTAATCAAACTAAAAAGGCCCGACATGAATAATAGGATCAAAAATACTCATATTATCCCTGCCTTGTGCCGACATTTTCCTTCAGAACATAAGATCTCTTTACATAATCAATAAACATGTAAAACTCAAATCTTCAAAATTCCCAATGGGTCGTCAGTGATCATAGATTTCCACGCTTGGAGAGTATTGTACGCACCACTCAGCTTCGAAACAGAAGGTGGGCACCAATCCAAACACCACCACCATTAACATCGCCGACATTGCTGATATCAAAGCTAACACCTCTGCCTATAGTGAATAAATTAAATGAACGACTAAATATGTTATTATCAAGGAAATATCGGTGGATTGATTAACAACAAAATAAAACGCTAATGATCTAATTGAAAAAAAAACGTGGACATTGTTGATGGACAGGGTACGGATGTAGGGAGGTGCAGGAGCAAAGAATTTCGCCTTCGCGGCTTTATTGCAAAGAACTGACCCATGTCGGGGATCACAACGAAAGAAGAGAACTCAATGATTGTTGCAGCTTCAACATGTGCTTTGTCTGAGAGTAGGATATTATTAAACCACGTCTTGTTGTAGTTAACAAATACTCTTTCGACAACTTTTTGTCTTTTTTTCAGTCTTTCTTTTTTATACCATTAATATTTGCAACGGTGCCCCCACAAGGCAGATTCGAAAAAGATCCAAGTGTTATTCCGGCCAATATATTTCTTAAAATGTTTCAAATGTGCTTTTCTGCTCGTGATTTGTCTTTGTTAGATTGATATTACAAGATATGATGGGAGTTCTCTTCACTCCCATGTAATTATTTTGAGTAGATTTGTCCATATTCTGAATTATTTATTTGTTCAATCGATCAACGGAGTACTTGATCTTATACTAGAAAGATTATAATATATATTAATTTGTTTATAAATAGTTCAGGGTAAGTTATGCTTCTCTTTTTTAGGTGAATTTAAGTTACGCTTTTCATCATCCAATTTGATCGTATTTTTGTTTGAGTCAAAAATAAATATAGTTCTCTTTTTCACTGAAGTTACTCGTTGGGTTTAATTTTATATAGTTTTTGAAGAATGTAAGTTATTACTCATGAACATACATGGACAGTTTTAAATTAAAAATTAATCTTTTCGAGACAAATTAATATGAACTTTTTTTATTAAGTAGAGACATATCACATTGTTAACACAAATGTCAAGATTCGAACACATATAAAATAAGATAATATAAGTATCTTTGATCATTTAAACAATTAATAAATCTTTAATTAAAAAAATTAATATTAAAATTGATTTTTACATTTTTTATTCTAAAAATATATTAAAAAGGATCTTTTTGGTGAAAAGAGAACGTATTCAAACAAAAAATAATGGCATCCCTTAGGCAATACAATCACCTTGTAATAACGCAAACAGCGGTGGTAAAGAATAAAACTCACTTTCTAATACGCCGAACCTAGTAGCTTTAGATAACATGTCGACTACCTTATTTGCTTCCCTAAAAGTATGAGTCAAAATTCGAGCATATTTGACTGGTTGGTCAAATTGTTCATCTTTGTTTCCTCATATTTTCTTAGGTCATAGGTTTTAGACCCACTAAGAGCACCCCTTCCTTCTTTTAAAGTCCCTTTCTCCTCACCTCTAAGTAGAATTAAGATTAAAATTTGTCAAAAAAAATATGAGTTGAAATGCCTCTATATTATCCATCTCTACCAAATTTAACAGAGACCTTGTAAGTTGTAAACATCCCATAGCTTCGGTTCGAGTGAAGAGCATATCCCAAGTGTAACATATGGTATTTTCTGGAATTAAAAGATAAGATCCAAGAGTTTTACACAGCGGACATCATATCCCGCAGCTTGGTGGAGGTTCGCTTTCGCGTAAAGAATGAGATCATCTGCAAAGAAAAGATGTGAAAGTGGAATGTCGCCTCTGATGAAGCGAAATGGCTGCCACGCTCCAATTGAAACAGCATGCTCGATCAGATGACCCAGGCGTTCCATGACAAGGACAAAAAGATACGGCGATATAGGATCGCCTTGCCTGACACCTCTGCATGGTTTGAAAGGTTGTGATAAGCTACCATTCCACTGAATTTGGAAGCTAGAATAGGTCACGACATTCATAATGATGGGTCGGAGGTCTGACGGTAAACCTGCTTCAGCCACAGAATCCGAAATGAAACTCCATCGGACACGATCAAAAGCCTTTTCAAGGTCGACCTTGATCGCCATCCAGCCATCCTTGCTCTTAGATTGCTTCATAGTGTGCACCGCTTCTTGATTAATGATGATATTTTCCGTTATATTACGACCAAAAATAAAACTGGTTTGATTCGGACCAATGAGCTGCGGGAAGATAAGTTTTAGATGTCGAACAATCACTTTAGTTAATAGCTTATACAAAACTGTACAGAGGCTAATGGGCCTGAAATCAACAAAAGTAGACGGACTGTCACATTTCGGTAGAAGGACGAGGACCGTCCTGTTCAGAGTCGGCTCATTGACATCTCCACGGAAAATACCTTGAATCATGTTAGTTATCGATGGACCGACGGTAGGCCACTGCTTTTGGAAGAACTCAGCATGTAAACCATCCCACCCCGGGGATTTCAAAGGAGCCATAACTAACAAAGTAGAATGAATTTCATCCTTGTTAGGAATGGAACCAAGAGAACGCAATAACCCAGGTGGCAAGCGGGGAAAAGCAACAGTGATCGGGAAGGGTTTCGGATCAGCGGGTGCATCGTCTAAAAATAGATATTGGAAAAAAATCAGCCACTTCTTCCCTGATTCATCCTTGCACCAAATACCATCCGATATTTTAAGGGCTTCAATTTTGCTTTTTTGCCTTCGACAGATAGCACGTCTATGGAAGTAACATGTATTTCGGTCACCTTGAGTTATCCAATCTAAGCGCGATTTTTGACACCAAAGAAGCTCCTCTTGATTAAGCAAGTGTTCAAGGTCAATAAGCAATTCAGCCTCAAGATTTATAAGGAACCGAGAAGGATGATGGCTGAGCGATTTTTGGATTCCCCTTAGCCGAGCCATGACAATTCGCTTCTTCTTTCCCAAGAACCCAAACACAGTTTTGTTCCAAACGTCCGCGAGCTTCGCAAAATTCTCCAATGTAACAGTCATGGAAACATCCGGCACCCAATTGTCAGCCACCATACGCGAGAAGTCTGTAGCGACCTTTTTTATCTTTTTGCTACGGGTCATCTCATCATTTTCTGAAATTTGGATTAACGGAATTTTTTTAGAAAATTCTTATTTTTTCTGAAAACAATAAAGATTTGGAGTCACCACCGGCCACTTGGATAAGGTAGACCGGACATCATAAAATCAGAGATTCAATTTGAAAGGGTTCGAGAGTTGGTTACGTCTGGGAAAGGATTAACACCCCCATCACGCCCGAAAATCGGTACCAAAATATTTGTTGCTTTTAAAAGGATAGAAATCGTTGAAATTTAAATTGAATTTAAGTAAGTGTACTGAAATGAAAATTGACCTTAATTGAACGGACGACTTTATCAAATTGGTGGGTTCAAATTAATTGGACATTTAATTAATAAAGATGACGATATATCGGACCATAGATTAAACCGACATTATATAAGCCTGACTGCCGTGTTAATTTATGACTCGAATTTCGTACGCTACCTTTATGCATGATGCAAGCATTTAGATATGATGTTATGACTTGTCAATTTTTAATTATCATTTACCTTGGGACAATAAAGATTAATTCAAATATTTGGTCAACATCCATTAAGCTAGGACTGCTACGACACAAATATCGAAATTAATAAATACCTCATTTTTTTTGGTTTAAATTGATTAATTACCATGTACAAAATATTGGAGGTCATATGAATGACAAACCCTACAAAACTAAAAAAAAAACCTAATAAATTATGGATTATCTTGCACCATGATAATTATTTGATTAATTTTAAACTAGTATCCCAATAAGCTAAAGATTCAATTTAAAATGAATCGAATTAATTAATCATGACTTTAATTAAATACATGCTAATCTCATTGCCAATTTTATCCTAAGGGGTAATTAAGAGGTGTTCAACTAATTTGATGAATTTAACATTTATCCCAATAAGCCAATGGTAAGTTTAAATTTATTAAGCTAATTCGAACCTTAAATCGTGGCTCTAAAAATCTAATCCTAAATCTAATTTAATTAATTTAAAGATTATGCCCCTATAAGTCGAGCGCACACTTTAAATTAATTAAATCAAATTACCTTAAGCCAAGCAAAAACAAAAAGGAAAACCACCAAACACACGTTAACACAACATAAGCAAACTATACTATGTACACATAAATAAAAAAAACCATACATAGATATATATACTTATATATAAATATTTCTTTATTTAAACTATGTATTATATACAATACGTCAAAACATAAAACATATACATTTGAAGCCATATATTATAATATATATATAAACCATATATTATATTGTATAAAACTATATTATATACTATATAAAAAACATATATTATACTATATAGCAGAGGGAAACGGTTACATAATATATACCTATATATTATAAAAAAAAACAGCAATATTATATATATATACCAACTATATATTATGCCACATATAAACGTATAAAATCACATATTATATATAATAACCCTTTATAATATACCACATATAAACTATACATATACTATAATATATATTATATACCACATAAAACAAATACATCAGGCCATATTACAAACATATTTACAATAAACATGAACAAACATAAATAAAAACAGTAAAAGGGCATGGAAATTAAATATGCCTGAACCAGAGGGCAAAAGGGGGGTTTCATCCCTGGAATTGGGACCAAATTAAACAAAACTAAAGTTTTAAGGACTCAAAATAGGATTAGACCACTTTAAAAAGAGATTAAGCCTTACAAGGACGAGATTGAAACATTTTAAAAGTAAGGAAGAACCGGGGAGAGGATTTTGAAAGACGGAAGGACTATCGACGCGAAAATGAAGAGGCGGGGGGAGTTATAAACACAAATAGCCCAAAAACTTTCTCTTAAAACCAGTATATATACAAAACTTAACTAAAATGGGAAACATTTCCCTTATTTCTTAAAAAAACTGGAGAACTCTCTCCCCTCTCTCCTTGTCTCGGATAAACACCATCGTTCGTCGGAGATGAAAACCCAAAAAAATATCATCCTCCGCCGCGTCAGCCGCCGCCGAACCCAAAAACTCCATAATACACTCCCCTTTTCACCCTAAAACCTGATCTTCCCCTCATTGTTTTTATTTAAAACTGTAAAGCCCATCCTTTTTCAAGGAAATAGAACCCCCTTTAAAATCAAAATTGAAACCAACTCTTTTTGATTGCTCTTCCTTCCGACTCACCATAGACAGCCTTGGGAAAGCCGGAAGGTTTATCGTCGGTGAGGGAAAATGAATGGATGCAAGGGGAGGCAGACTGACTGAAGGTAAAATCAAAAACCCTAACTCCTATATGCGTATGCACTGAAATGAAAAGCAAGCAGAAGGTATACCTCAAAGCCTTTTTTCTATTCTCTATTGCTCGAATGAAATCCAGAATTCCAGTGATGTTTGCAATTGTTTTAGGGTTTCCTATTTATACTTTGATTTACATTGCTTTTAGGAAAATAGGAAATACAATGAAAATAAATCCTATTGGATGATGTGTTTTCTTGGCCAAATTCATATGCGTTTCTGTGGATACCGGTCAATTCCCTATATTTTGGTAACCATCCCTAACATCTTCCTTTTATACTTCTGTGCATGTCGTGGCTACTTGACGGAGGAGGGGACTAGAGAGAGAAAGGGCTAGGGTAACAAGGCACTGGTGGTCTAAACTCGACGTGGTCGAGCAGTTGGTGATGTAGCATCTGGTCAGTGGCTCTCTCTGCCAACGTGGAGGTGAGGTGGCGGCACTGGGCAGATGAGAGGTCGGGCAGTGAACTCCACGCACGAGTGGGGAAATCGAAGGATCGCGCGTGGGGCGCGTGACAAGCTAAAAGGGCGTCTTATTCGAATTTGGACCTTTAAATCTTAAGCCAGATCTGAAGGTTGAGATCCTGCGGTGCAACAAGCAAAACTAATCAAGGGTTTTTTGAGTTATTAGATTTAGGTTTTAGAGTTGGACCAGACGGGCCAAATATGTATATATTTTTTATTTTAAAGTGTAAATGAACTTTATATACGGACTTGGGTTTTTATTTATGTAAAGTGTCTATGGGCTGGATCTTAATAAAAGGTGGGCTAACCTTTATTTAATATTGGGCTGTTGATTAATTACATATATATTTTGGGGTTTTAATTTTTGAAATAATAACAACTAATAATAATAGGGGTAATAATAGATGATGATGAATACTACTAATAAAGGTAAATAAATAAGATAAGCAAAGATAAAATGGGTTATCAACCGGACAAAAATTAGTGATCACAAAATTCACATGAGAAAGTCAGTTGATAAAATATCGAAACGATGCATATCTTGATTGCCGCAGGAATTTGCCAATACTGAAGAGGATGGGTCGATGATCCGACCTCATCCGAAGGAGGTGCTGTACATAAGATTCAGGATAAGTCTCATCATAATAACTGTTACAGATATATCTGTCTAATCAAACAGAAGCTGCACACCTAGACCAAGTGAAGTCGGGTCCTGTTTATTAACCCATATCTCGCAGGCCAAAATCAGAGACAAAGTTCTGGAAAGGTATACTCGGCTTTGAAGAAAGAGCACAACCCATTCTCTCACAAGGAAGTGTAGCATTAAAATCCCCGAACAAGATCCACGGAGCACGAATAGATGCTGCCAGGCGACTTAAGTGCGGCCATAAAAGTTTCATGTCAGATGCCGAAGGACTAGCATAAACGGATGTGGCAAGAATGGAGCGACCAACATCTCTATACGAAATTTGGAAGTGGACGAATTAGAAGTGAGTGAGAAGAATAACAGTAATAGTGTCATACCAAGCCACCCAAATTCCACCGGAGAACCCGTTTGCTTCAACATGATGAGAATTCGAAAAACCCAGAGCCGCGATAACCGATTCAGCCTGTCGACCACTAATGCGCGATTCAACAAAGATAACCAAGTCAGGTTTGTAATCTCGTATATATTGTTTAGTTGCAGGCAAGAAACGAGAGTTATCGTAGCCTTTTACATTCCAACTAATAATTTATAAATCCATAAAAAACATAAGAAGAAGAAGGGCACTTATCATTCTAACATAGCCATTATCCGGCCTTCACCCGAACTGATACTGTTGTCATCCACAAGAGTATCAACCAATGGAGGAATTGCATGGGGAGAGTCGATTTCATTACCTTCCCCTCACTTATTAGGGTCAGGAGGATCCCCCATTGGGACTGACAATGTTGATTCCACGGCCATATGGGATGTCGAGGGATTTTGTATGACATTCGGATCAGTATTTTCCTTCATTATAGTGGCCATGTGTTTGGACTTATCCAGAGTGATAGTTTGATAAGCCAGTGGAGTCGAACAGGAACTGGATGCCTTGGAAGATTGCCTGGAAAGGAATGGAAAATTAGACAGGGAAATAGTAAAGGGCTTGAGGGTCGTAGAAGAAATTCTTAGGGACGTGCTTGTTGTGAATATTTTTTTTCCTGGAAACAGATTTGGCACTGGGGCCTTGCGAGCCGGTACTGAGGAAATGGGATGAGGGGCAGGAGAGACGGGTGACACGAACGTCTTTCAGTATCGAGGATTGGATTGAAACAGAAATCTTGAGCAAAGGAGGGTCGGAGGTCAGTTTGAGTCTTCGACGGGTGACACGAACGTCTTTCAGCCACCATCCAAGGACCAAAAGAATTTGTCTCTACTGGGGCAGCATCGGAGTGAGGGGCATCAACAAGTTGTTCCATCACTGATTCATCAGACTGTTTCTCAGGAAGCTTATCAGGACAACTTTCTTGAGCGTGCCCATATTTGCCGCAATGAAAACAGATCACAGGTAGTGATTCATATTTGACAATTTGGACTTCTCCATTGATCAGTAACTTTGAGATCAGAGGCTTTGAGAGATCAACTGATAGAGCCATGCGAGCGAAGCATCCTCTTCGCCCCGATTCAGTTTGGTAATCCGATCGTATCACATGACCAATGGACTCACCATATGCTCTTGGTGAGCATATGACTTGGTAAGCTCTTGGTGAGCATACAAATGATAAAAACTTAATTTTCAAAAGGAATTACGAATGAAACTTTAAGATCAAAGTCCATAAATGAGTTTCTAACAAACAAATTATGTTTAAGCTAACTTAAGACGTATGGAAATTCTGTGTACTTACATACTTGAATTGCTTGGTTGCCATTTAGATAGCATGAACATTATTGCTTATTACTTTGTCATCACTATCTCACTTAGGCTATAGAAGCCTGAAGCATTCATTATCATGCATTGCAGGTCAATTAAATCTTGTGTAAGTTAATCGGGATGAAGGGTTCCAAGTTGTTACTCAAGATTCAAGTCGAGTTGGGATCTTTCTTAGTTAATACTCTTAGAATGGTGGCACAATGTTTTGGTTGATGCAAGTAGTGCATCCTCTAGATGTATATGATCTATAGACGTTTTTCTCAAGATTTTGTAATGAAGTCTGTTAACATGGTTTATGATTAGTTTATTTATCTGTTAATGTTTATAAACATCTAAACTCATACCTTGATTGTGAATGGTTGGTTCGCTTAGATGATGAGTTTGATGCATGTGTTAGAAGTTGATGTTTTGTTAGAAAGATTATTAACATGCTTGGTGTGCAAGATAGTCTTGAAGTAAATGTGATTGTTTAAGAATTGAATGGTGACCTTTTGTGCTTTCATTTGAACCATTGGAATATCCTAAGCCTTAATGAAGTGGATTTTGATTCATGAGTATTAATCTTAAAAATGAAATGTGAATCTTGTTAGTAAATCTCTCCATGAGTTTATAATCTTACTAACAACCTATATTGAATGAATAGTTGAATAGATCTAATTTAGAATTAATTTGTTAATGAGCTAGTAAGATGGTTGAGTCTAAATGATGTCATGAGTTAAATCCTTCTTTTATGACTTGTCTTAAAGCGTAAGACAAATTTAACTGGAGTTCTAAGATGATAGTAATAATATCGATTGTCTAAGGTTTAATTTGAACTTTGTTTCTTAAAAGAAAAAAAAAATAAAAGCCTTAGGTGTTAAGAAAATGTCCAAAGCTTTGCTTTGTTACCACTTTTGTAAATGGAATTCTTATGTTATATTTGTCTTAGCCTGAAGAATCCCTGATTGGTATTAGGTTGTTTTTAATTGCGATATAATAAGGAAAAAGGATTCTTGTTAACCTACCTTGTCTAATTCGAATAAAAATAATAAAAAAAGAGAGTTTTAATTTTGGGTAATCGAGCTTTATCTTGCAAGTCAAGTTAGATATGTGTGTTTGTTTTTAACACTCTAGGCTCGGTTTTCTTCTAAGTCAGGTTTAGGGTGTTATAATTTGGTATTAGAGTATGGTTTAGTCGATCTTCGGACTAAATCGGGACTCATCACATCTTCATAAGTCAGTGTGCCACCTAGGAGTTCAAATTTTTCTTTTCTATTGGCAACTTGTAACCAATACAATATGTTTACTCTGTTTTGACTCTCATAATATGTGGAAATATTATGAGCCTGATATCACTAAGCTGTTGTCATTTAAGAAATTCGAGGACGAACTTCTTTTAAGGGGAGGAATTGTAATACCCAAAATATGGTCTAGAATTTTTTACATTTAATCGAATTCAATTCTAATTAATTGAGAATTCACATAGAAGTGTGTAATCTTTTATTTACAAACCAATGGTGGTGTAAATAATATCTATTAAGATTTATTAAACCAATTAGGACTAAAATCAAAATATGAAAACTTGAATAGCAAAATTACCAAGTGATTAAATGTGAACTTTTGCAAAGTTCCAAGTAGCATGCTAAGGAAAAAAAATTCTCCAAGTCCTTGATGAGGTGTCATGAGCTAGGAGAAGCATGTGTAGGAGAGTGGGATTATAACTAAAAATCTCAATTCATCTCCTTTCATTCTAATGGGAACCGAAGCAATTTGATGAGAGAAAGCTACTTTAAGCTTGATTCTTCATATAATTGCTTGATTTGTTCGAACAAACTTAGGAGGAAAGGTGAAATGCTTTCCTTTTACTCTCTCTCTAATTCGATTGTATTGATTTTTATGAACCTTGTTTCTCTTTGATGTGTGTATGTGTAAATTTTGCTTAATTAGAAGAGTTTCGTTGTTGGAATTTAATCAATGAGATAGTAAGGAATTAGCAATTGTGAAGGTTGCTTGAATTGTTGGACATCGAAACCATGCAATGAAATTTAGGTTCATTCGAACACTATGTTATAGTTGCATCTAGTTATGATTGATTGGAATGTGATTGTGTACATTTTTTATTGAAATATTTGATTGTGAAATTGTTGTAAATGCTTGAGTTTGAATGAAATTAGAATGTCTCATCCTTCTTGTTATGTATAAATACATGTTGTGAGAATCGGTTGTTATGTGTCATAAGATTGAATCGTTAGTCAAATACACAAAGGAATAAATGTTGTTAAGACATATATTTGGGCAATCGAAACTTCCCTGTTTTGTGATAGCCGAAGTAGGGACTGCTTTGGTAAGATTGAAGCATAAATGGACCTGTTTTATACACTAGATTAAACAAGTTACAATTGTAAGTAAAAATAGTTTAGAATAGATGTAAAAATCTGTTTCAAGGACAGTTTTGTGTACTGACAGGGGAAGGAAACTTTGTTACAAAATACATAGAATTGTAGATAAATAGGGGTTGTTGTAAGTAAAAATACAGTTTGGATTATATGCATATTAGAATGAAAAACAGTCTTGAATTGTTAGAAAACAGTTTGGAAAATGTCTTTAGAGCAGTTTTTGTATTTAATGAAAGATCAGATTTGAAAAGGATGTAGTGCAGTTTTGTATGAATAAGAATGCAGAATTATATGCTAAATAACTGCCCTGTTTGAATATGTGTTACAATTAATAAATTGATGAACTTGATTAAGCAAGCAGATGTAACATTTTAGGACTGGTTCGAGCTTAAGAGAATTAGGGGACTGTCATTGCTTAAAAAGGGGGGCTGTTTATGTTCAATCTGTTTTGTAATGAATGAAAAGGTTTTAATCTAAAAGAAGTTGAATGTGACTTTTAAGTAATACGATATGTTATGTTTTCATAGTTAGTTTGAAAGAAAACAAGGGAAATTGTTTAGACATTGAAATCTGCCCAGAAATTCTGTACTGGCAGTAAGTTCAGTAAATTACTAGAAATTCTATAGATTGAATTAGAGAATAAAATTTATGTTTAAAGAACCTTATATGAATCTAGTTTCTTTTGCAACAAACGATGAACGATTTCGAATTGTATATCAAAAGATACGAGTTTTTGAGTATAGGAAGGCCAGAATTTGGACAACTAACTGTTTTGAAAATCTGCATTAGTAGCAACTTTGAAAATTTGCTATAAATTGTACTAGTTGAATTGGAAGCTATAATTTATATGGTTAGAAAGCTTATCCTGTATAGTTTCTTTTAAAACAAACAAAATTGAATTTCGAGTTATATAACAGTTTATAGAGATGATTCTTTGGGGACAGTATAATCTGCCCGGTGGCAGAATTGGGCGTATCTTTAGACTAAAATCTGTATTAATTCATAAAGAGTAAAATAACAAGGCTTATATGGTTAGAAAGGTATTTGAATCAGCTTTCTAACGGTGTAAACATTTTGAAATTCCGTCATATGGAATGGAAGATATAAAATTTTAATTGAATAGTGCACAGTTTGTCTGGCAGTAGCTCTATAGGTGACTTAAAATATCATTGAAAGATTAAGAACAAAATTATAAAAGTAGAGGGGCTGAATTAATAAGTTAAAATAGGGGAAGATTGTTTTAATTGATTCAAGTGCTGTTTGAACATAAATGGAAGTGTGAAGGCTGATTAGTGAATATGTAAGAGTTTATGTTTGAAATTGGGACTGTTTTTGTCATGAATCTAAAGGCTTGTGGACTGTTTAAAATGTGTAATTTGTTTCATGAATTTATATGTAAAATGCTGCTTGTTAAAGGACTGAATCGTGTTAAAGTAAATGTAAATGGGATGTTTTAAGCATAATTATTTATGTGATTATGAGTATAGGGCTGTTTAGGACAGTTGTGAGGTTGGTTGGACTGCTTGAATGTATATATGTACGTTTGGGGGCTGTTTGTAAGCTGATTGATTTTGGATGAATTGTAATGTTTTGTTATTTTTACTTGAGGTACATATCATGATTCAACTGACTAGAAGATAAAAGTTAAAGGAAGCTAGGAGTAATTGTGGTTCAGGTATTCCATAACTTTGGAATATAAGGTGAGTGTAGTTGTTTGTGTTTCGGATGACACGGTGTCATCTCGATCTTGTTATTTTAGTATGATCGAGGTGTTGCATGCTCATGAATGGTTATATCAATCACATAAATTACGCATAAGGCTCAAGTAGAGCAAATTGGGTAAGGGCACTCATTCATAGCATGGCATTTTGATAGCATGTTGGTTATGCATTGCATACATAACTTGTGCCTTGCTATGTTATACTGTAAATGGATGATTACGTATAGCTTGTAACAAGTCTTGAAGCTAACTATTGATCAATGTTACCATAAGACTTAAAGAAGTATAAATATTCTTAATTCTACAACCTATGAACCCTTAACTCTAAAGGGCTAAAAGCTCAATACAAGTTACAAGTCTTTAAACAAAACAACAAGTAAGATTACTTGTGCCTTAAGATACTTCCCCAATCTCAAATATAAGATAAGATATCTAAGTTGCCTTTACAATGGAAGCCCTTGGACACATTGGTAGGATGCATGGTATTCTTTGGGACTACAGTCCATGAGCTACGGCTCATGGGACGCCTTATTTATATGTGATATGTATATTGGAGACAGTAGGAGATAACGGGAGAGATGTACGTAGATTGGCGACAATTTGGTTGGATAGTTGAGAAGTTAGGTTGCCACTACTATGTGCTTTGGGCTATGGTAAACACGGACCAATATGGTCAAACACAGACCAATGTCATTCATGACCAAATGTGATCCAAGGAAAACATTCTAAAAGACATGAATGCTATGTGAAATCAAATAAGAAATTCAAAGAGGATCTTGAATGTGTTATGAACTTTGTAAAGCTTTTTGCAAACATAAGATGTGTTCAGCTCTTGGTGAGCATAAGATGTGTTAAGCTCTTGGCGAGCATATGACTTGGTAAGCTCTTGGTGAGCATACAAATGATAAAATCTTAATTTCCGAAAGGAATTACGAATGGAACTTTAAAGATCAAAGTCCATAAATGAGTTTCTAACAAACAAATTATGTTTAAGCTAACTTAAGACGTATGGAAATTCTGTGTACTTACATACTTGAATTGCTTGGTTGCCATTTAGATAACATGAACATTATTGCTTATTACTTTGTCATCACTACCTCACTTAGGCTATAGAAGCCTAATGCATTCATTATCATGCATTGCAAGTCAATTAAATCTTGTGTAAGTTAATCGGGATGAAGGGTTCCAAGTTGTTACTCAAGATTCAAATAGAGTTGGGATCTTTCTTAGTTAATACTCCTAGAATGGTGGCACAATATTTTGGTTGATGCAAGTAGTGCATCCTCTAGATGTATATGATCTATAGACGTTTTTCTCAAGATTTTGCAATGAAGTCTGTTAACATGGTTGATGATTAGTTTATTTATCTGTTAATGTTTATAAATGTTAAGTGTTCAAAAGTACTATTTTTATAACCTTTTTACTCATATTATTGTTAGACTTAAGCTCATTTTAGTTGTATTATTAGGCATTCATGCATGTTTTTATGATTTCCTCCACCGTCATGCTTGATTTCATAATCTAGTTGTTTTTGTGGAAAAAGATACTGCGGATGTGTATTTTTGCGCGTGCAGGATCAAATTGCCCAAGCAAGTAGGAAATTGCCGAGGCAATTGAGGATAAGAAGAAGGAGTGCTGTCAATTTCTTAAAGGATAAATCCTATAAATTCGAGTTAATTATGAGAAGCAAGGATAAATCTTAGAAGAGTTGGAGTTCCATGAAGAAATCAAAAGGAGATTAAATTCCAAGAGTTTTATGAGGAGTTTTTTGAGGAATAAAAATATAATAATAAAAGAGATCTATTTCTTTTATTCTATTTAATTCCAACTTAACTTCCTCCTCAAGAAAGACTTTGACCTATCCATCTCCTATAAATACAAGCCCTAGCCGCCAACTTCAAAGGAAGAGTTCGACTTGAGAGAGAAAGCTAGGGGTTGTTCGACATCTTCATTTTTTTTCTCTTTTGTTCGATTAGATTCATGCTAGGGAATTTTTATCTTATGTTTATTTTGCACCCGACCATGAACTAATTTTATTTGGTTTGGGTTATTGTGTTTTTGTGGTTGTGAGAGCGATTGGATTTGTTTAGGTATTTGAGTTTGTATTTTTAATTCAAAGTTTGTTTATTCTTGGTTCTTAATTTTGCGAGTGAATTCATCCATTTATCTAATATCAGGAGAGTTAGATTCAAGAAACGAATGAGCATGGTCTTTATTCAATCAATCGATGGTGAAGACTAGTTCGACTTAAGGATAAGTTGCGAATTTCAACGGCTAAAAGGAGCGTAAGATAGGTTGTAGTCCACCCTTGGTTTATGCAGGGATGTATTATCAAGGCATGTATAATTAACAGTGTTTCGAGTTAGGGATAACGAGAAACCATTGAAGAATACTTCGCCGAACTTTGAAGGTTGTCGCCCAATTGCCCAAAAAATCGCTTCATTCCCAATTACCCAAGCAATCGCAGAATTGCCCAGGCAATCGAACTAGATTCAATTGATGAGCGATTGAGCTACTCTAGCATTCAATTACCACGATGATCCATTCAATTATCATACCACGACTCACGATAACTCGGCCTACTCTCTTAAATCGATTACATCTTTCTTTTATTTTATTGCACTTTTATTTTACTCGTTAAAATCAACTCCTATCACCAGTTTGTGTTTTCACTTTCAATGCAAGAAGTTAGATTCCTGAAGTAGCACCAATCCATGTAGAGACAATATTTATACTATAATATAACCTGCGACGTGTACACTTCCACCAATTGCAAATCACTTAATACGCACAACAAGTTTTTGGCGCCGTTGCCAGGGATTGGCAATAGCGACTTTGTTTTTAATTTTTTGCACCTTTGTTTCTTTTTATTTTTGTTTTAATTTATTTCAAGGGGCTAACATTCCTTGGTTTTGCATATGTGTATGACCAGAGCGAGACCAACATCACAATACTACCCATTTGAACCTAAGATAGAACGAGTTCTTCATAGAAGAAGACGAGAACAACGAGCAGCAATGACAGATCACCGTGATAATCCAGTCGGTAATCTAAATGCCAACATCAACCATAATGTCATAGCAAGAGGAGGAGAATATCAAGTCATACAACTTGTTCATGTTAGGAACAGGCCTATTCGAGATTACTTAGAGGAAGATCTCAATGGTCTCAACCCAGAAGTTGTCGCACCTGAAATAGAAGCCGCCCACTTTGAATTAAAACATGTGATGTTCAACATGATCAATACAATTGGTCAATTTGGTAGCTCGGCAACTGAAGATGCCAGACAACATCTCAAATCATTCCTGGAGATTTGCAATTCATTCAAGCTACAAGGAGTCCATAAAGATATCCTAAAGCTAAAATTATTTCCGTATTCACCGAGGGATAGGGCAAAAACGTGGCTGAATAGTATTCCACTCGGATCTGTAGGATCTTGGATGGATTTGTGTCGTGATTTCATTGCCAAATTTAGTTATACAAATATGACTAATAAGTTGTGTAATGATATTATTTCTTTTCGGAAGGCAGACGACGAATCCATGTACGAGGCTTGAGAGCGATACAGAGAGCTTTTACGCAAATGTTCCATGTACGGATTTCAATTGTGGACATAAGTGATAATGCTCTACAACTCAGTGAACACGCCGACAAGGATGATGCTAGATGCCTCGGCCAATGGCATACTCCTCAAAAAGTCACCTGAGGAAGTAATATAAATTCTAAACTGTCTTGCCAAGAACGATTATCAGTTCCCAACCACCCAAAGGGGAATAGTCAGACGCAATGCAAAGATCAATGAGCTTGATTCATCGGGGTCTATTTTTTGCACAATTGGCCGCTTTAACCAATATGGTTAAGAACATGCAGTGACCTAGCAACACATAGGAGATCAAGGTAGTAAATTCAATTTGTGATTTATGCAGCGACCTAGCTTTTACGTTGGAAACTACAACCGGAACAACAATGTGATGTCCAACACATACAATCCAGCCTGGAGGAAGCACCCTAATTTTTCATGGAGTAACCCGAACAACGCCATTAATCAGAATAGTCAGAATACACAAGTATCGAGATTCCAGCAAAACATGTTGTAGCAATAGATGCCACAGCAACAATCGACGCCATCTAGTTCTTTGGAAAATTTTCTCATTGTTTTTATGTTAAAAAATGAATCATATATGGCTGAGAATAGTAATTTCATGAAGAAGATTGATGCTTTTATGAATAGGAAGGATATGAGATTACAAAATCAAGAGGCAGCTTTGAAATCCTTGGAGACACAAGTTGGGCAATTCACCCAAAACTTGAATATGAGACCATCAGGCGGTTTACCTAGCGATACTGAGGTCGCCAAAGGAATAAGCCATGAGCAGTGTAAAGTAATCACTACTCGGAGCGATCAGAAGCTTAATGATGCACCTGTCCAGCCAATAAACCGACCAGGGGAGCAATCCCTTCCTCGAAAAGAAGTAATCAGCGACAACCCCTCATCTAAAATTAATGAAACAAAAATAGCCCAGGTAATTTTAGATGCCCAGGCAATTCTAATTGCCCCGACAAGTCCAATTGTCTAGACAAGTTACGATGAAAATCCTAGAAAGAAATATGAAGAGATTCGAATTCCACCACCATTCCTATAGAGATTGAAACGACAAAAGAAAGAGTATCAATTCAAGAAATTCCTTGATATCTTGAAACAAGTTCACATCAATTTACCATTGGTGTAAGCAATCGAACAAATGTCGAACTATGCTAAGTTCCATAAAGACATCGTCTCTAAGCGAACAAGGCTAGGAGAGTTTGAATTCGTTACTGTGACAAAAGGATGCATGACTATGTTACACAACCGTATGCCACCCAAACTTAAGGATCCCGACAGTTTCACTATACCATGTTCAATCAAAAATTACTATGTCGGGAAGGCATTATGTGATCTTGGAGAAAGCATAAACCTTATGCCGAAATTTATTTTCCAATGATTAGGAATAGGAAAGGCGGGGCCAACAAAAATGATGCTACAACTTGCAGACATATCCTATGTGCATCCAGAGGGAAAAATTGAGGATATCCTGGTAAGAGTTGATAAATTTATTTTTCCTGTTGATTTCATTGTTTTGGATTGTGAAGCAAATGAGTTCGACCCATTATTCTTGGGAGGCCACTTTTAGCAACGGGAAGGACCTTGATCGATGTCGAGAAAGGACAACTCACCATGAGGATAAACTACTAGCAAGTGAAGCTTAATGTTTTCCAAACCCTTAAGCATGCTGACGATCTAGAAGAGTGCCAAGTCATCCAAGCCACAACTGAATTCAATTTCGACATGGAGGAAGATTGCCTTAACAATTGCCTCGGCAATTGTATTGCTGAACTTGAGGAACTTGAAGAGCTGGACGATGAAGACCAAGATGAAGCCAATTGGATAGCAAGTCCTCCAGGTAAGTATTTTGAACCACTGGACTACTCAGGTAAGGAAGGTAAAATCGAAAAACCCTTTACTGAATAACCTCCTATTCTTGAATTGAAACCATTGTTGGGGTAATTGAAATATGATTATTTGAGAAACAATAACATTTTGCCTGTGATAATTTCTTCTAAGTTGTAGCTTGAACAGGAAAAGAGGTTGATAGACATGTTGGCATTTCACAAGAAGGCAATAGGATGGACAATTGCCGAGTTGAAGGGAATTAGCCTGTCAGTGTGTATGCACAAAATCCTATTAGATGATGATCATAAACCAACAATTGAGGTACAAAGGAGGCTTAACCCTGCTATAAAAGAAGTCGTGAGGAAGGAAATCATCAAATGGCTGTAGCGATGTCCCTTTTAATTTTCATCGCTAAAATAAAAACGATTGTGTTTTCGAAGGATTTTTGAAAGGTATTTGTGATTTTTTTATATAAAATATTTATTCCGTGGGGTTTACAAAAAAAACCTTATAAAATGGAGTCGCCACCGGCCACTTAGGTAGGCCGGACACCACAAAACCAGAGATTCAAAAGATAGGGTTCGGGAGTCGGTTACGGATGGGGAAGGATTAGCACCCCCACACCGCCTAAAAATTGGTACTTTAATAATTACCGCTTTATTAATATTGGATTTTCCGGATTAAAGTGACAATTATCTTAAATTTCGGTCGTAATTGCGAATATATTTTAAGGGTCCCGTTATCCGAGAATAAACGCCCAACCACTATCACTACGCTTGATACTGGCCCCGTTTACGCTCGGATAAAAGGACACCGCATTAACAAGTTATATCTCGATGTGCAATCTTAGTGGCAAAAACGTAAAACATGACAAAACATTTAAATATAATAAAGATTGACATACCAGAATACTAATTTAACATGGATGATATTTTAGACTAGAACATGTATATATATATACATATTATTCTAAATAGTAGATATAAAAAAAACTATCATACGTCAAAATAACAAGGCAGGAATAAGTACATATATACGAACAAGTATTAAAAAAAAAGAGACATGCATACTGGTAATAAAACATATTTCAACATATACGGGTCCACATGTTGTACAAAAAGGGTGAATATACTAACATGTAGCCCTAAAAAATAAGAAAGCACATACACATATCAAAATACTAAATATGCCATGTACGAATTAACTAAAACATAACATGCTTGATACGAATAGCCGGATAAAAACATAAATATCATATTTAACACATATATACATAAAACATGAAATACGAATCATATACGAGGGACATAAAATAAAATAATATCAACATGTACGATTATAATACGAACAATAATATTTACAAAGAAAACATGACTGAAATGAAAGGAAAACGAAAGTTAGTGGCAGAAATTAAAGGGCAATAATATGTAATTTGGGGACGAAATTGCGAAACAAACAAAACCTAAAAGGACCAGAACTGTAATTGGACCAAGGGGCAGACCCAAAGTGAAAAATTCAAAAACGCGGGATGGTTAAGGCGTAATTTTCCCATTTAGAAACCGATTCGTGTAATTTAGGGACGAAATTGTAATCTTTTGAAAAACCAGGGGGATGGGCTGTGATTATACCATGCGGCAAGACAAAAATGAAAATATTGAAAACGCGGTGGGATTAAGTGTGTAATTTACCCATTTCAAAAATAATAATAACTATAAAAGGGCCATTTTTAGACCGAAACCCATTTTTCCCTCATTTCTTTCATTTTCGCTTTGTTCTTCGCCTTCAAATAACTAGCTTCATCTTTTTCTCTCTCAAGTGTTCTTGAGAAACCCAGATCCGGCGGCCGGCCAAGATTTCACCCGCCGCCGCCGCTAACCGGCGCCGGTGGACTCCCAAAATACACCAAAACCTTCCTTTTGTCGTCCTCAACATGAATCCACGGTTGATTCAGAGGATCCCCTTTATTTACCTTAGATCTAAGAAATGCGAACCCAAAAATATATTTTCTTTAGACCAAAACGAGACCACAAGGGGTCTTCCTCCCTTTGTTCACCGGATCCGCTTGTAGAAGACGAAAGGCTTGTCACAGAGGAATGGAAAACCCACGGACAAAGCCGTAAGAAGACTTTTTTGTTGTTTTTTTTTTTATTTTTTCGTATGTACATGCAATGAAAACCGTAAGAAAAAAAAAAGACAAAAAATTACCACCGGATCGCTTTTTTTGATTATCTTGACTGGTTACAAGTTTCGGTTTTACAAGCTTTCTTTTTTTTTGTGTTATTACTCTCTCTGTTTTTTTCTTGCTTGCTCCTCCCAAAAAACTATCCTGCTTACAACAGCCCCGCTTCATATATATCACACGTCTCTCGTTTTTGGTTGCAACTTGTATCTTCTTTTCCAGATCCGACATTTGCTTGTTGTCTTTGGCATAATCAACGCTGGGATCAATATCGGGCGCGGTGGCGGTGTGGCCATTCTCGCCAGAGGCCGACGCATTTTTTCGCCGTTAGATCGATCCGATCTAACGGCCGAGATGGCTTGAAGAACGATCGGCCCGGATGAAGCCTCGATCCGATGAAACGGCTTCGGATTTCGCCACGTGGAGCACCGCAATGAGGAGTCGAACGCGTAGATCTTACGCGCGCGGGATAATAAAGCGTCCGCTCGCGTGGACCACACGCGCGCACTCGAACGGTCCATACGTGTGAGTACGCGCCGCGTATATTTTTGACCTTCATTGCATCGTGGGCCGTTGGATCGAGATCTTGATCCAACGCCCATAGTGACCGCATATTGTAATTAGATAGGATTCGATTGGGCCAAACGGGCTTTGTAATTGGATTTTGTAATTGACTCGGACTTTTTACTTGGGTTTAATATATATATTTAATTTTTCATTTAGTCACCCAATAATAATAATAATAATTATAATAGTAGTACATGTACATACGAAAATATATACTTTATATTATACGATCATTAATTAATAATATTCTAGTATACGTACGTATAATCATATGTATAATTAACATGACATCTACATACGTTTATACCCTAGATACATACGTGACATACATACGCCCCTAATACGTATACGTAGCTTATACATGCACACACTTTATATTAGTAACATTCATATAATAAATATACATGCAATATTAATATATTTAAGTAAAAATGAGTGATTACAGTTGCCCCTCTTTGCTTGTTCTCATGAAATGGGAAACAAAGCAAAGATTCATAAGCACTCATTTTATCGAGACTTCCTGTTTGTAGCCTCGAAAAACAAATTTTTTGGACATTTCCGCTTTCCTGGTCGAATCTTCAGGCTCGTAAGTTCTTCCTATATAGAACTTCGTCACCTTCCGATCTTGGAGCTACGCTCTAATTTTTATCAGATTTTTATCGACTGTTTGTAGCTTTGGAAAACGAATTCTTTTGGACATCTCCGTTCTCCCTTGGCTGAATCTTCAGGCTCGTAAGTTCTTCCTATATAGAGCTTCGTCACCTTCCGATCTTAGAGCTACAGTGCTCTTTTCGACCGTAACCCTTCGCTCTCATTTGTAGCTTTGGAAAAACGAATTCTTTTGGACATCTCCGTTCTTCCTTGGCTGAATCTTCAGGCTCGTAAGTTCTTCCTATATAGAACTCTTGACGTCTCAAGTCTCGAATCTGCAGGTTCTTTTTCGACACGTAACCCTTCACCCTAAGACAATGGAGCTCGAGTCTTTCCTATATAAGACTCTTTGCTTTTGACACAACAGCTTCCTATATAACCCCGTGTCATAGGTGAATTGCTTTGACCGGGAGTTCTTCCTATATAGAACTCAGAGTCTTCACCTTGGAGCCATCGGTTCCTCCTATATAGAACTTTTTTTGCGTCTGAATCTCGTAGCTGCAGGTTCTTTTTCGACACGTAACCCTTCACCCTAAGACAATGGAGCTCGAGTCTTTCCTATATAAGACTCTTTTTGCTTTTGACATAGCAGATCTCCTATATAATCTTGCGTGTCATGGGTGAATTTCTTTGACCGGGAGTTCTTCCTATATAGAATCATGAGTCTTCACCCTAGAGCTGCGACCCTTCCTATATAGAACTTTCAGCTTTCTCAAGCCTCGGAGAGAGAGTTCTTCCTATATAGAACCTCTCTCCGCAGCTTGAAAACATGTGCCTTTATGTAAAAACATTGTCTCCTCATTTGGGACTCACATCGTGATGACCCTTGATGTCTCTTTGGATCTGCAAATACCGAGATGAAAACAAAATGCTATGACAAATGAATGAATTGACATGCTCCTAATCCTAGTGATGTCCGACTATTCATGATGCATGAGCTTCAATATCATGGTGGGTTTGTTTTGGTCCTTTTGCCGCTCGCTTTCTCCTTTGTTACGGGCATCGATACCCTTCTTCACCGCCAAGTTCAACCGCCTCGATCTTTCTCTTTTCAATTCTGACTTGAATTTTAAAAGCGCCCTTTCGGTTTTCACTTTAGAGAGAGATTTTTTAAGGGTGCCCTTCTTTTTTTCACCCGTGAGATTTCTTTTGTTATCTCGTACGCTTTTCTTGAATAGATAGGACATGTGCCATCGGTTATCCTATCAGGTTGTTTGAAGCTTCCCGCCTTCCCGATCGACAGCCATTTAGGGAACTTAAAGGACGGAGTTAACCGCTTTTTTTGATTACCCGCAATTTTCAAGGTTAAATCATAGTAATGCTTCAAATCTCTTGTTTCATTATAAGCCTATGTTATCTTATCTGACTGAAATTGACAAGGAGGCTAGGAATGGATGCTCAAAACACGGTTTTATTAGGATTAAGGGCTTTGAGATATCTTAGAAAGAAAGGTATGACACGTATAAGTTAAACACAAGATCTCTCATTATCTTCGATATGAATGATATATGATCCTCGCAAACTGTGTAGAATTTTTTTCCTGAAGCTTCCTCTTCATGATGCTCATGGGGATACCTTCTTCTCCTCGATATTTAACTTTTCAACTTACCCGAGCCACCCTTTTGGGGTTTTCAACTCGAGTCCTTCCTTTGCTTCAAGACGCCTTGCTTTGGGTTTTCATCCCGAGCTCTCCATTTTTTAGAGATAGTATTTCTTGATGGCATCAGAATTTACGGGATTTTTCAGCTCGTCCCCGTCCATTTCTATTAGGATCGTGGCTCCTCCCGAGAAGGCCTTCTTCACGACGTATGGTCCTTCCCAATTGGGCATCCATTTTCCTCGAGGATCTTTCTGATTGGGAGGATTCTCTTGAGTACCAGATCCCCTTCTTTGAATTCTCTTGGGCGCACCTTTTGTTGTAAGCCCAACCATCCGCTTTTGGTACATCCGACCATGACAAATGGCTTTTAGTCTTTTTCACAATGAGATTTAGCTGGTCGAGTCCGCCTGCATCCATTCAGCTTTCTTCCAGCTTTACTTCGTTTAAGACTCGGAGGGACGGAATCTCTACCTCAATTGGGAGTACCGCTCGATACCATACACCAAGGAATAGGGCGTTGCCCCGTTGATGTGCGAATGGACGCCCTATAGGCGAAAAGGGCAAAAGGCAACTTCTCATGCCAATCCTTGTAGGTATCCGTAGTTTTCGCTATGATCTTCTTTATATTTTTGTTTGCCGCCCACTGCTCCATTCATTTTAGGACGATAGATCGTGGGAATTATGGTGTGTTATCTTGAATTGAGTGCACACGCCCTTTATCATTCTGTTGTTCGATTGGAAGCATTGTCGGTGATGATCCTCTCTCGCAATCCGTACGACAAATAATTTCCTTCTTTAAGAACTTACAAACTCAGAGTCCTGGTGATATTGGCGTAAGACGCTGCCTCTACCCACTTAAAGTGAAGTAGTCTATGGCGACCAAAATGAAACGGTGTCCGCTGGAGGCTTTCGGATGGATTTGCCCGATGACGCCCATGCCCCATGCCGCGAAAGGCCACGGAGAATTCATGGTGTGTAGAGGCGATGGGGGTGCATGAATTTTGTCAGCATAAATTTGGCATTTGTGGCATTTCTGGCGTAATCGATGCAATCTCCTTCCATGGTCAACCGTAAATAACCGTATCTCATAATTTTTCGGCTATAGACAACCCGCTGGCGTCGCTCCATGATCCCGCATATGTACTTCGCTAAGATTTCCTTCGCCTCCCGCATCCACACATCTTAGCAATGTTTGATCATGACTTTTCCTATATAGGATCTCCCCATCTAGGACATATTTTGTTGCCATTTTTCCAGCGCTTTTCATTGTTGTCGCTTGCCCTTCTCGATACTACTTTGAAGCTTGACATATTGCAGATATCATAGTACCATGGATTCCTCACAATCTCTTCCTGCACATTACAACAATGAGCAGGCTTTTCAAACATCCGCATCTCAATGGGTTTCATTTCCGCCTGTGTGTTTGTTTTAAACATGGATGCCAAGGTTGCCAACGATCCGCCATCCGATTTTCTTCTCGGGTAGGTAATTGAAGTTGACCTTTTTCGAACTCTTTGACGAGCTCTTGGATTAATTTGTGATATTTGACCAATTTCGGGTCTCTAGTTTCCCACTCCCAAGAATTGGTAAATGACTAGGGACGAATCTCCGAACACTCAAGTTCCTTAACCCTTCTTTCGATGGTCGAGTTCACCCCATGAGGCAAGCTTCAGATTCAGCTATATTGTTTGTGCGTAAGAATTCCAATCTGCTGGTGAAAGGATAATAGACGCCCTCGTGTGAAATTAGCACCGCCCCTATCCCCATGTCCGAGGGCGTTGAGGCTCCATCAAGTAAAGTTTCCATGACTTATCATTTGAAATCTCTTCTTCGGTTGTGATGCACATCAAGTTTTCGTCTGGGAAACTAAAGTTCAATGTCTCATAGTCATCCGGCACGACGACTAGCTAGGAAATCCGCTACGGCACTCCCCTTTACGGCTTTTTGATTAACATATACGATGTCGACCGGATAAGAGCATCCGCCATCGGGCCATCATTCCCGTTAGTGCCGGCGCCCATTAGGAACTTCAATGGGTCTAGCTTGGATATTAACCGTAGTATGGTACAACAGTAACGCCTCGAGTCGCTTGGTAGCCCAAACTAGAGCGCAACACGCCTTCGCGACCAAGGGTACCGCGTTTCACAATCGTTGAATTTCCCGCTTAGGTAATAGATGGCCTGTTCCTTCTTTCTTGACTCATCGTGTTGCCCCAAAGACACATCCCATTGAATTCTCAAGACCGTTAAGTAGAGAATTAGTGGTCGACCGGGTACCGTGCGACTAAAATTGGAGCATTTGTCGTACTTTTTGATCTTTTCTAGGCCTTTTGACATTCTTCATCCCACACGCCAGATTATTCTTTTCTCGTAAGTCCAAGACCGGGTCGCATTGATTGGTTAATTGGGAAATGAAACGAGAGATATAATTCAGCCTCCTAGGAAACCGCGATCTTCCTTTTGTGTGGGGGTGGTGAAAGGTCATGGATGGCTTTCACTTTATCGAGATCAATCTCAATCCTCTTCTACTTACTACGAACCCTAGGAGTTTTCCGTATAACGGCGAAGGTACACTTGGCGTGATTGAGCCTCGCTTGGTACTTCCGTAGTCTTTGGAATAGTTTCCTTAAGTTCTGTAGGTGCTCTTCCTCCTGCTCGGGATTTGGCAATCATATCATCCACGTATACTTCTATTTCTTTGTGCATCATGTCATGGAAAAGAGTCACCATTGCTCTTTGGTATGTTGCCCTCGCGTTTTTAGCCCAAACGGCATCACTTGATAACAAAAAAAGTGCCCCACATGGTTATGAATGTAGTTTTCCATGTCTTTAGGATCCATCTTTATCCGGTTGTATCCTCGAGAAGCCATCCATAAAGGAAAACCATGAATGTCCTGCGGTGTTGTCAACTAGCGTGTCAATATGTGGCAAAGGGAAGTTGTCTTTTGGGCTAGCTCGATTCAGATCCCTATAATCTACACACATACGAACTTTCCCGCCTTTCTTTGGTACTGGTACAATGTTTGCAACCCACTGGGTATTTGGCTACTTCCAAGAATCCAAAGATCAAATTGCTTTTTCACTTCTTCTCGGATCTTTAACAAAGATATCCGCCTCATTCTCCGAAGTTTTTGTCAGACGGGTTTGCACTCCGACTTTGTTGGCAATTTGTGCACCACTATGTCGGTATTTAATCCCGCATATCTTGATAAGTCCAGCGAAGACATCCTTGAATTCTTGAAGCAGGGCTATCACTCATGTTTGGTTTTTGAGGAAATCGTCGCCCTATTTTTATTTCTCTTCTCGCTTCTTCCGTCCCTAAGTTGACAATTTCGCTTTCTTCTTGGTGGGGCATAATCGCCTTTCTTCGTCGCCCACCATTCTCTTTAATTCTTCCGGGACCTCAATTTCTATTTCATCATATCCTCCCTCCGCTTCCTCCGAGACCTCGTGGCTTTCAAATTTACTCAAGGATTGGATCCAGATCATTCATATATCACAATCATGAGCGACCTGCATTAAATGAGAATGAATTGTTTTGGGAAAGAGACGGCTTTACATGAAGGGAATGAATATGAAGAATGCATGAATGGAATAAATGAGACTTTGGTCATTTTTAAGAAAGTGGGGATATTTCATTTCAATCAAAAAGTTAACATAGGTGCCCCATACAAGAGATCCCCATTGTCTATGGGCAAAAACAAAAGGTTGATTCGAGCATTACTCGATCTATTCCTAAAAACTACAGGTAGATCAATGCAGCTTCAGCTTATCGAAAGTGTCTCCCCGGATGACAAGGGCGGATGTTGGTCAACATTTTGCTACCTCGGTCCTTTTCAGCTATCATGTTGATGTACATCCCTTCAAATGCTTTATCAAGATTTCCTCCTGCTAAGTTCATCATTTTTCTTCATTGTCTCTCCAATATCTTGACATGGCTTCAGAACCCTCCGAGATGAAAGTGGCTTTTAAACTAGGAAAGGACATCGACCTCCACGGAATGTCTTCTCCTTTAGATCTAGCTTTTCTTTGTTCTTCCTTCCTCTTATATTCCTCTTTCTTCTGTTGGACACTTGGTTGGTAACCCAGCAAACGATCCTTCTTGGTAATGATATTCTTGGGTCTCGTGTTTCCTTGTAATTTCTTCCCCAACCCTTTTCCTATTTTGGCCCTCGCCCAGAGTTTCTCGATGGTCATCTTGGTACAATTAGATAACCTGGGGTAGGGGATCCGGTTTCCTCCTCAAACGAATGTGGCATTTACTAGTTCTAATGCTCGAACGAGCATTCTGCAAAGATCTTCATCATTTTGAATGTAGGGGGTGTCGATGTCACTAAAGCAACAAATTCATACTCGCTTCACGTGACCAATTTGCCTTCAACTACAAATTTTAATTTCGATGCAATGATGATGGGACAACTCCTCGCGAGTGGATCCACGGTCTTCCCAACAAGCAAACTGTAAGATGGTTTTATGTCCATCACCATAAAATCGATCACATATTCAGTTGGTCCGATCAATAGGGGTATCTCAATTTTCCCCATTGTTCCTTTTTGCGTACCATCGAAAGCTCTTACCGAGTTGTAGCAAGGCTTTAGGTGCGAACTATCTATTGGTAATTTTTGCAGGTTACCATAGGCAAGACATTCAATGCTGACCCGTTGTCGATCAAGACGCTGTAATACATACCCTTTGCAAAGGGTAGTGATGTTAAGGGCTTTAGTGGACCCCTTCCTCCTTCCGGGATCTCATCATCACCGAACGTGATATGATTATAGGCGATAATATGCCCCACTATCATGTCCAGTGTTTGTTACGAAAATGTCCTGGGGCACAAAAAGTTTGATTCAAAGACTTTCAATAGTGTCTCCCGATGCTTCTCTCAACTCAAGAGTAATTCCAAAGACTGTGATCCTGGCCGGTTGTTTCCGTAGTTGTTCCACTACGCTGTACTCGCTATGTCTCAAGAACTTTAGAAATTCTTTGGCCCGGGCCTCGCCACGGCTCATTTATCTTTTGGGGAGGTTCTTCTCCAAATATCTGTGTGGCTAATCACTGTACTTTCCCCCTATCTTTTTCAAATGCTCTCAAAGCCTCGGAGGAATAACATCGACCGCTTCCTTGTGAAATGGCCTGCTTCACCAACGCTCACATTGTTTTGACTTTGCTGGTCTTCCGGCGTGGACTCTTTCACCTGCTCGCGCTTCGATTTTTCCGACATGGTCACATTCGCGCATAATTCCGTGGAATTTGTCGCATGTCTTTGAAAACGGAATGGAGATGGTGCTGAAATGACGATCTTGGGATTTATTTTGCTGGTTTCCCCTTGGGAGACACCGCTTTCCCTATCCCGGGAGAGATGATAAAAGGTCTATCCTTCCCGTGATCCGGTTTTGGGGCTATCCGTCATGTGCACGCCTGATCCTTTCCCATGGGTTCCTCAAAGAATTCAATTTGTTTTTCATTCATCAATTTCGCACCAATTTCTTGAATTCTTCACATTCTTGGATATCATGCCCTTCAAACCGATGGAATTCGCAATACTTTCCACATTCTTTCTCGCTTTATTATCATGCCTTTGTTGATCATACGAGCCATGCATAATCATTGAAATACCCACCGTAAAGGAGACTTGACCTCGACACGCCATCTTTTATCATCCTCGTAAAGCATTCCTCTATGGCATTTACCCCTCTCGCTCCCATGATTAGGCAATGGGTTGTTGGCTACGCCGCTCTTCAAACTTCAATATCCCGTAATCGATCAAGTTTTGTACAAGCTTTTTGAAGGCAAGATAGCTTCTCGGTGGGATGTCCAGGGTACCGCCGTGATAGTCGCAATGTGCGCTGGGATTATACCAAGGCGGGAAGGGTGGATTGACAGATTAACGATGTATGGTCGGACCAAGTCCGCTTCATACAACCGGGAATAAAGCTCGAGTATGAAACCGGTAGGGAGTGAAAGCTCTCCTCTTTTATCCTTTCTCGTGACTCTCTCGCCTCTTTGATTCGATTTTGTGTTTTTCCCACAGTGCTTGTGGTTGTGAGACTGTGAAGTTCTTCAAGCGTATAGGTGCTGGTGGTGTTTACTTCATTTCTCTTGTTATACTTTCGAGACCCTCCCCACCATCTATTCTCGCCGCTTTTAATTGCCGCCCGAGAGACTCCCGGGCCCCGATTAAGTCGGCGAACACTGTGTTGTGTTATTGATGAGGCGGTCAAGAGTGCCCCTTTCGAGTGTTGACAAATAATGGCGTGATTTCATGCTCGGGATAGGTGGCTGGATTTGGGCGCCACTTTCCACCTTTGGGCATATTGTCGCAAGCTTTCATTGATTTCGCCCCATATTTTCTAGCATAATTCTGCTAGGGATCATGTCTCATTACATGTTTGTATTGCTCGGAAAATGCTTTAGACAAATCTTTCCATGTCTTGACATTTGCTTTGCTTAACCGAGTATACCAACGTAATGCTGCTCCAGCTTAGACTATCCCGAAAACAAAGGGATCAAGAGCTTTTCATCTTTATGGTAAGCCGCCATTTTTCTGCAATACATCGTTATGTGTGCGAGAAGACATGTGGTTCCGCTCATATTTATCAAACTCCGGCGTTTTGAATTTTGGTGGCAAGACAAGATCGACACTAGACTTAGATCACTAGCGTTGTTTCCTGATTCTTCATTTGATTGTAACGCTTTAAATTTTTCTTCCATGAGGCGAAAATCTTTCTTCCCACTTTCTTTCTACCTCATTCCCGATCTTTTCGACCATGTTTAGATCCGCACTTCTTCTTCATACAAAGGCTTGGTATCAATGGGTTGAGTCTCGTGTGCCCTACTTGAAAGCTGGAAGACATTCCTCGTAGGGTCAATATACACCTTCCTAGCCTGGTTTGGCGCAGCTTGGTTGAACCTTGAAGTGAGCCGGGTACCTTCCGCTCGGGATATTTTCTCCTTCTACTGCTTTTTCCGACTTTTTGCCAAGAATGCCATTATGTCGATACTATTGAAGTTTGTGATCAGGCAATCTGATCACTAAGGCTTCTCCGGGCCTCTTCAAGCCTTGACTCGAGCTCCCTCCGCCTCTTTCTAGATTGATTATTCTTTCTTCCATGAGCTTTCTTTGTAGCCGGGTAAAGTATATGTGATGAATGATTGCGGGTTAACACACCGAATGCCACAATATTCATACTCATTAATATGGTTGTAAAAAATAAATGCATGTACGATGATGCAAATGTTATGATGCAAATGCAAGAATGCATGCATACAAGGTATCGTTCACTGGTAATCACCCTTTTGAATTACTTTTACGGAATTAAAGGGTCTTGATTACAACAAAATTTGTGTTACAAAGTAAAGATCCCTAGTACAAAAGACCTAATTATAACACAGAGTCCTATAGATAGACTCTAGCTCTATCCCCTAACTTTCCAATTGCCTTGAGTAGCTTGAGGAACCTAGGAGCTTCTTCCATTCCCGGGGCTATAAAAGGTCGGAGTGTCTCACCTCGACAAATAAATCATTTACGTGTCCGCGACTCGCTGTATGTCCATCATTAGATTTGCGTAGTACTGGTCTCTGTCCTGTACCATTCGAGCAGCGTCGCGTAATCTCTTCTGCCAATAGGTGTCTCCCCCGGCTGCAGCTTCCTCGAATACATTAATTCTTTCCTTGTAATCCTCCACAACTGCTTCGAGGGATCCGATTCGTGCTTGTAATACACCCACTTCGCGTTCTCTTTCTTGCAACTCAGCAAAATTATTCCTACGGCAGTACATTCGAAGTGAGTGTTCGGCTTCCGCCATCTTTTCTTTTAATTCATCATTTTGACTTTGGCTTTGCCCCAAACTTTGAAGAGTGTCATCGCATACAGTTTCTGCATTTCTAACAAATTGCTTTTACTATTCATGGATTTTCTTTTCCATACGGCGACACTTTCTCTCTCATGATGAACAACCTGTTTTCCTTTGCTGATTTCTTGTCCAATCTTTCTCTCTTGATCAATGGCCTTCTTGGCGGACCGTTTTTCTTCCTCCATAGCTACACGACAGCCTTTCAATCTCTTTCTCGATCGCTCTTTTGTTAATTTCTCGTTCTTCTTCCAATAAACGGATGCCGTTCATTCTTTCTTTTTCCACAAATATGAACCGACTCCGCCGCCCTTTTGTATTTTTGCCTGTAATAGGAGGGCATCTTTTTGATAAAGAGTATTCTTGTCATTCAAATCTCCATTTAATTTCTTCATTTGCCTAATGATCCCTCCCGCTGTCGACTTTCTAGGCTTGCCTTATAGAGTTCGCCGCGTGTTGGGTCCGTTGAATGTCCATTTTCTTTTAACTTCCTCGAGCTCACTCCCTTAAGATATCGGCTTCGACGGTACCACCCTTGTAAGCTCCTCGAGTGACACCGTTGGTCCTTGATTAGATTCGGGAATCACATTATTAACCTCAAACGCCTCCAAAGATCGTAATCCGGGGTAGTCATGTGCTCGTATCTCCTTCCACCCCGATCCGGTAACAATGATCCCGTGTCCTCATGATGGTCTGAATTTTTCCTTTGAACTCTCCTTTGAAAAGAAATTCAGTTTGGCTTAATCCGCGGTATTGGGGGAATGAACTGTCGTGATCCGAACTATCGAGATACTAAAAGTGGAGCACAAGCGATCCTCTCCATGCAATCCTAACATCATCAGCCAGGTTGAAGTCACCACAATCAGATAGAAAATAATTGACTTTACCGAGCCATGGGACCCTCCATGCTATGTCTTCATCTTGAATGTTCCTCAAGAAACTGGTCCACATTTTTGTTTTTAAATATTCTCGCCATTCCTTTGCTAAGTATTCTCGTAAAGGCGAAAAACCTTGGAAGGATATCCCGGCAGACCAGCGTCGGTGCCTTCCACATGTGACTCGATCCATACTTGTAATAGCTGCGCATCCTCGAAAACGCCATTCTTCATGCTTCCGCTAGCGTTTAAAGAAATGAAAGTCTCGACCAAGATTGCTGGTACCGGGTTTGCTCTCCGCTTTCACCCGCTCAAACAAATCCGTAATGGCTATGTCAATGTTCCCGAGTACTGGGGAAAGATCACCAAGCCATATATTCCTAAAGCGAACAAGTCCATTTTCTTTGCCTCGCCCGGATGTGTCGATATGATGTCCCGAATACTCTCCCATGCAAAGACTGTATTATCTCCTCGGATTTGAAGGAGGCCACTAACCCAATCATCACTCATTCCTCGCAAAGGCTTTGAGTTTCGCAGTGTAATTCGATTCCTTGAGGCTTCGCGTAGATCCAATCTTCCCGAATATTTTTCTGGTTAAGTAAAGCAAAGGTACTCTTCTACCGTAGGCATCATGTCTTGCCCATTGAAGGTGAAGCAGCAAAAAGCCGGATTCCAAAACTGGGCTATAGCTCGGAGTAGGGGCTGGTTAATCCGAACATATAATAGCTGTGCGATGTCGCCATAACTATCGCTAAATAAGTCTTGTAGCTTTCGGTCCCATCTTTCCCAAATGCTTTGAAGATCCCACAAGTCGCTTGTTGGAGACTCACATAGGTGTATCCAGCTATTACGCGTTCGTTAGGCGATCGTCCCTTGGATTTTCTGATTGACCTCTGACCAATGTCTGACTGACAAATTAAGCTCTTCTTTCCTAAGACACCTTTTTTCCATAGTGAAAGACTTTCTGATCAGGCAAACCACTTGATCCAGTACCTTTATGCGATGCAAATGCAATGATGTATGAGAAAAAGAACAAAAAGTGAAAAGAAAACAAGTCAAGTTTTATAAAATTGATAAATATATAAATAAAATGACAAAATTAAATGTAATAAACACAAAACAACCCTATTTATCCCGTCTAAAACCTAAGGTTATCCGCATGGCTCTAACAGGTAGGTTTCTATGTTCTCTACATGCAGTGTTGGTGCTAGGAGGTACCCGAATTGTCCTTGCTGTCCCCTACTAAGGGTAGCAAGGCCCCGATCATCACCCATTATAGGCTCCTTTCAACCGGGTTCAATTCGGGGGACCCATTCGCTTATGCCCGCATTTAAGGAACGATATCCTTACGAAAGCATAAGGTACTCGAGCCCCGAAGGTACTTGCTAGGCCCATACGGGAGAACGATATCTCCACGAAAGCATTAGCGTTTTCCCCCCACTTAAAAAGACGGGTTTATATGCCATATTTTAAATGCGTTAAAATAAACGCGCAATTATGACCGAATATTAATTTAATAGTCACTTTAATCCGGAATTTCCAATATTAGTAAAGCGGTAATTATTTTAAAAGCTTGACTCTCATTTGTTTTTTGAAAAACAAAAGTCCCCAGCGGAGTCGCCATCTGTAGCGATGTCCCTTTTAATTTTCATCGCTAAAATAAAAACGATTGTGTTTTCGAAGGATTTTTGAAAGGTATTTGTGATTTTTTTATATAAAATATTTATTCCGTGGGGTTTACAAAAAAAACCTTATAAAATGGAGTCGCCACCGGCCACTTAGGTAGGCCGGACACCACAAAACTAGAGATTCAAAAGACAGGGTTCGGGAGTCGGTTACGGATGGGGAAGGATTAGCACCCCCACACCGCCCAAAAACTGGTACTTTAATAATTACCGCTTTATTAATATTGGATTTTCCGGATTAAAGTGACGATTATCTTAAATTTCGGTCGTAATTGCGAATATATTTTAAGGGTCCCGTTATCCGAGAATAAACGCCCAACCACTATCACTACGCTTGATACTGGCCCCGTTTACGCTCGGATAAAAGGACACCGCATTAACAAGTTATATCTCGATGTGCAATCTTAGTGGCAAAAACGTAAAACATGACAAAACATTTAAATATAATAAAGATTGACATACCAGAATACTAATTTAACATGGATGATATTTTAGACTAGAACATGTATATATATACATATTATTCTAAATAGTAGATATAAAAAAACTATCATACGTCAAAATAACAAGGCAGGAATAAGTACATATATACGAACAAGTATTAAAAAAAAAAGACATGCATACTGGTAATAAAACATATTTCAACATATACGGGTCTACATGTTGTACAAAAATGGTGAATATACTAAAATGTAGCCCTAAAAAATAAGAAAGCACATACACATATCAAAATACTAAATATGCCATGTACGAATTAACTAAAACATAACATGCTTGATACGAATAGCCGGATAAAAACATAAATATCATATTTAACACATATATACATAAAAACATGAAATACGAATCATATACGAGGGACATAAAATAAAATAAAATCAACATGTACGATTATAATACGAACAATAATATTTACAAAGAAAACAGGACTGAAATGAAAGGAAAACGAAAGTTAGTGGCGTAAAATTAAAGGGCAATAATATGTAATTTGGGGACGAAATTGCGAAACAAACAAAACCTAAAAGGACCAGAAATCAGTAATTGGACCAAGGGGCGACCCAAAGTGAAAAATTCAAAAACGCGGGATGGTTAAGGCGTAATTTTCCCATTTAGAAACCGATTCGGTGTAATTTAGGGACGAAATTGTAATCTTTTGAAAAACCAGGGGGACCTGGGCTGTGATTATACCATGCGGCAAGACAAAAATGAAAATATTGAAAACGCGGTGGGATTAAGTGTGTAATTTACCCATTTCAAAAATAATAATAACTATAAAAGGGCCATTTTTAGACCAAACCCATTTTTCCCCTCATTTCTTTCATTTTCGTTTTGTTCTTCGCCTTCCAAATAACTAGTTCATCTTTTTCTCTCAAGTGTTCTTGAGAAACCCAGAATCCGGCGGCCGGCCGCCGTATTCTCCGCCGCCGGCCGCCGCTAACCGGCGCCGGTGGACTCCCAAAATACACCAAAACCTTCCTCTTGTCGTCCTCAACATGAATCCACGGTTGGATTCAGAGGATCCCCTTTTATTTACCTTAGATCTAAGAAATGCGAACCCAAAAATATATTTTCTTTAGACCAAAACGAGACCACAAGGGGTCTTCCCCTCCCTTTGTTCACCAGATCTGGCTTGTAGAAGCCGAAAGGCTTGTCACAGAGGAAGGGAAGACCCACGGACAAAGCCGGTAAGACTTCTTTACTTGTTTTCTTTTTTTTTTTTTTTCTCGTATGTACATGCAATGAAAACAGGTAAGAAAAAAAGAGACAAAAAAAAATTACCACCGGATCGCTTTTTGATTATCTTGACTGGTTACAAGTTTCTGGTTTTACAAGCTTTCTGTTTTTTTTGTGTTATTACTCTCTCTGTTTTTTTCTTGCTTGCTCCTCCCCAAAAAACTATCCCGTTACAACAGCCCCGTTTCATATATATCACTGTCTCTGTATTTTGGTTGCAACTTGTATCTTCTTTTCCAGATCTGACATTTGCTTGTTGTCTTTGGCATAATCTGAACGCGGGGACTGAATATCGGCGCGGTGGCGGTGTGGCCATTCCTCGCCAGAGGCCGACGCAATTTCGGCCGTTAGATCAGATCTGATCTAACGGTCGAGATGGCTTGAAGAACGATCGGCCTGGATGAAGCCTCGATCTGATGAAACGGCTTCAGATTTCGCCACGTGGAGCACCGCAGTCGAGGAGTCAGAACGCGTAGATCTTACGCGCGTGAGATAATAAAGCGTCCGCGCGTGGACCACACGCGCGCACGGGCACTCGAACGGTCCATACGCGTGAGTACGCGCCGCGATATTTTTGACCTTCATTGCATCGTGGCCGTTGGATCGGATCTTGATCCAACGCCCCATAGTGACCTGCATTGTTGTAATTAGATAGGATTCAGAATTGGGCCAAACGGGCTTTGTAATTGGATTTTGTAATTGGACTCGGACTTTTTACTTGGGTTTAATATATATATTTAATTTTTCATTTAGTCAGCCCAATAATAATAATAATAATTATAATAGTTGTACATGTACATACGAAAATATATACTTTATATTATACGATCATTAATTAATAATATTCTAGTATACGTACGTATAATCATATGTATAATTAACATGACATCTACATACGCTTATACCCTAGATACATACGTGACATACATACGCCCCTAATACGTATACGTAGCTTATACATGCACACACTTTATATTAGTAACATTCATATAATAAATATACATGCAATATTAATATATTTAAGTAAAAATGAGTGATTACAATGGCTTGATACCGGTATCATATATATCATATCTCTTATAGTACATAGGTAAGTCCGGTACAATATATACCGAAAAGGGAGGTATAACTGTGGTAAGTAACAAAAGCAACGAACTTATCCCAACTAGGACTGTGACAGGTTGGAGGGTTTGTATGGATTACTATAAGTTAAATAAAGCTACTAGGAAAGATCACTTTCATTTACCTTTTATTGACAAAATGCTTGACCGTCTTGTAGGTAAATCATTTTATTATTTTCTTGATGGTTACTCAGGTTATAACCAGATTGCCATAGCACCAGATGATCAGGAAAAGACCACCTTCATATACCCGTATGGTACTTATGCTTTTCGAATAATGGTGTTTGGATTATGCAATGCTCTGGAAACTTTCCAGAGATGTATGATGGCAATTTTCTCTGACATGGTGGAAGATTTCTTGGAAATCTTCATGAACAATTTTTTGGTACTTAGAGACAACTTCAAAAATTGTCTCGGCAATTTGGAGAAAGTGCTAACAAGATGTGAAGAATCTGATCTAGTGCTCAATTAAGATAAGTGCCACTTTATGGTAGATGAAGGTATAGTGCTCGGTCACAAGATCTCCTCCAAAGGAATTGAAGTCGACAGAGCTTAGGTGGATTTGATTGAGAGATTGCCGCCACCAATTTCAGTCAAAGGGATTCGAAGCTTTCTCGGTCATGTAGGTTTTTACAGGAGGTTTATTTATAATTTTTCTAAAATCTCTAAACCTTTGTGTAACTTGCTTGAACAGGACAAAGCTTTTAATTTTGATGATTCATTCATCCAAGCATTCGAAACCTTGAAGAAGCAACTTGCCTCAGCACCTATTGTCGTTCCGCCCGATTGGATTTTACCTTTTGAACTCATGTGCGACACACGTGATTTTGCGGTAGGAGCTGTTTTAGGGCAACACACAGGTAAGACTTTTCATGTGATTTACTACGCTAGTAAAACTCTAAATGGTGTACAGTCAAATTACACCACGACGGAGAAAGAATTACTGGCAGTAGTATTCGCATTTGATAAGTTTTGTTCCTACTTGATTGGTACTAAGGTAATCGTTTAGACTAATCACTCAGCAATTAAGTACCTATTTACTAAGAAAGATGCAAAACCTCGTTTAATTCGTTGGATTTTACTTTTATAAGAGTTTTACATCGAAATTAAGGACATGAAAGGAACAAAGAACCAAGTTGTTGATCACTTATCAAGGTTGGAGAAAGGTGATGAAGATTCAGACTCTTTGGAGATCCACGACACATTCCTGAATGAGCAGTTGTTAGTTGCCTCGGTAACTCCCTGGTACGTCGATTTGTTTAATTTCTTGGTTAGTGGTATTTTGCCTTATAACCTTACTCACCAAGAAAAGAAGCGGTTCTGACATGATGCTAAGCATTATTATTGGGACGAGCCTCTTTTGTTTAAACAATGTGAAGATCAGGTGATAAGATGATGTGTTCCCGAGGAGGAGCAGGACAATGTGCTTTGACAATGCCATTCTTCACCCTATAGAGGCCATTTTGGAGGAACTCGCATCGCGACCAAAGTCTTACAATCCGGCTTGTATCAGCCCGCTCTTTACAAAGATGCTCAAGAATTCTACAAGAGGTGCGATCAATGTTAGCGAACAGGGAATATTTCACGCCGACATAAGATGCCACTACAGAATATCCTTGAGGTGGAGTTGTTTGACGTATGAGGGATCAATTTCATGGGACCCTTCCCATCTTCATTCAACAATGTATACATCCTACTTGCCGTGGACTATGTGTCCAGATGGGTAGAGGCAGTTGCAGTTCCCAACAATAATTCAAAGACCGTGCAGAAATTCTTGCAAAAAAACATATTCACACAATTCGGGACACTGAGGGCAATTATCAGCGATGGAGATACACACTTCGACAATAGGCTGATTTCCAAGATGTTGGAGCGATTTGGAGTGACACACAAAATTGCCACGGCATATCACCCACAAACAAATGGGCAAACCGAAATTTCCAATCGTGAATTGAAGGTTATCCTTGAAAAAGTTGTCAATCATTCTCGAAAATATTGGTCTGCAAGAATTGATGAAGCATTATGGGCCTATCGAACAACATTCAAGATGCCTTTAGGCATGTCGCCTTACAGACTTGTCTACGGCAATACTTGCCACCTTCTAGTAGAGATCGAGCATAAGGCTTATTGGGCGATCAAAACTGTAATGCCCCAAAATTTACTAAGTTGATTAAGGGTCATTTAGTACTAATATAATAGCTTAAAATCTAACTTAGTAACTAAAATGACAAAAATGCGAAAGTTAGGATTTCTTTAATTATGGGTTTTGGAAAGAAAATTTCTAAGGTTTAAAGGTATCATGTGATAGATAGTGAATTGAATAAGGTATTCTTAAATTTTGGTTGAATACCAAGGAAAATTGGAATGGAAATTGAAGTTTAAAAGTTTAGTGACCAAAATGTAAATTTTGAAAATTTTATGGCTAAAGTATAAACTTTGGAAAAGTTTAGGGATTAAAGTTGTAATTTCCCAAAATTTAAGGGTTTTTATTTCATAAATAAATAGATCACCTAAGGGTGTGAATCGAATGCGAAATTTTTGGTTCGATCTGATACTTCGATTATTGGGAAAATCGCAGTTAAAGTTTTAGTGGAATTCGGATACCCAGATCGAATTGGAAAATTTTGAAGTTTTACCATATGATAGAGAAAGGTTATAAAATTCATTTCCAAGTGTTGGAAATATTTTTAGTTCGATTCAAGATGAATCCTACAATTTATTTCTGAGTAAAGGATTATTTATCAGTATATTGGATCGAATGAAAATTTTGGAGACTGATCCAAAAGATATGGAAAATTCATAAAATATTAATTTTTGAATATTTTATTATAGTTGGTTGGATTCCAACTAGATTTAGTTGAATTTTTACAAGAATGACAAACTAGTAAATAAAAACTAGTTGGAGGGCAAATTGGTCATTTGGCCCTAATGGCAATTTTGAAATATTTAAAAAGTTATAAGGGCAATTTTGGAAAGAGAAAATGGAATATTAAATCTTGGCCCTTGATTGATGATAAAATCAATCTCAACCATTGGATAAAAAGGACAAAATTATAATTTCACTGTTAAATGAATTTAATATTCATTTAATAGATATATGTGTAAAATAATGGTAAAAAGATTAACCAAATGTTCATCTTTTCCATCCAAAAACGTGAGGGCTAGGGAAAGAAAGAGAAAAAATTTCTAAGCTCGATTCAAGCCCCGAAATTCGATTTTCATGTAATATCTTCAACTACAAAGTTGTTCTACTCTTCAAGCTCTATCTTTTGATATCAATAATTCATGGAATCCATGCTTGATTGATGAGAATTTACATGAGAAAGAAATTAGGGTTTATGGATCAAATTTGGGCTTTTGAGATTTTATGATTTCATGATTGAATTCAAGTTGAAATCAAGCTAGTATGATGTTAAAAATCATGATATTGAGTTGGGATTTAAGTTTTACATGTTTTGATTATTATGAAGATGATTAGGGTTTATGGATTCAAGTTTAATTTAGGGTTTGTGATGTTGAAATAATGATCTAGTAAGCTTGAATTATTGTTTGGAAGCAAAACCCTAAGTTAAATTGTGTAGGGACCATTTCGGCAAATTTAAAAGTTGAAGGACCAAATCTGAATTTTTAGAATTTGGAGTGTATTTATGTTATTAATGATGTTAGAGATAAGAAAATAAAGTTAGAATGTCAAATTGATGTTGAATTGAATTAATGACCATTTTGACAATTTGTCAAAGTTAAGTGACCAAATCGAAATGGAAGTTTTGTATGGGGGCTAAATTTAATTTTTAGTTGTAATGATGGAATTAAGATAGTAATGTTGAATTGAGGACTAAATTGCAAATTTAAGAAGCATGAATTCTTATCTTTGCATTTTAGTACCTATTTCGGTAAATAAGGAAAATTAGGGAGAATTATTGTGAATAATTATTTGGTGAAGAATATGATGAGTTGGTGGTTTAAAGCTAGTGATTGGACTAAATTGAAAAGTAGATAAGTAAGGAGAAGTTAGTATAAAAGTTGAAGTTGTTTATGGAAGTTGTGTAGAAAAACTAGTTTATGGCAGTAACTTTGAAAATTCACCATAAATTATACAAAAATGGTTAGAAGGTAAATTTTATACCGATGTAAAGATTTGTTCGTCTAGTTTTGTGTCCAACAAACTGAAATTGATTTCGAGTTTCGAGTAAAAAGATATGAATTTTTAAGTGGTGAAAGGTCAGAAAACAGTATAGCAGGCTGTTCCGAAATTCAATACTGGAAATTGACTTTGAAAATTCGCCATAAATCGTACAAGTTGAATTTGGCCTATTAATTTATATGGTTGAAATCTTATTGAATCTAGTTTCTTTTAGAACAAATGAAATTGAATTCCAAGTTGTAGATTATTTTATAGAAATATTTCTTGGGAGGTACTACAAACAGCCAAAAAATGAGAATTGATACACTTTGTATCTAAGGTTGATTAGTAAGCTTGAAAAAGGTTAATGGAAGTTCAAATTGGTCACTAAGGACCATAATGAGTTTTTGAACAATACAAGGAAGAAAATAAAATGTTTGGAGATTTTGTATTCGAATGATTATATTGGACAATATGTAACATATTGTTAGATTGCGATCTAACAAATATTTTACTTAATTGAATTATGAAGTTAAGTTCGAATAAAGGGAGGTTCAAGGTACAATGAAGGAAAGGATCGAAGAGGACTTAGTGATGCATACTAATACATGGCCCAGGTGAGTGCAATGCATACATAACATTATACATAGATGTTTTATACATCACCGGTAAGACTTGCGATGAGTCTACCTGGTTTATATATTGTCATGATAATTATGTCATTGATTATACATTTGACATACTTTAAATATGTCAAAGTTTGAAAATAAATGCATTGATCACTAGTTATTGATGATGATTTACTATTAATGTTATTCGGTTATGAACTGCTTCATGTTAATATAAATTGATATACATTGCCATGGATGAAATATTTGATGATATAAAGCCCAAGTATGATATAGAGGTTCAAAGGTATAGTTGGCTAGCCATAGAGTCATAAACAGCTGTATAAAGATTCTAAGCACTTCAGGTAAAGTGTAAATTTTATAAATACTCATATACTTCAGGTAAAGTAAATTCTAAGCACTTCGCTAAACACTTATAAATTTTATAAATACTCATTGAGGAGTATACTCGTGCATGGTTTGAGTATACGGACTTATTACTCAATGTGCTAAACACTTCTTGAGTAATTTCATAAAAACTCAATGAGGATATATTGTATAAATAATATACATTCTCAAGAAAGGTTATATGGAGGAAAGACTCGTCGAGTGCAAATAATAGCACTCACTACAGACAAATAATATACATTCTCAAGAAAGGTTGGGTATGGAGGGATGACTCGTGTAGAGTGCAAATAATATACACTTCGGAGTAATTTCATAAAAACTCAATGAGGGATATATTGTATACTCCGGTAAGTATACAGAAGCACTTCGGTGGTAAGCACTCCCGGTAGAGTGCAAATAATATACATACTCAAGAAAGGTTGGGTATGGGGGATGACTCGTGTACATAGAATCTCTTAATTCGATACCTTGGGCTAAATAAACTGAATTGAAATAAAAAAAATAGAATGATAAGCTTGAAAGCTTGCAGACAGAGTTGGAAAAAGGTATTAGTAAGCATTGAAAGCTTGCGGATGGAAATGGCACCAATATTGGTAAGATCTAATTTTATCACTTTGATATACATACATGATATTACATATTTAATTATGTTAATGAGCATGTAATGGTAAGGTGATCATATGCATTATTAATAATTAATAATTAATATTGAGATTGATATTATGACAATTGCACTTAAATTTCAATTATTGCCTCACTAAGTAAATACTTAGCGTGTAACTATTTTACACGTAGGAAAGAAGAAATGGTTGGAGTAAGGAGCATATACAGACATCATCAATCAATAACAGGTACATCAGTATCAGTAAGATATCTTTTGATATTGTTTGATATTTACTAGTTGTCATGTATATTAAAAGGGTATGCCTACTCTGATAGAATTTGTATTTTATTTGGTAGTTGGATGAATTTTAAATCAGGCAATTTTTAGGCAGTTCTATTAATTATATCAAGATAAATTAAATTGATAAGTTGCTACCTAGAAATAAATTCGATTTGAAGATGAAAATATTATTTTTAAACTTTACGCGAATAACTAGATTTGTAAATAAAAACTAAATACATTGTAACATTTTTAAAGAAACAAAATCTTACCGAGTTACAAATGTAGAGAGTTTTACAAATGTTTTGTGATATCTCTGACTCGTATTCAGCTATGAATACAGGAAAAGGGTATTACAAAAACTGTCAACAAGGATTGGAAGAATGCTGGACAAAAGAGACTACTGGACCTTAACGAAATCGAAGAATTTCGTGCCTTAGCTTACGACAACGCGAGAATCTAAAAGGAGAAAATGAAGCGTTGGCATGACAAGAAGTTATTGCTGCGGTAATTTTTGCCAGTGCAATTAGTTCTTCTCTTCAATTTTCGGTTAAAACTTTTTCCGGGAAAACTGAAATTGAGATGGTCCGGGCCATTTGAAGTCGTAAAACCTTTCTCCCATGGTGCCGTGATAATCAAGTCCACCATCAATGGACATAAATTCAAAGTTAACGGACAAAGATTAAAGCACTATGTCGGCACACAAGTTGAACACGACAAAGAAGTGGTCATTTTAGGAGATACATGATCTTGCTCTCCTAATTTATTTTTACTTTCCAGCATTATTTTCTTTTTGGACTCAAATTTTTCAATTTCGTTTCTTCTTTCTTTTATTTATTTTTGTATTTCAGTTTTAAATTTTATTTGCTTTAATTTTCCCACATTTTTAGTATAATTTTTGGTTATTTATCTCTACCTTTATTTATTGAATTTTTTCCTTTATCTTTAATTAATATTTTATTTCTTTTTGTGTTTGAATTGTTTTAGGATAAGAGTTCAAGATAAAGAAGAGTTGGATCCAAGAAAGAAGTTTATACTCCAAAGGGAATTATGGGCTGATTTAGGGGGCTTATAAAGCCTATTTTACCCTTAATATTTTTCCCTAAAACCCTTATACAAACCCCATAACCGTCCAAACCTTTATACTTCCCCAAATCCCTTTTACCGTCAAAAGCAACCAACCCCTCACCTTCTTTCAAATCATTCTCGCTCACCATCTTTATTACCCATATTTTATTTCTCCCATCACCATTAAACTGTTAAGCCTCTCTTCAACTCTTTCTTTTCCTCTTTCAACTCTTAAGTTCCTTTTGCTTTCTTTGTTTTTTCTTTCTTTCATTCGACAATCACCACACCCAAGATCCCTCATGGCTATGAAACTCAAAACTTTGGTGCACCCAAGTTCTTCCAAGGAACCCCCTTTCAAGCAATATGCAACTCCAGCCATCGAAGAAAGATATCTCCGCAAGTTCGCGAGTCGAAATATATGGGAGGAACAAGACTTCGTCAACACCGCCTCTTATAAATATTTTGTCCTTGATCCAATCATCTTCCAGTTTATCGAGCACCAAAAGTGGCAAATATCTTGCCATCAACCAGAACAGGGCAACGTCACATAGGTAAGAGAATTTTATGCTCATTCTCCTAACCCGAACAATCTCTATGTTTTCGTTCATGGCAGGGTTGTCCCGATCGATGCCAAGAACATCAACGACTTCTATGGCGTATGCATTGAGAAGGACGAACACCAAGAATTTATGGACAAAATCATGGACAAAGGACTCAAGAAGATGCTCCAAGACATTACAATTCTGAGAACTCAATGGAACGAAGGCTCACACAAGGGCACGGTAAATCGCCTCTGGCTTAAACCTGAGGCAAAACTTTGGAATAAATTCGTTAAATCTTGCTTGATGCCCACCACATACAACATTACTATTGATACACCTCGCATCTTGCTTATACACTCTATTTTGAACAAGCAGATTATCAATGAGGTAGCTTCTATCACCGAAGAAGTCGAAGAAGATGATGGCGAGGGCGATGAGGTAGCCTCTGCACGGGGATCGGTTCCTCCACTAGCCACAAGACAACAACCACCACGCGCAAGCAAGAGACTCAAGCAAACCGCTAAAAGGAAACTCATCATCCACGATGATGAACTATTGGAGTAAGTCATCGTTCCTCATTTTTTCTTTTATTTTTGTATGCATTGAGGACAAAGCCTCACTCGAGTTTGGGGGGGATTGTTGCTAGTTAGTTCATTTTAGTTGCATTCATCTTTAGGAATTGCATTTAGGATTCATATATTACTTGCCTTGCCTTTAGTTGGATTAAATTTTCTTAAACTTGATGAATATCCGATGATGACATTGCCACTGCACTTAATTGAAAGAACCTTTAAATTTTAGGATTGCATGAAAAGAACTTAGAATTTCACTATGATGCTAAATATTATGAACATGGTTGTGGCTTGTTGATTGAAAGAAACTTGGTGAACTTAGGTTGCTTAAAATTTGGGTAAATTTAAATTAAAAATTAAAAGCTAATTTCTTGCTAGAGGTGCCCGAAAATGGCTCTAGTAGTTACACATTAAAGATATCGCTAGAGGTGCCCAAAATTGGCTCTAGTCGATAAACAAACAAAAAAATAAAATAAGAAATTGCTTGTTTTACTAGAGGTGCCCGAAATTGGCTCTAGTAAAAAGAAGAATAAATACCACCGGTAATTAAATTAATAAAAGCCGATTGTTCACATAGAATCTTAAAAATCAACTTGTACACAACTATGCACACACATTGTCGCGAGCATTATAGTTTGGTTCTGGGAAATTTTTGTGCTATCCAAAAAATTAAAAGGTGATCATACTTTGTGCCACGGTTCTGGGGTTTGAATTCAAGTTTGAAGTATGTCTTTGAATTCAAGTAATTGTTAGTTTGCATTGCTTGAGGAGAAGCAATAGTTCGAGTTTGGGGGTGTGTTAAGTATTCAAAAATACTATTTTTATAACCCTTTTTACTCATATTATTGTTAGACTTAGGCTCATTTTAGTTGCATTATTAGGCATTCATGCATGTTTTCATGATTTCCTTCACTGTCATGCTTGATTTCATAATCTAGTTGTTTTGTGGAAAAAGATACTACAGATGTGTGTTTTTGTGTGTGCAGGATCAAATTGCCCAAGCAAGTAGGAAATTGCTGAGGCAATTGAGGATAAGAAGAAGGAGAGCTGCCGATTTCTTGAAGGATAAATCCTATAAATTCGAGTTAATTATGAAAAGCAAGGATAAATTCTAGAAGAGTTGGATTTCCATGAAGTAATCAAAAGGAGATTAAATTCCAAGAGTTTTATGAGGAGTTTTTGGAGGAATAAAAATATAATAATAAAAGATATTTATTTCTTTTATTCTATTTAATTCCAACTTAACTTCTTCCTCAAGAAAGACTTTGACATATTCATCTCCTATAAATACAAGCCCTAGCCACCAACTTCAAGGGAAGAGTTCGACTTGAGAGAGAAAGCTGACATATTCATCTTCTTTCTCTTTTGTTCGATTAGATTCATGCTAAGGAATTTTTATCTTGTGTTTATTTTGCACCCGGCCATGAACTAATTTTACTTGGCTTGGGTTATTGTGTTTTTGTGGTTGTGAGAATGATTGGATTTGTTTAGGAATTTGAGTTTGCAATTTTAATTCAAAGTTTGTTCATTGTTGGTTCTTAATTTTGCGAGTGAATTGGGAGAGGATCTCGTGAATTCATCCATTTATCTAAGATCGAGAGAGTTAGATTCAAGAAACGAGTGAGCATGGTCTTTATTCAATCAATCAATGGTGAATACTAATTTGACTTAGGGATAAGTTGCGAATTTCAACGGCTAAAAGGAGCGCAAGATAGGTTGTTGCCCACCCTTGGTTCACGCGGGGATGTATTATCAAGGCATGTACAATTAATAGTGTTTCGAGTTAGGGATAACGAGAAACCATTGAAGAACGTTTCGCCGAACTTTGAAGATTGTCGCCCAATTGCCCAGGCAATCGCTCCATTCCCAATTGCCCAGGCAATCGCTCCATTCCCAATTGCCCAGGCAATCGCAGAATTGCCTAGACAATCCGACTGGATTCAATTGATGAGCGATTGAGCTACTCTAGCACTCAATTACCACGACGGTCCATTCGATTATCATACCATGACTCGCGATAACCCAGCCTACTCTCTTAAATCTATTACATCTTTCTTTTATTTTATTGCTCTTTTATTTTACTTGTTAAAATCAACTTCTATCACCAATTTGTATTTTCACTTTCAATGCGAGAAGTTAGATTCTCGAAGTAGCACCAATCCCTGTGGAGACGATATCTATACTATACTATAACTTGCGACGTGTACACTTGCACCAATTGCAAAGCATTTAATACGCACAACAATAAACATCTAAACTCATGCCTTGATTGTGAATGGTTGGTTCACTTAGATGATCTGATTCGTTGGCTGCATGAGTTTGATGCATGTGTTAGAAGTTGATGTTTTGTTCGAAAGATTATTAACATGCTTGGTGTGAAAGATATTCTTGAAGTAAATGTGATTGTTTAAGAATTTAATGGTGACCTTTTGTGCTTTCATTTGAACCATTGGAATATCCTAAGACTTAATGAAGTGGATTTTGATTTATGAGTATTAATCTTAAAAATGAAATGTGAATCTTGTTAGTAAATCTCTCCATGAGTTTATAATCTTACTAACAACCTATATTGAATGAATAATTGAATAGATATAATTTAGAATTAATTTGTTAATGAGCTAGTAAGATGGTTGAGTCTAAATGATGTCATGAGTTAAATCCTTCTTTTATGACTTGTCTTAAAGCGTAAGAAAAATTTAACTAGAGTTCTAAGATGATAGTAATAATATCAATTGTCTAAGGTTTAATTTGAACTTTGTTTCTTAAAAGAAAAAAATAAAAGCCATAGGTGTTAAGAAAATGTTCAAAGCTTTGTTTGGTTACCACTTTTGTAAATGGAATTCTTATGTTATATTTATCTTAGCCTGAAGAATGTCTGATTGGTATTAGGTTGTTTTTAATTGCGATATAATAAGGAAAAAGGATTCTTGTTAACCTGCATTTGTTTAATTTGAATAAAATAATAATAATAAAAGAGAGTTTTAATTTTGGGTAATCGAGCTTTATCTTGTAAGTCAAGTTAGATATGTGTGTTTGTTTTTAACACTCTAGGCTCGGTTTTTTCTAAGCCGGGTTTAGGGTATTACATTTGTGGTCTTTCATGTGTAGTTTATCATGATTCTGGCTTGATTTCAGGGTGTTAGTTTTGAATTATAATGTTTTGTTTGTTGCATCAAGTGCAGCTTGAATTAGATGTACTATGTTTGTGTTCAATTGCCACAGATTATATAACTTTATGTTTATGGGTGCTAATTGAGTTTAGCGGCTCGAGCTAAGCTCGTTCAAAATTTGGTCAACGCTTCGACTCGAACTCAAGCTTAACTCGAGATCTTAACGAGACGAATCAAGCAAGGTCTAACTCGACTCTTTAAGTTCGTGAGCAGCTCGCTAATTTCTTTTTATAATATTTTTATGATTTTTTGGTGGCTACCTTAAAAAAGTATGTTCAGAAAAGTTTTAATGCTACCTGAAAACTCTAACAATGTTCAATGACTAATTAAGTAATTTACACAAATATTTGAGGTTTAAATTTCCAAAACTTTTTTTATTTACCGAAAATTCAAAAGGTTAATTTGTATTAATAGAAAAAAAAATTAAATTATAATAATTAGTTTTTCCTTCCTTTTTAGAATAGAGTGAAGAGATGATGATTGCCTTATTTTTAGAATTAATTATATATTTGTTAAACTTTTGTTCAATAATGGTTGTAATATGTTACTTTAGTGTATTTGTAGATTTTTATTTTGTACTTGAAATTTTGGAATTGTTTCGCACACTATTTTGATTATTTGTTGTTAAATTTATTAATTTATGTTTATATTAAGCTCTAATAGTACTAATAGATTTTTTATATATTTAAAAAAGACAAAAATTCTGGCAAGCATAATGAGCATCGAGCTGAGTCAAGCAAAGAGTTTTTTTAACGAGCACAAATCGAACAAATTTTTATCTAACTTAACAAGTATTAAGTCGAACACTACTCAACTTGCGACGACTCGCTCGATAAGCACTCTTGTATGTGTTTTTGTTTCATTTTTGCTTGAAAATTTTATTTTTTTTCAAAAAACGAAACACACAGAGAATTGTTTGTTAGTAAAAAACCATTATTTATGTAGTTGCTCTGTAGACTTAGAAATGTAAAACTTAATAGTCTTGATATCTTTTTCATTCATATAATTTATGTGTAGTTTCTATTTCAAACATTTTTTATTTATTCTTCGGCATGATGTTAAAATCTACTAGTTTCTTCGGCTAGGTATTTTCTCTAGGTGTTCTGCTGTTGTTTTGCCTTCTTATTTTGTTTTTCGTTGGCGACGACATCAGTATTGATATTTGTTGTCAATTGTTTTTTTATCAATAACTATATGATTTATTAAAGAGCGGAAATCATACAACAAACGTTAACGAACACCTCATTAAAAATCTCCCTAAACTTAAATAGAAGAAAAAAGTACGGCACGTGTAATCACTAATTTTGTCTGGGAAAAACCCGTTTTTGTATTGTTTTTTTGCAATAATAGGCTTTCTTTCTTATGTTACTACTAACTATAAATAAAAGTGTGTTATGGGCTTTGTCTACTTTGTCTATTTCTTTATGTATGTTTAAAACCCACAAAAGAATTTACTTGTGCTATTTTAATTAAGTATTTCATATATGTGTGGTTATTATTACTATGATGTTATTTAATATGAAAACCCCAAAATATTATATGTTATATTAATATTATTAATTCGGTTTATTAGTACCACTATTATCATATTATTATCACAATATTTATAATTATCTTCTAATTTGAATATATTATTATAATTATTATTATCATCATTATTTCCTATTATTGTTATTATATATTACTATTATTATCTATTATTATTATTATTGTTACACCTTTGTTAAAGCCAGAAAGAAACAAGAAAATCATTATAAACTATTAATTAAAAGCCCAAGTCCTTTAATTATCAGTCCATTTACAATTAAATAAGCCCCAAGTTAATTACTATATCTTTAGCCCGTTTTGGGCTAAAAAAAAACAAAAAAAAAAAACCTAATTATAGAACCCTAATCTGATGGCTCTTTATCCTTACGCAGTCGCAGATAGACCGTTGGATCAAATCTAATATGACAGTCTAGATTTGACCAAGAATGGTTCTTCAGTTCCCCACGCGACGCACGTGCTACCCTTCATATTCCCCATACGCGCGTGAACCTCATGCACGACTCCTCAGCTCTCAGCCCGCTCCCATTCACCATCTGAGCACTACCACGCGCCATCACCGCACCTCCACGCTGGCAGGGAGAGCCACTGGCCGAGCACCACGTCGTCATCACCTCGCCATGTCAACGGCCACACTAGTAGCTCTCTGGTCCCCTCTCCTCAGAACCTACCACGGTGACATAACAGACAAAGGAGACACAAATGTTAGAAAGGACAAATGCACCAAAGTGCAAGAAACAAACCAATATTCTCAGTGATATACATGAATACATCCAAGAATGACCACAACAACCACTAGAATATTTTCCATTTCGGTTTCTATTTTTCTAAATCATATAATATTCGGGCTATAAAACTGAAACAACACCATATGTAAACCTTAGACGGGAATTTACCAGAGAATCAATAGAAAAAGTAGCCTCAAAGTTATTAGATGTATACTTTTTCTACTTTGCATTTTGAAGCATAAAGAAATAAAAAAACAAAAAGGTTTAGGGTTATTAGTTTTAACTTTGCGGTTGTCGGTTCTTCCCATCGCCGTTCTGCTTTGTCCACATTGGTGATAAACCTTTGGTCTCCTAGACCACATGGGTGAACCGGCGAGAATCTAGATCTTTTACAAAAAAAGTTTCAAAGCTTGGTTTCGGCCATTTTTTTTACAAAATTGACAACCTTATGGGCTTTGTTTCAAAAAACGAGTTCCAGATCTGGCCGGCGAGCGACGGCCAACGCGGTGGAACATGACTGTTTCTGGGTTTTCTACGTCGGCGAGCGGTGGCGTTTATCTTTGATTCAGAGGATATGAGTTTTTTTTTAAGACAGATTTAAAAAGGGGGAAAAGGATATGATTCTGGCTTTAAAATGTGTTTTATATCGTGTTTAATTTCAAAAGGGGATAATCGCATTTTAAATCCCTCTGCCCAGGTGGATTTGTGCCCGCAGTCTTTCTACGTGGGTAAATTGCAGCTATAGTCCCTCTGTGTGGGCAAATTACGCGCCCAAGCCATTACGCATTTTGAAATTACTTCCCCGGTCCCTCCAACTTTCTAAAATGCTTCAATCTCGTCCCCTATTTCTCTTTCAATTCGTTCCTCAAAGTTTGATTTCATCCAATTTACTCTTTTTCCAGTGTTAAAACCTTTTTGGTTGCTTCTTTTTCATGCATTTTAATTTAAATCTTGCACCTTTTTTACTGTTAATTTCTAACTTTTAATTCCTGTTGTTAGTTATGTTCTTGCTTTATTTTGGTTGTGAATTTATATGCTTAATATGGCTTGACATTTATGTTTGTTCTATGTTTAATATATCTTATAATATATAGTTCTCATGTATATAATATATGTTATATGAAATATAATTTTTATGTATATAATATAATATAGTTTTTTATGAATATAACATAGGCTGCATGTAATATATGGTTTTTATGTATAATGTATAGTTTTTATTATATGCATGATATATATATAATATATACGGTATAACCTATGTTTTATGATAATATAGTATATATATTATAGTTTTTTAAGTATAATATATGTTTCTTTTTGGGAAAAAATGTGTAGTATATATTTTATAATATGTAGTTTTTTTATTTTATAAAAATATATATAACATAAGGTTTTTATAATACTTATACAATATAAATTTTTTTATAATATATATAATAGGTTTTTTTAATATATAATACATAGCTTTAAAAGTAGGTAATATAATTCCGAATATATATAATGCTTTTTAAATATGTGTTATAATAAATATATTTATAGTATGTGGTTTTTGGGCCTTATTGTGCTTTGGGCTTAGAGCTTGCTTAGTTTGGGCTTTGCTTTGTTTTGGGCTTTAGACTTATTAGATTAGGCTTTAGATTAGATTAAGGTAAAAATAACTTAATTAATTTAAGTCGTGCGCTCTTCTCATAGGGGCACAATTTATAAATTAATTAAGTTAATTTAGGTTTAGTTTTTTAGAGCCGTAGTTAAATTTAAGGTTCGAATTAATTTAGTTAATTTAAATTTACCCTTGGCTTATTGGGATAAATGTTAAATTCATTAAACTAATCGAACATCTCCTAATTACCTTTAAGATAAATTAATATGGAAATTAGATTGATATTTTTGAAACCGTAATTAATCAATTTGATTTGTTTTAAATAGTATATTTGGCTTATTGGAATACTAGTTTAAAACCGATTGAATTAGTCATCACAAGTAAAATTAATCCATATTTCGTTAGGGTTTTTAGTCTTTTAGGGTTAATCAATTAAGGATTAATATTAGATTCACCTAATTAATAACTAGATTACTAATCGGTCTTCTATAACATGGGCCCTTTAGGTTAAGAGCCTTGAGTGGGCTTTTGTGTGTTTACCTTTTAAACTTTTTGATTGTCATCCTTATTAATTGTCATTCATGAGACCCGTTTACTTTGAATTAATTAATTTAAATCATAAAATATGAGGTATCTATTAATTCTGATATTTGGGTCGAAACAATCCATGCTTAAAGGATGTGGACCAAATATTTGAATTAGTCTTTACCATTCTGAGATAAATACTAATTTAAAATTAGAAAAAATCATAACATTATACCTTAAATACTCGCATCATGCATAAAGGTGACGTACGAGATTCGAACCATAAATTAACGCGACAGTCAGGCTTATATGATGTCGGTTTAATCTATGATCCGATGTATCGTCATCCTTATTAATTAAATGTTCGATTAATTTGAACTCACTGATTTGATAAAGCCCGTTCAATTAAGGTCAATTCTCAATTAAGTATGCCAAATTAAATTCAATTTAATTTTCAACAATTCTCATCCTTTTAAAAGCAACAAACATTTTGGTACCGATTTTCGGGCGTGATGGGGTGCTAATCCTTCCCCGCACGTAACCAACTCTCAAACCCTTTCAAATTGAATATATGGTTTTCTGGTGTCCGACCTACCTTATCCAAGTGACCTGTGGCGACTCCAAGTTTTTATTGTTTTCAAAAGAATAAGAATCTTTAAAAAGAAAATCCCTTTTTTCCAAAGAATGACTTGGGGGTAACCGTAGCATCCAGACCTTAAAAGAAAAGGCCGCTACAGCTTGGCGACTCTGCTGGGGACATTTTGTTTTTACAAAACATAAGAGAGTTAAGCCAAAAATTTGTTGCTTTTAATGATGGAAATCGTTGAAATTTTAATTGACTTTAGTAAGGTTGATTCTTTCTTGAAAATGTGACTACGATTGCACGAGCTTTGATAATTGGTGGTCTTCGAATTGATTTTTCATTTAATTTCTAAGGAATCGCCGACATATGTTGCACCATGTTCATTAAGCTTTACACCCGAGCTTCTTCCCTTAAGTGGGAGTGAAACACCACATACCCACGTAAGTAGCCCTTTACGGGTCGGTAATTCACTTCCAGAATCCATGCCTTTGACACGTGAGCAGACCTCCACGTCACTAGGTCGTGCTTTCCCTTGAACCGAATCCAATTCGCAAGCTTGTAATGGGCCAGAATTGGGGTTCTTGTTACCTTAGTAGGTGATAAGATAGGTTCGAGTACCCTTGTCTAGAACCAAGCCCATATGTGTGAGAACCAAAGAAGCCTACCCTGATTAGAGCCATGTGGATAACCATAGCGAACTAGAATTCATGTTATTAGGTTTTCTTCTTGTTAATCTGCTTTGGTGTGATATATTTGCTTTATATCTGTTATATATATTCGTTACTAACTTATTTTCTTTCCCTTGACTTGTTTTGTTCAACTTTTTTTCGCGTATTCATGTCATTTTCATACGAAGTGTTGATTCGAGAACAGTACGAAATTGAAAGCTTTCATTATGGGGGAAAGAGTCCATAATAACAAGTTGAGAAATTTCAAAGTTAAAGATTGATCAAAAAATGAGCAAAGGCTTTTTCTTGTGCCTCATGTGGTACTCATTTTATTTTCTCGTTGTAATGAGACTTGATCTCCGTTATGGAAAGTTGTTTAAAGAGAATATTCGAGGATCAACACTTTGTTTGCATTCATTGCATTTCACTTTTATTATTTGTTTTTAACTTTTCTTCATGCATCTTGTGCATATGATACATTTGCATTCATTAGTAAGGAAACCAGATTAATTGTGAGAAATGTCATGACAGTATGCTGGAATCATTTCGCACTCCTACGGTACACGATCTCGAACGAGAATTATGGAGGATAGATTGGATAATGTTGAGAAATCACAAAAGACATTGAGGAACACTTGGGTAATATCGAGCAAAGGATTGAGCATTCTCAAGATGAGATCATAGATCGTATTACTACACTGTTAGGCCCAAGAGATACTAGAAAGGTCCAAGAGGTGGATGGAACTCCCAGCGCGGTGGAACTAGGGGAAACTCATCTCATTCAAAGGTTCAACCAGAGGGGTCAACTCCAAAGCTTGTCCAATAGGCCGAAGCATCTGCTAATAATCCAATCAATGTGGGGCATGAAAATGACATTGACGTAGAAGTTCCAGATTTAAATCTTATCAATGAGATAGAGGGAAGATTGAGGAAAGAGTTTGAAAAGAAGTTTGAGGAACAACGCATTTAAATGGAAGAAAGGGTTAGCATGTTGCAAGCAACCAATGACTATGGGGTTGATGCTATTGAATTGAGCCTGGTGGTAGATTTGGTTATCCTACATAAGTTCAAGGTGTCAGAATTTGAAAAATATGATGGGACTAATTGTCATTCGGCTCATCTGATCATGTATTGCCGTAAGATGGCGATGCACTTGAAGAATGAGAAACTGCATATTCACTACTTTTAGGAAAGCTTAACGGGGGCCACTGCCCGCTGGTATGCGCAACTCAGCCGAGCTAATATAAAGTCGTGGAAAGATATATCTAGACTCTTTAGCGAACAATACAAGCATGTGAAGGACATGGTCCCCAATAGGACAATGCTACAAGGTTTGACTCAAAGGCAAGACAAGAATGTTAGACAATATGCTCAAAGATGGAGAGATGTCACAGCGCAAGTCCAACCACCTATTATGGAGAATGAGATTACCAGAATATTTGTGGATACACTACAGGGACCACTTTATGAGAAGACGGTCAGCAACATATCCTTGGGTTTTTCCAAATTCGTGAACACGGCAGAATCTATTGAGGCCTCTTTCTAAAGTGGCAAACTCACGATCGGAGAAAGCTCGCAAAAGTATACGAAGAAGAAAGGCAATGAAGTGAACAATGTGAGTGCCCATAGCCTAAATAACATTGTGATCGCACCGAAGCCGCCGACAGCAAACTCACAAGGATCTAATAGATGAAAGGCAATGGGGCAAAAAGGGGGACCTTTACCCTGGTACTCATAACCTATGGGGAGTTGTACCCCAAGCTCCTCGAAGCCGACTTGATTCGCCCTTATCACCTTACTCCAATGCAACCTTCCTACCCTTAGTGGTATGACCTTAAGGCCTAATGTGAATACCATGCAGGAATTATCGGGCATTACATCGGTAATTGCAAAGCATTCAAGAGGGTGGTTCAAAAATTGATTAATACGGGAGTTCTAAAATTTGATTCGCCGGATGTGGCAAACAATCCCTTGCCTAGGCATGAGGGAAAGTAAGGAGGTCGAGTTTTCCAATGAGGGTGAAGCGCTGAAGAATCTGTTTGAAAGAAAGGGTAGTCTGCATGTTGTCCGGTGTTTTTTGCATCTTATTCTTGCTTTGTTTCCATGCTAGATGTTGTCTTGTTTTTGCATTTGGAATTTTATTTTTTAAAGTGGTGTTTGGAACTCACCCTCATACTTTTAGCCCAGAAATAGCAAAGATCTTTTGTAAGGGCATGCTTACGGTTTCTTCTTTCAATGAAAATATGCATTTTGTGTAACATACAATGACATTGAAAAACATACATATGTATACATCTCTTCTTACTCTTGTGGATCTTTTGGATATCAATTGCATAAGGTGATATTGATTCTGATGCAAAGATCAGTCGAATGTTGTGATAACGATGAAGTGTGATTCCACACCTAGCCTACTCTGGTCGATAAAGCATGAAAAGCAAGATTACTATTCCTTTGATAATGTTCAATGATGAAAAAATCTCTCCAAAATCATAAAAGTGAAGTGAATTAGGCAAGTGGAGTTGTTTGAAATCGAAGTAACTAGCACCCAAAATAAATGAATAAAAAATAGAAAATGAATGGTGAATGATTTAGTTAATAAACAATCGAATAAGTCTTAGAGCACTCTAATGGAGCTTTAGGGGTGACTAATCTAATAAGGAGTTGTGCTCCACCTTTCCAATACCCTAGCGTCGGAGACGTCTCTTTGAAGACATATGCACAATAATATAATAATGACTAATTGTAAATCATACACATGCACTTAATTCTCTATTCTTAGAATAATTTTTGCGCTCCACTAGTTAAGCAAGTTGGGGAAACTTGAACTCATTTATGAATGGAGAAAACTAATGAAAACTAAAATAAGTAGTTTCTGAACAGATCAAGCAATATGATAATCATGAGGATGAACCGAATGAGTTGGGAAAAGCTTCACAACTTCAAATATCGCCACAACATTCAAAGCTATTACAGGCACAAGCTATGCTTGAAATGATCTTCGGAGGATTGAATCTAAGACGCTTTTGCACTTGATATCCAGGGCATCCTATTCTGTTTTCTTATTATGATCTTGGTCTTGAATGATTAAAAAGCTTGTTTTTTAAAGATTTCTTCGCATTGCTTTAAAGATAAAGTCCAAAATGCTAGACTGTTGAGGCAAATGACCAGCTATTGTTGGCAAGATTAATAAAGCCCAAAGTTGAAGGGGCGATATGGTGACATTTATAGTAATTAGAGCATCTTCGTCTATAAAATAGTAAGATCTTTTGTAAATAAGTTCAGTCAGGGCACACAAAGATTTTGATTATTGAGGAGGAGCAAGTCTAAGCAACAAAATTTTAGGAAAAATTTTGTTGGGGCATAAAGATAAATCAAAGTCAATGATAGATACTTCCAGGACGGAACTCAAGAGAGTTCGAGAGGAACAGTCCAAAGTGAGGATCTAAAAGGTCACTTAGAGCAAGGGATACATAATTTCTAAAGGTTAAACCCGAGTATGAGATGAGTTACTCCACCAAATAATATTAAGAGCTTCATTGAAGATGAAGACTCGTGCAAGCGGCCCTTAATTAGCATTCATTCATACATAGTTAGACATCCTTAGGTTAGAGGCATGCTAATTTATGCATCCATTATTTTATCCTTTTGACAGATTTATAAAGATCTTAATCTATATCTTTGCAATAGAAGAAGTAGATTTCAATGAGATCTCAGTTCGTACTTGTATAAAACCAAGCCAAGACTTTGATCCATGACTTCTTGAAAAATGGATCACAACAAAAATCGAGAAGTTTCGACATGAAGAACTTATCCAGCAAGGATCAAGGGTTTTCGTCAAGAAGAACCTATCCAGCGAAAATTACGGTAAGACCTCCAGTGCATAATAATCCAGGCCATCAGCAGCCTCCGGTGCTCGACTCTTATTATTCTAAGAATCAGTAAGACCTTCAGTGCATGATAAATTGGACTCTCAATAAACCCTTCAGTGTTTGACTTTATCTTTGGTCATCAGTAAGACCTCTAGTGCTTGGTGAGCTAAGTTGTCCGTAAATCCTTCAGTGTTGGACCTTCCTTTTCGGCCATAAGTAAGACCTACAGTGCTTGTTGAGCTAGATCGTTAGTAAATCCTTCAGTGTTTAACTTCATTTTCTAGCCATCAGTAAGACCTTCAGTTCTTGGTGAGCTAGGTTTTCCTTAAATCCTTCGGTGTTGGATCTTCTTTCTCGGCCATCAGTAAGACCTTTAGTGCATGATGATTCGAACCTCGCAGGGAAGTGGGACAAAATTAGTGATTTTAGTCTTTGCTCTATCCTTGTTAACACAAGAATGAGCAGAGAGGGGCAACTGTAATCACTAATTTTGCCCGAGTAAACCCGTTTTTATTTGTTTATTGCAATAATGGGCTTTCTTTCTTATGATACTACTAACTATAAAGAAAAGTGTGTTATGGGCTTTATCTACTTTGTCTATTTCTTTATGTATGTTTAAAATCCAAAAAAAAAAATTACTTATACTATTTTAGTTAAGTATTCACATATGTGTGGTTATTATTATTATGATGTTATTTAATATGAAAACCCCAAAATATTATATGTTTTATTAATATTAATAATTTGGTTTATACCATTATTATCCTATTATTATCACTATATTTATAATTATTATTATCATCGTTATTTCTAATTATTGTTATTATATTTTACTAATATTATTTATCATTATTATTGTTACACCTTTGTTAAAGCGAGAAAGAAATAAGAAAATAATCATAAACTATTAATTAAAAGCCAAATCCTTTAATTATCAGTCCATTTACAATTAAATAAGCCCCAAATTAATTACAATATCTTTAGCCCGTTTTGGGCCCAATAACTAAAATAAAATAAAAAAACTAAATATAGAACCCTAATCTGATGGCTCTTTATCCTTACGCAGCTGCAGATAGACCGTTGGATCAAATTTAATCTGACGGTCCATATTTGACCGAGAATGGTTCTTCAGTTCCCCACACGCCGCACGCGCGACCCTTTAGATTCTCCACACGCGCGTGAACCTCACGCGCGACTCCTAAGCTCTTAGGTCGCACCCATTCACCTTTTGAGCACTCACACGCATCATCACCGCACCTCCACACTGGTAGGGAGAGCCACTGGCTGAGCACCACGTCGTCATCACCTCGTTGCGTCAACGGCCACACCAGCAGCTCTCTGGTCCCATCTCCTCAAAACCCACCACGGCGAAATAACAGACAATGGAGAGACAAATGTCAAAATGGACGAATACACCAAAACGCAAGAAACAAACCAACATTATCAGTGAAATACATGAATACATCCAAGAAGGACCGCAACAACCAATAGAATATTTTCGATTTCAGTTTCTATTTTTCTAAATCATGTAATATTCGGGCTATAAAACCGAAACAACACCATATGTAAACCCTAGACGGAAATTTATTAGAGAATCAACAGAAAAAGTAGCCTCAAAGTTTTTAGAGGTATACTCTTCCTACTTTGTATTTCGAAGCATAAAGAAATAAAAAAACAAAAAGGTTTAGGGTTTCTAGGTTTTTCCTTTGCGGCTGTCGATTCTTCCCGTCGTCATTCGGCTTTGTGCACGCTGGTGATAAAGCTTTGGTCTCCTAGACCACATGGGTGAACTGGCGAGTTCCAGATCTAGTTTAGGGTGAGAGAGTAGTCTGTTTTGGGATTTTGGGTTCGCTGGCAGCCGGCGAGCTGCGGCCGACGCGGTGGAACATGACAATTTCTGGGTTTTTTACGCCGGGGAGCGGCGGCGTTTATCTTCGATTTAGAGGATATGTGTTTTTTTAAGAAAGCCTTAAAAGGGGGAAATGGTCTGATTTCTGGCTTTAAAATGTGTTTTATATCGTGTTTTAATTTTAAAAGGGAATAATCGCATTTTAAATCCCTCTGCCTCGGTGTATTTGTGCTCGCAGTCCTTTCGCGTGGGTAAACCCCAGCTATAGTCCCTTTGTGTGGGCAAATTACGCGCCCAAACTAGTCCGCGTTTTGAAATTACTTCCCTGGTCCCTCCAACTTTCAAAAACGCTTCAACCTCGTCCCCTATTTCTCTTTCAATTCGTTCCTCAAAGTTTGATTTCATCCAATTTACTTTTTTTTTCAGTGTTAAAACTTTTTTTGGTTGCTTTTGTTTCATGCATGCTAATTTAAATCTTGCACCTTTTTTACTGTTAATTTCCAACTTTTAATTCCTGTTGTTAGTTATGTTCTTGCTTTATTTTGGTTGTGGATTTATATGCTTAATATGGCTTGACATTTATGTTTGTTCTATGTTTAATATATCTTATAATATATAGTTCTCATGTATATAATATATGTTATATGAAATATAATTTTTTGTATATAATATAATATAGTTTTTATGAATATAATGTATAGTTTTTATTATATGCATGGTGTATATATATATATATATATATATATAATATACGGTATAACCTATGTTTTTATGATAATGTAGTATATATATTATAGTTTTTTAAAAGTATAATATATGTTTCTTTTTTTAAAAAAATGTGTAGTATATATTTTATAATATGTATTTCTTTTTTTATAAAGAATATATAATATATGGTTTTTATAATACTTATACAATATAAAGTTTTTCTATAATATATATAATAGGTTTTTTTAATATATAATACATAGCTTTTAAAATAGGTAATATAATTCCAAATATATATAATGCTTTTTAAATATGTGTTATAATAAATATATTTATAGTATGTGGTCTTTGGGCTTTATTGTGCTTTGGGCTTAGAGCTTGCTTAGTTTGGGCTTTGCTTTGTTTTGGGTTTTAGCCTTATTAGGATAGGCTTTAGATTAGATTAAGGTAAAATTAACTTAATTAATTTAAGTCACGTGCTTGTCTCATAGGGGCATGATTTATAAATTAATTAAGATAATTTAGGTTTTGTTTTCTTAGAATTGTAGTTAGATTTAGGGTTCGAATTAATTTAGTGAATTTAAATTTACCCTTGGCTTATTGGGGTAAATGTTAAATTTATTAAACTAATCGAACATCTCTTAATTACCTTTAAGATAAAATTAATATGTAAATTAAATTGACATTTTTGAAACTGTAATTAATCAATTTGATTTGTTTTAAATAGTATTCTTGACTTATTGGAATACCAGTTTAAAACTGATTGAATTAGTCATCGCAAGAAAAATTAATCCATTATACGTTAGGTTTTTTAGTCTTTTAGGGTTAATCAATTTAGGATTAACATTAGATTCACCTAATTAATAACTAGATCACTAATCGGTCTTATATAACTTGTGCCTTTTAGGTTAAGTGCCTTGAGTGCTTTTTGTGTGTTTAGCTTTTAAACCTTTTGTTTGTCATCCTTATTAATTGTCATTCATGAGACCCGTTTACTTTGAATTAATTAATTTAAATCATAAAAATGAGGTCTCTATTAATTTTGATATTTGGGTTGAAATAATCTGAGCTTAAAGGATGTGGACCAAATATTTGAATTAATCTTTACCATTCCGAGATAAATACTAATTTAAAATTAGCAAAAATCATAACATCATACCTTAAATGCTTGTATCATGCATAAAGGTGACGTACGTGATTCAAATCATAAATTAATGCGGCAGTCAAACTTATATGATGTCGGTTTAATTTATAAACTGATGTATCATCATCCTTATTAATTAAATGTCCGATTAATTTGAACTCATTAATTTGATAAAGCCCGTTCAATTAAGGTCAATTCTCAATTAAGTACGCCAAATTAAATTCAATTTAATTTTCAACAATTCCCATCCTTTTAAAAGCAACAAACACTTTGGTACCGATTTCCGGGCGTGATGGGGGTGCTAATCCTTCCCCGCATGTAACCAACTCCTGAACTCTTTCAAATTGAATCTCTGGTTTTCTGGTGTTTGGCCTACCTTATCCAAGGGGCTGGTGGCGACTCCAAGTTTTTATTATTTTCAAAAGAATAAGAATCTTCAAAAAGGAAATCTATTTTCAAAAGAATGACTTGGGGGTAACCCGTAGCACCCGAATCTTAAAAGAAAAGGTCGCTACAACACGTTAATAGTACAAAAACCGACCCGAAGACAACACATAAAGTGAGTCCAAACACACGTAGCACAAGAATAAACGAAAGCCAAAAACACAACAACACTAAAACAAAACCCTCCCAATAGCAAGCTCGATAGTAGCACATCGACCACCAAACATGACCAGCAACAAGCACATCGCCTCACATGCATGCTTGAAACAATTTCCCACGAGTCACCCCCTCCTTCGTTAGTGCATCGGCTAAGCCATAGGCCTCATGAAAGATGTGGTGGAAACTGACACTACAAAGGTCAATGCATGCCCGATCGATAGCCCTAAACACCTCTCACAACCTCCACATCTGTTTGTGCAGCTGTAACACCCAACCCAACGTAATTTTCGAATCTGATTCCACTACGAGACACTGATTCGACCATTGAGACCCTGCAAACAAAGACAACGCGAACTCAATTGCACGCAACCCCGCCTCATTTGATTCAAAACATCCAAGAGGACTAGAGAAAATTGCCAAAATCTTCCACTGCTCATCGCGCAACACCCCACTGAAACCTGTCGACCCCGTTTACCCCGAGCCGACTCGTCAACTTTGAACTTCAGAACACGACTAGAGGGAGGCTCCCAACAAACACCTAAATGCATAGAACTTGAATTGAAGGCAACACTACACGAGCTCGGACAACTCCACCACATGGCTTTACTAAGATTCACCCCCTTCTTTGTGGCACATCTTCCTCTACTTTGTGGCACGTTTTCCTTTTCTTTTTGGCACATTTTTTATTTCATTTACGGTTGTTTGGTCTTTCTTTTCAGTTTTATTTTTTCTCAGTGTTGGGTTTGATTCATTAGAGGTGCAATTTGACAAGTGCAAGGACATCATTACACCTTGGTTAGTTGGGAATAGGAAAAGCGAGATTATGCTATCATATACTGAGTGTTTTTTAGATTATTATTGATGCTTAGCAAACATTACCGAGAGGGAGAAATCCCGATTTTTTTTGTTTAATTATTGATACCAAATTTATTGGTTGATTAATTCATATCAGATATTGTAAAGGTTTATTATGGGAGCGACCTTTCCAATCTAATTTATTTCATTCATAATATGAGAATTCAAACTCTTAACTTTGCTTAAAAAATCTATCGACTTATCACACTAAACCAATCCCCCAACTTTGTTGGAGCTTTTGCATGGTGTAGGGGATTTCCTGCATTATGACACTGCGGCCCCAAAGTGGCTAAAAAAAAGTTTTGGGCTTCTTGAAGACAATGCTTGATGTTGCTCAGGGATTTGCATGGTGAGAAGATGGGCTTAGGGGCATTGACTATTCTTTGTACACACAGGACGATAATATTGACATTTGACATGAATAATAATAGAAGTGTATTTATTTATTTTTTTGAATAGTTTTTATCTAAAGGAAAGAAAGGGAAATTTTATTTTTACTACCTCTTGAACCCTCAAGATAAGAAAAAGGGTGGGTGTCAACTGTTAGAAATTGTGGACAACTGTAAAAATGCATATAAAAAATAAAAAGTACATTTTCTTTTTCTTATTTTACATGTTTTTATTTTGATGTGTGGCTTTTTTATCGATATAATTAAAAATCAATCTGATTTTTAAGAAAGGAATCTAATTTCATGTGACAAGATGTATTTGGGTCTACCTACACCAACCAGGGCTCAACATCAAAAATCAAAAAAATAAAAACCAATACGAAAGGTAATGTTTAGACAGTTTATGATTTATACGTTTAAAAATTGTGGCTATCCAAATTAAATTAAATTTAAAAACATTATATAAGAAATATTTTATAATGTAAAATAAGTATTCTATACTTAAAATAGTGAAATAAATTAAAAATATTACATCTATTCAAAAAAATGAAAAATATTATATATGAATTACTATTATTAATTTGAAAAATAAATTTTTAAAAAATATTTATGGAAAAGACTTTAAAATTTTACCACATAATGTTTAAAAATTATTTTTTTTGATGAGGAGGGGATTATTATAACGTGTCTCATTAAATTTTTTTCCTAAACTTAAGTAAATAAAAAGGAGAGTGCACATAATAATAATAATAATAATAATAATAATAATAATAGAGAAAAAGTTTGATACACAGTCCGTGTAAATAAACGTTTACACATGCTTTTCAAATTTAGGGGTTTAAGTTGTAGGGTTTAGAATTTAATGTTAGTGTTTAAAATTTAAGGTTTAGAGTATTAGGTTAGGAATTTAGAATTTGTGTTTTATAATATAAAAATACAGACTTGTGTAAAATTAGTTTTACATACGTTGTGTATTAAATTTTTAACTATAATAATATCCAACCGAGACTCGCCCGGCAAAATACAACAAGCAGCGCAAAAACGACAATAAAAAATAGCACTGCGTAGAAACAAGAGAGCACTGCGTAGAAAAGGCTTGCCAAGAAACAAATTACGGAGGCACCAAAGGACAATCGGCGAGTAATATATTGGTGATCGACCCCGAGGGCACATTAAAGCGAATACACGCAAAATTCATACTTAAAGCTTCTTTTACCATGGCATCCGCAACCCTATTACCGCTACGAGGAATGTGCTGAAAACAAACTTTTCAATCCCAGCTAGTCAAATCGATCACATAATGGAATACCGTCGGCATCGCCGAAGCACTGCCGTCCTGGGACAAAGCCTTCACTGCATCCAAGTAATCAAGTTCAACAATCACCCTAGGTGCCTCCAACTCTCATGCATGCAGCAAACCCATATAAACACCCCAAAGCTCAGCCTCTAGAACCGAGCAAGCACCGATGAATTTAGTAAAACCCGCTTGCCACAGTCCCGCATGGTCCCGGATAACACCACCACAAGTCGCAAGCCTCGTACCACTGTGTCTAGACCCGTCTGAATTCAGCTTTAACCACCCGATTGGCGGCACGTTAAAAATCATTTAATAAAGTTATTTTGTTAAAATAAAATACAAAACCTAAAATTAATATGAAAAAACTATTAAGCAAAATTAACCGAAACAAAAACCGATAGATTACTCAAAATATTTACTTAACCAAACTCAAAACTAATAAATTATTCAAAAAAAATATTGAATCAAACCAAATATTATATCGTTTAAGTCTCCAACTATATATAAAAACATCATAAACGAAAGATCTATTAGTTGATCGAGTGGTCAATGACACTTATATTATCTTATCTTGTGTGTTTGTATCCTAATGTTACCTTTTTACTTAGTCAAAGAAACATGATTAACAAAAAAGATTGAATAATTGCGCTCATCATTAAATGTTACTTCCATTTAAATAAGGGTTATATTTTTATTCACAATTTGTATCAAAAAATTTACACAACCCTTGTTTAAAATTTAAAACTCTAACTCCAACCCCTAAATTTTAAACTCCAACCCTTCCCTAAATCTTAAATTCTAAATCTCTAAACTTTAAACCATAAACTAAACTCATAACCCTTAAATTTGACAAGCACATCACTGTGTATCAAAAAAATTTCTCTTTAAATAACCTAATTAAATTTATTAAAAAAAACAATCATTCCTTACGTATTACATGTGATAGTTTTATAATAAAAAGTTAGCAATTCATTAACGATGGAAAGGTATATTGCAAAAATTTACTCTTACAGTTTATCGCCCTTAATTTGGGTAAATTATATAAACTGTCACTAAAATTTTAATAGGTTTCTTTTTCACTATTGAAGTCTAAAACGTTACAACACGGTCACTAAAAGTAAAAGAACTCAACAGTTAATGCCTGTTACTTGGGTAACAGCAATCCTACATGGCATCACCATGGATAGCTGACATGTTATTTTTTAACTAAAATAATGCCTCAATGATGATGACACATGTTATTATCTTATTGGATAAGAAATTAATGGGAAAATGCAATAAAAATGGATAGAAGCCAAGACCCTTGGTGCAATGGTCCAACGCCCAACCACTGCACCAAGCCAAAAACTTAATAGTTTGTCAAATACAATATTTAAGTTTGTTTTCTGATAAAGGGTGGCCCAATATGTGATAACAGATCCTGAAGATTGTAGAGGTTTACCACTTTTGCTCAATGCCGTCAGTATTGAAATAGGAACATAACGTAAGCCATCTCGGCTCTTTTTCACTTCTCTGGCTGCATCAAAGAAAACAAGCCTCACTTTGTTGAATTGCATAAACTTCCATCAACAAAATGGCTAAGGGTTCATTCGGCGCAGCATTTGAAAAAGTTTTTGGCCGCCGAATGGAAAATCTCCGCCAAATACCTTGTGTTTGCGGCTCCTCACCGTATTTTTGCGCCTAATTTTGGTCTCAAACGCACATTTTAGAAAAGCTAAAATTTCCAACTTCTCCCAAACACTGCTTCTTTCCCTCAAATCTCTGTTTTGCCAACTCCGCTGAACGAAGCATAAGTGATAAAATTCAAGGACTTTTTTACGCTATTAACTAGAAGATACAAGATCTTTTACTTACTAGCACTCAGGGGTGTTATGGGATGAATCTATAGAATTTAGGGAGCGAACTTTTTATCGGGTGAAAATAAATTTTTAATAAAAAAATACATAAATTTTTTAAATCGTATACGAATTTCAAATCTCCAGACCCTTCGGTCCATCCCAGCTAGCACTTCCGGTTTGTCCAAGGTAGTTTCTCACTGACTCCGGTTTGTCCAAGGTAGTTTCTCACTGAAAGAAGGTGCAGTATAATGTGGAGGAATCAAACGTTATCTTTGTTTCTCCATTGGGTTTTCATGAAGTCGATTTCCAAATCAAGCATTTGCGAGATACCGCGGTCAAACACTGACAACCGTAGAAGAAACGAATCCTTGCATTGACAAAAACACTCATTTTTTTTCAGATGGGGTTGACGACTATGTCCAACACTTGGATTTTCTATATATCTTTAGATGTAATATTTTAATGTTAAACACGAATACCTGTGTATTGAACAAATGTTAAAAAATGCCAACTTTCACGTGGCACCCACTATATATCAGTACGTATGGTCTAATCACCGGTGAATTCATGAAGAAGCAATGGCTATAGGAAATTTGGTTCTCCAACTGGACCACATTCATCAATTTAATATCCAAAGAGAAAACAAATAATGATTTGATTGTGTTTACTTCTGTCACCCACATGAAATACCCCTATTATTACATTATACAGCTTCCGAGTTGATTTGTCTTTATGTTTTCTTTCTTTGGAGTTCAAATTGGGAAGTGGACGCCTATATGTAAGAAATCCTCGGCTCAAGTTTTGGCTGCAGCCTACCACAAAGCCTTGAGGAACCAATGGACCGGTCAAGAGGTTGTAACATAACATGTTCTTCCTAAACAAAATCATAAGTGTCAGTAAGTCCAAGCGAATAATTATACACATAAATCTTTGATTTTTCTAGATTAATTAGATGGTAATATTATTAAGCCAAGAGGCTATAGGGATGTCAGATTTGTTTAACTTTTGGATGCAACTAATACTCCTTTTTAAGTTCAACGTTCTTTGTTGATTACAATTGATATTGTTGGAACGTTCATTACTATCTATAAGTTCAGTTGCATTGAACAGATTGGCCCTGGATTTTAATACAAGGAAATAACTTTCACTCCATGGATTAGTTTCTGAATGTAGATGTTGCAAGTTACTGTTATACGTGTTACCTAAGGTCCTATTGGCCTAGATAAACTCATCTCTGCCAAACTTTCTAATCAAACTGTTTCTTGTTGTGTTGTGTTCCTCAGCATCCATGAACCACGAGTAAAGTTGGAGCAAAATCTGGGGAAAAAAGTGTGATGGGAAATGTAAAAACTTTACACCTCGGTTTGAACACCAATTCCCAAAAATGTAATGAAGGTAAAAGCTCCCTTCCTTAAAATGATAGTTACATGTTAATTAATGCAAGTGCTTTACTGCACAAAGCTCCCATTGACCCTGTCGTGCAAGTAAAAAAATTGATGTGAGTAATTATCTCAATTCTCTCATCTCAGACCCCTGATGATCACACCCAGGATTTGAAAGAAGAAAGGGTGCTATTTTTACAAAATTTCAACACTCAGCATTGACATCTTGGTTATCGAAATTAGGGTTTCAGATAAGATGCCATGACTCGTGACAAAAACCAAGCCATGTGGGTGGTTCTTTAAGCACACCCATATCTATGCCCACACTTCCATTGTAAAAGCCATTACTCACAAAGCCTGCCATTTTCCTATTCTAACTCTACAAGACATGTAAAATTTAGAGTGAAAGCTCCACTATTCATTTCAATGAAATATAACCGAGGTACACAAATTTGTTACTGCATCATAATAAATTCAAGGCTTAGTACAGATCTAGTCAGAAGGAAGTTGAAAAAGATCCATTTTGTGCACTAATTAGAACATCATCTCCGTTTTACCTTTGGTTTTTTTACCTATGTCAAGCTTTATTAAAAAAAGGATTCATTTTTCCAAGCTATATACCTTGAAACCCTAGAAATTTAGAAAGGGGTAGCGTTAAAAAAGCATAAAGTTTGCCAAAAAGTTCAAAGCCGGATCTGAGAAGAGCAGAAACATACAGATCTGACTCATGATGGACCAGAAAGGAGGGTTTTGGACTGACAAAAACAACATCATGGTGTCAAAGAAATAGAAAAAAAAAAAGAACAGGAGTAATGATGAAAACTTTTACACAGATGATGAACAAAAAACTGGGTCAAAACCCTTCATCATTACACCAATCTGCACATAAACTAACAAAATTGCTCTAAAAACAAAATACCAGAAGATCTAGAAGAATTTCCCAAAAAGGTAAAGAAAAAAAACAACCCAAACCTTAAGATGCTGCTGCAGTGCAGGCCGTGATCCATATGGGAGCAAGCAATAATTAGGGGGAATGAAGCCTGGTCCGACGAACTGGTACAACTTCAATCCATTACAGCAAACAACCAGATCCATAAATGAATTCCCTAATGCAAGAAAATGGATTAAAGAAGCTGTCCTCGAAACAGACAACATTCCCCTCAATTTTGTCGCTCCCCACTTGACATAGGAGGCTTTCTTTTTTCTCATGAATTATGTTTCGATTTTCTCTTTATCCCCCAAGAGTCTCGCCTGTGTTCAAGGGGGGAACTGAGAGAGATAAAGAGAGAGAGAGAGAGAGTGATGGTGTTAGGTGGTGATGAAGGGTGGGTTTAAGAAGAGTAAATAGATGGGAAAAGGCAACGTTAAAAAAAAAAGAAGACAAAACTTAGCTGCAGAGACTCGACCCTACCAGCTGTTCTCTCGGTTCCAGAAATAACCACGACCCATGCACTCACATCTACTTCTTTGCTGTGCTGTGTTGCCATCACAATTTAATATTATAAATGTTATGCTGTTCATACAAACACACCATTAGGGTTCAAAATTTAGGGGTGGTGGTGGATGGTGTCATCAAATGCAATAAAAAGAACATGAAAAACCCTACTGAGAATGAGATCATACTGTCTATTCGAGAGCCTTTAAGAACCGTAGGATCTGATGAGTGAAAAAAGGAGTGTAGTGGCATAAAATATAATGATGCATAAATAATTGAAACGAAAAGGAATCAAAGTAAAGGATGGCCTAAAAGTGAGTCAGAGGAGTGGTTGAGTTATTGAGCTGCCCGATAATGGCAAACACATTTAATATCCCATACTTTTTACCATTGAAAATAGTACTAGTAGCTTTTTTTTTTTATAACATTTGGTACTAAATGAAGGGTTTTAAAATGTTTGTAATTTTGTATTTTCATGGGGGAGGGACCCTCGACTGGCGTGTCACTTTTGGGAATGGCGAGGAATTCGAGGCGATATGACCGACAGAGAGGGTCAGGGTCCACGCTCTCCCCTTTGCTTTGCTGCCTTTTTACCCATCCCAACTATTTGGCTAACCCCAAGGTCAATGCGACTACCTTTGCACTTTGCTTTTTTTTATTTTTAATTTTTGATTATTCCCTTTGGCTAACATTAATTAAAGGCATCCCATTAATAATGAATTTAAATAAATAAAACCAGATATGATCAAATTTAAATAAATAAAACGACATCTTCTTTTTTACTAGAATTTTGTCAATTTAAAATTAAATATGTCAATTAAAAATCTTGTTAACAATATGACTAAGTTTCAGCCTAAAGTATTTAAATTTATGACTATATATTTTAAAACTCGTTTAAAATGAAATAAGATGTCTTAAACCAACCTCTTTGTTTAAAATCTCGAATTTATTATTGCAAGAAACATTTATAATTTAACTTGTTTATAGTTTTTTAAAAGATATTTTAAATAGTTTTAAGAATTATATATTTGTTACTTTTTTATTTTTTATAAAATATCTGAAATATTTATTTTTGATTCTTTTGTAATTTTGTTGAGAGAACCCATTTGCATCCTTTTGAAATTGTTATGAATGTAGTGGCATTTATAGGAATTTGTTATTCAAATAGCAAACACATCTAGGTTCTAACTCAAAAAAATCAATTAACTCGATTTTAGAAATCGAAGAACTCGGTGTTTTTCCTCACTTTTCACAAGTTGATCGAATTTTGTTCACCCCTGTTTGAAACGATAGATTACTGGTGGCATAATTATTTTTGGACTAATTCTGGATTTAATCCTTCATTATGCCGAAAAATTAAAAATTATCCTCTTTTTAATTTGGAATATGGTTCTTCTACTCTTTAGTTATTGCTTAAGGTTGATTTAAAAAAATGCTCCACGTCATCACCTTAACAGTAATGACTAACAATGTTAATAATTTGGACATATTAATGACATTATAAAAGTAAAGAGATCAAAATATTTGAAATTAAAATTAGAGAGAATATATCTCAAAATTTCGCATAACATTGGGACTAAAAACTATTTCCAGCGGCAGAGTACTTGAATATCTTCATGTGAAAAACCATTGAATTAAACCAACAACCATTTGATCTAACATGATAATATGTTAGGCTCATTAAACAAGATGAGTGATTCGAATCATGGCATTATAAATGAAAAAAATTAGGTTGTGGGGTCTCTCTATATTAGGTCTTTGCAAAACCGGCTTAGATTAATTGACCAATGAATCAGATACCGATAGTTAAAAAATCATTGAATTGACAACACCATTATCTTCCCTCTAAGAGAAGAAATACAAATGATATAGTATGAGAGAAGCTCCAATTAGCCATTTTGAAGAAAACTTTGGCATTCCACAACTACTTATTCTTCTTCTACTGGATTTTGTTACTTTGGTAAGAAACAATAGTTTTCATGGGATTATGAAATCCTTGGATTCTTTGAAAAGATACATTAATGTGTGAGTGTCAGGATAGAGACTTAGCAAACCAAGTATATGGGTTTGTTTTTCTTTATCTGGCACAATCACAAAAAAAATACACATCTTAATAGTTTATCACGAGAATGGACTGTCTAAGGATGAGATTTAAATCCGATTAAAATCTGAACAATATGCATATACGATTTACATACAATAGGACTTGAACTTCCTGTACCTCAACCTTACCATTAATTCAAGGTCAAAAACCGGAAACTTGGGTAAAATTTGACAAAACACCATGAAAAAGATGCCTCCTTCCAAGATTTTGAAATGTAAGCTGATTACCGAAGGAAGAATAAGCTAAAATCTTGCTTTGGGAGGAATGTTCAAAAAATTAATCACAGAGTTGCAGGCTGCAGGCATTGTTTTGCACACACAGGTGAGGCATCTTTCGGGAAATGAATTTGAAAGCCGAAGTTCAGGGCCTTACGGGGGGTGGTGAACACAGAAAGTTAATTGTCATTACATACACACTGCTACTTCTCCATTTACTGTCTGCAGAGTTCTAAAAAGCACTGCTCCTCTAATTAATATGACAGTATTGCTTCTTTGTACATTTCTGATGTCAATTAAATTCCACATTAAATACCACCAAATTCATTCAGACTTAACTAACTCATCATGGATACAATAATACATTCAACAAATCTATGGAGAGAAAAAAAAGCCTGTAAATATGTGTATCAAGCTTTAACCATCTGTATATAATTTATTTTTTAATTAATTCCAATCAAATTTTACAAAAATACGACATATCCGCTTAACCCAATTTTCTCCATGGTCGGTCCTTCTCAAACGGCTCCAGATTTCAACGATTTCATGTCTTCGAAAATTGCGTCTAATAGAGGGAAAGCAAGTGGGAAAGAAACAACACGTAAATGTCAAATCATTCCACCTTTTTCAAATTGCAATGCATGAATCAATTCTTCATTTCAAAATCGATCAAACACAAAAGTTTTATATTATTTAAAAAAGGGTTTCTCTTTCTCTTTCTCTTTCTCTTTCAAAGGTCTACGCCATTTGAGAGAGCAGTTGAAAAGGAGGGGTAAAGTTTTGAACTTCAAACAAACTTTAGGAGCTTTTTCGCTTCTCCAGGTCAAGTTGGTGACACAGGCACAGATTAAGCTTGAAAAAATCACGTATCTTGAGATCTTCCATCGTTTAAAACGAAGCTAATACAAAATAATTGTACTGAGAAAATGTTTTTCAAAATTACAATCTCTCTCCCTATGCATTTTTTTTTAAATTAAAACAAGTTCCGTTGTAGGGCAGTAGCATTGTAATTAGTGAAAGTTGTAACTACATTAAGACCTCTCTGTTTGTTTTCTTGTCTTAATTTTTTTTCTTCACCCTGGCATTCTGACTCTGCTCTGCATTTCTGCACTTACTGGCATCCTTCCAGCTAATGGAGTCATGATCCTTTGTGTTTATCCTATTGGTTCCTCGCCCTTTTTTTCATTTGAAACAAACAAAGATTACTTCTATCTAATCAGTATTCTAATCAGATTAAAGCTAAGGGACTGTTGATTCCATGTGGTCAATGAAACAACTAATTCACAACTCAGCATCATCATGCCTTGATGTTGAAACTTAGGTTACATGAAGCGAAACGGATAACAATCAGGTAGAAAATTGCTCATAATGTGTATTGAACTTACAATTTAAAGGAGAGAGGATGTGTCTGAAAGCTTTTAACAACATGTTCTAGATTGTTGACCATATTTTTTTAAGTTTTAATAGCCCAAGTATATTCATTATCTCAAACCGCTTCTAATAGAACTTAGGGTAAATTATATAAATAAAATAGTCTATCGGCTACACAAAATTTTTTTTGTCATTCGAATATAAAAAATTATAAAACAATCATCGACTTAAAAAGTAACAAATTGATCTGTTGTCTTTAAAAAAACTAATGACGGATGATGTATTAGTTAATAAAATTTGTATACATATTTAACTTTCGACTTTCACTTTTTGTTTTAATATGACCTTAATTTTAAAATTTTAGCTCTCAACAATTAAATATTACTACAAAATAATCTCTTAAATCCCAAACACCATCTCCTTCCATTCTAAAAACACAAGCTAGCTAGATAGCCATTGAAAAATAATAATAGGCATTGCTTTTCAATTTTCTTTTCCAAAAATTTATTTATTTAATTAAAATGTATGTTTATTATCCATGAAAAGTAAGTAAGCAACAAGCTCCTACAATAAAATAGAAATGCCAGCAAGGGCTAGCTACAAAATTCCACATTGTTAAGTATGACTTATATACCGAGGTTACACTTATATATACATTATGTTGTAACCTAATTGTATTATCAAGTTAATAAGAAAAGAACAACCGCTCATTGTTCTCCAATGACGTAAGTACATTGCTGAACCTCGGTAAAATTCTATGTTTTTGCTTGTTTAATTTCTTGTTCGTTTGTCTTGTTTCTCAACATCCATCATGTACAAATTTGTATATTCACAGTACCATGTCTATCCATATTTTTGCTATGAAACCGAATACAGACTATCTCTTTAATACAAGCAATCAGTTCCTTAATATTTCGTCTTCTCTCTGAATTGCGTTCTTGCCAAATACAATAAACAGAGACATTCGAAGCTAGTACTATAAGGAACTCGCCTTACAGATTCCCAACAGCCCACTGTAATACTTCTTCCCAAGTTCCAAAAATTCTATTAAGACAGCATAACTCAATATAGAAATCCAAACTCGGTTTGAGTAAGGACACTCAATGAACAAGTTAATTCGTGACTCACGATCAATCCCACACTATCTGCTAGTTCCCATCCTGCGTAATCAGTCTGTATTTGAAAGTCGATCTAAAATTGTCATCCAAACTATGATAGAATGCTTGGGTATGGGGGATGAATACCATATCAATTTATTCCTTCTAACTTTACTCTTCTTCTCCCTAATCTCGGTTAAAAATTAAACTGATTTCGTTCCCAATTAAATTTGAAATACCAACAACTAAAGTCAAAGCTTAAAACCTCTATAAATTAATAATGTCGAGACCACCTAATTTTATTAATTTAATGAGGTATTAATTAATTGATAATTTAATAATTTATTAATTTAAAGAGATTTTTTATGATTCAACGAACCTACATTATTTTTCATGAATAAAACATATACATTGTATTAAACTAATTGAATGATGTTCATGTACAATGTGGCTAATTAATTATAATACATACCTGTAAAAAAGTTTATTATAGTACGTAGTACTAGTTAAAACTTAATGGAAGTTCTTGTATGGTAAGGAAATCAACCACTCTATAAACAACATCAAACATTCCTAATTAGCCAATCCAAATAAATGGACCATAAATACTTCTAAAAGAGAAGTATTTGGACCATCAGTCCAAACACCTAAAGGTGTAACGCAAGTGGGGCACAAATAAGTAGTCGTAAATACGACTTGAATTATGATTTATGAAGAGTTTTAATTACTTCATGGTGGATGCAATTACTTTGGCATTTATGAAATATTTTATGCGCGTCTAATCATTTTGTGGATCCCTATAAAAAGAAAATTATCATTGACGGATTTAAAATGCTAGAAGCATTTGAAAATTTTTTAGAAAATTTATTTATATATGCTCCTTGAATATTTATATTTTGGCGCATTTGGTATAATCGCCTTAGTGAGTACTAATTGAGGAAATACTGTAAAAATGATCATATTTCCTTATATATTTTATAAAGAAGTTTGGATCAAGATTCATTATGATAATTTGAATATCATTAGAACTCCTAAAGAGCTTCAAATTGGAAACTCATGAAGAGCTTTCAAAGTATTTAATGAAAGTATTTGACAACGAAGTTTGAGATGTGGTATTGTCTTAACCTAAAGATCAAGCACATTGTTATATCAACTTACAACCAGAAGTTTGTGAGATTGATTATAAAAGGATTCAGATTATGCAATTAGACTATTCGTCTTGCAAAAGCTAATGGGTTTATATTTTAGGCTACATCAATTATTACGAAGCCTATTGATTATGAACAAAACAGTTTAGCAAAATTTTGATTGGATGCCTCCTCTTTGATAGCTAAACTATGAGAACAAAGCACTTATATGGTATTTCCACATAGCAACACTTATACTCATCAAGCCAATAAGTTATAATAAACTCCCCATTATGATTGGTTTTTGGTCAGAAGCCATATATTTCCTATTTTTGAATTTTTTAATGTGCAATATATAGTTGAATTGCTCCACCACAACGCACAAAATGGGTATATAAAAAGGGTTGAGAATATATATTGAGCATGAGTCTCCTTTTATGTTTAAACATTAATTGGAGAATCATTTATGACATGATTTTTCTCAACATCAGTGGGAGATAATAATCAGCTGGATAAAGGAAAATGAATTGTCGTTATCTAGATCATCGTATATGAACCAGAAGTTCATAAGATAATTCATGTTATTACATGTAAACTACTAGACATATTTGATGACCCAATGAGAGCAACTAAGTCTCATATATTAGCTGAAATGCTCTAAATTTGAGTTACATGTTAGAGCGAAAAGATGAAAATCATCCCTAGAGCATGATAGTTGAAATTGGTTCCAATGATCAAAATTCTCGTAAATGGAAAGTAGTATGAGATGGTCATATATTGGAGGCAGATGCTCCTGAAGAGACCCAAGACATAACTAATAATAAAACTCTTGAAGATTTTTAGGTACCTGAAATAAATATTGAAATCTTGAAGAGATTTCGATGAGTTATGTCATTACGAGAATGGAACCGAAATAGAAAAGTTGTCGATAATGATTTTTCAAACAATGTTTTTATAGAAGTAAAGGAACAAAATGAGGATCATGTATAGAAATCTATTCAAAAGTATAGATATTGAATTGGCTAATGTAGAAAGACGCTTTGAACTTCTAAAAGAGAAGTATTTGGACCATCAGTCCAAACACCTAAAGGTGTAATGCAAGTGGGCACAAATAAGTAGTCGTAAATACGACTTGAATTATGATTTATGAAGAGTTTTACTTACTTCATGGTGGATGCAATTACTTTGGCAGTTATGAAATATTTTATATGCGTCTAATCATTTTGTGGATCCCTATAAAAGGAAAGCTATCATTGACGGATTTAAAATGCTAGAAGCATTTGGAAATTTTCGAGAATATTTATTTATATATGCCCCTTGAATATTTATATTTTGGCGCATTTGATATAATCGCCTTAGTGAGTACTAATTGAGGAAATACTGTAAGAATGATCATATTTCCTTATGTATTTTATAAAGGAGTTTGGATCAAGATTCATTATGATAATTTGAATATCATTAGAACTCCTGAAGAGCTTCAAATTAGAAACTCATGAAGAGCTTTCAAAGTATTTAATGAAAGTATTTGACAACAAATTTTGAGATGTGGTTTTGTCTTGACCTAAAGATCAAGCACATGCGTTTTTGTCTATGAATAGACATAAGCTGAAAGAATCTTAAAAAAGATTCAATATGGATAAAGCATATGTATTGAGTATCCCAATAATTGTAAGATTGTTGGATGTGAATAATGATAATTATATCTTTTCTTGGTCTTAAACACCATATATTAGTTGGTCAAGAAATATCCATGAATATACAAAGATTATTACCTTTAGATCTTCAAACATTTGTTGATGCCTCCTCAAATCTTGTAGAAATAATTGTTACGCACGAGGCAAGCCAAAAAATGTGTTTGGCTAAGACCATTGACCCAACATATCTAGAAGATGTGATTTACTTTCACAATATATGATATAAAGCTATCTTGTGTAGAGATAATGCAAGGTGGATACATCATGGAACATATTACTCCAAAGTTTCATCCCTCACAATCTTTAGAAAAATAGTATTCAAGATTCAATTATGAAGATTCAAAGATCTTATGTGATGTTTTCATGAGGGGGAGTAAATACGCGCTGCACTCTTTTTCCCTTAACCAAGGTTTTTTCCCAATGGATTTTCCTGGTAAGGTTTTTAATAAGGCAACATGTTATGCGTATCAAAGATGTGTGCACTCTTTTCCCTTCACTAAGAATTTTTTTCCATTGGGTTTTTATCTTAGTAAGGTTTTAACGAGGCACATTATCTTCATGGATATCCAAGGGGGAGTGTTATGAATATATTTATTTACGGTGGATATTCATATATTAAATGAGACTTTAATGTACTTTATTATTAGAGTTTGATACCCATTAAAATTAGGGTTTTTATCTTATGCCTATAAATATAGAGTTTGGAGAAAGCATTGTACACAACCCTACTTTGAGAATATAATACAAGTCTCTCTCTCTTTCTCTCTTCTTGTTCTTGTTCATCTATTTTATTCTTGCTCTTTACTTTATTCACAACACGTTATCAGCACGAGCTCAAATTCTATTCTTATGTTTGTGTCAAAATTCCACAAAATCTATTTCCATCGTGGTTTTCTAAAACCCATGGTACCCAACAAAATATTTGTCTCTTCGGCTAATTAAACCGTACCATGTTATTAGCCGAGTGGCCTCAATCTTTGTGTCTCAAAATAAGGTGCACGAACGGGACCCTCCCACAACCAATCACCCTTGAAAAATTTTCAAGATTGCCATGAAGGAAAGCGAAAGCCATGCTCAACAACGTGATGATCATAATAAGGTATCTTGTTTCATCTCTTAAACTCCAATAGATTATTATGACATAAATACGAAAGCATGTTTAGAGTTTGTCTTAATTATCAAGGTGCTCAATTTTATAAGCATGTAAGATTATATTTAAATCATAGGGTCTTTCTTACTTTTATTCGTAAGCTTATATTATTAATTTCTCAAGATCAATATTAATTTATTTTAATGAGAGTTGATATTTTTAACCATGTTTTTGAGTTTCATATGATATGTTTAAACGCCATGGAAAAGCAATGTCCATTTCAAAGATTACATCAATCAGGACGGATTTACTTCTAAGCCGATGCTTATGTACCACAACACAATTATATATAATTTATTTTCTCTGATTTATTTTTTTCCAGTCAATACTAACATCTTATTTTGTAGCAAATTATTATTGTTATTTAAATGTGAAAGGACGTTACTAACGCGACCTTATAAATTCGCAACAAAGAAAGAACGTACAATTGTTATTTTAATGGGACATGACGTGAAAAGATTATGAGAAGATGTCTTGGTCCATTTGATATATCTCCATTGTCTTCATGAGAAAAATCTATATCGGTAAATTCTGATTTTATTTTTATTCTTTAAATTATTATTTTAAAGTGCGACAAATCATGGTGATTTTACTCGAAATTAATATTTCTCCTACATCAAGAAACTCGATTGTAGACTTCTCCCAATGTCAGATTAGAAAAAAAATTCATCTTGACAAGAATTTTTGTGGGAGGCATTCCTTGAAGTGAATGCAAGCATGATGTTTATTCCATGCGATTATCAATGCTGAGGATATGTTAATAAAAATATACTCAACTTTTCATGCAAATAATGTTGTCCTCAGACACAATATCGTGAAAAAAAGTTTTAAAGGCCCACTGGCTCCACTCCATTCCCTGAAGTGAATGTGAGATTATATTATGGAAAGAATAAAGATCACATTAATAGTTGTGTTGAAGCTATTAATATAGACATGGAAAATATGGTCATTTTAAGAATACTTCTACCCACCAATAATGAGGTTATAAGGATGACAAGAGTAATAAAGATCATTCTAAGGAAGTGAAATCCTTTTTATTACCAATGTGACGTTATAAACTATAGGTCTCGTACATGTCGTACGCTGAAAAATCAACAATCATTGATTGATAAAGAAAAGAAAATGGAAGCAAATTTTGTTTGTGAATATAAAGAAGATGATATTGGTCCAAATCATTTGAACGTTGTTGATTTTCTTATAACCCTTGAAAGAAATATATCGTCTTCTAATTATTCTCATAACCTTGAAGAGAATTATTGATCTTTTATTTTATTTTATTTTATATTTATTTACTTTATGCATTAATTATTTGTGTTTTATATATTAATTTGATATCGAAAGTATATTCTTTAATTAGTTAATATGTTATATGTTTCTGTTGGTTTAATCCAAATATATTGGTTGGACATCTCGTTCTGCGAGGCTACTGGTCTTAAATAAGGTTTCTAAAGGACCTTGTGAACTGGTTAACAATGCCGCATACGAAGATTAAATCTTTGTTTTATGTTGGTTTGTATATATATATATATATATTATGACATTTATTTATTTTGTTTCACATGATTACTTGTCAAATACAATTTATGGTGGCGATTTATACTCAACAGAAGCATAAGATATATTTTCTCATTTAAATGCAAGGGAATAATGTGAGTATTATATCTCAAACAACTCAAAATATTGATGGCTCCGTAAGAGCAATAAATTCTTGAGACTTTAGCTTTGATAGATAATCGATTCGATACATAAAGATATGTGCTATATTAAATACTTTTGTCACCACTAGAAGTAGAAATTTTAAGAAAGCAATATGATTTTGAAAATAATCATTCGGGAATTATAGATATTTTATGTAAAAATGGCATTTGAAATAATGTGAATACTATATAAGTTCGGGAGCCAAAAATCATATAAAAGTTCTAGAAAGAGCAAATAGATTGTTTCCAAATGAATAATTTCAAATTCCAAGAGAGCTAAATTATACTATTCAAAGATGAAAGATTTTTATTGGTAATTTAAGATCAAGTTTCAAAGAAATATTTAAAATTTGAGACTATTTGTGAATAGGGTGTTGAATCTCAAATTATGGTAAACAAGAAGTTTATAAAAAACCTTATATATATACATATATATATAGTTGGCATGATAAGTTAGATTGAATCATCATGATCAATAATGATGTTTAAAATTTTAAGAAATATATGCACATTTATTAAAAGAACTTGAAGTTCATGTCAATAATGATCTGAAAAATTAATTGATTAAATTCACATTTATTAAAAGAACCTGAAGTTCTTGTGTTGCTTGTTCTAAAAAAATTGATTAAGATCCCACTTCCAAAAAGAACTTGAAGTTCTTTTACTAAAGTTGAGACTGCATGTCTTGTATATCTGAATGAAATATGGGTTCATTTATCCACAAATGTGGAAAGTTTTTATATGATTTTAGTAGACGTATCTACATATGTATTATCAACTTACAACAAGAAGTTTGTGAAATTAATTAGAAAAGAAAACTTTTTAAGATAATGTAATTAAGACAATTCATCTTGCTAAAGCTAGTGGGTTTATAATTTAGGCTATATCAGTCGAAATAATTGTTACAAATCCTATTGATTATGAACAAAATAGTTTATCATAATTTTGATTGGATGCTTCCTTTTAATAGCTAAAATATGATAATAAAATATTTATTATCTATATGGTATTTCACATATAGCAAACTTATGCGCATCAAGACAATGAGTTATAATAAACACCACATTATGATTGACTTTTGGTCAAAAGCCATATATTTCCCATTTTAGAATTTTTTGAATGTGCGATATATAGTTGAATTGCTCCACCACAACTCACAAAATGGGTATATAAAAAGGGTTGAGAATATATATATTGAGTGTGAGTCTCCTTTTATGTTTAACTTCTTAAACATTAATGGGAGAATCATTTATGACATGGTTTTTCTCAACATCATGGGGAGATAATAATCTGCTGCATGAAGAAAAATGAACTATCACTCTTTAGATCATCATATATGAACCAAAAGTTCATAAGATAATTCATGTTATTACATGTTAACATCCGAACACATTTATTGACCCAATGAGAGTAAACAAGTCTCATATACCAGTTGAAAATGGTCTGAATTTGAATTAAAATCCTACAAGGATAACATGTTAGAGCGAATGGATATAAATCATGCCTGAGACGTGATAGTTGAAATTGGGTCCAATGATCAAAATTCTTGTAAATGGAAAGTAGTATGAGATGATCATATTTTGTAGGTGAGTGTTGTTGAAAAGAGACTCAAGACATAACTAATAATAGAACTCTAGAAGTTTTTCAAGTACCTATAATGAAGATTGAAAAGAGACATTGTTAAGTTATGTCACTACGATAAAATAATGGAATAAAAATTTTAAAATTGTCAAAAAGAATTTTATCTAGACCATTTCTATAGAAGTAAATAAAGAAAATAAGGATTTTGTATAGAAATCTATCAAGAAGTATAGATGACTGGCCAATGTGGAAGGATGGTTTTCAAAAGTGTAGTATTTGGATAGGTAGTCCAAACACCTAAAGGTGTAATGCAAGTGGGGCACAAATAAGTAGTGGCGCATTTGGTATAATCGCCTTAGTGAGTACTAATTGAGGAGATACTGTAAGAATGATCATATTTTCTTATGTATTTTATAAAAGAGTTTGGATCAAGATTCATTATGAAAATTTGAATATCACTAGAACTCCTGAAGAGCTTCAAATTGGAAACTCATGAAGAGCTTTCAAACTATTTAATGAAAGTATTTGACAAGGAATTTTGAGATATGGTTTTGTCTTGACCTAAAGATCAAGTACATGCGTTTTTGTCTATGAATGTACATAAGCTGAAAGAATCTTAAAGAAGATTCAATATGGATAAAACATATCTATTGAGTATCCCAATAATTGTAAGATTGTTGGATGTGAATAATGATAATTATATTTTTTCTTGGTCTTGAAACACCATATATTAGTTGGTCAAGAAATATCCATGAATATACAATGATTACTACCTTTAGATCTTCAAACATTTGTCAATGCCTCCTCAAATCTTGCAGAAATAATTGTTACGCACGAGGCAAGCCAAAAAATGTGTTTGGCTAAGACCATTGACCCAACATATCCAGAAGATGTGATTCACTTTCACAATATATGATATAAAACTATCTTGTGTAACAATAATGCAAGGTGGATACATCACGAAACATATTACTCCAAAGTTTAATCCCTCACAATCTTTAAAAAAATAGTATTCAAGATTGAATTATGAAGATTCAAAGATCTTATGTGATGTTTTCATGGGAGGGGGTAAATACGCGTTGCACTCTTTTTCCCTTAACCAAGGTTTTGTTCCAATGGGTTTTCCTGGTAAGGTTTTTAATGAGACAACATGTTATGCGTATCAAAGATCTGTGCACTCTTTTCCTTCACTACGAATTTTTTTTCTATTGGGTTTTTTTTATCTTAGTAAGGTTTTAACGAGGCACGTTATCTTCATGGATATGCAAGGGGGAGTGTTATGAATATCTTTATTTATGGTGGATATCCATATATTAAATGAGACTTTAATGTACATTATTATTAGGGTTTAATACCCATTGAAATTAGGATTTCCATCTTATGCCTATAAATATAGAGTTTGGAGAAAGCATTGTACACAACCCTACTTTGAGAATGTAATACAAGTCTCTCTCTCTTTCTCTCATCTTGTTCATGTTCATCTATTTTATTCTTGCTCTTTACTTTATTCACAACAATTTTTACTAAGTTGTCCTAGTTATATTTGTAATTGTATATAATTATTAATTTATAATATTGAAGGGACCATAAATTTATATAAGGGTCTTCCAAAAAATTATTATTTTATCAATTTATTAAAATGATTAATTTATACTTTGGGCTCAAGTTTGGACCGAAATTTTTTTTTATTTTAAAAACAGTTATTAATTTATAGAAGTTCTATGTATAAGTATCAATAGCTTCTTCATTATTCAACTGAAATGGGGCTCAGGTACAATCAACCAAAAATCCTCCCTTTCAACTCTTAATTTTCCAAGAATCTAATTAAGAAGCTTGGTTGTCAATTTTTTTTCTAACTCTTAATTTTCTCTTGTTATCTCATCAATTATAAACCAAATCCATTTTTTATGTTCCAATTTCTCTAAAGATTTCTTCCTTCTTTTCCCAGTAAAGGTTGACAGGGGACTCCAGAGTCCATCGTAGGTATTACAGAACTTTTCGAGAATTCAAATCCAAACGCCCCTTACTCAAATTCTTTGTTAAAAGAATCTTCAAAATCCCAAGAAGATTCTTTCAAGAATTGGTAAGTTATCAGGTTGTATTTGAAATGGAAGCAAAAAAGGATTGGTTTAGATAGTTCATCTATTACTTTTATTTCGAAGAGTTGTGTTAATTTGGATCAAGTAAAAATCAATTTGTGAGATCTTCATTTATATGATTGTATTCGGAGTTTGGATCAAGGAATTCACCCGATAGATTGAAGGAATGCGAAAAAGGCTCTCGGTTGGGATCGATTTCACAACAATCGAAGCTTGAACAACCAACAACGTTGTAGTAGGGCGGTCATGATATTTTAAAGGCCGGGGCGTAGAGAAAAATTAAGTCCTAATAATAAGCGTTTAGAAAAGATTAAATTTTAAGATTAGAACTTAATAATAAATATTAAAAAAATAAATTTTAAGAGTAAATTCCTATTAACAAATATTTTAAAAAATGAATTTTAACCAACGGAGTTGATCCAAGTGGTAAGCAGCTTGGTATTGCTTAAGCATGTTTCGAGTTTCAGGCGTTGTGTACGCAAAAAATTTCCGTTGGGAGGCTCACCCCCAAAGTCAAGTGTGCGACACATGTCTGTCCATATTAGTTAGGGCGAAGCCTTGGAAACCAGAAGGACAACCAAAATAAATAAATTTTAAGAATAGGCCCTTAATAATAAATGTGAGGAAAAATGAATTTTAAGAATAGGTCCCTAATAACAAATATTTTAAAATTTTGAATTTTAAGTATAAGCCCCTAATAACAAATATTGGGAAAATTGAAATTTAAGAGAAAACTCATAATAACAAATATTGAAAAAAAAATTAAGAGTATGACTCTAATAACAAATATTGAGAAAAATGAGCCTCTAATAACAAGTATTGAGAAAATGACCTCTAATAATAAATATTAAAAAATAAATTTTAAGAGTAAACCTCTAATAACAAATAATGAGAAAAACTGAAGCTCTAACAAGTATTAAAAAAATTAGCTTCAAATGATAAGTATTGAAAATTTTAAATTCTTTATTACAAATATTATAAAAAATTAAACTATCATTATAATATTAATTATGGCACTAAGACCCATAATATTTACACTAAATAAATTTTATATGTTCTTTATATTTAATTAGAGATAATGGCTATTAATAAATATTTAAATTTTAAAAGACTATTTATATAACTAAAAATTATGAATAACGAAAAATTATTAGATGAATCATATTTACCACGTTATCCGTGGTCTCAACCAATCAGGTTCGTCCATCTCATTTTTTCTCAAGGTGAATCATCACCTCTCACCTACATGTAATTAAAGAATGTGTAGTTATTAGGTAGTTATTTTAAAATAGACGGACTTGATTGATTAGACCACAAATGACGTGGTGAACATAGTTCATCTAATAATTTCTCATGAATAACGGACTCTAAACAAACAGTGGGCCCTGAGCGGGCGGGCTGGAAAGGACCGACCCTGCTTTGTAGTCCCAACAATTGAAGGGAGGACGAATGACTAAAAATACTATTATGCTTATTAAATATCACGTCAATAATTATATGGAATTTGTTAAAGGTGGTTAACCAAAATGATCCTAAAGATGCTATAGCATTTATAGTTGAGTAACTAACGAGATAGTTTACTTTTTCTTATTTTAATTAGTATATAATTATATGGAATTTGTTAAAGGTGTTTAAATGTTGTTAAGACTGAATCTAACGAGTAATTTTACTGAAAAAGAAGATGATATTTTTTAAAAGATTTGAGCTCGAGCACCTATGTATTCAAAGTGTGTATGCATTATTAAAAGGCTAGGAAAAATTATGAACATAAATTACAACATAATCACAATAATATATTAAAAAAATATTGTTAAGATTATTAAAAACTGTATTAAAAACTAGTTTATAAAACTAACTCTGGTGGTACGAAGACATAACCCCAATTTGCATGCTACTAGTGCACATACAATCAATCAATTTGTTAGCCTGCTTTCAGAATACACGTTTGATCCATGAGCTCGAGTTTTCAAATGGCCCAAAAACATTCATGGTTCTATTTGGAATACCTATGGCTATAATCATTCTCTTAGGCAAGGGCTATGGCCCAACCTTCTTCCCACAAGGAGCCAATATCCATTACGCGGCTCAAAACCACAGCCAGGATGCCGCAACCACAACAACGTGGAGATTTGAATTTTAATATTGTGAATTAAATAATGATGAAAATAATTGTTCTCATGATGAATATAGTAGTATTGAATTCAAATTATTTAATCTAAAATTAAATATAATAATTATACTCGTAATGAAAATATATAATACTCGATCTAAATTAATTAATTATGAATTAAGTAAGAGCGGTTAAAATTAGAACTTATATATTCTTGCGGTTGTCGGTACATTGATTACTTCATGATGAATTAAGACATGGTATAATGATGAAAAAATTATTAGATTGATCTAGATTGCCACGTCATCCACAGTCCCATTCAATAATATTTTTTCATGTCATATTTTTCCAAAGTAGATCTCTACATCTTTTCTGCATGTAAAAAAAAGTTGATAGTTATTTGTAAGTTAAAATGAGATGAATGAGCCTTATTTGTTGAGACCACAGATGACATAGTAAACCGAGTTAGACTAATAATTTCTCATAATGACGGGCTTAGAAAAGAAAATATACATAAAGTCGTTGCATGCCACATGGGACCAAGTTGACGGGGAAAAATATATTATAATTCCTCTTCACCAAACCAGTCATGTTATTAATTAATAAACACACAAATTTTATTTTTTATATTAACTTTTTACTAAGCGAATCTTAATTCATATCTTTTTATATTTAATTTTAAAATACTATTTTTTAAAAGTTATTATTTGTAATACCCAAAATGTAGCCTAAAACTTTCACAAGTTCAAAAGTATTTATGTAATACCCTAAAATATGGTTTAGAACTTTTGGTAATAGTTTGAATGTGACTCAAATGGATGAAGTGCCTTAAGAATAATCAATTAGGTGAATTAGGACTAAATAAGGAAAAAAGGAAAAACTAGTTAGCCATTTGGGAAGGGACTTAACCGAAAAGAGGAAACAACTTAGTGTTTGCATGTAAATAATTTTAAAATGGAAGGATATGTACAAGTGTAAAGATTTGAGGGAGGCATGTGTGGGGAAGGGGTTGTGTGTCGTGCCTATGAGAAAGATGAACAAAATTTTGTTCATCGTTCTCCTTCCCCTACCAAACTGAAAACACCAAAAGAATTAGAGAAAGAAAGTTGTGTGAGATCAAGCATTAAACGTGAGAATTGATGTAAGATTGATTCAAGCTTGAAATTTGTTAAGATAGCTAAGGAGTAAGGTGATATACTCCCTCCTTTTTCTTTACATTTTCATTCGAATTGATGTAATAAATTCAGAATTTTGGTTGATTGATATATTTTCATGCTTAGAGTTATTGAAATCTAGTTAAGGTGTTAGTTGTGTTCTTGAATTCTTGAATCTTTATAATGGTTAGTTGAAACTTTGATCAAAATCATGTTGAGTCAATTAAGGACTGTTTGTTATGTGGAATTAGATGATTTGTGTGAAATGATTGAAGGTATACAAGATTATGTGTGATTTGATGATTTGTTATGTGGAATTAGAGTTAGAGGTTTGTTATGTGGAATTAGAGTTAGAGGCTTGTGGTTGCTAGTAATTTCATTAGGAGGCTGCCTTAATGAATCTATTTGAGTGAGTTGTCCAAGTGCCATGTTTCGAATGTATAGGCTGTCTTGTACTTTTAGGGAGCTGTTACGAATGTTTGGAAACTTGATGAGTGATTTATAAATGATTAGGGGGTTAAATTGATGAGTTAAAACGGGGGAAAGCTGTTTTCAACCTAAGAATTTAATTACAATATATCAGGGTCTGTTTTAAAAGATTTTGGACTATTTTGAACATGAATGAATTTGTGCATGAATTCAGGACTGTTTCATAACAATAAGATCTTGTATAGACTGTTTTGACTCTGATAAAAACAGGGGAGGGGCTAGTTGTAAGTATAAGAAGCTGGTATTGCTTTATACAAATTGTTTTGAACACTAACTCGCGCAGAAAAATATTGGGATTGTTTTTTAAAGGCTTAAGGGTTGTTTTTAAATGAATAAATGTGTTAAAGGTTGTTCATGAAAATGCCAACGCATATACAAGTATCCAGAAACTGTTTTGTATGAATGCAAGCTTCTAGGGCTGTTTAAAATGATTGATTTATGTAAGTTTATCCAGTGGACTGTTTTATGAGTTTGAATGTGGAGTGCATTGTTTTGTTGTGTTTAAAGTCTAGATGTATGTTTAAATGATTTGTAAGCATTTAGATGCACCAGGGGATTGATTTTGATGTATATGTGTGTATATGTGATCAAATCGAACTGTTTGTTTGGATATATGTGAATGTGCTTGTGTTATATGGTTAAACAGATAATAGTTGATGAATCAAATTCTAATACATAGTTACATTGTTGCTATAATTAGATAAGAAGGGAATTGACCAAGTTGAGGAAAGGCAAAAGGGGATTGTAATACAAAAACAAGAATTGATGGAATTAACCTATGAGTGTAGTTTAAAATCTCAGAATAGATTAAAGGCTACTCTGAGCACCTTGTTACTTAATTTGTTTGTATGTTGCGTAAATTGAACAATGTTGAGCTAAGCTTGGGAGTTAAGGTATGTTACTTAGTGATCAGGTATGCTATGTCAAGTATGAAATAATTACAAATATATGTTTTGTTTGGAGAATGGTTTGCTAATAGATTCATGCGCATAAGTAGTTAAGAATTAGATTATGACCTGTTGGTGGAATGACATCTTAATTATGTTTGTGAAAGAAACTATAAGAGTATACATGTGCTACAAGATAAGCTATATGAAATGTTATTTTGAAATTCAGATAAGGAGCAATGCCCAAATTATTCAGTTATGTCCATAAAGTAATACTTGATTCATGACTTCATGAACATGAAACTAAGTCAATCCGATCTGATAAGATAAGAAATATGTGTAAAGCCTTGGTCTCAAGTCGATCTTAGGTATAACGGGCATGCCATAGAGCTCTTGTGTTAGGGTGGACTACAGTCCTGGACTATAAGAGTATACATGTGCTACAAGATAAGCTATATGAAATGTTATTTTGAAATTCAGATAAGGAGCAATGCTCAAATTATTCAGTTATGTCCATAAAGTAATACTTGATTCATGACTTCATGAACATGAAACTAAGTCAATCCGATCTGATAAGATAAGAAATATGTGTAAAGCCTTGGTCTCAAGTCGATCTTAGGTATAACAGGCATGCCATAGAGTCCATAGAGCTCTTGTGTTAGGGTGGACTACAGTCCTGGACTACGGTCTCTATTTGGCGATAGTAGGAAAGAAGTGTTGTGGTCACTTGGCGACAGTATGAGGGATTGACCAGTACTATGAGTACCTTTCTGTTGGCGACAATTGGTTGGGGATTCGAGTACCTAGGCTGATGCTTTATTTCAAGGCTATGTTAATATTAAATAATGAAATTTAATTAATAAGTTAAATTGATAACTTATAAAACAAGTAAGGAACATTTTGGATAAGTTTTGCTATGCGACTTCTTAAGAAATCCATGACTTGTTGAATTTCCATAATTTTTGCTGTTAATGGTTCAGATGAATAATAAGATGCCATCCAAAATCGAAAGTCTTATGAACTAATTTGTACAGTAAATTAAAGAATTATCTTGGTAACTTATATGACAAACAGCTAATGATATGTCTTAACTATGATATGCTATGATCACGATATGCCATATTCATGATATGCTTTGCTCATGATATGTTATATCTAGGATATGCTTTATCTATGATTATGATATGTATTGTTTGATGCCTTGTATGCTAAGAAACCCGTGAGGTGATATACTATGTCTAGGGGCTTATGTGATATGTAACTCACGTCTATGACCTGTGATATTTGATATTTTGTGATTTAAGTAAACAAGTATATAGAATGTTATGTTTGAGATTGTGTGGCTATGTGACCTTACCATTCGATTCTAATGAAATATATGTAAAAAGTAAATAGATCATCTTTAGATCATAAATGCTTATGAGTTTATAAAAATGCTTTACTCTTTATAATTGGTATAGTAAGTCTTATGGTCGTTTGTTGGTTAAGTTAATTCTTGGATATCATGTTTGAATACAAGGGTGGGATAAATTATGATAGGTTTAAGTTTCGAATATAATGAAGTGAACACTTATTCTTTAATGGTGGATTAAAGCATATTGTAAACATGTAGGATCTTAATTGGAAGGATTAAACACGAATGAGTGTATAACGGACTGTTTTGAAGCTATAAAGTTATGTATAAGATTTGAGGATTGTTTTCACTATATTTTGATTAAATCATGGACTGTTTTGAATCTATAAAGTTATGTATAAGATTTGAGGACTGTTTTCACAATATTTGATTAAATAAGGAACTGTTTTGAAGCTATAAAATTATGTATAAGATTTGAGGACTGCTTTCACTATATTTGATTAAATCTTGGACTGTTTTGAAGCTATAAAGTTATGTATAAGATTTTAGGACTGTTTTCACTACATTTGATTAAATACTGGACTGTTTTGAAGCTATAAAGTTATGTATAAGATTTGAAGACTGTTTTCACTATATTTGATTAAATCTTGGACTGTTTTGAAGCTATAAAGTTATGTATAAGATTTGAGGACTGTTTTCACTATATTTGATTAAGTAATGGACTGTTTTGAAGCTATAAAGTTATGTATAAGATTTGAGGATTGTTTTCACTACATTTGATTAAATCTTGGACTGTTTTGAAGCTATAAAGTTACATTTAAGATTTTAAGGACTGTTTGAACTATATGTCCATATACAAAGAATTGAGAACTGTTTTGAATGAATTTAAGAATTTATTGGACTGCTTTGTATGAAACTAAGTATGTATTGGTTTGTATTGAAATTATAAAAGATTATATACTTGATAAACTTTGTAATAACTTGTATATCCAGTAATACACGCACTCTTCATTTAAATCATGCTTCTAGAAAAATATTAACGTTATAATTATATAAGACCTTCGATTGAGTGTACTATTTGATTTTTGAGTACCCTCTTGGTGATCCGAAATGCTTCGATATGTGGTTATGCCTATGTTTTGTTTGAAAACAATGTGTTTATGTGAAAATGTTGAGTTGAGTTGAGATATGTATATGCTTAGGTTTGTTCGAGCTTCATTGGTATATGTGTACATGATGGTTGAATGCCATGTTTGCAAATAAACACTCTGTGTAAATGCCTTTGAACATAGGTGATTACTGATCGAACACCTAGTCTTAAAAATGGTTAAGCCCTTATCCAAGCTTAAGGTTATTTGTTTATGAACAAGAGATTAGTACGAAATGAAATATAATGTTTTATTCTATGGTTATTCTAAGCTACCTCACTAAGCTTATGCTTATCCTATCGTTTCAATGCATTGCAGGGTAAATGCTTTTAATCATCTTGAGAGCATGGACGAGATCACAAGGAATAAGATGTATGTTTGTAAATTTCTTGATGTACTCCTAAGAGGTTGCACATAGTTTGATAAGTTGCATTGTGCATTTAAGTTTTCTTAATGGCTTATTTTGTATATAAGCCTTATATCTATTCAAAGCTTGTAAAGGCCTCTATAGTGATTTATGTTTGATGTCCTGTGTGATGTATGCCTTGAATGTTTTAGTAGAAGGCTAAGAAGTTGATTAATTGATAAGCTATACATGAACCATAATCTAGGAATGGCATTTTAGTTGCTTATGCTTAAAAGAATTGAGGTGTGTTTAGTAGAATAATCATATTGTTATTGGTGGTTTGTGTGCTTGGTGTCAAGTGTTGTATATGCGCGTACAATATCTAAAACATTAGGGCATTACATTTAAAAGTATGCTAGTAAGTATTTAGGTGGATGTTTAGTTGCTTGGCTGCCTTATTTTCGTAACATAAGCTAGAAATATGGTATTGTTAGTGAAAGCTTGTATGTAATGGTTTAAGTCTGATATATGCTTGATGTAAACTTGACCCTATATTTGAGTGTATATATCATCTCTCAACAATCGGTCTGCCATGTTTCATGATGATTTGTAGAATAAGTCAAGACTATAAGATATTGGAATGTACAATTGATGATTTAGCTAAGCTTAACCTACCTTCTTTGAGTACTTGATTGCTATGGTTAAGAGTCTAATTATGTTATGTGAAAACTTGTTAATAAATTACGAATAGAATCTTGTAGATAAAAAGGGTACAACCTGTAATATTAAAGACCTCTAGGCAATGGTTTGCTATTACGTGTCTGATCTTAAATATCTATTGTTAAGACTCAATAATGGCTAGGAGTATACACTCTTGTAATCAATCAAAATTTGATATGTTGCTTAAAAGACATGTATTCTTATTTGATAGTTGAAGTAGGGCATCACTCTTGGAGCTCTAAAGTTCAAACATGTTGTGTATTAAATTATTATATGGTTGTTCTTGAAGCTATGATTAGAGTTAGTCTTTTAAAAGAATTAAAAAGGTTTTAATTTAATCCAAATTTTTGATAGAACGTTCGACTGGTTGATCTAAATTTTTCTATGAATGATTGTATGTTTGATCTATAATACTTTCTAAACCGGTTTATCTCCTAGACCGAAATAGGGGTGTTACATTATTTAAATAGGCTTCTTTAATCATATTTAAATATGTTGATGACATAGAAAAATGTTGTAGAATAGGGATTATCCCTATAATAACACCTTAATAGTCTATTTTTTAAATACCACTCGCCCTCTATCATTTCCTAAGAAAGCACTCTTATAATGAACTCGTCTTGTATGTACGACGAGTTCCAAGCAAACGATCATTTTCTAGATAGCAGACAAATTTTGGCTTTCCTCTATCACGAGATGTGCAAGTAGAAGTGGCAATTAGGTCGTTTGGGTTGGTTACGACAAGTATGTCTAAAATTAGTTTTGGATCGGTTCATATTTAGTTCAGGTTTAGTTCGAATATCAGATCGGGTCAAAATCAAATCGGTAATTTTTAGGTTTGGTCAATATCAAATCGGTCGCTTTCAGTTCGGGTCAAAATCGAGTCGTTTAGATTGGTGTCGGGTCAGGTCAACTTTCAAAGTTTTGGATCAATTTGATTTGAGTTGAGAGTGATTCACAAAGTCTTCGTTGATACAAAAGATTGTATTGGTGGATGATACATAAGAGTTTAAGGCGGAGGTATAACAAATTAAGTTTAAAGGTGTTTGAAGACCTTGAATTTTTGAAAAAATAAATCAATTCAGCTCTTATTTTTTTGCACTCAATTAAGCACTAAATCAATTAACTCATTTGAGCAATCTTGACTATCAATTTTTAGATATTATTGTCATATGACACATCATGTTTACAAATTTTTGGGAAATTAGTTTTTAATAATTTTTATAATTTTTTTAGAATTTTTAAAGAATTTTTTAAATAAGACAAAAAAATTTTAAAAATGTCAATCGATAATATTGTAACACAATACATGCAAGAAAATTTCAGGGCTTAATTGAGTGCAAGAAAAGTTCATGACTTAATATTTTTAAAAATTAAGGGCTTATGATTATGTTATGCTTAAACCAACAAATTACAATTACGTGTCTTCTTTTTAGTATATATTTATTTGTTATATTTTTAATACTCTTATATCTCAAGTTGAGTTATTCGAGTCAACTCAAATAACCGTTTTAATATTAAATCTTAATTATACATGTTTTAAGTTTTAACCTTAAACCCTTAAATTTCCTTACCTTCCTCAGCTCTCCTTCTCCCATACCTAAATCCCCAATTCCAAATACACTTCCTTCCTAGCTTGAGCTTCACTATAGTCTACAGAGATATCAGACGGTCATCACCAATCAAGCAGGCCGATGCCAGCAAAAAAAATTTGTACTCGAACGTGTTCAGAATTTCAGACTTTATTTTTAAGTATGTCTTCTTCTCCATATTTCTTTTTTTTCGTCCATTTTTGCATACCTTTGACTTTTCCTCTATTTTTCCTTTTTTTGAATTTTCTTTTGAAAAGATTTTGTGATCTGCTATGTGTTGTGACTCACCTGCATAACTGGTAACGTTTTACAATATTTGAATCGAGTGAAAGACAACAAACTCTTAGTCCAAACATACAATTTTTAGGAATCTATTGATTTTTCTTTACCTGCATGTTATTAATACTTATCACCTATATTTGAAATGAGTACGTATCATCTGTATTTGGACCAATACTTTATATTGATTTTTTGTTACCTGTATTTGAACCAATACTTATCCCTTGTATGTTTTTAAAGATTCGTTGTTACAAATAGTGGTGGGCAAGATCTTTTTTGGGCTATTTTTGTTTAATTATAATGGGTTCCCCTTTCGTTGTTTATTTTATATTAAATCAAGTGGTTTAATATTCGTAATTGCTTCGTATAACACTTTTTATAGGAATAATTGATTTTGTGTTTATATGGTATTGAACAATTCGTTTTAGTTTCTTTTATTTTAATCAATTCTAGCTTTCATTGATTTATTTTACATGTTAGCAATGTTTGATGAAACCAAGCCTTAGTTTTTCATTTCCCCTTGTCTACTAATGAATGCTGAGGAAAGCGGAGATTATATATTGCTTGATTGTTATGCTTCACGTATTTTTTCCATGGGAAATATGAATGTATTGTGAGTGTTTAAAGGTCGTAGCTTCGATGCCAATCATGGTTTATTGCTCTGTTATTGTTTCTTCAAGTTCGAAAAAGATTGAAAAAAGTGAAACAACTTGTTGAATTCAATGTTAACAATGTTCATGATTTATGTTCTTTGTTTTGGCAACCATAGAATCAAATGCTAATGCAAGTGAGGTTCAAGTTGATACTAATGTCATTAATGTACCAAAATCACAATATTTTTCTAAGAGACGAAACAAAGTTTGGAAACATTTTCTCAATCTTGACTCGATAAAGACTGAGGATGGAATAGAAAGGTCATTTTGCAAATATTGCAAAATAGCTTCCTTCATCTCTAACTCTAACTCACATTAAGAAACCTTTGATATGCAAAAGCATCTTGAAAATTGTAAATACTATTATGCATATAAGAAGAGTTTGGGAGCTAAAGGAGAAGAACCATAAGATAATGTTTATGATCAAAAAGTCTACAGAGAGTTGGTAGCTACAACAATTATAAAGTATGGATATGCTTTTTTTGGGTTGGACATGAAGGTAATAGGAGAAAACATGCTTATTTGAACAATGAACTTAGAAGTATATGTAGAAACATTGCAAAAGTCGATTATTTGAAATTGCATAAAAATTTGAAAACAACTTAAAGGAAACTCTTCATAATATTTCTGGTCGTATTTCTTTGACATGTGATATATGGACATCTTATCAAACCGAGGGATATATGTTTTTGGTTGCTCATTATATAGATGCTAATTAGAAGTTAAATAGTAGAGTTTTAAACTTCTGTTGTAACACCCTGAACCCGAATGCCACATTTAGGCCTCAACCTAACTCGCAACCATAAAATTTTGACATAGTTTAGCTCAATCCACAATCAATTTCCAAAACCATTTGATTTTCAATCCCATAAAACATAGATAAATATTTGAAAGCATTTGGAATGGATCTCCTTTTAAATTTCATTATAAAAACATTCAAATGAATCATTTTAATTCCAAACACAAGTTACAGAACATATGCTAGGGTCCTACGAATACATAGCCCAAAGACCTAAGTATTGTACTCTGGTGAGACGAGGCGCTAGAATCCTTCACTGACAGTGCTCCTCCAAGCAATGTGTCAAACCTACTAACCTGCGAACGGAAACAACGATTCCGAACGCTGAGCTAACAAGCTCAGTGAATACACTTCCACCCAACCATGCTTCATGCAAATCATAAATAAGAGTATGCAGCTAAAAGATGATATCATGGCAATACAATTATGTATGGCGTTACCTCTAGCCGCCTAAGCACATGTTATTCTCATAACAATTATCATACATGGCACGCAAGACCCAACCATACTCATAACATGACAATATAACATTATATAGATATGATGCTACCTATAGCCGCCAAATCATATAGCTTAGCAAGAAATCATAAGCTTCTCGTAGCATATCAGCATTATACCACAAAATAGGAGTGAGCCTCGATCCCACTAAGCATCAGGATCATACATTCTTTGGGGTGAGGCCCAATACCACTAAGCGTTGGATAAATACAACCATGCTCGAAATCTCTCATCAAGCATCTTCGAATGAGTCTTAGTCCCACTAAGCATTGGGATCATACACTCAAAAGTCTTTAACCATGGTGTTGCAACACTCTATTTCCAAATAGGTATCCAGAACCCATCAAAAATGTGACTCAACCATAATAATGCCCTTACGTGGCATACACTTATCATTCGATCCACCAAGGATCTTTATTAATATAACACAACAAGTCACCCAAATTTTTAATTAAGTTTTTACCCATTAAGCTTGTACATGAGGTTTAAATCTCCGTTTTTCGATTTTTACTATTTATTTTACCCCTTTAGGAGCCTATCGGGCCTTAGCCATCAAATTGTAGGTCCCTCAAACTCAAAACGTATTTTTTAGGCAGATTAACCAGTGAGTATTAATACTCACCTAAGAGTACCGATACGCTCCAGCGGGTACCAATACCTACTTACGCATATTGATACTCGATTTGCTCACTAGAGGGGTTTAACCAAAACTCTGTACCGATACAAGGGGAAGTGTATCGATACCCCAGGTGTACCGTACGCTCCTAAGAGGTTAAGTGCGGATCTATAGGCTTGCCAAGGCCACAAGACTTGGCCCATTACTTGGAGAATGCTAAGAGACCCGATCATTGTGGCTTTTCAGAAATGGCAGGAGACAACAAATCAAAAGAGATTATGTAGGAATCCTGCCATATCAAGCATGATCAGCTATCCGAGAAAAGATACCTTCTAATTGATGTGATTAGATAGGATTTTGATATTCTTTCCTAGTTTAGTGTATCTTGTAAAGATTTGGCTTAATCCTGGCCATCCATGTAAATCGATCCAGACCATTGATTGAGTGGGAGCTCAACTATAAATAGAGAGCCTTCCACCCTCATTTGTATTATTCATCTCATTCCATTCATTCTTTCATTTGAGAAGTATACCAGTACCCATTTTAGTTACGCCTTTACAAATTTGCTTAATTTCAGCCATTTTAGCACTAGGTACCGATATGTGTTCAACTTGTATCGGTACTCGAACCCAAAATTTATTTTCTAGAGTTCGTAAATCACCCCTTCAAGCCTCTAAAATCCAAAGGCAAGACCCCAATTCGAGCGTACAAATTATGGGAATGTGTTTTAGATGGTTTCCTACCATTTTTACAAATTATTAACACCAAATCCAAATTTTACCATTTAAGAGTGTTGCTAACCTCTAACACTCCAAACTCAACCACAACATCAAATTAAGCAACAAAGCAATCAAATTTATGATGCCCATAAAGGCATAGGAGTTAGTAGTGTACTAACCTTAAGCAAAAATACTGAATCCAAGCTTCAACTTAAGCTTTCTCACACTTTCTTCAAGCCTTAAGCTCTCAAAGGTCCTCCAACCTCTTCCACTTGTCACACAATCATGAAATCCGAAACAAAACTTGGATTAGAGCTCATAGAGGGATTTGATACAAGATACAATTTAAAATCAAGAGAAATCTTCCAAAAGCCTTAAACCTCCCAAAAGTCCATCATTTTCATCTTCCACCAAACTTAAAGATTTTTACCTCAAAATGTAGGTTCTTGAACATAGATTACACTTCCCTTGATAAGGATTTCGAGATTCAAACTCAAAAATACAAAGTTTGGACCTTTACCTTTGAATCCAAGGTGAAAGAGAAAAGAGAGAGAGATAAGGGGAGTTATGAGAGTGGTGAGCATATCTTTCTTTTTTTTTACCCATCCTTCACATGGGTTTTGCAAGACAAAACCAACCCCCTTTAGAAATTTATGAAATCCCCCTTATACCTCTCTTTACTCTTCCATCTTTCCACCAACTACAACCCAAGCCCAAAAAGAAAACATGGAGCCCACTAAAGCACTCTCTTGAGCTCTCCAAGGCCCAAACCCTTGGCCCACAATGCAAAGCTCACGGCAAGGGTTGGTCCAACCCACGAGCTTCGAAATTCGGGTCGTTACATCTATTAGATTGATTCATCGCACACTGAAAGTACTATTTATAGTGTTTTGCTTTACTTGCTTTAGGATTGGGGTACTAACTATAAGATTTTTTCAATACCTTGGACAACGCATTTAGTAATGATAAAATACAAGATTATTTGAAGGACACTTTTAATGCAGGGGTTTTATTATAGTGAGGAGCTTACTTTTATGTTCGATGTACTGCACATGTGTTGAATCTCATTGTTAAGCATGAACGTAAGGTCATTAAGTATATTTTTCTCAAGATAAGAGACTGTGTGAAATATATTAAATGGTCAAAATAATAAAAATACTTTTTGACGTAGTGTGAAGTTAGCTAAGATACAATAAACTAAAGTATTGTGGCTTAGTGTTCCTGCAAGATGGAACTCTACATATATGATGCTTGATAGAGTTATTTTATATCGTGAAGCTTTTAAGTAAATGGTTGTTGTTGGTTCTTCTTTCCACCATTTTCCAAACATTGAAGAGTGAAAAATGCTTGAGAAAAATTCAAGAACTACTCTTTGATATAATCGTGTTGTTTTCTGGAAGTGATTATCTTATTGCATATTTGTACTTTGAGAATATTTGGAGAATTTTTATGCTTTTGAGAGAGTTGACAAAAATAAATGATGCGTTTTAAAAAAAACAGCAATAAAATGAAGAAAAAGTTTCATAATTTTTGTTTAACTCAAGTGAGGATGAATATAGCATGTTAGTTGCCTTTGTGGTGATTCTAGATCCTCGTTACTAGTTGTCTTTTCTCAAGTATTGTTATGAAAGCATGTTTGAAGATGAAATAGAAGATTAGTGATGTCCATTTTAAGTTATGTATTCTATTTAAAGAATACGCTCCAGAAACGCGTGTCCCACATGAAACATCACTAACATCGAAATCAAACTCCAATATCATGAGCGCTTCATCTAGCGATCACAAACGTAAATTCGACCTTTTTGCAGTATGCTTCTTGTTTTTTAATTTTATGTTGTTTACTTATTTTTGTTTTTTTATGTATTTTATATTTCATTTCATATATTTTGTTTATATCATCTAGTTTTTGCAATCTACACTTTTTTTCTATTTTTCAGTTATTTGTATTTTTTTCTATTTTCTATTTGTTTAATTCTATTTTTTTCTATTATCTCTTTTATGTATTTTTAGGACTATGACAAGAGAGAAGCTACGTTTTCTTATGTGAAGACACAATTGAATGTTTTCTTATATGATCCCAAAATGGATTGGAAAGGGGAGCTTGACACCACAATTAACACAATTAACATATTTTTGGAAGGAAAGTGAGCTTCGATATGGAGAGCTTTCTCATCTTGTTAGGGATATTTTGACTGTTCCCCTCACAACTATTGCTTCAAAATCGACTTTTAGCATAGGAGGTCAAATTTTGAATAAGTGGAGAAGTTATATTCTTGAAAATGTGGAGGTTTTGACAACAAGTCATAGTTGGTTGTTCGGTTATGAATGTAAGTTTTTTTATTTCTTAATTTTGTTTTTGATTCTCTATAGTAAAGCTTGTTTACTACACCATCTTCTTGAACTATACGTATATTGCATTTGTTTGTTTAAACTTAAAAATTACATTGCTTAATTTCATGTTAATTGTGTTTGTCAAACTCTCCATCGATTTACCGAACATATATAGGTAAGAATGTTTGTAATCTACTGAGACCATGTTGATCTGACCATTTGAGCCATATTTTTTTTTGTGAAACTGTTTTTTTCCAATACATGGACCAATGATGAAATCAAGGCTGCCTCTAGTTATGAACTGGTCCTATATGTATCACTTTCTTTTAATGTAATCTTTTGACCCTTTTTTTCTTTGCAAATGTAGCAACTATAAAATACCCACCAACAAGGATTAAGTTAAGATCAAATATTAAGAGGGAAAAGAGTCTATTAAACTTTTAAATTTAAAAGTTAGTAGAGACAAATGTCTTATTTGACTAATATTTAAACTTAAAATGACATAAAATGTTATTATACCATAATTTTGAGAAGAGTAACGGTCTCTCCCATTGTATACTACAAAAAGACAATAAAACATGCATTATTTTTACTATTTAGCATATTGTTAAAATAGATAAAAATAAAAATAAATTATTCATTTACTTTACCTTAAGTATCGGGTTAAAATCAGGCCGATGTTTGGTTCAGCTTTTAGCTCAGGTAGCCTTCGGTCCAGATGAAATCGGTATGGGTTCATTCGGTTCAATTGAAAATCGGTTCGAGTCTATTTTAGTTCAACAAAAATAATAGTATCGGTTCAGTTTATTTTGGGTTTTGGATCGAGTTCAGGTTAATATCGAATTTCGATTCGTGTAAATCAGTTCGGGTCTCGGTTCATGTTTGCTAGGTCTATGTGCAAGGCATCAAAGGAGTCAATCGTGGATGGAAAATTATTGAATGCTGCTGGTGGTGGATGCATGGTGCTTCTTTAGTTATGGGTTTGGTACATGCTTCTATTTTTGACACCTATTTGCCCTGCTATAGTTGAATTTTCACTTTCTGTAAGGTAATAATGTTCATTTTGAATAATAAGTGTAGGTATTAATAATTAAATGCATGTAAAATAATATTATCAATGCAAAATGTATGTATTTGTATTTTGCAGATGGAAACAAAGAACGCAAAACAACGGGTTGGAGTAAAATTTAACCCTCGAAGTTAGAATGAAGATATACATGTATTGCCAAGGGAAGCTAATGTTAATTTAATTTCGATTGATATTTACATTATTAAATTTATTTTGATACAATTTTGTAATGATGTAAGCTTTTTTGCAGTTCCTATAGAGGCCATATATGGACGACGATATTCAAGAGTTGATTTCGATTGATGCCTATGAAGATTTAGAAATTTAGTGTTACGTAATGTCGTTGGTTCATTTTGCGATTGTTAGGTGTGCTACTATAATTATGTACATAGGCAATTTGGATTCCACCAGTCTGTGCCAGATGAGCCGTTAAATATGGATGACATAGAGCAATTAGACTTACGGGGTAAGATTGAGCTGAATTAGGTGCAAAGACATGCGTCATATATTGCATGGTGCATGCAAGGTCAGACAGGTTGGCGACTAGGATCCCATTCAAATAGATGATTTTAATTTGTCGATATTTGTTACCATCAATGGTATTTGGCAAACAACAAATCGTACTTAACGTCCGAAGTAGAACAAAAAGCTTGACTGACCTTATTTAAAAATCTACAAGGGCAGAGAACATTGAGTGGGTTGTCATCGAAAGCGGGGTCAACTACGAGAAGATCCGGTAGGAGATCTGGAGCGAGAGGTGGTAAGCGCTCAAGAACAGAGGCAGAACCTAAAACTCAATTGCAGGCAAATGTGGACGTAAAAGTTCTTGATGTCATGTCTTATCCACCATCATTGTATGTATCAGATGGCATCCCAAGTTGGGAGGAAGCTATTCGTAGCACACAGGGGCAATGGCAAACGGCTTGAACCTAGTATCTAGGGAAGTAAAGAATCCTCTTCAACACATGGACATGGATCAACAAGTAATTTTGATACTTCTTCCGTCCCACTTATTTTGTCAAATATTGATATTTTACAGAATTTAGGGGGGAAATTATATGGTGTAAAATAATTTAGATGATAAGTTTACCCTTAGAAAGTTAACTTTTTATTTTTGTTGAAAAATTAAAAATATGATAGAAAAGTAAAATTGTCTTTAAAAAGTTGTTAAATTTTTTAAAGTGACAATTTGAGTTGGACAATTTTATTGGAATGAAGGGAGTAATGTTTATGTGTCAGAGTTTGTGGCTCTACAACCTCAATATTATGATAGTCAACATTACGATATTTTGTACATGGCATCATTGATGTCGACAACCTCCATCTCCTGTCCTTTGTTCGCGGGTGGTTGGAGGAGTTGGTCCTAGCATGTTCACTACACCGCGTCGTATGAGTCCAGAGTACACAGATGACACTGACGATACAGAGAGTGGTCAGGTGAGTGAAGGAGGTGACAATGGTGACGAAACTGAAAGGTGTTAAAAGGGTGATTGCATCTAGGATATGGGTGTCGGATGCTTTAGATTTTGATTATGTGTCATCAGTGGGTCGATTGGGTGGTGTGTTAAACCATTTGGGAAGTGACATATTTTCATTTGGTGAGCTTGAGTGTGGAGTTTAACTTTGTTATGGTGGAAGGATGCTTGATTGGCGACGCATGGTGTTGTGGGTTTATGGCAGCTTATGCTTCATGCTTGATTGAGAGTTAAGCGTGATTTAAGACGCGCGTTGTCTGAGTTTGTTTCCGAGGTTTTTAGGGTGACTATGATTAAGGTGACTTTGGTTCGGATCTTCGTGGGTCATGGCAGCTTTGATCATGGCAATTGGCATACTTTTTTGGTGGTATTGTTGGATGATTTGGAGGAATGATGTGGGTGGGATCGTGTTGCAGCATATATTTTGTTTGGGTCTGGCGAAGTTTTTCTGATGCTATGAGGGGTATGTTTTGTGAGTGGTGTTTTTTTTTTTTTTTTTGGTGTTGTTCTCGTGAGGATATCATGTTGTATTTTTTTTCTTTTATCTTAGGTTTTAAGGATGTATTTAACGAGGCATATGATAATTTTTTATTTTGTATGATTTTTTTAATAATGTCATACTTTGATGATAAAAAAATTTTGTTTTATTTTCTTCTTTCAAAGCTGGGGACATGTAAATAGAGAAGTGGTTAAATTTAGTGGCATTATTAGGTTAATAGAATGTTTCATAGAATTACTTAATTTTAGAAAAATCACATGTTAACACCTCAAAAGTTAAGAATTTCTAAATCGTTTCTCGAGTTCGAAATTTTATGTATGCAAAAAAAATTTGTTAAGAGACTCACTCATTAAAACCAGGTGTAGAACGTGTGTCGAAACTGGAAGAGCAATAAAAAATCATCGCCCTATGTACGGTTTAAACCTCATTAAAAATTCCTGAATTCAAAACGTGAATTATGATCAGTCAAATTTCCTCTTAATTCATGACAAATTACTTCTTAATTGTAGGTTAGAGATAGGCTTCACGCATAAGAAAGTTGTCCGTCGGTGGCGCAACAGTAAAGCAGAAGCAAGGTCCGAAAACAGCCAAATTTTCATGCCTAAATTTTCAAATGTTGTCCGTAGGTTAGAAAAACTGAGGTCGACATTTCACAATTTGATTCAGAATATCAAAATATTCATGCCTAAATTTTCAAAAAGGTGATGTTGTCGTGGGAATTTTGCGGGCATAAAGAACACTTTGAAATTTAAGTTTACTCTTTTGTAAAAGTGTCTTTTTCTGCTATAAAGTTGATTTTCTTCAAGCCAAAGGTAACATACTCTAATTTTAGAAGTAATCTTACTTGCCACAAATATATATGAGATGCAACCATTTATTAATTGATTGAGTGGCTAAGGATACTCAAATGATCTTATTTTTTATGGGTTCGAATTCTGATACTAATCTTGTAATTATCTCTCTATTTAATAAAAAAGAATTACTTTGAGGACATATAATTTCTTTTATAATCTTAGCAACTAATGCGGCTATATTGCGGAGATTGATATTGTAGGGATATTGAGAGGGTTTTTTGGATACATCGAGTTTTAAGATACATGTAATCTTATGTATTTGTACTCTTCGCGATCTCTATGTTTATTATAGATTATTATTTTTCTTATTCGTAGAAATAGACAAGATCAAACCACGTTAAATCTCTTCTATTGCGTGCATCTTATTTTATTATAATATTGGTTTGTTTATTTTCGTATATAAATCCCTAACAATATACTTTTTTATATTTACTCATGGGTTAGGATCCACTTACAATGAGTAAAACCCATTACTTTTACACATTTTTTGGACTGTTAGATGATGGTAACAAAATGGCTAAAATTATTTCCTTATCTTTTTTTAAGTGATAATCTTCACATTTTTTACTATTAATCTCATCCATCCATTTATCTTCATCCAACAGTCCAAAAAATATATAAAATTGGATTTTATCTCTTTAATCCTATGTGGATTTGTTCAACTTTATTTATTTAATTTCTTAGGGGTGACAACTTATAATAAGTATTTTTAATAGTAACCTTATAAATAGAAAAGTAGAACATAATTATTCCGCGAAATACAAAAAAGGATGAATTAAAATGGCGAAGAAATAAAATATAAATGTGATTATGGCCGACGTAAGAACCCTTTGAAAATACAATCAAAGGGATTAACCGATTAATTATAAGACTTAAGTTGGCTACCACTTGTCTCATCCACGTTTGAAAACTCTTGCTCTCAACTGAGGTATAAGACCTCACGTAATAGATTTGTGTCTAATAATTTTTTAATAGTCTTAAAATGGCAGTAAGATAGTATTTGTTTATAATTTTAAATTATTTAATAATATTTACGTGCTTTAAAAAATAAAATTATTCGAACACGAATCTCTTAAGATGAATATAATTTTTTTTATTTATCTAATTAATGAGATGAGAAATGATATTTTTCATTTGTATAATATTTTTCATTTGTGTCTGACTAAATGGTGTTAGTCAAAACTCGGTCTCCTTAGGGACGTAAGCAAATAAACTTGGCCAATGTCCCCAACAAATTCATACAATAATCAACCTCTTACCTTGTTTCCAACTAAAAACAATAAATTTCTTTATTTGCGTATGAAGATGAAGTTAACACTAATTATAAATTTGGACAGAAAATATAAATAATGTCAACTATTGGACTGAAATAATTTTTAAATAATAAGTAAAGATTGAATCTATCAAGGGATCTCAGCGGGAAAAGGGAATGTTTATTATTTTTTAAGTAATTCGAGTTCGAACAGTTTATCTGTATACGTTGTTAAAATGTTGAGATTAATTAACTAATATTTTCTTGTAATCACAATAGACGACTGAGGAAAAAATAACTAGTAAAGATAATCTAAATTTTAATTTTTTTAAACAAGAGGATAAAACTTCAAATTGACCACATGTTTTGACACTTTTTTCTTGTCTTCAAAGTATTTTAATCAATCGTGTTATATAAATCACCATAAGATATAGAACTGAAAATAGAATATTGCTTTATTTAACTTTGATATATATATTTGGTTTTTGATATATTTTATTTTTAATTATTAGTCAAGAAAAAAATGCCAGCGTTTTCAAATCACATATATTAATTTACTTATGAAAGCTACTAAAAAAATTTACTTATGAAAGAATATATTTTAAAATAATTTATTTCAATTCTTCTTCAAAAAGTTTAAATTTTACAATGGACATTTTTAAAGTCCTACCAACTATTAAGAATTGCTGGGATACATAGAGAAGTGAAAAAAGAAGATGAGAGTAAAAGAGTAGAACAAAAATAAATTTTAAATCGAAAAAAGTAAAAGAAAATTATAAAAAATAAAGGAAAATAAATGATTAAAAAAATAAATTTTACGTAACACTCAAAGCAAAAATTGGAGCATATGAGATTGCATTAATTATGAAATAAACAAATAGTTTCAGTGAAAAAACAAATGATGTTCGTACTAAGATATTCGAGTTCAATTGTTCTATCTACAAGGTGTATGTGCATTATCAAAGGGTTAAGAATATGTATGAACAAATATTACCTTATAATCACATTTAAACTATTGAAAATGAAAGAATTTAGACATCTACGAGTTATTAGTGTTTTTAGCATTCTAAAAGTTATTGGTTAATATGGTATCAAAATTATGTACAAATTATTTAACATGTATTTGTTTAATCTATACTAATTACAGTTGTGATTGAGTTTGGTGTTACGAGTCAACTTGGAAATAAACTAAGCTAAAATTGCAAATATGCTCTTATTTTAAACCATAGTCCATAAATGGTGAATTTCACCATATGTTATTGTATTATGAGTAAGTTTACAATTGTGTCATTGTATTATAAAAATTACAATCAGATCACTCTATTTATCGATTGTAACAATCAAGTGATTTTACCATTTGGTGTGTAACAAACGTCAACTTTTTTGTTACATTTGAGTGATATGATTGTTACAATTGATAAAGAGATAGAGTTGATTGTAACTAGAAAGTTAATGTCCCTTATACACTTAACGACAAAGTGATTTGATTATCACAATCGATTAATAAATGGCTTAAATGAAAACTTAGCCCTCAAACTATGTCTTTTGTTTGCTTTTAGCCCTTAAACTATTTTTTGGTTAAAATAAGTCCTTAAACAATCATTTTGGTCACTTTAAGTCCCTAAACTATTTTTGTTCAAAATAAGTATCTAAACTATGTCATTTTTTTCTTTTAGTCCCTAAACTATCTATTGGTCATTTTTTATGTGTTAACATCTTAGATAACTACTGGACTTAAATTGACCAAAAATAATAGTTTAGGGACTCATTTTGACCAAAAACTAGTTTAAGGGTTAAAAGCAAACAAAAGGTATACTTGAAGGGTTGATTTTTCATTTAAGCCTTAATAAATTGATCAATTGCAACTTTTTGAAATACTATGTTCCAATCGTAAACTTACTCATAATAAAGTGACATGTGTTGTAATTCACCCAATTATTAGTAAGACTGCAAATCGGTCACCTAATTTCAAAAAGTTGCAAACGAGTCACTCAATTATTTGATCACTACAAATACGTCATTAGACGTTAAATATCAAACGTAAGGGTGTTCATACTTTGGTTTTAATCAAATTAACCGACCGAACTGAATTTTTTCAGTTAACTGGCCGGTTAATTTTAGGTTTAATCAGTTAAAGATTAAGACTTTTTTCAAATTTCAGTTATCGGTTAATTCGGTTCGAAATTGGTCGGTTAACCGAATTAACCGAAATTATTATATATTAAATATTATATATATTACATATATTTATCAATAATTTATAATCTGCAATGACTCAATGATCATTTTGTAATAGTTTGATAAGTTTAATGTTTGTTTTCTAACTTCTAGAAGTACATCGACTAAAATATTATTTTAGCATAGTTTAGTGATCATTTGTGTAATTTACCCAAAATTTTATAACAAATTAAGGTTAATTCAAAAACCAACCGAATTAACCAAACTTTTCCTGGTTCGGTTAACGGTTAAAAGGAAAACGGTTAATAAATTTTGGGTAGTCCGGTTCGGTCGGTTAACTGAACCCACTGATTGAACACCCCTAATCAAACGACTCTTTTGACATGAAATATTTTATTCATTAAAAATATTATATTTTAGAGAGTTACAATCAAGTCACTCAATTAATTAATTGTAAAATTCAAGTTACCCAATTAATTAATTGTAACAATCATGTCACGTTCCACCGCACCGATTGTCGTATGTGATGGTCGATGAACCAAGAATTTCACATGAGATTCATACTAATCTTTTGGATTAGATTCTTTATAATCTCTCTCAAAAGCCATGTATTCACTCCAACACTTTTTGAACTTCTTGCAATCCACTATCATATGGTTTCTGTCTAGAGATATGCTACTCATCTCACCAACAATAACCTCTCCCCTACTCAAATTGTGGAATTGAGCCACCGATATTTGAGAAGCCCAGACCCAAAATAGGTTTTTATTTATTTATTTATTAATTGAGTGATTCATTTGTAACTTTTTGGAATTGGGTGACCTATGTCTTACTAATAATTGGGTGATTCATTTGCAATCTTCCCAATAATTAGATGATTTGAGGTGTAATTTACCTAATATTAATATCATTAAATAATGTTTCCTAGCAGTGCCTTCTAACATCCACTTCATTTCTAACAGTACAATAACATATTTGTAACAATCAAGTAATTGCATGAATCATCTGTAACCTTTTAAAATTGGGTGAGCTATTTATAACCTTGCTAATAATTGAGTGGCATGTGGTGTAATTTACCCAAAATTATCGTACGGGTGTTTTTATCTTTTACATTTTATAAATCTTTACATAAAAAAACCATTACTTGGGATTCAACACATGTGACTAATAATTTAATTTTATGAAGTATAACTTTTACTAGTTAACCAATAATTATTTGTTGACATAATTTTTCCAAATGTAACTTTTACATAAAACATTTTTTTTAATTTCTATATTGGTTATTAAAATTGTGATCGAGTCTGATTTCATAAGTCAATTGGTCCCTCAACTTAGTTCGAAATTATAAAAATATGCTCTTACTTTGAACTTTAAAAATTATTGTTGTTATTTATAGGTGGCAATTGAACGGAGAATAATCGAAAACTTTGGGGATCCGAACCAATAGGCATGTGAAATAATCGAAATCTTTATCCATGGGGATGAGGACGGAGAAGTTTTATCACTAAAACTCAAATGAGGATGGGGACGGGGATTGCTATATCCGAACTGTGGGGATAACCGAACTATAACCGTATAAATTATCGTGGGATCCCCAAAAAATATGCGCAGAGATCTATGATATTTTACAAAGTTGAATGGCCATAAGGGTAATTTATTCATTTTTAAACAAAAATCTAATCTCCCATAACCTGAGTATGGCTGACTGAAGTAAGTTTAGAAATTTTTCGTAAATTCTATAAAAACAATTAGAAAGTAGTCTATCCATCATTGTAAATGTGATTCAGTCTAGTTTTGTTCAAAATACACGGTGATCGATTTCGATATGTATTGTAAAAAATATGAATATTTGAATGTTGAAATGTCATAAATTTTTAGCAACATATGTTTTAGAAAACAGTTTTAGCGGTGACTTTGAGAAATCACAAAAATTCTATAAGATAAATAAGGAAGTGAGCCTATATTTATATAACCATATGAAATTCGAGATTCGTTTAAAACAAACAGTTCTCGATATATTAAGAGTTATGAATTTTTGAGTGAGCAAATGTTAGAAGTTCGCCATAAATCGTACGAGTAGAATTAGAAGAGATAATTTATATGGTTGGAAAGATTATCGAATCTAGTTTCTTTTAGAACAAACGGATCATGATTTGGAACTATAAATTATTAGTTACATATTTTCTTTTAAGGTAGTGCAGATTGTCATATTTCAATAGTTAATATTTCAGTCATGTTTTATTTGTTATTGTTGGTAAAATTAAATTTATTATTTATGTTTGTAATTTTAGACATTTAATGTTAGATATTTATTTTAATGTATTAAATTTTGTTTTTTTTTTTGTATGATGACTAACCAAAAACTGCGGGGATCCTTAAGTAATGAGCATGGGGATGAAAAAATTTTCGAAACCTTTAATAGGAATTCCCTAAAACCGTAGGCGCGAGTGTTGGAGACGGAATGCAAAATCGTCTTCGCCCCGCTACCACCCCTATAGTTATCTTTTTATACTTTTATAAATATTTATACAAAATAAATTAAAATTCATTACTTAAGATTCAAAACATAACTAATAACTTTTGTATACATAACTTTTATCACTTTGATTTAATTTTTCCAAATATACTTTTTACATAAAATATTTCTTTTTAATTTTAATGTACATTTTTTTACATAAATAAATAATTCTTTAAATTATGAAAAATTAGTTTTGAAATATTTTATAATATAATTATTTTACAATTTTAATTTAAAAACAATAAATTATTTTAAAAGAATCAGATGTTTCATTTCAAAATTAAGTATTATTCACACACCGAGTGTATCTCAAATGCTAATATATTATTAAAAGAATAAAAAGCGAATAATGAGTATTACTCATTGCATTTTTTAAAAAAATTAAACTTATATATTATCTAACTAAAATTATGTTTAACGCATCCTCATATTAGAATAAAGATTTTATAATTTAGTTTAATAATAGTTAAAATAATTTTATAATTAACTAAATTTTAATTATTTTTAATTGAAAATTATTGAATAGAAATGGAATAAATTAATAAAAAATAAAATATTAAATCATTGATACGAGTAAATTTGTCGTAAATAAATCTCAGGAGACAAGTGAGTATTTTTCAAATCATAACATATATATTATACCGGACTTGAGAAAAAAATATTTTTTTACCCATTTAATTACATTCTGTAAACCTCAGAAAAAAGAGGAAACATTAAATTATTTTAAATTAAAATAATAGAAAATAGAATAAGAAGTGTCGATACATATACAGTATCTTTCTATATTCAATCAACAAGATTACATATAATCTTTAAAAATATTTTATAAATTAAAAATATACCAAACAATTATGGCATTAATATTAAAAATGCATAATATCAAAAAATACCTCTAACGTTTGACAAAATTATTATTTTGGTCCATATTTTTTTAAAGTAATTTAACTTTTAACGTTTTATTTTGAATTAAAATGACCCCTCTATGGATGAAAACTATTAGTCAACCAACAATAAATGGCTAGAAATGACATGACAAACCTCTACGGCAGTGCACGTCGCGATAGTAATGTTATATAAGTAAATATGCCGACTTTACAAAATGACACATTAATCAAAAAAATAATTTTATAAAATTGTATGAAATATATATTTTTCTTCTGACGTATCATTCTGTCAAGTCATTTCAAGTTGTATATCGTCATTTGACTAACAATTTTTATTTAAAGAGGGACTATTTTGAAATAAAATATTGAGGGCTAAATTACTTTTAAAAAAATAATAAGAGGTAAAGTGATTATTAAATTAAACGTTAAGAATTTTTTTAACATTATACCTATTAAAAACATATCAAATTAACTTTATAAAAAATATATATCAAATTAAAATTTAATAATAGACTGAGTAATAAAAAATTGTCATATAAAAAATTCGAAATAATTAAAAAAAAACATCAAATGGGAAAGAAATCTTTTCCCCTTAAACACCATCTCTCTCCCAATTGCTGCGGTTTTGGAATGTTGACCTATCTAACTCGCCTGTGAGTGGTCGTTGCCGAATTTTTTATATTTAAAACTCACCACTCCACCTCCACACTGTATCTTATCTAATCTTTAATCTTTTAGCATATTCCTTCACGGTTCTTCAACATAAACAAAATTTTCTCTAAATTCTTCTTATTTTTCGTATTTTCCCTTCTCTTCTTTCCCAGGAAAACATGTTTTCCTTTCCAGTTGCAAGAAAATCTACCTTTCAAATTCTCTTACTTTAGTGTTTTTTGCGTTCTCATTTTCTGTCTGGATTCTGACAAATCATGACAATTCTTTATAACCCATTCTTTCTCTTGTTTTCAACATTCGTTGTCCTGTTTCTTTTCCGGGTTGTTTTGATCAAGACCGGACTGATTTATATTGTCAGGAAAAAATGGCGATTAGTCGAAGATTGCTTCCATGTCTACCAGTTATTCAAAGTCCCTAAATTCAACGAAAGCATGCAAAGGAACCAACTTTATCACAAAGTTTTGGTTTATCTCAATTCCCTCACTTCCGTTGAAGATTCCGATTTCACGAACCTCTTCACCGGCAAAAAACCAAACGAAATCGTTCTCGGCCTCGACCCTAACCAAATTGTCGAAGATGATTTTCTGGTTGCCAAGATTTTTTGGATTAACGAAGACAACAATTTGGTGTTAAAGATTCGAAAAGCCGATAAACGAAGAGTCCTCCGGCCTTACCTTCAACATATCCACTCAGTTTCCGACGATTTGGACGACCAGAAACAAGACTTGAAGCTTTACATGAACGTCGTTGACAATCAAAAGGTACGGTGGAGATCCGTTCCTTTCACGCATCCTTCGACGTTTGAAACAATAGCCATGGAATCTGATCTTAAAAACAAGATCAAATCCGATCTCGAGTCTTTCCTCAATGTCAAACAGTATTATCATAGACTGGGTCGTGTTTGGAAACGAAGCTATCTCCTTTACGGTTCTTCCGGTACCGGAAAATCAAGCTTCATCGCAGCGTTGGCTAATTTCTTGAGTTACGATGTTTACGACATTGATTTGTCTGAAGTTTCCGATGATTCCAACCTTAAACTTCTATTGTTACAAAGCACGGCCAAATCCGTGATAGTCATCGAGGATCTCGATTGGTATTTGTCGGAAAAATCAACAACGGTGAGTTTGTCGGAAATTTTAAACTACATGGACGGAATTTTAACCTCCGGTTGCGGTGAAGAAAGAATCATGGTCTACACAATGAACGGCAAAGATCACGTTGACCAGGCGATTCTCAGGCCCGGAAGGATTGACGTTCATATACATTTCCCTCTATGTGATTTCACGGCGTTTAAAACGCTGGCCAATAATTACCTAGGGCTCAAGGATCATAAGCTGTTCCCGCAGGTAGAGGAGATTTTCCAAAACGGGTCAAGTTTAAGCCCGGCTGAGATTAGCGAGTTAATGATTGCCAACCGGAACTCGCCGAGCCGGGCTTTGAAATCCATCATCAATGCCTTGCAAACAGACGGTGATGCGAGGGGGGCTTTAAACATCGGCCGGTCGAGGAAACCGTTAGATGAAGCCGGTGAAGAGAGCGGTGTGTTTGAGAAGGAAGGATCCAATGCGGTGAAGGAGTTTAAGAAATTGTATGGGTTGTGGAGGGTGAAAAGCAGTAGAAGATCTCAGTCGTTCGATCTTAATAGTTATCAAAAGGAGGGTGGATAGTGGTGAAGTCTCATCAGAGTTAATAGAATGCTTTAGTTTTGTAGTAGATACTTTTATTTGATTTGATTTGTTTTTTTAATAGCAAAATTAGAATTATGTTCTCTTACTAAATAATTAGAAAATATATTCTTAGTTACAATTTTGCATGGAAAAACATTTTCAATCTGAACATCTTCATAATAGGATTAGATTTTATTTATTAGGTTTGAATTAAAGTATCCACCGCGCGTGCTCTCACTAAGAGGTAAATGGCTGGTCATAAATGTATTCTATTTTTATTGATAGGAATTGAACTCTTGACCTCATAATTAAAGGATAGGGTGAACAACTACCACACCACATCTCATAGTTATAAAATTAGGTTTATGAAAAATTGATATTTCGATGTTAATTGGGTTGAGTGATAAAATTGATATTTTAATATTTTTAATTCAATATTTTTATTTGATTTATGATTGTTTATTTTATGTAGCCAATATTTTATTGTACATGCAATGTTTGGGACAAACATACAAATAGTGTGATGAAGTTAGGGATAAGTATCTCAATCAAGTGACTTGAACAATTTTAAGTTAACCGAGTTGATAAGTTTTATTATATCATTTAAATTTTATTAGAATTTTTGATGTGATTCGTATTTATAAAATTTCTGTCAAGCCGAGTTATTTGTGTTTTTGTTCAAATTTAATTATAAATATTTATATAACTATATTGTTATGTTACTAATCGTAACTTTACAATATTTGATTGATAAGTTTCATATAGTTTGCACATGTGTAAGATTTGTAAATTTATTCAATAAATTGAATGCAATCTAAAATAATATAATATTTATTAATAATAATATTCTTTAAATATGAGATTTAAAAACTTTGTAGTATAAAGTAGTCAAAGAAACAATCGAAATAAAGAATTTTATAAAGACTTGCAGTTAAAAGAATAAATTTAATATTTTTTAAAAAAATAGAAATAAAGTTACATGGGTTATTTTAGCCTTAATTTATCATTTATATTTTTTAAATCAAATTAAATTTATAAAATTTGACTCGTATTAAAGTTCGATTTCCAAATGAAATATAGTTTTGATTTGGTCACTCTAGTAAAAGCTGTTTGGTAAAGCGTGGGAGAGGAGCACGTGAAACTAGAAAACAAAGAAATGGTCTGTATGGGCGGCTGGAGTCTTGTGCTCAAATATAATCTGCAATTTCAATAAAAATGTTTTGCATCCAACACCAATTTTGTGTGTCGTACGATGAGTTGAGCCGAGATTGGTGGAAAGGATTTGGTCTGAATCCCTCTCATTCCCAATATGGATTTTTGCCAGACAATCTCACCTTTTTTTTTACTGTTTATAGGAAGAAGAAGCTTAATTTAAATGGGAAAGATTTTGTTCCATTCAAAAGGTCAAATCTTCCTTAAAAGCACATTGCTCAGATAAGGAAGTCGATGGATTCCCACCTAGCCAATGCAGTTTTTTAGGTATGAAACAACTGTCAATTGTCAGAGGATAAGAATTGCCGATTGGCATAGTGAGTACTTGGTGCAACAGTTGTAAGGTACACTTAAAATATGATAAATTTTAAATTTTATTCAAGAATTTAAAAGGTTAGATTTTAGATAATATTTTGAAATAATTTTTTTATAATTTTTGATAAATTTTGATACTTTGTCTAATGACTTAAAATGTTATAAAAATATCAAAACTTATCAAAATTACGAAAAAAATCAACTTAAATGTTATCAAAAGTCTAACATTTTAAATTCTTGAATTTTTTTTGAAACTTGCCGTTTTTTTAGCCACACCCAAGATCTGTTGTACGTTGGACTCACCCTGAATATAAATATCCACTACGAGTAAGTTTTTGCTTTCTTCTTTTCGGAAGGTCCATGTTTTGTAAGTATGAAATATTAAGGTTAGAATACAATATGAGAACGACTTAAAAAAAATTCTGTTATTGTATGAGTAGAGGTGGCAAATTTACCCGAAACTTAATACTCGAATCGATTTTATTTGATTCGAGATTTGATATCGACTCGAACATGATGATCTGAAATTAAAAATAAATTGAATCGAACCGAAATTGACCCAATTTTTAGTTGAACCGATATGGATCTGATCTGATTTTTAAAGGAACCGAACGGACCCGAACCAATTTTTAAGTGAACCGAATGAACCCGAACCTATTTCATCCGAACCGATAATAACTCAAAATAAAGAAAAGATATTAAAAGAAATACAGAAAGATTTGATATGAACTGTCGCACAATTTACCAAAAAAGTCAAATATATTGTATTTATAAAATCATATGGGTGTAAAAATTGATCCTGCCTGAAAACACGACTGAAATATATTGATCTCCTATCCAATCGATCTTGACCCGACTCGAAATCAGTCGAACGGAAAATACCCGACCCGATATCAATTGACCTCAAAAGCAACCAAATCGATAGGACCCGACCCGGCCCAAATCACTATAGACATGAATTAAAACTGAACTATATCATATCTGACTTAAACTGAACCGAAACTGAATGTAGTCAAAATCGAACATGATCCGAACTGAACCCGACCTAAACGACTCGTTTTGACAGCTCTATGTATAAGTTAATTTCCAAAAAAAAATTTAAACAATCGCAGAAATAAACAAAACACACGCTGATAATTAGTGTCAAGTAAACCAATCACCAACCTTATTAGAAGAAATGGCAGAAAATGTGATATAAAATATTAGAAAGCAATTGAAATATGTAAGCACAACATAGAATATATTAAATCCTGGTGTTAGGTCAAGGATTCATCCCCACACGCAAGACTTACTTTTGAGTTGTCTTAAGATACTGCTCCTTGGAAGAATTTTCAGGTGCGTGAGTTAAGATGCGTGTGTTAATAAGTACTCTTGTTACGGTATTTTTTTATCACGATTTCGAACAATAATAAATATATTATAATTATTATAAACAGTTATTTTTTGTAATAATAATTTCAGACGACACTATTATTATTGTATCGACCACTATTTAGTGCCAGCATATTTCACAGTTTCCTCTTCACAACTCCCAAAACAGACAATAAAAAAGTAAGTTGTGTCGTCTTATGATAGGATGTGTTTTATAGCAGGGCAGAACTAGAATGAAATTATAGGAGGGGTTAAATCAAGAATGAAGTTATGAAAGACATCAAATTACTTATCCTTAAAATTAACAATCCACTTAACAATAACCTTAAAAGAGAGGGTTGAAATTTAATTTCACTAATTTCAAATTTAAGGTATCTTAAAAAATAGGATAAAGTTCACAAATTGTCATTAAATTTTAATAAATTATTATGTTTAGTAATTAAATTTCTAATTGCTTCAATATTACCATTAAACTTTAAATTTTACTTCAATGTTACCACTCACCCATTAAATATTTCCATGTCATTTTAAAATAAAAATAACACATAATTTTAAAATATAATAAAAAATAAAAGGTTTTCTCATCATCTTCTCAAAAGCTTCGACAAGAATCGATAAACCCAAGAATTTGTGCATCGTCTTCTCAAACAGCTCTACTTTGAATCGAATCGTCATGTTGAGATTCATAGTTTGATTAACCCAAGAACTTGTGGTATCTGGAGTTTTCACATTCTCAATTCTGATAAACCCATCTCCTTTCTGACAGTTCAATGGCTTACTGTGTACACACTACACACCCTCCATCTTTGTGGCGATTTCAACTTGAACCTTAGAAAACATTGACATGTCGAAAGCTTATTGCTATCACAGTTCGCATTTGAACCAAAAAGTCCATATCTGTCACAATAGTCGACCGGCAAGGCTAGAAACAACTGCCAGGTTTGAGATTTTGGGTTCCATGTGTAACTTTGTGACTGACTTTGGCTTTAGTTCAAAGCATTCCTCAACTTTACTAATTATTTTTTGAGAAAAAAATATGTAGTAAACCTCATTTTTGTTTCACACAAAGTCATACTCAAATATTGGATTCAACGAATAAGTTGGTGCCCCATTAAATCCAGTGTCAAGCCATAACCCACCCAGAGAGTACTTTTTCTAAGCTTTTCCATAGCACCATTTTTGGACTTGCTTCAAGATCTACACCATAAGTAAAATCACCTTAAGATAGATATCCCAGTTCTTTCAGGCTGAGAGTCTTCGCTGCAAGCTAGTTCTTAAGTCAACATCAACATTCATCCCTGGTAAAATTGTATCTGTTAGATAATCAAAGCTTTGTCATATGTAGTTCTCCGGATTGCTATCATTTCCATCTTTGACAACAAGTTTACCAGAATCCAGGAGTTGCAATACTGGATTCTGAGCACTTGCCGTCGTATGGGGATGTTCTGTAGCAGATTCTCAGTTAGCGGTTCTTGGAAGCATCCGGAGAGAAGTAACCTAACACAAAGGTTCTTTCTTTGGAGACTAAGGTCATGGCATCAGTGATTGACTCTGAAGGAGAAATGGTGTCTATTGACGTTGAAGCTTTAGAGAAGATGATGAGGAAACCTTTTATTTTTTTTGTTATATTTTAAAATGATGTGTCATTTTTATTTTAAAATGACGCGGAAATGTTTGGTGCGGTGGGCAACCCAGTTAGCACACCGTTAGAGAATGAACGATGTTTAACGGGTGAGCGGTAATATTGAAACAAAACTTAAAGTTTAATGGTAACATTGAAGCAATTAGAAGTTTAGTTACCAAATTGAATAATTTATCAAAGTTCAGTGACCATTTGCGAACTTTACCTTAAAAAATAATTAGACCTGAAAATTTGATAAAATTTAATTCTATTAACTTCAAAATTGATAGGGTCTTAAAAAAAATTAAACCAGAAAATTTTTGAGAGGGAGCAAGACTTAATTTTAATAGTGTTAAAACTTTTAGGGGTTAAAAATACAATTAACCTATAAAAAGTTAGGGTTGGTCAGGTCTCCTTAGCCTCTCCCGATGTTCCGCCCATATTTTTTAGTTGATCTAGTTTCATTTCGCATTTAAGTATAGCTTTTCCAAATTGTTACTAGAGGTGGCAAACTAACTCGAGACCTGAACTGATTTTATTCGATTTAAGACTCGATATTGGCCCAAACATGATGATCCGAAACTCGAAACAAATTAAATCAAACCGAAATCAACCTGACTTTTAGTTGAACCGATATGGACGCGATCCGATTTTCAACCATACTGAATGGACCCGTACTTATTTTCAAGCGAACAAAATAGACCTGAACCGAAGTCAACCCGAAATAAAGAAAATATATTAAAAAATAAAGAAAGATTTGATGTGAATTGTGGCACAACTCACCCAAAAGTCAAATATACTGGCTTTATAAAGCCATATATGGGTGTAAAAAATTGATCCGGCCTGAAAACTCGACTGAAATATATCGACCTCCTACTAAATCAATCTTGGCCCGACCCGAAATCAACTGAACCAAAAATACCCTACCCGCTATCAATCGACCCAAAAAGCAACTGAACCGATATGACTTGACTCGAATCATTATAGACCTAAATTAAAACCGACTCAGACCAGATCTAACCCGAATTGAACCGAACTTAACCTGAACCGAACCTGACCTGAACGACCTGTTTGCCACCTCTAATTATGTCAGCAGGAATCCATCCTATTTTCAGATCCACCACCAATACTATATGTGGGGCGAGTTTAAAGTACGACAGGTCTAGAGTGTAGTTAAAATACATCAAGTTTTGAAATTTGTTTAAAAATTAAAAATGTTAGACATTTTAATAACATTTTAGGTTGTTTTTTTCGTGATTTTTGATAAATTTTGATACTTACAAAATATGTTTCGATACTTGTTTTTTTATAACATTTTAGATACTTGAAAAAGTATTGAAACTTGTCAAAAATTAACCTAAAGTGTTGTCTAAAAGCCTAACATTTTAAGTTCTTAGACATGTTTCGAAACTTGATATTTTTTAGTAAATGTGGCAAACGAGTCATTTGGATTGGTTTGAGTCATTTCGGTTCGGGTCATTTCAGGTATGACTGCATTCAATTCAGTTTCGGTTCGGGTTTGGCTCGGTTTTAATTCAGGTCTATGGTGATTCGGTTCGAGTATCGGGTTGGTTCATGTCATTTCGAATTGGGTCAAAATCAGGTCAATAAGAGATCGGTCAGTTTCAGTCGAGTTTTCGAGTCGGTTCAATTTTTCACACCCCTATATAACTTTAGGGTAAACTATCGTAATGCTCACTTACGTTTGGGCGGTGTACACTTTTGCTCACCAATTTTAAAAATTAAATTTTATGCTCATTTACGTTTTCTGAATGTAAACTTATCCCTACTTGAACGTTTTTCACCGTTAAAATTTAACGAAAAACTGATCTGGCAGATTAAAAAAAATAAATTCAACATGTATATTCCACATGTAATGATAGTAAAAATAAAATACATAAACTCAATTCTTATAAAGGCCCTCTCTTCCCTTTTTTAACCCTAAAAAAATTCACAAAACAAAGAATCTAAACACCCTTTTCTTTAACCCTAAAATAGTTCTCTGAAGATGAAAAAGATGGAAGCTGATGGTGAAGCACCCATTTTTCGTTGTGGTTAGCGAGCAGAGCTTGTCACTGCTTGGACTAATAAGAACCTAGGTATGAGGTTTTTTGGGTGTAAAAATTATGGAAATGGGAAGGGTGGCGGCTGTCATTTTGTTTAAGAAACACAAAGCACGAACATAAAAAATAAAAGAAACACAAACTAAAATATAAAAATCGAACCAAAATATAAACCTCGAGCAGACACTTACCCTTTAATACACTTATGAAATCGACAGAAATCGTTCTTAAGGGTCACTAGAACACCGTAAGCAATCGTAATCAACCATCCCTTTTGATTTTGCCCAAAATCGAAAGAATTTTGTTCCATAATGAGGATATTTCCGGAGGAAACCCTTGATTTTTCCCCGAACCCTTTTCTTTTTTCTCACTGAGTACAATGAACCTCCCTCTGATTAACCTTTGATAATTATGGTACTAACCTAAAGGTTAATTAATAATATGAGTTTATTTATTTTATTTTTGTTGTCATTACACGTGGAATATACATGTGGAATTTATTTTATTTTTTAACCTGCCAAATCAGCTTCCCGTTAAATGTTTACGGTGAAAAATATTCTAGTGAGCATAAGTTTACACCCCAAAAACGTAGGTGAGCATAAAGTTCAATTTTTAAAATTAGTGAGCAAAAGTGTACACAACCCAAACATAAGTGAGCATTACGGTAGTTTACCCATATTTATAAAGCCGATATATTTAGCTTTTTGGTGAGTTGTACGAGAGTTCACGTCTTGTCTTTCTTTATTTCTTTTAATATATATATATATATATATATTTCAAGTTGATTTTGGTTCGGTTGAAAATCAGTTTGAGTCATTTTCAGCTCAACTAAAATTCGAGTCGGTTTACTTTAGGTTTTGGGTCAAATTCAGATCATCATATTTGAGTTGATAATGAGTCAAAAAAATAAATTGAGATCTCGAATTAAGTTTATCAGATCAACCTTTTAGCCTCGTCCTAATCATGTGGCACCTTACACTCACCCCATCTCAGAGACTCATACCAAATTTTTTCCACCAATCTACGCACTCTTCTCTCGACTCAACTCATTGTACGACACACTCCAGCCCGGCCATTCAGACCATTTATTTGTTTTCTAGTTTCATGCGCTCCTTCCAACTATTGAATCTCAGTATCTCATTCACGCTTTACCAAAAAGCTTTAATTAGGATGGGTCCAATTTAATTCGATTTGAGAAATTAAAATTTTTAATTCAAGAATTTTATAAATTTGACTTAAATAAAATTTTAATGATAATATAATACTAGAATAACTTATGTAACTTCTTAATTTGATTTACCAAAAATATTTTTTTTTTATTTTTTTAAAAGTTAGTCTCTCAACTTTATATTTTAGTCAATTTAATTCTTTGACTATAATTTTTGTAAGTTCTTCATTTCCATTATTTCTTTGACTCATTTATACTTTGACATTTTTACTTCAAAATCTCATCTTTAAAAATAGTATTATAAATATATTATATAATTTTAGATTGTATTCAATTTATTAAATAATTTACAAATATTACAACCCTTGTGCAAAAATATGAAAAATGTACGTATATATTGTATATGATTATAAATATTTATAGTTAAATTTAAACAAAAATATAAACATCTAGATTTGACCCTAATTTCATTAACTCTAATCAGCTAAAAAAGTTTAAATGATATAATAAAACTTATCACTTCCACTAATTAAAAAAATATTTAATTCAACTCAATTCAACTGAACATGAATACTTACCCCTGACAGAACCCGAACAGTGTTTCTCCCGATCATTCCTCACATATAGAGGTGGTAATTGGATCGAGTCCCTTCGGGTCGATTTGATTTTCGGTTCTAGTTACTTTAGGTTTAGGTTCGATTCGGGTCCGGTTGGATCTAATTCGGATTTAGTTTGAGTCTATGTTATTTCAGATCGAGTCGGGTTAATATCGGATTAATTTATTTTCGGGTCGGATCAATGTCAGATCGGTTGTTTTTTTGGTCGGGTCAATATCGGATCAATCAGCTTTCAATTTGAGTCAATGTATGAATATGATCTTTTAAAGGAGAAAAAATGATATTAAACTATTACTAAAGGTAGTTGTTAATTAATAATATAATGCAAAATGAGAATAAAACATACATATTTGAGGGAATTAAATCCGGGTTACTTTCGATTCGGGTTACTTTTGGTTCGGTTGATTTTTGATTCGGGTTAATTTTCGGTTCTGGTTATTTTCAGTTTCGGTTATTTTTTATTCGAGTTAATTTTCGGTTTCGGTTTCAGTTCAATTCGATTTTGGTTCGGATTCGGGTCAAGTTTAGACCATCATGTTCGAGTCTATATCGAGTCTCAGTTCAAATAAATCGATTCAGGTCTCGAGTTTCGGGTCAAGTTGGCCAGGTTTACGCACATGCAATAGAATATTGGTCACATAAAATAAACAATCATCAATCTAATAAAAAATAATGAATTTAAAAATTAAAATATCAAATAATCATCACTCAACCCAATTGACATCCAAATATTAACATCTTTTTGGGGAAAAAGTTGTATAAATAAACGATCATCAATCTAATACTATTATGATCCTGTTCAGATTCAAAAATGTTTTTCAATGCAAAACTGTAACTAAGAATATATTTTCCAAGTAAGGAACATAATTCTAATTCTGCCATAAGAAAAAAACAAATCAAATAAAACTAACCTACAACAATTAATTCGTAGATTTTGTTCATAGTTTAATTAGATAATAATATCTAAAGATAATGTGTTCATCTCATTACAGTTAACCAAAATATTACAACAATTAACCATGAACTCTCCTAGATATAACGGGGATTAAGTGGGGTTTCAAGACCCACGTGGTGGTGGAGCATGGATGATTTTAGTCTTATGAGTCGTGGGACGGGAATAATTTTGAGTTTTATAACCGCAACGGGTCGGGGATAAGAATGAAAATTCTTACTGAAGAAGGGTGTGAAGAGCATCCTTCGCAATCTCCCCGCCAAATTGACATCTCTAGCTGAATTGATGCCGAATCTAGTATTCAACTCAACATCTACTTAGTTTAGAAAAGATTAAAATATTTTTATTAATAAAAATTAAAATTTTTATAGAGATTTTTTATTTTCATACTTTTATATAATCTTTAAACAAACAATTAAAAATCAATACTTAAAAGTAGGGGTGGCCAAAATTCGACTCGACTCGACTCAAAGCAAAAATATCGGACTCATTTTGACTCGACTCGTAATTTCATAAACTCAACTCGAACAAAATCCAACTAAAGTTTGAGTTATAAAATAGAAATTCGAATAACTCGAATAATTCGAAGTTTTTAGTAATTAGTTGATTAGTTTTCAAGTTCGAGTCAAGTCTTTTATTTTTACCCAATATATTATGTATATCATATGTAAAAATATGAAGAAATATATATGTATATCATATATGGATATAGAAAATCGTTTAAATTGGAATCGATATGTATTATAACATTATAAATAATTACAATTATTTTTTTAAAATTTGAAAACTCGACTCAACTCGAATTTTATAAACTCAACTTGATTCAAAAAAAACTCAAATAAAGTTTGAATCGTAAAATAAGACTCAAAAACTCAAAATTTTTTGACTCGACTCGATCAAAAGCCCGCCCTACTTAAGAGTCGGACATAAAATTAATAGATTATATAACTAAAATCTCATCATTTTACCTTTAATAAGTTGTTAAAATGATTTTTACAAATTTATACTTTAACCTAAAAAAAATATTCATATTTTTATTTAGATCTTTTATTTTATGATTCTCAATTAATTAAAAATAAAATAAATGTTATAAACATATTAAAAATAGGTTTAAATATATATTTGATATCTGAACTTTGTATTTTCTCTCAATAGGGTACTTATAGAAATTTTCCTTCCAAGTTGATACCTAAACTAGGCATCTTCTCTCAAGTTGATACCAAAATTTATACATTCTATCAATTTGGTGCTAATTTAAAATAATTCAAAAAATTGACACTTTATGCTTAAATTTTTTTATCAATTTATTCTTTGTTATTTTCCTAAATTGTTTGTTCTTCTCCTATAAATGTTATATTACTTTCTAGTATAATAAAAGTTTAAAAAGTAACTTATACATTCTATCAATTTGGTGCTAATTTAAAATAATTCAAAAAATTTGACACTTTATTTTTAAAAATTCTATCAATTTATTCTTTATTATTTTCCTAAATTGTTTGTTCTTCTCCTATAAATGTTATATTATGTAATACTCAAATTTTATCTGGTTTATATATATATATATATATATAATTCACTATACATATGGCCAAATAATACTAAGTAATAAAACAGTTTAATAAAATAATCTCCAAAGATTATATTAAATATAAACAGTCCATATTACAATTGCCTCTACAAATCTAAAAGGCCCAAATACAAGTATTATAGCCTAATTTTAAAGGGGTTTCCACCCATTACCAGCCTTCACTAGCCCGAGAAACACAAATGTGTTTCTTGAGCCCGCCATAATTGACCACGTGGCGCCACATGATTGGTCCACAGCCCCATCACATGGATTAAGGGCATGTCTGACGTCAGCTGCGTCACCTGCTATAAAAGGAAGAGAGAAAGTCAGCATTCATTAATGATGAAGCAATAATTGAAAGGAAAGTAGAAGAGATTACCTGAAAAAAGGGGAGCTCGGAGAAGACGATTAGAGTAGCTGCTTGACCGCCGAAGGTTCGCCTGAGCTGTTGATATATATTCAGAGGTATATTTCCACCTCTGCTCTTTATTTTCCTGCACTTAAGCAAACAAAACAGCTGAAACCAGGCCACAATCATTAAAAAAAATAGTGATATCAGAGTTCTAAACCTAGATAAGTCCTAGATCCAAGGTCAGTAACCTAAAACAATACAAGATCTAAAATAGAAATAGAAACAGAAAAAGGAAGAGGATTATGAACACTTATCTTAAACCTCTGTCGCTGTAAACACCGCTGGAGTGAGTGTGGAGCCGGAGGAGAGTTAGGTTTCAAGTCGGAGTTGAAAATGATAGAAGAGAGCTTCTGTTTCTGGGTAGATAGTGTAGGAATAGGAGAAGATGGTTGATTTTGATGAATCCGGGTTTAGATTAGGGTTTAGGCTTAAAAAGGAAAAATGGAGTTTTAGGTTTCTTTCGCGGTGGCCAAAAATTGCTCTGGCGGCGGATCACAGTGGCCAAAAAGAGGTTAGGGATGATCGAAGTTAGACCAGATGGTGGCCGGAGGGATAGGGTATATTGGAAGGGATGATCGGAGATGACGGCAAATGGCCGGTGTCACCTCCGGCGGCCGAGAAACAGGTTGAGGCTAGGGTTTGATGGTGGTGGAAGATTGAATCTATGAAGGTAGGAAGAACTAGGGTTGAGTTCTTAGGGGAATAAAGGGATTGATCTTGGAAAAACAAGAAATAGAGGGTGTTTATAGGGATCAAACGAAGGGAAATGTGAAGAACAGATGAAGAAAAGGTTTGAAGGTGAGGGTTTTGATCAAAAACGGGGTAGATTTTTTGGTTTTTCTGGGTTTAGGTTGAGAGAATTTGAGGGATAGAGAGAGAAGAGAGAGAGAGAACTGTTATAATGACCTATTTAACTAAGAAATGACCTATTTATGGCCGAGTCAGCACATCGTGGTTTTGGGTACCGGGTCAAAAGACCCGCGTGTTTTGGAAATGGGCATGGATACGAGGCCATGGTTCGACTCAAGACCCGTTATAACGGTCTGAGCCGTTTGAGGGTTTAAACCGGCCGATTCGATTTGGTTCAGACTGTTTTTGAACCGAGTTTTCAATGGGTTTAGATTTGAGCTCCCAAATTTGTTCCGCTTTATGTTTTGGTCACTTAGATCCTTGTAATTTAGCCTTTTAATTACCAATTTAATTCAATTTAGTTCTGGACAGTTTTTTTTATATTATTCTAATAGCTTTTAATTTGACCTATTTAATTGTTTGTATGATGCATGTTTTTTTAAATTAATCAAGTAGTATATTTGTTTAGAAAACCATAAATACACTTAGTCTAATTGAAGCCTTAAAATTAGGTTCTCAATCTTAAATAACTAGAAATTAAGGAGGAAAAACATTGTAGAAAATGAATGAATATTGAATGATTACTTCAATGCCTTAAGTTGATTAGTGCCACACTGTATCGTGGTGTTATTCAAAAGGGGTATTTTAGTGAAATATTCAATATTTCACTCAAACTTAGAATATGATTATTAAATGATTAGCTCGATAAAATTAGGGTTAAATAATTAGTATCATCAATAGTAAGGATATTATTATTTTTTTGGACAAATATGAATAATATCCAATTATTTGGGTGTTATCATACAAGCCCAAAAATTAATAATATTCATGAGATTCTAATTTATAAAGTGAATAGAAGCCTTAATTAGGTTTTAACTTAAAATCGACCACAAAATAATTTGTCATGCATTTAAACCTTTTGTGTTGAGATACATTTTTGGGTATGAATCGAAGTTTCCTAATGTAACTGGACACTTCAAAAATTTGTATTCGTTTAAAATGTATTATCTTACAAAAGGGTATCCTCATTTGGAAAGAAATTCAATTAACAATTAATGATCAAGTTAAATCCATTTTGTTACTCAATATGCCAAAATGCCACATAGAATTAAAAGGTATCGATAACGGGGGTTTGTGGGGGTGCTAATCCTTCCCCACACGTAATCGACTCCCGATCCCAAATCATTTCAAAATAAATCTCTGGTTATTTTATGGTGTCCGGTCTACCAAAGTGACCGGTGACGACTCCAAATTGTTTTCAAAATTAAATAAAGGATTTAATATAAAAAGTCCTAATTTTCAAGATTTAATAAATTTAAATGAACAAAACCGATTTCCAAAAAAAACGATCGCTGAGCTATTTTCCCACACCTTTTCTTTTCCGGTCGCAAAAACAGTCGCGACAGCTTGGCGACTCCGCTGGGGACAAAAGAGAGTCAGGCCTAATTAATTAATTCCAAGTGGCATTTTAGCATTATGAGTTATAATCTGATTTTTTTCTTTTTTCTGAGAATTGTTGGATGAATTTTCAGAAGAATGATGATAGTTTTGTGTATGGTATACTTGTCATTCATGCATAAGCTCTCGACCCGGCGTTTCACCCTTAAGTGGGAGAAAGACATTATTCGACGTGATGCTCTCCAGCTCCGAGTTCAGATCTTTATCTTCTTCCTGTATACTAACCTTATGCGTCGTGGGGCCCACACCTCTGTTGTAAGGGACTTGTACTACCGAATCGATGTCTTACTATCATAGTAGACAGTAACGACAGTTCGTGAACCCAGAAGTCTAGAACCAAACCCGCATGCTGTTTTAGTAAACCTACCCCACTAAAGCCAGACAAGAGCCTAGGACAGGTGCTGCCGATTTAAATACATTTCTTTGGTTATTTTTCTGGCTAAATATTTCTGTGCTGTTGATTGTTTACGTGATTTTTGTATTAATTTACAATTACTAACACATATTTCTTTTTCTTTTTGTTCTTGATAAACCATGTCATTGTTGCATTTATTTTGGCATTGGTTTAAAAAACAGTTAATTAGAAGTATTCGGGATGTCTAGAGGGATCAAGGTTGGGGAAGACAACACTGCAGTTTGGACATGGTCAGAACAAGCTCGACATGAGAAGGGAGACAGTTTGTGTATGGGTGATGTGTCACGAATGAAATGACAGTGTAAGCTAAACACCAACCAGAATGCTTGTCTGCAAGAAGTTAAGGAAATATGGGACCAATGGGGAAGTGAAATGAAAGAGTCATTTAAGAAGGAATTTGGAGACGTAGCTTTGTTGCTAAGTGTTAAAGTGGACCAACAATTGCTCAGAGCCATGTCAAAATTCTGGAATCCTGCATACAATTGTTTCACTTTCGGCCAAGTCGATATGACAACCATTCTTGAAGAATATGAGGTACTGATTAACTGTCCGACTATTCAAAGTGACAAGATATATACAAGACCTGTAAACAATATGGGTTTTAAAAAGAAGTTAGCATTGATCACTGGGAAGGAAAAGGAATAGTGGGATACAAAAATTGCCAATAGTGACAGCATGGATCAAAATGAGGACAAACAACGAGTAAATTGGAGAGTCTTGAAAAAATTGATAATTGTAAGTGGAGATGAACCAGCCAGAGCAAGAAGTTTATATGCTTTGTGCATATATGGGCTAGTAATATTCCCAAGGACTCCGGAACACGTAGATCCATCAACTGTGGGACTGTTTGAACGACTGAAAAAATGAGTAAACTCGGTCCCTGTTATCTTAACCAAGATATATAGGTCATTAACTACATGCAAGAAATTATGAGAATGAAGGTTTTGGGGATGCGCACAGTTGTTGGAAATCTGGTTTAGAGGTCACATATGGGACACGCCATATAGAGTCGCAAGGTATCTTACCTCTTATTCACCCGTAGAAGAAAATATGATGGGCTGTCCTTTGGAGAAAAAGGATGAAAAATAGTGGAAGGAGTATTTCAAAGACTTGAAAGATACTGATGTGGTATGGAGTGCACCTTGGTTGCACAAGGGGATGGCATTTTTATATAGATGTGGAGACAGGGATTGGGTCCCATTACCTGGAATTTGGGGAGGAACAACTTATTTTCCTTTGCTGGTGTCAAGACAATTTGGTTCGAGGCAATTCATACAGGCTACGGCAGGGATGGCTAAATTCGAGTATGCTCACAAGACTAATGATTACAAAGGAATTGTAGTGCAAACGGGGAAAGCATGGGAAAAACCAAGAAGAGTTCAACCGTATCAAGAGCTGTAAATGATGACGGGATATGAAGAGTGGAGAGTGCAAAGAGTGAATGATACAACGTTTTAGAAAATGCCAGAGAATGTAGGACCATCTGTTCGATCAGTCACATAAGCGCCATCAGCACTAGAGAAACTCAAGCACGATCGGGAGTTGGATTTAAAGAAATACAAGAAGGGAATTAGTGACCTTACAGAGAAGTTAACAATGCCAAAGTATCAGATGACTATTCATGAAGGGTAAGAGAAAGAGTTGATTGCACAAAATAAAAAGATTAGCCAAGATTTGAAAGAATTGCAAGAGATTCATAATAATTATAAATCTAAGCAAAAAGGAGGGACGAGCAAGACAATACGAGACTTATCAGAGAAATTGGAAAGCATGATGAAGGAATGGAATGATTATGAGAAGCTATACAAGAAGAAATCCCGATAAGGTAAGGAAGCAAGGAACAAGGCAAAGAAGAAGATAGAATAGGAGCAAGCTAGAAGTTTTGATCTGGCAAGACAGGTAACACAGCTAGAGGAATTAGTGACAATGTATCATAATGAAGATAGGGTTCGGATTGAGCGCGAGAAGAAAGGATTACAAAAATGATATCAGAGTTGGAAAATGAAGTGCAATCATTGAAGGAAAAATTTGCAAGCTATGAAGGAATGCTGTATCAGGACAGTGGGGTATGGAAGACTAAGTATGAGGCTGCGCAATGCACTATTTAGAATCAGAATAATGAGCTGGTGAATTTCAAGGAGCAGGTTAGGAGTATAGCTTCGTATGTGCAGATACTTTCGAGGTAAGCTACGACTCTATTAAAGCAACCAAATGTAGAGTTGGAATATGGAGACTCTATTGCGCGTCTGCTACATGAATTGACCAACTTAGGAATTAAGGCTACTAGTTTCCTGTAGTAGGAGTTGTTTCATTTCCTGTATTTGAACCTTCTAAATGAATGAATATTTCTAAAGACAGTTTCTTTAAACTTGATGTCTTGTCTGCATACATGTATTCATGCATGTACGCATTAAAGTTGCTTTACAAAGTTTTGGTTTAACAAAGGGAAGTTTTATGACAGTTTGTTTCATAGACTGCAATCATTCCGCATCCTTACGGAATACGTTTAAGTTCAAAAACTATGGTTGTTGAAGATCGAGTCGCAAGCTTAGAAAATGATCGAGCAAAAACACAAAACTGTATCGACAAGATGGAGCAATCCATGAAGGATTATTTTGCTCAAACCCAAAGAGAAATAATCAATCAGCTGACCACACTGTTGGGGTCAAAGGAATCAGGAAAGGCTAAAATATTTGAAGGTGCTTCCAATGACATAAACGACCAAGCAGAAACCACATCTCACGCAAGGGTGCCGCATGAAGGATCTCCGTCTGCGAAGAAGGTCCAAATTAATTTGGCAGGAGCAACACCAAATAATTCGGTGAACATTGGGGCAAATTTTAGGGGTAGTGATGATGTCCCTGATCTGAATACCTTGAATGAGATAGAAAAAAATTTGTGCCGAGATTGAAAAGAAATATGAAGAGCGCTATAAGGCGTTGGAAGATCGTTTGCTGGAATTGTAGAAGGTAAATGGGACAGGACCTGGTGCAGCTGAGATAAGTTTAGTGGCTGACCTAATACTCCTTCCAAAGTTTAAAATGCCAGATTTTGAAAAGTATGATGGAACTACATGCCCGAGAGCTCATCTCATGATGTACCATCGAATGATGGCTGCTCATTTGAAGGATGAAAAGCTGTTGATACATTACTTTCAAGATAGTTTGACTGGTTCAGCTGCTCGATGGCAGACACAGTTAAGTCGTGTAAATATCCGTTAATAGAAGGATCTTTCTGGTGCTTTTGTATAACATTATAAGCATGTTATAGAGATGGTTCCCAGTTGCGTGATGTTGCAGGGCATGGAACAAAGGAATATGAGACCCTTCAGTAGTACGCTCAAAGATGGAGAGATATAGCAGCACAAGTATAACCTCCGTTGATGAAAAATGAGGTTGTTCATATGTTTGTATAGACTCTGAATGGACCATTGTTCGAGAGATTGATCAGTAATGCTACACAGAATTTTGCCGATTTAGTAATGACCAGGGAATTGATTGAAGCAGCAATCAAGAGTGGAAGGATTGAAAGTGGAGAAAACTCTCGAAAGAATTATAAGAGGAAAGATAATAAGGTGAATAGTACAAGCGAGTATAAGGATCCTAAGAATATGACTATTACTTCATCAGGAGTGGCATCAGGAAATGTGCAGGGGTCAAACAAGAAGGATACTCATGGCCTGAGAAATGATAGAATAAATTTCACACCAATACCCATGTCCTATGCTGAATTGTATCCTCAGTTGTACGAAGCAGATTTGGTGAGGTTGTATTACTTAACTCCCTTACAGTCACCATATCCACAGTGGTATAAGCCTGACGCTCATTGTGAATTTCATGCCGGAATACCAGGACATACGATTGAAACTTGCACAACATTCAAAAAGGTGGTGCAGACTCTAATCAACAATGGGATCCTGAAGTTTGATGAACCTAGCATTGCAGCAAATCTATTGCCAAGCCATGGAGGGAGAGGGGTAAATGCCATAAAAGAAGATGATGAGGCAAAGCAGTTGAAGACTGATGTATCAGAAATTAAATCTCCTTTGAAGTGGATATTTGAACAGTTGTACAATTCTAGGATGATTGAAATAGGCATGAAAATAGAAAATGAGGTACAATCTGACGTATATTGTGAGTATCATCAAGATCATGATCATGAGATTCAACACTGTCCAGAATTCTGAAGCCTGATCCAAAAGATGATGGACAATAAGGAGATTGAGTTCTTTGCAAAATTGGGTGAGAAGAAAACAACGGAAGTTTGTACTTCTGAGAAGGAAGGCGTCAAATATGGGATACATAAACCCTTGGTTGTTGCTGTTAGACCTAAAGTTGGGAGTTCTACAGACGCGAAGCCTATCACGGCTCCCAAGGTTGTGATCTCATCTCCTGTGCCATTTGTTTACAAGAGCACACACAAGGTGCCCTGGAATTATGCTACAACTGTAACCATACCTGAAGAGGGCAAATTGCAGGATGAGGGAAAATTGGAAGGAACAAAGTTAATGTTGGAAGAACGTAAAAATGATCGGCCAAATTCTGAAACAGTGAATGAGGTGGGACACTTCACTCGAAGTGGGAGGTGCTATTCTCTGGAAGTTCCCAAGAAAGTGGAAAAAAACTAAGGGGAATGCTGTGACTGCACTAGAGAGAATTTTTGGGGAAGAGCCAACACCTAAAATAAATGAGTCAGTCACAGAAGAGCAGGCCCAAGAATTTTTGAAGTTCTTGAAACATAGTGAGTATAATATTGTTGAGAAGTTAAAGAAGCAGCAAATGAGGATCTCTGTTCTAGAATTGCTGTTAAGTTCAGAAGGACATCACAATGCATTAATGAAGGTGCTTAATCAGACATTTGTACCAAATGACATATCCATAAACAAGCTGGACAGGATAGTGAACCATATAACTGCTAACAATTATATTACATTTACAGATGATGAAATTCCTGAGGGTGGAATGGGGTCAGTAAAGGCTTTGAATAACATCACACATTGTAAAGGGTACGTACTACTAGGCGTGCTAATAGACAATGGTTATGCCCTGAATGTTCTGCCAATGGTAACGTTACAAAGGTTACCCATTGATGAATCACACATAAAGGTGTACAAGAATACAGTGAGAGCTTTTGATGGGACTACTCGAGAAGTGCTCGGGAAAATTGAAGTGCCACTGTTGATTGGACCGACAGTCTACAATATAGATTTTGTGGTGATGGACATAAGGCCCAGGTATAATTGTTTGTTGGGAAGGCCGTGGATTCAATCGGCCGGAGCAGTACCATCATCTCTACATCAAATATTGAAATTTGTGATTGAGGGAAAGCTGGTCAGTGTGGGAGCAGAGGAAGATATCATAGCCTCAGTAACCACTAACACACCTTATCTCAAAGCAAATGAGAACGCCCTTGAATGTTCTTTCAGGGCACTAGAGTTTGTAAATGCTACCTTCGTTGCTGAAGGCAAACCTTTTCCATAACCGAAATTGTCAAACTGCACCAAAATGACTGTACGGGAAACATTGGGAAGAGGTGCAAAAATAGGAAAACACTTAGGCAAGCGAATCCATGGATGTTTGCGTCCAAAATTGGTAGCTATGAAAAATGATCGTTTCGGGCTAGAATTCAAGCCCAATGTCAAGGATAGGTTAAAAGACATGAAGAGAATAGGAGAATAGATGAAAGCTCGTTTGCTGGGATCCGAAGCCTCCTCTGAACTCAGGCCTTTGGGGGATTTGCCATGTATCTTCAAGTTTAGAAGGTTTGAGAACGTTGAGGAACAACTCATGGAGGTCAACCTAGAGACGGCGAAGATGCACGAAGAAGAAATCTTTGGCAATGAGCTGGAAGGGCTTCTCATTAGAGGAATTTTTAAAGGAGCTCAACCTGGGAAGTTCTTGGAGAAAATTCATATGTGTCTCTCTGGTGAAAAGCTCAGTAATTGGGCAGTTGAAGAACTTGATGTTGTATTCAGTAAAACAGAGAAAATATCAAGAACCACCTCTATACCTTTGCCCGCGGGTATAGAGTGTTATTTGTAAAGGGCCGCTATGTCATTTCATTTAAATAAAGATGATTTCAATGATGATTCACAAATGGAAAAAATGTGCTTTCTTTTCCACATCCCCTTCAAATATATACGCTATAATTTCCTTTGCAGGTTTTCAGCTGATAGCATGAATAATCCTGAACCTAATCCTGGAATAGATCTTGAGCAACCAGTGTGTCTAATGGAAATCAATGAAGTGGAAGATAAACAGAATATGAAATCCCTGAAGAATTATTGAGGTTGGTGGAAAAGAAGATAAGCATATCCTTCCCCATAAAGAGGAATTAGAGGTTCTTAATTTTGGAACTGATGAAGTTAGAAGGGATGTGAAAATATGAACAACCTTCTCGCCAAGAACTAGACAAGGGTTGATTAATCTGTTGCAAGAATTTAAGGATGTCTTCGCCTGGTCGTATCAAGACATGCCTGGGTTGAATACCAATATAGAGGTACATAAATTACCCATAAAGCCGGAGTGTAAATCAGTTCAGCAAAAACTTAGAAGGTTGAGGCCAGAAATGGTACTGAAGATAAAGGAATAAGTGCAAAAGCAAATCGATGCTAGTTTCCTTGAGGTGTCCAGGTATTCGAAGTGGGTAGCCAACATAGTCCAGGTGCCAAAGAAAGATGGGAAAGTACGAATGTGTATGGATTACAGAGATCTAAACAAGGCTAGCCCAAATGATATTTCCCTTTTACCCTATATAGACATCCTAGTGGATAATACTTCAGGACATTCTTGGTTTTCTTTCATGGATGGATTCTCGGGGTATAATCAGATAAAGATGACCCCAGAAAATATGGATAAGACAATGTTTATAACCTTGTGGGGGACATACTGTTACAAAGTGATGCCCTTCGGGTTAAAGAATGCCGGGGAAACTGATCAGTCGGCAATGGTGACCTTGTTTCACGACATGATGCATAAAGAAATTGAAGTATATGTTGATGACATGATTTCCAAATCTCAGACTGAAGGAGAGCATATTCAAAATTTGAGAAAGTTGTTTTTGAGGCTGAAAAAATACCAGTTAAAGCTCAATCCAAATAAGTGTACTTTTGGAGTCACATCGGGAAAGCTCCTGGTTTTGTTGTCAGCAGAAGAGGAATCAAAATAGATCCAGATAAAGTAAAAGCAATCCAGAACATACCATCACCAAAAACACAAAAGGAAGTTCGAGGATTCCTTGGGAGGTTGAACTATATTTCTCAATTCATTTCTCAACTAATCGATAAATGTGATCTAATCTTCAAATTGCTTAAAAAGAATAATCCAGGAGAATGGGATGAAGAGTGCCAGGAAATATTTGATAAGATTAAGAGGTACTTGACGAATGCTCCGATATTAGTTGCTCCGGTTCCAGACATGCCACTTATCATTTACTTAACAATTCATGAGAATTCAATGGGTTGTGTATTGGGGTAGCATGATGACACGGGGAGGAAAGAAAGAGCTATCTATTATTTAAGCAAAAAGTTTACAAAGTGTGAAGTGCGATACCCACCTATCCAAAAGTTGTGATGTGCTCTAGTATGGGTAACTCGTAGACTTAGGCAATACATGTTGTATTACACCACTTGGCTGATATCTCACCTTGACCCGTTGAAGTTCATGATGGAGATACCAACACTGACTGGAAGACTAGCACATTAGCAGATACATTTGTCAGAATTTGACATCGTGTATGTAAGTCAAAAGGCAATAAAAAGAAGTGTCATAGCAGATTTCTTAGCAAGTCGTGCTGCAAAGGACTATGAGCCGTTGAACTTTGATTTCCCTGATGAGGATGTGATGAATATCTCCACTAAAGAAATTAAAATTTTCAAAGATGAAACGTGGAAGTTATATTTTGATGGGGCTGTAAATGCCCTATGACGGGAAATTGGGGCAGTATTGATTTCCCTAAACAATGAGCATCATCCCTTCACAAGTAGACTGGAATTCTGTTGTACCAATAACATGGCAGAATATGAAGCTTGTGTCATGGGATTGCAAGCCGCTATTGAAAGGAAAATAGAAAGTCTAAAGGTATATGAAGATTCTGTATTGGTCATTTACCAGCTTCGTGGAGAATGGGAAACAAAGGATGTCAAGCTGATTGAGTATCGAAAATTAATCCTCAAAATGATAAAAGAGTTCAAAGAGATTACTTTCACATATGTCCCTAGAGAAGATAATTAGATGGCAGATGCTTTAGCTACATTGGCTTCAGTCTTCTTATCCAATAGACCCGAGGACATGATGATAATCCAAATACAGAGCTACAATGTTTATGCTCACTGCTGTAGCATAGAAGAGGAAACAGATGGAAACCCTTGGTATTACGATATCATGCAATACATCAAGTTTCAAAGGTATCCTCTAAAAGCAAATGATAACGATAAAAGAACTATCATAAGAATGGCTCCAGGATATGTGTTGGATGGGGAAACCCTGTACAGAAGGGGCAGAGATCATATCTTGCTGAGGTGTGTCAATGCTAATGAGGCAAGAAGTATCATGACAGAGATACATGATGGAATATGTGGGACACATGCAAATGGTTATGCAATGGCCATGAAAATCATGAGGTATGGATATTACTGGGCAACCATGGAAGGAGATTGTATAGAATATGCAAAGAAATATCATAAATGTCAGATATACACTGACATGATCAATTCTCCACCAGTGTCACTTCATACAATGAATTCACCATGGCCTTTTGCCGTCTGGGGCATGGATGTTATTGGGCAAATTCACCCTAAAGCTTCTAATGGACATCGATTCATTTTAGTGGTCATTGATTACTTCATTAAATGGGTGGAAGTAGCTTCTTATGCTAATGTCACAAGAACAACAGTATGAAAGTTCTTAAAGAAAGAGATCATTTGTCGATATAGATTACCAGAAAGAATCATTATTGATAATGCTACCAATTTTAATAATAAGATAATAGCAGAAGTATGTGAGTAGTTTAACATCATACATCACAATTCTGTAACCTATCGCCCAAAGATGAATGGGGCAGTTGAGGCAGCAAACAAAAACGTCAAGAAGATCATATCAAAGACAATAGAGACGTACAAAGATTGGCAGGAGAAGCTTCCCTTTGCATTGTTTGCGTATCGAACATCGATACGAACTTCAACTGGGGCAACTCCTTACTCTCTAGTTTATGGGACAGAAGCAGTACTTCCCATTAAGGTTGAGATCCCATCCCTCCGAGTTTTATCAGAGGTAAAATTGGACGATACGGAGTGGATACAAGCTTGAAAAGATCAGTTGAACTTGATTGAAGAAAAGAGGTTGAGGGCTATTTGTCATAGTCAAATATACCAGAAAAGAATGATGCGGGCCTATGATAAGAAAGTTCAACCCAGGGAATTCTGAGAGGGAGATCTTGTGTTGAAAAAGATCTTACAGAGACACCGTGATGATCGTGGAAAATGGATGCCTAATTGGGAATGACCTTATGTTGTTAAAAAGGCCTTCTCTGGAGGAGCACTGATTCTGACTGAAATGAATGGTAAAGAATTACAAAAACCAGTAAACTCTGATTCAGTCAAAAGGTATTACGCCTGAAGTAAAAAAAAGAAGAAAAAGAAGAAGAAAAAAAAGTATAGTGAAAACCCGAAAAAGGCGCTTCACAAAAATAAATATATCTGTGGCGAAAACCCAAAAAGACACTATAGATATTAAAAAAAGAAATAAGAAAGGGGGTTCAAGATGAAAATCCACAAAGGGCGTCTTGAAACCAAATGAGGGTCTGGGTTGAAAACCCGTAAAAGGGCAGTCCAGGTAGTTTAAGAATAGGCATCCATTGGTAGAAATCTCTCGGACATCACCCAGAATTTTGGAAGGGATTTTACATCTGTAATCATCCAGACAACATTCAAAGTCTATTAGAAAAAGGTCGAGCTCAAGACTATTTCTGGTCGACAGGGTGAATGTATCTTTTGCGCTATAAATGCTCGAAAACCTGATATAGTTCCTTGATTTTGTTGTTTTAGTTTACCATGACTTGTTTGATAAATTCTATTCAAGTTTGTACTGGTAAACTTCAACAAAAATCATGTATTCCCTTCCAAGCTTTCCCTTTATTCCAAAGCATCATTAAATGATTGACATAGTGAATAAAGCAGATAATTTCTTAGTATTATTATGTTTTGAAGGATGCAGGTGAACTTTAATACTCTGGGTTATTGAAGAGGAGGGTCTAAAAGTAAAAGGTATCATTGAACCTAAGAGACAGGAAATGTATAAAAGGGTATCATTGAAAATTATTCTTAGGGCACCTAGTATAACGTGGTTGGTATGAGAGCCAAAGGAGCATCATTGATGTCTTGATACCGAGAATCTTCGTTGTTCCTCAAATTCCAGGACAGAGTCAAATAACGTGGCTTTATTTTCTTCTGTTGAGAATGAAAATTTGATTCATTATTTTGTAAAGGCCTTTGGAATTGGCAAGACTATAAATGCTAATTGGTTGAGAGCTTGTTCTGTTTCTTCTGTAATGTTCTTCAAAAAGAAAAAAGAAAAGGAAAAAGAAAAAGAAGAGAAAAAGAAAAAAAAAAAGGGAAAAGAAAAGAGAAAATTAAGGTGAAAACCCGAAAGGGCGCCTTGGAAATAGTAAAAAAAAAGAGGAAAAGAAAAAAAGAGAAAGAATCAAAGTGAAAACCTGAAAGGGTGCTTTGAGAAAAGCAATCTAAAGTGAAAACCTAAAAGAGCACTTTAGGGCAAGAGGCCAGAAATGCATGAGGGAATTTCCAAGGGCTAATCCTAAACGTGAGATGAAGGAGGAAAATAAAGCATCAGAATAGTCCCCAGGGAGTGACGGCTGATTGATTGATCTCGATGAGATAAAATTCATGCATCATATAGAAACTAGGACCATAATAACCCTTATACATGCATTTTAGTTTGTCTTGACAGGAAGCAAAGGTAGAGTTCCTAATGAGAAGAGCTCACTCATCAAAGATAGAGCTCATAATGTGAAGAGTTCGCGCTTCAAAGACAGAATTCCTAATGAGAAAAGTTTGTTCAGTAAAGATAGAGCTCTTAATGTGAAAAGTTCATCCAGCAAAGACAGAATTCCTAATGAGAAGAGTTCGCCGGCAAAGACAGAACTCCTAATATGAAGAGTTCGCCTAGTGAAGATAAAATCCCTAACGAGAAGAGTTTGTTCCCAACAAAAAAAAATCATAATGAGAAGAATTCTACAAGAGAAGATAAATTTCTAAGTTAGAAGAACTTAGTAAGCCCTCAAAGAAGGAGAAGATGAAGAAGGTTCGAATAAAATCCTGCTACTCAAAGCAACACCTGATAGGAGCGGACAAAATTTGTGTCTTTTGGTCTTTGTCCTATCCCTATTCCACAACAATGAGCAAAGAGGGGCAGTTGTAATACTCAAATTTTTTCTGATATATGTATAATTCACTATACATATGGCCAAATAATACTAAGTAATAAAACATTTTAATAAAATAATCTCCAAAGATTATATTAACTATAAACAGTCCATATTACAATTGCCTCTACAAATCTGAAAGGCTCAAATACAAGTATTATAGCCCAATTTTAAAGGGGTTTCCGCCCATTATCAGCCTTCACTAGCCCGAGAAACACAAATGTGTTTCTTGAGCCCGCCATAATTGACCACGTGGCGCCACAAGATTGGTCCACAGCCCCAGTACATGGATTAAGGGCTTGTCTGACATCAGCTGCATCACCTGCTATAATAGGGAGAGAGAAAGTTAGCATTCATTAATGATGAAGCAATAATTGTGCAATAATTGAAAGGAAAGAGAAAAAGAAAGTCGAAGAGATTACCTGAAGAATGAGAGCTCGGAGAAGACGATCGGAGTAGCTGCTTCACCGCCGGAGGTTCGCCGAAGCTATTGATATATATTCAGAGGTATATTTCCACCTCTGCACTTTATTTTCCTGCACTTAAACAAACAAAAACAGCTGAAAGCAGGCCATAATCATTAAAAAAAGTGATATCAGAGTTCTAAACCTAGATAAGTCCTAGATCCAAGGTTAGTAACCTAAAATAATAAAAGATCTAAAATAGAAATAGAAACAAAAAAAAGGAAGAGGATTATGAACACTTATCTTAAACCTCTGCCACTATAAACACTACTGGAGTGAGTGTGGAGCCGGAGGAATGTTAGGTTTCAAGTCGGAGTTGAAAATGATAGAGAAGAGCTTCTGTTTTTGGGTAGATAGTGTAAGAATGGGAGAAGATGGTCGATTCTGATGAATTCAGGTTTAGATTAGGGTTTAGGCTTAAAAAGGGAAAAATAGAGTTTTAAGTTTTTTTCGCGGTGGCCAGAAATCGCTCCGGTGGCGGAGCATGGTGGCCGAAAAGAGGTTAGGAATGATCAGAGTTAGACCAGACAGTGGCTGGAGGGATATGGTATACCGAAAAGGATGACCGGAGACGACAACCAATGGCCGGCGTCGCCTCCGGCGACCGAGAAATAGGCTGAGGCTAGGGTTTGATGGTGGTAGAAGATCGAAGCTATAAAGGCAGGAAGAATTGGGATTGAGTTCTTAGGGGAATAAAGGGTTTGATCTTGGAAAAACAATAAATAGAGGGTGTTTATGTGTTTATGGGGCTCAAACGAAGGGATATATGAATAACAGATGAAGAACAGGTTTGAAGGTGAGGGTTTTGATCGAAAACGGGGTAGATTTCTAAGTTTTTCTGGGTTTAGGTTGAGAGAATTTGAGGGATAGAGAGAGAGGAGAGAGAGAAGCTGTTATAATGACAGATTTAACTCAGAAATGGCCTATTTATGGCTAGCCAGCACGGCGTCGTTTTGGGTACTGGGTCAAAAGGACCCGCGTGTTTTGGAAATGGGCATGGATACGGGGCCGTGGTCCGACTCAGGACTCGTTATAACGGTCCGAGCCGTTTGAAGGTTTAAACCGGCCGGTTCGATTTGGTTCAGACAGTTTTTGAACCGAGTTTTCAATGGGTTTAGATTTGAGCTCCCCAATTTGTTCCGCTTTATGTTTTGGTCACTTAGATCCTTGTAATTCAGCCTTTTAATTACCAATTTAATTCAATTTAGTCTTGGACAGTTTTTTTATTATTCTAATTGCTTTTAATTTGACCTATTTAATTGTTTGTATGATGCATGTTTTTTTAAATTAATCATGTATATATTTGTTTAGAAAACCATAAATACACTTAGTCTAATTGAAGCCTTAAAATTAGGTTCTCAATCTTAAATAACTAGAAATTAAGGAGGAAAAGCATTGTAGAAAATGAATGAATATTGAATGATTACTTCAATGCCCTAAGTTGATTAGTGCCACACTGTATCGTGGTGTTATTCAAAAGGGGTATTTTAGTGAAATATTCAATATTTCATTCAAACTTAGAATATGGTTATTAAATGATTAGCTTGATAAAATTAGGGTTAAATAATTAGTATCATCAATAGTAAGGATATTATTATTTTTTGGACAAATATGAATAGTATCCAATTATTTGGGTGTTATCATACAAGCCCAAAAATTAATAATATTCATGAGATTCTAATTAATAAAGTGAATAGAAGCCTTAATTAGATTTTAACTTAAAATTGACCACAAAATAATTTGTCATGCATTTAAACCTTTTGTGTTGAGATACATTTTTTGGTATGAATCGAAGTTTCCTAATGTAACTGGACACTTCAAAAATTTGTATTTGTTTAAAATGTATTATCTTACAAAAGGATATCTTCATTTGGAAAGAAATTCAATTAACAATTAATGATCAAGTTAAATCCATTTTGTTACACAAAATGCCAAAATGCCACATGAAATTAAAAGGTACCGATAACGGACGTTTGTGGGGTGCTAATCCTTCCCCACACGTAATCGACTCCCAATCCCAAATCATTTCAAAATGAATCTCTAGTTGTTTTATAGTGTCAGGTCTACCAAAGTGACAGGTGGCGACTCCAAATTGTTTTCAAAATTAAATAAAGGATTAATATGAAAAGTCCTAATTTTTCAAGATTTAATAAATGTAAATGAACAAAACCAATTTCCAAAAGAAGCGATCGCTGAGCTATTTTCCCACGCCTTTTTTCCCGGACGCAAAAACGGTCACGACATATTACTTCCCATGGACCCTTCCTACAATAGACTATAGAAATTTTCTTTGGTGCAAAGAGGAAGTGTCTAATCTGACTGGTGCAACGTTTACCCTTTCTATTTAGATTTACTTTTTTTATTATTTTTGATATTCTAAAACCTCTAAGTTATATTCTGATTATGTTTTTGTTTATTAATAAAGCTGTCTGGTTGATGTGTAAAAAAAGTAACTTGTTGTTTTATGGTAGAATCTAATTTTTCAAATGTTGTTTTGATCTAATGTACTCGTTTGATTTGATAATATTACAAAGATAGCCAACTTGTGAGCAAAAATTATATAGGTACCAATATGAGAGTAAAACTTTTTTAGGTGCTAACGTGTGATAAAAATTCTTTAAGTACCAACTTGAAATAATTTTTTTAAGTACCAACATAAGAAAAACCAAATTTATACGTTAGCAGTAAATAAATGAAAAATACAAAAAAGAAGGAAAAAAACTTTGATACACAGGCCGTGTAAAGTTTACATGTGCCTTTTAGTTTTAGGGGTTAGAGCTTTAGTTTAGGGTTTAAGGGTTTATGTTGTAGGGTTTAGAATTTAAGGTTAGTGTTTAGAATTTAATGTATAGGGTTTGGTTTTTTAGGGTTAAGGTTAGGAATTTAGGATTTTGGTTTTTATAGTATAAATACACAGGCTTGTGTAAAATTAATTTTACACAGCCTGTGTATCAATGTTTTACCCAAAAAAGAATAACTAAAATTAATATGAATAGCGTTGAGATCAAAATATGCGAGTCTGGATGGCCTTGTATGGGAATTCTAAATGAGGCAACGACAAGCAGCACTTAATGAACTTCAAAAATAAATAATTAATGGCCCGAACTTGTAACCTTCGTGTTATTAGCATGACGTAATCAACTGAGCTAATAGGCCATCCATTCAAGTATCTCAAATTATGCTTTACATTTATTATTGATCTTATCTAACACGTTTGACAATTAAAGGTGGCAAAGGGTTATAATTTTTTAAAAAAACCTAAACATCGTCAAAAGTGATAGTATGAATTATATCATAATCTAATTTCTCCTCAAAAGCAATGTATCTAACCTTATTTCTCCCTCCAAACTCAACATCCTAAAAAAGTTATAGATCTCTCATTATATAATTTCTAATTGTGGGATAACTTACAACCCATAAATCACTCAAAATAACCAAAGTGGTTGCTCACCTTTTGTTATTAATTACTTCACATGTGTTCTGACTTGTTACAAAAGAAACAACACTTTGTAATTTATTGTTGTTTTTTTTAGTAGGACCCTTAGCAACTTTATTCTAATATTTTCTTTCATTGCCCTTATTCTTAGAGACACTAACTAAATGAGCACTAATCAAATGAGTACTTTTACACTTATAATGCTTCAACTTTTCTTCCTCTTGAACACAATGAGAAATGATCCCAATTAGAGTCTATTTCTTCTTTTGGCATTTGTAACCGAGTTTGAATTGGTTAAACTGTATAGAGCGGTACCAAAATCATAAGAACAAACAATTGTTACAGAGTTTGATCTTATGTGCCTTAGATTTTGAAACAATATTAAGAATTTTCAAATCTACTCCCTCAATTTTCCTTGACCCTTATACTTCATAGACATAAAAAAACATAAGTGATGTCATCTTAACCTTAATGTTTTAGGTAAACCATTTCTTAGTTTTGTCAAGAAAACCCTTAGTATGAGTAATCTCTTTAGATATGTGCTCCGGAAGACATCTAGAGTGTTGTGCTTTATGATCATTAGACTCATGCGATTCGAATGATCTCACCTCTCAAAATACCTTTTATGGGTGCTTATCGCAGTGAGAGATGCAAAATGTTCTTTCCTTAGTGCAAAGTCTATGTTTATACATCCAAATACTATATATAAGTGTCTTTTCTATTCCTTGGAATTAGTTTCACTAAACATGAGTGTAGAATGTATATTAATAGATATTGTGAAAGAAAAAGATAAATTACCTAAATATAGAAATAAATAAATAAATAAAAACTCACATAAGTAAACAAATAAATTCAAAATAATGGCTAGATCCCCTCAAGATATCATGCATAACATTAATATCAAGTCTTTGGACAGTAATATTAACTGTAAGTGGTACTCTTGTTGTAGCAATCAAACATTGACAATAAACTATGTCAAACAATAGATTAATCTTTGGATTAAAGTATTGCTCACATAAAATACCTTATAATTGTCACACATTTATCACCACAATTGTCATTGTAATTCTGTCAAATATTAACTTTTCTTTGGGCTAATTAATAAACGCATAAATTACAAAAACACGTAATCATCTTGATATTTTAAATAAATTAATCTACACAAAAGTGGTCACTTTGGTGACATTATGTTTCAACTAATCCATTAAAATATTAGACATCTAAAGCCAAAATATGAATTTATTTGTTTCAAAATATTTTTCCTTAATTTTATCTTTCAATTAAATTAAAAGATAACCAAAATAATAATAAATTTGAATAAAGATAAATCTCATATCAAGATATCAAACACTCTATTAATATTTCAATCTTTAGACAAAACATTAACTTGCAAGTAATATCTTGGTACAATAACCAAACATTGATAATAAGAACATGTAAAATCTTCATTTGGGCCTATTTATTGCTTACATAACTGAATAATTATCACATGTTTATTATCACAATTTTACATGTAAAAATGTCAACTATTAATCTTCCTTTGGGCTAATTAATACCAACATAAACTGAATTACATGTGCAAAACCTTATACATTTCAAAATAAAATAATTTTTGCAATAGAGGTCACTTTGGTGACTTGTTACTTCAATTAATTTATCTCGAAATATATAATATAAATATACCGATATTCAAATTTAAAATTTTATAACAGTCAAAACTGAAATTTCTGGTAACACTTAAGTTTCCGAAATAACCCAAAATAAGGTTGCCTAAATGGAACTATCAGAAATCGAAAAACCGAAATCTTTGACTGTTTCTAAAAAAAATCCTTAAACATACATTTACCAAAATAAAACTTGAATTCAAAACAATCAATCTTTAACTTAAAAGCCAAAATTAGAAATATTATACAGATGAGTAATTTATATAATAATCACAAAAAATTTTAATATATCCATAATAACCTAATGATCTAAAGTGAAACTTTTGATCGAATTGAATATATAATAAATCAAATCTATAGTTTATAGATTAATAAAAGTGTATGCTTAATACTAAATCTGAAACAAACATAACAACCATCAATTAAAACCTAACATATATCCATAAAGGAAACATGATACGATATGCAAAAATTTGAAAATCAATTGGCATTTAACCTAGATTAAAGAATAACATAATTGCCGCTAAACAGACCTGATTAACTATATATTTCTAAACATAATAAAGCTTTCAAAATAATTGCAGAGAAACAAATTATCTTGAATTGTGCATAAACATCAAAACCTAATTGCCTTGAATTGCTAAAGATAATTGCCTTGAATAGCAATTGTCATGATTCACAATAATTTTTTTTTCTTTTTAATGCGGCGATAAAGAAACTAAAATATTTCTTAATCAATCGAAACCCTAAATTATTATCATTGAAACTTGACGATCATAAAAAAACAACACATGCATAAATTCGATTAGACATAAAAGTAGATCAATAGCACATACCATCAATCTCAATCTCAAAAAAATGATTCTTAATGATCCAACATGACGAGTCTCTAATGCCACTTGTTAGAACCAAAGTATACCCAAAATATAACAGGTATGAAAACTAAACCAAGATCTATCATGTCAAATCATCAAGAACAATAAATTGAATACGGAAGCGAACCTGAATATATCTGTAAACTAAAAACCTTGAATCTTTTGATGAAGATCGCCTAAAAGGTGGTTGTGATCTTTCAAGAAGATAGGTTAGCTCTTGCTGTAAAAACTCTCTGACATGGACAATAGTAGTACAAGTTAACCTATTTCTTGGGGACCACTACCTCTTTATATAGTTGATTATCAAATCAACTATTAAATATTTATAACTCTGCCCCTCATTGAATTATAAATATATTTTATGGTATCTACACTTTTATTTCCATGACACTTTAATACCTATGATACGCCTAACATAATTGGTCACTTAATTTTGTTTCATACTTTATAATAGCACCATACATTTTACATATGTGCCCACAATTGCGAATTTTAATCCAGCAGTTGTACTTAGTTGTTCGAGTGGTCGTAGTTCGCTGGTACTAACAATTGCCCCCAGGCGAGGGGAGGTTATAAAGTGACCTTTGCAAGCTTGGAAACGCGAACGAGATTTTTTGAAAGAGTTGAGAGGTGATTTGTTGTTTAATTCATTTTTTTATTTTTTTATTTTTTTGCATAATTGTTTGAAGTAATTTTATTTTGTACCATAGTAAATTCTTGCCCCTAGTGATAAGAAAATTATAGAATACAAATTATGAAGTTCTAATTATAAATTATGCTTATAATCTAGTGTCCGCATTGTGCTTCTCGCTCGCTGGCGCGAACACTTGCCCTCTTATAAAAATGGTTCGCGGGAATAACACTATTGCATAGCACATTATGTGTTCACTTAAATATGAGCGACTTTTTCTGACTTTGTTTAGATGTTAGAAGTAGTATTAATTTCTATTGTGATGGCCTACGGTTCCTTTCTGGGGTGGGAGATCACTTAGCAAATATTTACTTTTAACTCACTTGGGAGCGGTGAACGTTTAGATGATTCATTTTTTTGAGCTTGCTTAGCTTGAGGATGTCAGACGTTTTGGTGATTCGTTTTATACTCTTTTACTTTGAGAGTGTTGTGTTTTCTCACTTGTGTTTTTCTTTAAAATGACGATACATAAATATAAACTTTCGATATTTACAAATTTGTAGGGTAGATAGGTAACGAACGCTTGCTCCCTATTTCGAAAATAATTCGCACGAGAGCTTGCTTTTATATTATTTCTCATGTAATAACATCTCTTTCACAACAAATTATGTAGTTATCTTAAGTTGGGAGGATTCTTGCCCTTCGGGTGAGGTAATCTTTGATCGCTATAGAATTTTTTGCATATTTTCATCACGCACTTGGAAGTGACTTGCGAACCTATTATTTTCTGGTCACCTCACTATGCACTCTTACTTTGAAAGTGGCTAGTGGACCTTTATCTTCTCGATTGCTTTACTATGCCAACTTATTGTGGAAAGCGAACCTATTGTCTTTCGGTCGCTTTACTATGCCAACTTACTATGCCTTCTTTATGCTCACTCACTTGGGAGCGACGATCGTCAGGCGGTGTCCATTTGTACACTTCTTAAAAGTGGCGGAGGCCTAGGCGACCATTCCTTCTTTATGCTCACTCACTTGGGAGCAACAATCGTCACGCAGTATCTATTTGTACATTTTTTTAAAAGTGACAGAGACTTAGACGACCATTCTTTTTTTATGCTCACTCACTTGGGAGCGACGATCGCTGGGCGGTGTCTATTTTCTCGCTTCTGAAAAGTGACATGGGGTTTATTTCAATTCGTGTGCTTCTGAAAAGCGAGATTGGTAGCATTCATTTCAATTCACGCACTTCTAAAAAGCAGGATTAGTAGCAGTCATTTCAATTCGCGCGCTTTGAAAAGCAAGATTGGTAGCAGTCATTTCAATTCGTGCGTTTTTAAAGTGGGATTGGTACCATTCATTTCAATTTGCGTCATCGACGCTGGTTGTGAGATCACATGCTTTGGGCCCGTTGATACAACAATTTACAACACAATTATAGGGAATCATTGTTACAAATACAACCATATAGCTCATAATGAGAGATGTATGCATTAGCAGCCAATGCACAAAACAGTTTCAGTACTGTGGCGACGTTTTAAATTCGAAATCGAGAGTTTTCACTTTTATTGAAAGTATTTATTAGAAGGGGAATTCTTTAAAAACGTACTTTTAAAATAAAACTGGAGTCGCCACTGGTCACTCGGGTAAGGTAGACCGGACACCGGAAAATAAAACCAGAGATTCTAGGGCTCGAGAGTTGGTTACGTGTGGGAAGGGTTAGCACCCCATAACGCCCAAAATTGGTACCAAAAATTTTACCGCTTACTTAATATTGAATTTTGTGAGTTAAAGTGACGATTTAATCAAAAATTGGATTATACAGACGAGTATATTTTATGTGCCCTAATATTTGAGAAGGAACGTCCGAACCACCACCACTATGACTGGTACTGGCCTCGTTCATTCCCGAATAAAGGACACCGCATTACAAATTTTATCCCAAATGTAAAACAACATGATAAAGCATTAAGGCACAAGGTATAGATAATAAAGATGAACAATAAAAAGAAACTGCTAATATAGTACCATATATATATATATACATATCACGTAAACTATATATTATATAAAAAACTACATATTAAACACTTTACAAAACTGTAATATACTTTATAAAACTTATATATATTATATACTTTATAAAATCTACATATTTATTATACATATACATGAAACTATATGTTATGTAGTATATATAAAAAAAACTGTATGTATTATATTGTGCAAAACTATATATTATATGCCAAATTATATACTATATAAAAACCTTATATTACATATATTATATGTTATAAAAACCACGTCATACATAGACTGCGTTATATATAAAAACTATATATTGTATAGAATATCATATTACATATATATGTGTGCATATCGCATTATGCATAAAAACATATATTACATATAAATTATATATTATATAAACCGTATATAAAAAGCATATTATATAAATTAAATATTATATAAAACTATACATTATACTACACATAAGCGAATGTTAACAGATATTATGCTAATATAACATGCATATATTAAAGGCCACATCATAACATATATAAACATAAAACATGGACTGAAACCAAGGAAAACAAAAAAACAATGCCGAAACTTAAAGAAATAAAGACCCAGACAAAATTATAAAACATTTTAAAAGTCCAGGGGCCACGAGGGTTATTTTAAAACGCGAAAGGACCAAGACTGTGATTAGAGTGGGGCTGAAGGGTTTATTACACAATTTCCCCTTTTTTAAAAGATGGAAGCTGATATATATAACCTAAAATTTAACTAAATTGGGAAATATTTCTCATTTTTCCTTTATACCAAGCAAACTATGCTTTGTTCTCCTCTTATTCCACTGATAAACGCCGCCCTATCCCTCAACTTCCGGTGATGTTCCGCCGTATTAGCCGCCGCTCGTCGGCAGTCGTCGAACTTGAAATACCCGCTCAAAAAATTTCTTTACCCTCCGAAACCAAATCTAAATCTAGATTTAAGCTTAGGTCTTCCGAAATCAACCTAAAACCAAATTTTGCTTAAAAAACGAAATGATAACCCCTTTTTTTGCTTGCCCTCCTCCTCCACCGGTTTACCACTCACAGCCTTGCGAAGATCGGACTTTTTATCATCGGTGAGGAAGGCAACCGACGCGGGAAAGAGAGCTAACACCAAAGGTAAAAACGTTAAAACCCTAGATCTATGTTTTTGTATCTCGAAAAATAGAAGAAAAGGAATGGTACCTCTAAAATTTTGTTGTTCTTTACTGCTCCTCCGAAATCCAGAGATCCAAGATCCCTTACAATTGTTTTTGGCTTTTGGTTATATAGCCGATTACATGGATTGAATACATGTATGGTCAAAATCCTAATCGAATGCTTCTGATAACTTGCTTAGGTTGACATTGCCTTGGTTATCTTTGGTTCCTTTTCTTCGGTTTTGCTATTTTGGGCTTTTTGTATGCATGTCGTTAAAGGCGGCCGAAATGATGAAGAGTGGCACGCTCGCCGGCAGTTGGGCGGCTGGTCTTGTCGTCGTTGCAAGGGCGCGTGAAGAAGCTGGACAGGCACGGGCGATCTGAACTGTCGCACATGTGGCGCGTGGGGGAGCTGTAACGCTGGGCGTGTGGCACACGTGCGAGTGAGGAAGCCGAAAAGCCGGTGCGTGTGCGCGTAGAAGATCCGAACGGCCGGCGCATGGGCACGTGGGAAATCTAGACGGCCATCATTTCTTGAATCTGGACCGTCAGATCAATCCCAGATCTGACGGTTGAGATCGGGCTGCAAGAGATGACCTTAGGTTAGGGTTTTGTTTAGGGCCCCGAATGGGCCTGATGTAATAATATATATATATATATATTTGGGTTTGTGTGTTAATTAATTTGTAATTGGACTATATTTAATAGACTTGAACTCTTTTTATTTATGAGATGTTTTTACATATGGGCTGATATGTATAATATTTTGGTTCTTTAATTGTGAATGGATTTGAGCTGATTTTAATGAGCTCAATTATTTAGCATATATCATCCATTTTTCCAGATCTATTTCGCTCATAGCATATAGTAGTAATACTGATAATATTAATAATAACATCACACAACATGCATAATATGCATACACATATAATATATTCAAACATTAATACACATTACATAATACAACATACATGCAACATTCACATTTAAATATTACATATTACAAACACACATTGCATAAGGACATATATATTTGATAGGAAGATAATCCATGCAATATTTACACACATTCACACATAATGGATATTAATAAATACATACATACATGCGAACAACACATACATATAATGGACACATACATAGTAGTGGTAATATGATATAAACAAAACATATATAATAACGATAAAACCATATAATATACGTAGTAATATTTAGGCTTTTCAAATGGATAATAACATGATAACAATATATAAAGCTTAATTACAAGGTACTAATAGTTAACTAATTTTTAGGTTTTTTAAAGTTTCAATAAAGGATAAAATAAAGCCCAATATGTATACTTATATAGCATATAAACTCATTATTATAACAACAGAGAAGAAACGGGTCTTCCCCGGACAAAATTAGTGATTACAAGTACATGCAAAATTATTTAGTACTTTCTATGGGAACTAATCTAATCATCTTATACCATCAATAATTTCCTTGAGCTGATTCAATAACATTAAGACTGATAATTATGTGCGGAAAGAGATTACAGTATTTACTCTATGTAGAGATGGTTAATAAGCACATGGACAGTTGGCTTTTGAGTGGGAAACTAAACTATTTTTAGTTCTTACGTGTAAATCAAGCATTGAAAAAGGGCAGATAAAACTAGAAATCTTACTTGTTCAAGTGTATGTTGACCCATATCAATTGGTTGATATCATCACTCCGGCAGCAAAGGAACCCAGCTCAAGGCTCAGACCCAGCTTATCACTACACTGGAGCATCATAATAAGCTATGTTATATATATGCATATACACATGAATTGCTGACTGAATGAGAAAGGGCATGGTTTTTATTGGTTGAGGATAAAGTTGCAAGTACAACAATTGCAGCAATCTGTGCAACAGAATGATGGATCTTTTCTGATGTTTATGTTGCAATTAGATGCAAAAATTAATTACAATGCATGAAGTAAGAAGGAAATGAGCAAACCCAAGCAACGAGCAAGCAAAACACAACATATACCAACTGATAGAGCTCATTAGTCTGTGATGATAAGCTTATCATGAGCGTAAGAAACCATGGCACACAAGTTCAGGATGCTATTGTCAAAATGGTCTGGAAAGTGATTAAAATCGCCAAGAAGTCATGGATAATACTCCTTGAAGGACTCCAGAACTGCCACCTAGAAGTAGAAGTAAAGCACCACATGATCTTATCATCACAATTATTAAGGCAAAAACCAGCAAAGACTCGCAGAAAATCAAAACTCAGTCTGGTTATTTAAGTAAAGGAAATAAAGTTCCACATTGTTTGATTAAAAACACACGAGCAACCGAGTCTAGAGGCCCCGGTAACTCAGATCTAACTTACTAATATTTACCCTTTAATCAAATGACCATATGAACTAATCAGAATGAAAGTCTTTAAAGGATAAAGTAATGTTAACAAATTCACATTTCCATTAGTGTTTAGAAACTATGGATGTTCATCAGCAAGAAATGAAACAGTTAATCAATCTCACCTCCAAATATTCTCAAGCTTTAGTAAGAAACTTGACTGAATTTCTAATCAACTAAAAGGTTGCCTCAAGCTCTCTTGAACTTGCAAGCTCTAGAGGTCTCTTTTACAACTTCTATGCCATCCGAACCAGTACTTTGTTGGCAAATATATTATAACCCATTTGTTTTGTTTTGCTGACATAATTCGCAAATAAAACAAATCGTAGTAGAAAGTATGGTCCATGCTTCTTTTAATGCATGCTAAAAGATATAACTTACCTCATGGCCATCATGGCAAGATAAGCAGAAAGCCGTGCAAACTCCAGCATTCCCTAAATGCTCCATTCAAATTCATTTCCAGCAAGGTTAAGAACTTGCAAACTGTGTAAGGAGTTTATAGCTGCAGGGATTTCCCCAGAGAAATTATTGCCAGAAAGATCAATGACTTGAGGTAGACCAAAGCTGCCAATGTTATTAGGAAGAAACCCTGAAATCTGATTAGAAGAGAGGTTAGTTTCTTCAGTGTGCCTAAACTCCGGTAATTTTGTTATCGTTAAGATCCAAAAACTGAAGCTTTGTTAGCTTTCCAATGGTGATATTAGAAATGAAACCAGAAAGGCCTAAACCTGAAGCTTTTAACATAATTCTCATAACTTCAATAGAAAACTCGATAGAGATTCATTGAAATAAAAGCAATTATTGCATCTAAAATTTTTATGAAGCTTTTGCATTCAGCTTAAGATGATTGATAAAAGTAATTTAATCGAGGGAGAAAGCACTGAACCTTTTACCTTGTGAAGCTAGAGGCTGTTAAAGTTCAATCCAAAAAGGTCATAAAATAAAGCATGCACAACGCATAAATGAAATACAGTGCATTAAAAACTGTAGCATCTTCAATGAGATTGATAAAAGTAATTTAATTTTCTTTTTACTACCTGATGTGTATCATTTGAACATGACATGGTTCTTGCAAAAGCATACAAGTATACGCCAAGAACCATATTTGAGATGTTATAATTCATTGTGGTTCAAAAGATGGTTAAATAGTAATTATTTTATACATAAATAATGTAAAGAGACTTACTTGACCTAGCTTTACTTTTTCACGGCTTGGGTTATAAAGCACATGAATGTTACCAACAACCAGTCTTCAAGATTCATCTTTACACATCTGTCAGATGATGATAATACTAATACTCTTGCCCCCTAATGAGCCTCTCATGGACGGAATGTAAGTAAATCTCAGTGAGGGCCTCTCAATACTTAAGCAGGTTTTACATTACTAAACAAATAAAAAATCAGAAATTAGATATTAAACCATAAAATTAGAACAAAATAAAAAATAGAACTCTCTAATTAATAAGACATTGTCTGTTTAGTAACTAACTCCTTAGACAGGATCAATATATAAATTTAATTGGTGATTGTTCTTCAAGGTAGAAAAATCAGACATGAAACAGCTTCATGGCAAAATCTAGCATGCATGGCTATACAGAGTAAGCTTAAAACTGACACAAATGGTGTGCGATCAATTCCAAGCACAAGATGCTTCCTCCTAAACGAAATATATTCCAGTGTTGAAACATATAATGCGTGTATTCAGTACCACTGATTAAGTCTACCTAAACAGGACCAACTAAAACCATGCCAATAGCTAACTAAATAAGAAACATCAATTCTGCATAGTACCTTAACTCTTTCCATGAAAGGATCCAAGGGGGACATATTCCCATGCTTGAATATCTCAAGCACTCCTGTCATTCATCAAGAGAAGTCCAAAGATATGATCTGCAGCCTCATTGACATCTATGGCTTTCCCTAATTCATTTCCCGGACCAACTACAGCAGCCTGCGGCTTGGTAAGAACATATGGTATAATTTATGGCAAGGCAAAATGAGACAGTAACATGACAAAATAATCAGTTACTATAGCATTTGTGATGGATTCACAACGATTTCAGATATGGATAACACATGTAACGCCAAGATAGCTCATCAAGTAATCGATATTCAATATGCAAAAGTCCAGCGCGTCTTCAGTTCCAAGCATTTCAACTATGATCACTGGAAGCAATAAACAGTTCTGAACATGTCGCCCACCACGCTGATGGCAATGCTTAGCATGATGCCCATGTTTATCATATTTGCCTCAAGTATCCGACCCTCCCTGCACATGGCCTGAATCAAGCTTATATATATCACATGGTTTGGGAAGCAAAACAAGCCATCAGGACTCATCAGTTTCACTTTTGCAAATATCAGCTTTAATCCTCCCCAAGAAAACTAAGAGCTTCCGAAACTCTTCTATCTTTGCAGAGGCCATCGATTAAACCACGTAATGTGAAAGAATTAGGCATTAATGTCTTCAGTTTCCATGTTTACAGTAAGTTGAGAACATATCTCCAAAGTCTTCTGCCGATTCCCAACTTTATAGTACCCATCAATCAGTGAATTGTAAATCACAACACTAGCCAAAACTCTACCTTTTCATTTTGTGTAATGAAAAACTAGCTTCGTCTACTTTACCCACACTAAGCACGCAGACGAAATAAATCGTTGCTGCTATCAATTCACCTATCTTACAAAGTCCATTAACCAGGTTACCATTGGATGAATTTAAACATGCATTCTGCCTCCAGAATCTTACCCTCAAAACATTACCTACTCAAGTAAAGCATGGTGGGGCTTGAAAGAACTTTGGATGGCTTCGATGAGGAATTTTATCAAACGGCAGGTCTCCCTATCAACCCCAACACCTTTCTGGGTCATTAGATTGAGCCGCACAATCGACCAGAATATTATCACTTCTTATTTCGCTGCCATTTTCAGCACCCCTTAACACTTGAGGGGATTTCAGCTAAGAGATGCTGAAACCAGAGACCGATTTAAAAGCATGGGAAACCAATCCATGGTTTGTACTGTTGCATGTTGACTGTGTCGCTCCCTCAACTGATTTACATTGGTGGAGTCTTGGAGACTCTCTAGCTTAGGTTGGGGGTGATGGTCTGACTTAAGTAGTGGCGAAGCCCTCTTTGGTTTTATAAAGGATCGGAAGGGGTGCGAACACGTGTTAACGAAAGAGTACACTTGTTTTAGTGGATTTATGCCGTAATTTAAGTGTCGGTGTAAGTCACGCGCATGCACGTAGTCTAAAATTATGTTTGCATGTTGAGTTTACGATGGGTCATAGTTTGTTGTTTGCACGATCATGGTTTGTTAGTACATTCGCAAGTTGTTGTGGTTTGTTAGTACATTCGAGAGTTGTATTTAAGTGTTCGCGTGGTCGTAATTCGCTAGTACTAACATATCACAAAAAAATTAGATGAGAATTATATTACGAGGCAGAGAGAACCGTACCACTAAGTAAAAAAATTATGCTACAAATACAGACGAAACAAAAATAATAAGATGTATAAAAATACAAATACAGACAAAACAAAAATAATAAAATAGGCAGAAAAATGAGAAATCAAATACAAAATAATATTATTATAACTAAAATAAGAAAAATATCACCAACCATCGATAACTAACCTACAATTATTACCGTCACTGACCGTGCAAAGTGAAAAAGAAAACGGTCATAAAGAAAAAATGAAAAGAGAATGACCAGTTTTGTATTGATATTTGTCTATATGAATGTATTTCATTGTACCATTTTAAATTCATTGTTATTTTTAAAATATTCTTTTATCAATTACGTATAATCCAAATATATCTAAATTGCATATATATATATATTTTATATGATTATATATATATATTAAAATTATAATTGAGTTTAATGACTTGATTCAATAATTATATTTTCTTATTAAATGTAATTATAAAAATTAAAGATGAAAAAGTTTAAAAATGTTAAAATCTTGTCTCAACCAATATAGACCAGATGCATCAATACATGATAGTATTGATAAAATTGATTCAAACGCATTAAAATAGTTGAAATATATCAAAAAAATAAATCTTAAACTATCTGATATCAGTTTAAGATCAATGTAGACAATACATTACATCACGATTAGATTCTCTTTCTCTCTCATTCAAGCGTTGTTCACTTCTTCACCAATTAATTTAGAAATAAAAGAATAAAGGAAAAACTAAGGAAAAGGTGTAACTTACATATAACTTTTAAAAATAAAGAAGGTATAGATCCTTTAATTAGCCGAGTGACTAAGGTGAATATTGTCTCATTTTGTATGAATTCGAATCCTAGTATTTATATTGATAATATAAATATGTCTCTACTTAAATCAAAATAAAGAAGTTAAGAGAAGTGAAGAAATTAATTGATACAATTTTCTCTTAGTAAAAAAGTTGTTCACTAAAAAAATATTAAATTTGATGACTAAAATGAAATTATTTTAAAGTTTGATGACTACTATTTTAGTAAGTGTACACTTTTGCTCACTAATTTCAAAAAACAAACGTTGTGGTCACTTATATTTTAATTTTTTAAACATTTAGTCACATGTGTTAATTGTCGTTAGACAACTGGTGGCGTGCTGATTTGGCACAATAAAAATTAGGTAATTGTGAGCAAGCTCAGAATAATTATATATATGCTACATATGCACTAAAAAGTAATATGCTTAGCAAAAAAAGTAATAAAATAAATTAGGAAAAATCTACTAAAAGCAAATTAACTAAAATAAATTGGGCATTTTCCTTAGTTGTTGTTTGATTTTGTATTTTCTTTAATTATGTGTTTGTATTGTAAGAATATTTATTGGTTATTTGGATTAATCTAATTTTTTACACTTTTTTTACCTTTCCGGTCATTGAATTTTGTTTCAGTGTTAGTTACGAGAGGGACTTTTAATGAATCTTTTATATAAAAAAATTATAGCAAAATTATCCATTTCGAGCCGAGCTTGACGAGCTTCGAGCCCGAGCCAAGCCCAATAATATTGTTTCCGAGCAGAGCTCGAGCCTAAAATTTCAAGCTCGACGATACTCGAGCCCGAACCCAATAATACTGTTTTTGAGCCGAGCTGAGCCTGGTTAGGCTCGAACACAGCTCGGCTCGTTATCACCCATAGTCCTTAGCTTCACTCTTCTTCATCACAGACCTAAATTCCCAAATGTGATTAACCCTAAATTTTCATATAGGAAGTTGATCCGTTCTAAAGAACGAAGTAGACGTTGGAGTCGAAGATTCCTTCGAGTTCGAGGTAAGCTACTTCAAATCCACTTTCACCCGATGATTATCAAGTTTCTCCTGGCATGTAATCTGATAGGAATTCATGTCAGTAAAGCTAGTTGTAGGAACAGCCTCTGTCAAACCATCCATTAAGGCTAAAGAATCCTCCACATAAAAGTCGAGCTTTTCTGCACCTGAATAACAGGGCTATCGGCTTGTAATAACTGATTTTGCTGTGTTGAGCAGGGATTTAAAAAAAGTTCGCGGCCGTGTTTTCGATCGCGTTGTGTTTATTTCAGTTGCGGATATAACGAATGCTATTGCGATCATCATTGTGGGTGTCGCGGTCGTGAATTTTTTAAAATTCCGCAAATTTTATTATAAACTATAATAATTATAAATATAAATATAGAAAAACAACCAAGTCAACTTGAATTCTCACTCGGAAGATCAAATTCTTCCAAAACACTAAGAACGTTGAATCGTTCTAAGCGGAATCAAACTATAAAGATGACAACTCAAGAATAAAGAAAGAAAGCCAAGAACACTCATGAACAATATCACTAATGATTTACATCGATGACTATGATCGAAGCCCACCAACCACAATAGAATATTCTTTAGAATATATTTACTATCTAAGAAACAAATCTTATATTTACATGAAAAGTTTACATAGGTCAAAGTGGTTGTCTTCTAGAATCCTCCACAGATCGGGCTAAGTCTGGTGGTCTCTTTAGGCCTAAAATTTTCGTTAAAACCTCTTGAGCAACCATGCGTGCATGTGACTTGGACTCGAACTGGCGGTCCGTGACAATATGGTCAAGTATTGTTCACTTTGATTATAGAGTTAAAGAGTTTAACGGTTTCATACCAAATCTCAGAAATATTAAATGGTGTAGAATGAAATAAACTTTCCTAGTGCAGTCATAAACAAACTGCAAATGGTTCTTTTAACTCAAAATATAATTATTAAAAAAAAACTCAAAATATAAATATTTTTTATAAAACAAATGTATTTTAATTAGTTAATAATTTCTATTATAATTAATTTTTTTTCTTCAGAAAAATAATATAATTAACTTAAAGCATGATTTAAAATAAATGCTTAATAACCAAATATGTGCTCAAACTATACACGTAGTTCACTTTTAGTGCCTAACCTATTTTTCGCTCTAAATAAATGCCAAAGTTTCATTTCGATCATTTTAAGTATCTGACTGTTCAAAAAACGTTGACCAATTAAAATGTGATACGTGACATGTTTTAATATATATTCTAATAATGTTTCAAATTAGTCGATTGGGGTAGTGATCGCTAGTTATAACTTCAATGGTGGCTTTTAAAGCAAGGTTCAAATCTCAGGGATGGATACCAAAAGTTGTTTTTTTTTTTTAATTTTAGGGACTAGTTTAGAATAAGAGTCATAGTTTGAAGACTTCTTGTACAATTAACTCTAAAACATCCAGAAATCAAGTTTAAAAAACATCAATTTTAGGGACAAACTATTATTTATCCCAGTTTTGATAATAGTGTAAATAGAGTTGACTAACTGCAAAGAATGGATAATACATGTATTTCTTTAGCCCAAACTTTTCAAGTCTATTGAGGCCCAAATAGTTCTCAAAATACAGTTCATGTCCGATATTTGTTCCAATCTTCCCCACCATCTCAGTATGAAACTTGATAGTTTTACTCTATGTTGCACGGATACGGATACATGTACAGGGACGAATACGAGGACGAGAAACGATAATTTTCAAAATTACAAGGTACGAGTACGATAGGAGTATGACAAATATAAAAAAAATTCAATACATATAATCATAATAAACATTAAAATTCATAGCAAATTAGAAAATCTAATGATTTTCGTGGATTAAAATGAAGTTCAAAGTTAAATTCTCATTAGTTGTGGTGGTATCTCCTTCAATTAAAATCTAATGATTTTGTGATTCCTTTAAAAAGATATTAACAAAAAATTATAATTTCCTATCTATTTTTTAAAATATAGTCTTGTACTTAATAATTTTTTTCCAAAATTTTTATTAAAAAATACTTTAAATCAAATAATATTTTAAAGCTATGAAAATTAGTTTATTAAAATAAAATACTTTATACCCTAATTTTGCGTTTTCTATTTTCTTTTTTTGCCAACCACTTCCCTTCAGTTCAACATAAACAAAACGATGTAGTTTTACGGTTCTATGAAAACGTTGTCGTAAGGGTTAAAACCACATTCACAACTGTATTTTTTATTCTTTCTTCTTCATTGACTATTGTTTCTTCAAGTAATGGAGAAATTAGTGTCGGTTTTCAAGATGCATTTAATAATAAAATTAACTTTTACCATTTAAATGTAATAAATGTACAACATAATATAAATAATAATTATAATATTCAAGTAGTGGAGAAATTAGTATCGGTTTTCAAGATATATTTAATTCTTTTCTTTTTAGTTTTTTTAGGTAGTGTGGTGTCGGTTTTCAAGACCTATTTAATTTATTCTCGTTAGTGTTTGTATTTTTCCTTGAATCAATGCCCTTGATAGATATATTCTTTTTAATAATAAAATTAATTTTTACCATTTAAACACTAAAAAATGTCTTTCTAATTCTTTTCATTTTCTAGATTTATTTTCTTTTCCTTTCTTTTTCATCTTTGTAACTTCATCGCATCACTTTCATAAAATTATCCGAAGGATCGTTTGAATCTGGTGGATGACGCTTGGATTGTTGATAATAACAGGAAATACCACTTGAAATCGTTTTTTGAAGATTATTTGTTTTTTTATTTTTTGAGAAAATATCTGTATTATTTATTTGTTGATCTTTAACGGGAATAGCGGTCCGTTATCGCCGAAATCGGCCGTTACCCGTTAAATCACGGTCGCAATCCGTCGTTTTTTGTATGAATCTGATTTACAGGGCAATTTTCGACGATATCAGCTTCGGACGGCTGCGATACCGCTATATAACAGCCGTGATCGCGGTTGCAGGCCGTTTTTTAAAACCCTTATTTGGTGCTTAATTAATCTGTAATTCCGAGGTCAGTCAAAGATTTTATATAAGTATATATATACGGATTGTATTTTAGTTCTTATAATTGAAAATGTCTTTCTGTTATTTTCAAGATAAGGATTATTGCGAATTCAGTTTGAGCAACTTCACAAGATTTAGATCCGTGAAGGCTAGGGATTTAAATCTCGGTCGTATTTTCAGTCGCGTCATGGTTATTGCGTTTGTGAACATAACAGAGGCTATTGCAGTTATAAAAAGTAGTATTTTCCACCACTTATTATAAAACATAATAATTATAATTATAATCATACAAAGTTACTTTTAATGATTTTTAGAGTGTTTTCCAACTCTTATGAACTTAGATTACTGAAATTAAAGGGCTACATTGAACAAAAAATAAAATTTATACTCTAAATTAAGAAAAATTCAAAGACAGAAATAACAAAAATAAAAAGTAGCATGACTGAAATGGAAATTAACCTATACCCTTAAAAATACGCTGATATTTCATAATTTAACCTTTTATTTATGGGGTAAAACCCCAACCATCGATTTTAATTGAAAATCTTTAATGAACTCTTTTTTTATCAAATTAATGGGCTCTCTTAATATTTTTTTTATAACCTAAGGGTATTTTTAATGATAATAAAATAAGATTATAATATTAATAACAAAACCTAAATCCCTCTTTATTCTTCGTTTTCTCTTTGGGTTTCAAACCGGTTGTTTTCACGCTGTCGTCATCAGACCAGCATCTAGAGCCGCGCGATTTCACCTCTTGTCGTCGGCGCGCCGTCAATCCCATCTCCTCAACGTCGACCAATCCTCTCCCTGTAAGTCTCATCAGCTCGCCTCCCTTTACACTCTCACGCTCACCCTTATCGCCCGCCCATGATTTTTTTTTATAGATTTTACAGTAACGGGATAAAACGGGGATAGCGGCCCGTTACTGCCGTTATTTACCGCTACCCGTTAAATTGCGGCCGCGATCCACCGCTACTAGTGTGATTCCGCGTCCCACCGTTGTTTTCGCCGATAGCGGTTTCGGCCGGCGGCGTTACCGCTAAATAGCTGCCGCTATAGCGGTAGCGGGCCGTTTTTTGAAACCCTGGTGTTGAGTTTGCTGGAATATGCACATGCGTCCTTGCTTTCGATTGGTTAATGGTTTCTGATTATTGTAGGTATTTGTTGTTTGTTTAGTGATTCTGAAGCTGTTTTGGACCATAGTTGTTCTTTTGACTGCGTATGCCGTTATGTTCTGTTGTTATGGTCTTTAACATTTTTGCGCTGCTACTGCTTTGAGTACCTTTTATTTCATTAATAAATTGACTTTTGGCTGAGGAAAAAAAAACATAGATAGGTACTCTAAAAAACAGTATAGATAAGGAAATATTTACATGTTCTTGAAAGTTGAAATGTCCTCGGCTCATTTCAGGTCCTCAACACTGATTCAACCACAGATATCTTTTACAATTAACTGACTGGATTAGCTAGTTTCATTAAGACAAACCACATTTCTAGATCATGATACAATGCTTACAATGCCGTATCCTTTTTTATAATTCGCGGGACACCCAAAGGAGAGTTTAGGGATATTCACGGAACAGTTTCTAACAGCTTTTGCAATAAGACCTCACCTCAGGAGCCATACATTTATTTGTTCTAGTTTCTGCTGTCATAACTCCAGATTGAGCTTTGACTCTAGCAACCCCAAAATTAGCAATCTTAACCTCCTGTAATGTTAAGCCTTTATTATAATTTGACCACAATGAATTGTTCCCAAGCAAGATTTCAGGAAAGGAGTAATTCAGGACAAGCTTAAGTCAATTCAATGTATAAAGTTAAGTAACTTTAATCATCTTCATTTTCATCCATTAGAAAGATTGGAAGCCTTCAAATCCTTATGGATTATATTATTTTGGTGCAAGTATTTCATTCCTTTAGAAACATCTATTGCAACTTTAAGCAAGGTAGGAAGCTTGAAAACACCCTTTCATCAAGTGAGATAGATCAATAATAATAAACTTCACTTTCATCAAGTTGATAAAGACAACTAAAGAATCAGCAGGGTGCCTATTATAATAAACAAGTTCGGTGGCTTGGAACATGCACCAATAAATTTCTCAATGTTTCTATACTGAACTTTCCTTCAAATTTGAAGGAAAATTGTTGATGAGCGGAAAAGATTATTCCTGGAACTAAGAAGCATTCCATTTTGGTAAAATAAAAAAAATCTTCAGACTTCATAATGTTAGAATTGAAACTTAGAATTGTTGAGAGGTCTCATCAAAAACCTCATTATAAAAAGCTTATGGACAAACTCTTTCTGCAAACCAGAATTATTTGAACCGGCTTGAGGATCTTAATAGCCACTTCCTGGTTACAGTAAGTAACCTGAAACTGGTAAAAAGGAAAAATTATATATATTATATTAAAGCTTAAAAAGATCTGCATAAGAAAGTAATAAATTCACTTACAGATCCCTGTATGATCCCGGGTGCAACTTTGTTCCCAAACTTAAAGTGTCTAGGATCAATTTCCCAAACATCAGTCCCATCATTAGGAATAGCCACATGCTTCTGATCGCCATCAGTACCCATTTTCTCATACTCCCTCCTAGGAGAAAAGGTACGTTGCTTCAGTCAAGATTGCTTCTGCAGAAAACCCATTGAAAGAAAATAAAGTGAGTTTGAGTTGCTCATAATATAATCCAATCTTTTAGCAAAAAAGTTATAACTTTCACAAAAGAAATGTTCATTTCTTTTATTCTTTATAAACATTAAGCATGTCAGCAGTTATGCTGTAACAATCACTTACGGCAACTTTTTGGTTATACCATAACATTATAAATAATTATATTTAAATTTGAATAGAAACTCGAACAAATATACTTGAATTTCATGATATTGAGTCCACTAAAAAATTCAAATAAAGTTTGAAGGATAAAATAGGACTCATAAATTTGACCAACTCGATCGAATACTCACCACTACCGGAACCTAATGTCATCCAAGATTAAAGTGATGTCCCGTACACATTACACCGTATAATATAAAACGACGTCTGCTGAGAATATAATATAAAACAACTAAAGTGGTAGTAGATAAGCTTCTGCTTGAGTTAGGAAATGGGAACCAACATTCCAGGAAGCCTCTTTACGTATCTCTGACTCTCTACCACCCACCCACTGCCAATTTTAACTTTTGATATAGTGTAGGAATAATTTGAAAGCTCAAAAAGCTGTTCAATAGGTAACTTTTCTCATATAGTATGTGACAGACAGATTATCTCTCGATCAACAGATTGGGAATAGCTTGATCAAAGATTTCGTAAACAATGATTCGGAAACGATATCAGGAAGCCAAAACAGGTAAAATGCCAATGTCAAGTGTTGAATAATTTTAACTTCAGCCTATTTGATGAGATGCTTTGAATTAAACTAGTTTTTCCCCAAATTACAGGTTTCCAGTTACTGAAATCGATTGACGCCGATAAGTATTTGAAAAAGATAGGATTAGGCAAAGAAGACCATCACTTTTGGAAACAAGTTGGGAAGGCATTGCTGTGCACGTACACGCTCTTCGGCGTGGCATGGCTCTACAACGAAACGTCGCCACTGGGGTGGTGGACATTGAAGCCTAGACCAAAGGAAGAGAGGGAGTTAGCCCATTTATATGAGCGCAGAGAGTTTCCTTATCCGGGTGATGCTGAGGCCATGGAAGAGTACATTGCTAAGGGAGGCATGATTGGGACTACGATTGGCCCCAAAGGTATAATTGAAACCGATAAAGATTCATATAATTATCAGAAAGAGATGCAGAACAAAAAGTTCGAGCAGGAAGCAATGAAGCTTTGGCTCAGGATGAGGAATGAAGTTATTTCAGAGCTTCAAGAGAAAGGGTACGATGTTGAGTGAGTGATTTTCTGCAATGGTATTCAGATTGTAACAGTCTTGACTTTGAGCTAGCCTCGAAGCTTGGCTCAAGCTAAGTCAAGTTTCGTTTTTAAAACTTGAGCTCAATTTGAGATTAAATTTGATTTATCTCGTTTTTTCTATTATATATTCCTATCAACTTTCAGAATGAATTTATATTTTTTGATACTATGATCGATTCGACTGCGATATAAATAATCTAATATTTAGAGACAATTGTTCGCATTGTCTCATAGCAATGCCAATTGCCAAGCACAAATCTCAAACCATCATTCGCCATAATAATATGAATAAATATATGAAATATTTGATGACAAACAGCGTATCTTTTTTATTCATCGGTAGTTAACCTATTGACTAACTAATTTAAATTAAATATTGTAAAAGTCAATTATTAGAGCGATCCTTTTAATTCAATTATTGAAGCAATTTTTCTAATTTAATTTTTAAATGGAGGCATTTTTCAAGTAGGAATAAATATGATAATTAAAATTCTATAATAAGAAAGAAAAACAAAAAATTAGAATAGTAAATCATAGACATTTAAAGGCTTAATTATAAAATAATTGCTTAAATTTTGTTTTTAATAAATATTTAAAGTTTTTTTGGTCGAAATAGGTATTTCAAAAAAAATTTGATCAAAATAGATGTCTCAGTTGACTTCAAAATAAATCCAAAAATAAAATTTTAGGCAATTATTTCAGCTAAAATGAAATTTCAGTTCACTTCAAAACAATATTTGTATTAAAAATAAAATAGTAAAGTCAATACTTTTACTTTTTTTGGATAATTAGTAAGTATTATTATTCAGGTAGCTGCATTAAAACAATGAGTTTATACAAACAAACCAAATGAAGCCATAGTGTTTGCCCTGGAAGGAAGTTAAAACGGTGTCGTGTGGGTTTTGCAAAAGCAGAAAGGTTTCACGAGATAAAGTTTGTTGTTTTGGATTAGATGGTTTGGCTGCTGTTGTAATAATGGTCGGTTTAGATAGCTAATCTGAATTTTCTTTCCAATTTTACATTCAAACGAACAAACAAACAAATACCCATCTTTTTTCACAGATAAAGGAAAATTCTTGGAGGGGGGTTCTGGGATTTTGCTTTTTAGATTCCTAAATCGAACAAGTACCTGAAGAAGCCAAGTCTCTTAAATATTTATATAGATCGACCGAAAATCAAAGGAACCAGGGTGAGTTTGCGATTTGGTGGTTATTGAAAAACAAATGGCGAATCTGTATGTGAAAGCGGTGCCGCCGGCGGATCTGAACCGGAACACCGAGTGGTTCATGTACCCAGGGGTATGGACTACCTATATTCTAATCCTCTTTTTCTCCTGGCTCCTCGTTCTCTCCATCTTCGGTTGTTCTCCTGGCATGGCTTGGACCGTTGTCAATCTCGCTCACTTCCTCGTGCGTTCTCTTTTACTTCTTTTGCAACTTTAATTGTGTTATCGTATTGAATGTTCAATTTGGTTTCTTTTTATGCCTGAGAATTTGCCCTTTTTTGTTTTGGATTTAATTCTTATGTTGTAATTGGCTATGGTTGGCTTGATTTTGAGAGTTGTGATGGGTGTTTTCGATAAGTTATTGCTATTTTCCCTTTTGGTTCTTTTGTGGGTTGTTGATTTCTTTTCATTCTTATTCTTCTTTTAAGCTGTACATTGTAAGTTTGAATTGATGCATCATTACTAGTCTATATATCTCAGTTGTCATAGAGACATTGTTTAAGATTTGAATTTTGCCGTGTGTCGGCCTGCTCTCTACTGAGAACTGGAATTGTAAGTGATGTAATATGTGGGGAAATCAGGGGGTTTTAGCTATTAAACAATATCATTAAGTTTTGAGTATAAGATATAGGGTGGGTGGCATATATTCAAAATTTTGTTTCCTAGCGTGGCATTCCGACATGTCTCTACTGCAAATTAAGATTTTGGAAATGCAAACCTAGTTTTTGTTGAGTGCTTAATGTGTTGCTTTGTTTTCTATTCTGCGTTTAGGCGTTAACTTGTTTGAAAGTCGTGCCTTCATGACCAACATTGAATTGATCTGTTTTCAGGTGACATACCACTTCTTTCACTGGAAGAAAGGAACCCCGTTTGCTGATGATCAAGGGATTTACAATGGCTTGACTTGGTGGGAGCAGATAGACAATGGAAAGCAGCTCACACGCAATAGGAAGTTTCTTACTGTTGTACCTGTTGTGCTGTAAGTCTCCTTATATGATATTTTACAAAATTTCAGTAACTAGCTGATGATTTTATCCTATTATCTGTGCTGTATCTCTATCATTTGTGTGTTTGCATGTGCTCGATTTCAAGCATTGAATGTTGATTATTCAGCCTTTTTTTTCTCCGATTATAGACAACATTGTTTGTGCCATTGAAGTGCAACTGGGTTTCTGTTAACATGACCTTTTTATTATGATATTTGCATAAAGTCTCCTCTTGTTCATGTTGCATTTCTTTTAATATCTATCAAGTATGTTTGTGTGTGTACAGATATCTATGTTCTCATTTGCAAATTGGTTTTAGTCAAATGCATTTGTTAAAAACGACAAGTCTCTTTACATTCCTTGAGTCGTCATCACCATGTTTATGTCAATTAGTCGTTTTTTACCGCTTGAGACTTGGATCAAATTTTTGACAATTCATTTAGAGCAGGACTATTTGAGAATTGTGATACTATATTTTTGTACAAGACATTCGCCAATGAAATTCTACCTTTAAATGATTTATTGGAACTTTTTATTAGAAGTATTTGAATATTCAAGATAAACTTGAAACTTGGTCCATTAGGAATGGCTTAGGCCTTAGGCCTGAGGAGTAATAGGTTTAATTATACCACCCATTATGTGTGAATGATATACAAGTTTTGGAAAGACAAAGAGAAGAACTACTACTGTGATTAGATTTTAGTTTTGCTCTGTGGGATTTGAGACTCCGCCAAGGATTGCAGTTTTTCTTCAACTTGGTGTAGATTTGCCGTGCCTTGTCTCCTCGGAGAAGTCTGATTGATTGCCTTACAAACGACTTTGACAATATTCATGTCTTTGCTTGTCCAGAGAGAGTTTTTTGTGTTTAGTCTCTTTGAATTTCATTTGCTGAAGTCGGATACTCGATGACTCGAGACATTTATTGACCATGCTTTTTCTGTTTATTAACAGGTACTTGATAGCCTCGCATACAACCGACTACCAACATCCTATGCTCTTCTTGAACACGCTTGCAGTCCTTGTGCTCGTCATTGCCAAGTTCCCCAACATGCACAAGGTCCGGATCTTTGGAATCAATGCAGACAAGTGAGTGAGTCTGGTGTCGAGAATACTTGGTTTTGCCTGCTAGAAAAGCCACTGCTCCTTCCCCGCTGTTAAAATGGGTATCTACTGTATAGGAGGACATGTCGAAGCTGTCTTTTGTTTTTGTTTTTGTTTTGTGGTGACGAGTCTGCGGACTGCATTTACGAGCTCTCTTACGTTATGGAGTAATGCGTTTATCAAGTTAACTATTGTACAGTGGAGAAATCTTATGTATGTTGAATATATCATTATGCACTTATCTCTGCTTCATATATCTTCATGTTGCAATTCATATATTTGAATATGTCATGGCATCTATACATCTATGAACAGGAGGGCTAGGTGTTAATATGCGGCCTAGATAGATTAGGTGTATCAGCAAAAAGGAGGAACGTCCTTTGCATAAGATTTGTATATATTTTATTCAAAGGTAAATGGATCAATTCATGTCACATTGATACAAGTTTGATGCTTTTAAATATTTTATAATGACAACGTTTATATTTTTCTGTTCATCTTTATTCTTTGTTTTAGCCAAGTTTTGTTCTTAATTTTTTTACAAAAAAGTAAAAATGTATTTAATAGAAACATGACAAACATTAAGTTTTTTAAACAGTTTTTGAGGTGGCGGTTTATGTACTAACGGAGGGGTGACGTGGCAGTTAACGAAAATTTGTAAAATTACACATTTAGTCTCTGTTATTTAGCTATAATTTCAATTTAGTCATAATTTAAATTAAATTAAAAATTAAAATTAATCATCCAATCGGATGACGACACGTGTCATCATCCGATTGGACAATTTATTTTAATTTTTAATTTATTTAATATTTAATATATTAATTTTCCTCTAACCAGAGGGTGACACGAGAAAAATTAAAGAAACAAGGAATGTGTTTGGGGTGGTTTGAACCTAAGACCTCATGGGTAAAATACCTAAGCCATTATCACTGACGCCAAACCATCTATATTGATATAAATTACACCCTTTTATATATATCTTATAATACTTTAATTGTTAGGGAAAAAGAAGTAAAAATGATTGAGAAGGGATTCGAACTTAGGTCATTTGGAATATGTAAAAATATACAAACCGTTAAATTAATTCAATTTTTAATAAAAAATTAAAATATTTTGAATATATTTAAAGTATAATTGAAGCAAGATTTAAAATAAAAACAAATATATGATTTTTATATTTTTAGATTAAATTGAATACTTTTTTTCCTTTAATTTCTCACATTAATTAAATATCTTATAAATATGGATATTAAATATATACATTTTAATATATAATCAATGGATTAAAATATATAATAAAAATTTAAAATTATTAATTAAATTAAAAAACCGTTTCAATATTATACATTTTAAATTGAATTAATTTTATTCTCTTCTCTCTCGATATAAAGCACCCCATTTTAATCTTAAAAAAGTTTTTGAAGAACAGGTTTAATGCCACTATGGCCAATAACTCTTCGTCGAAATTAGAAGGAATGGACTGCTTATTATCGTTGCGAACACTAAGTTCACCACTTCTTCTGTTGGACATCAACAATATTTTTTTGAGGCAGACATCAACAATAATGCAATAAACATATATAATTATTTTTTTAAATAGTATTAAGATGATTGCAAGATAATATATATTTATATATTTTTTTAAGCTTTTAATAAGTAAATACTTTGCAGATAAAGCTGATTGAACCTGAATATCTTAAAATGACTATAATTATATTTTTTTACTGAAACTATTCATTAAATTATAATATATAATTTTTTTATGATCAAAAGAGAAGAGCATAGAGATTCCAGCGCTTTAGAAATAATTTCGAAGAATTATGTATCAAGAAAATGATATACTATATCATTGAAATAAAGTCAAAGTAGAATAACATATGTAACACTTGTCCACCGCTTCATACGAAGAAAAACACGAATAAGAAGGCTTATGTCATGTCACGGAGCCACCACTTATCATTCGTGGAAATGGGACTGCAACGTTAGACCTACTAGTTTCCCTCAAAATGGCTTTGAATCTAACTCAAGTGGGCATCGAATATATGCACACACAAATTAGGCAAGCATTATTAGTTGGAGCAGGTGAACCGATTTTTTTTCAAAGCACAATTTGCTATGGGTTAATGGTTATAGCTAGCTATCTAGGTTGTCCTAAAATAGTACAATTGATTGGATAAAAATCTTCTTCCCTTCTTCGGTGTCTCTTTTTATGTTTAACACTAAAAAATTAAGTTTTAAGTCATGACTCTAAATTCTAAATCCTAAATCATAAACTTTGAACCCTAAAAAACAACCTACCACAAATTTTCTAAACCCTAACCTTAAATTTAAACCCTAAACTCTAAACTTAAATTTTAATGTGAGAGCATAAATAGAGACACCGAAAATGGCAAGATTTCTATTCCAATTGATTGGCCTTCTGTGATGAAGTTTCCTATACTTCAAACGGTCCACCATCCACCATTTCATCTTAGTTTAAGACATTAATTCAATGCTGCCCATCACGAGTAGAATTCGTCTTCCATTTACTTGTCTCTTATATATATTACCAATGATTTCATGTAAATGTTTACTCTCACAAAACCCAACCACATCCCTGTACTCACTGTGTTTTTCTTTAATTAACCACACGGAAAGTTTAAGGCAGCCTCTTGAAAGTTGAAACAAAGAAAAACATTCATTATATATGAATATATCCTATATATATCATCTGTCAGTTCTAAACAGCTTCAAACAAGTAAAAAAAAAAGGCAATTGGATGATGATCTCCCTTTTGTTTTGTTTTTTTACCATGATCCTCCTCCTAGTACTCCATTGGTCCAATATCCAGCTGAATTGCCTTGCTCCTTGTTTTGATAAACTTCGTTAGTGCTTGTTGAAATCGGTTTCATTTCACCAAAAGGGAAGAAAACCCTTCCGCCTGTACTTGGATTTTCAAGCCCATCGATCGAAAAGCTAAGGGTTGGTTTGTAGTCTTGCATGGAGAACCCATTTGAGTAAGATGTAGTAGTCGACTCTGGTGCTGGTGCTGGTGCTGGTGCTGAAACGAAAGAATTCAATCCTCTATATGTCATTCCAGTCTTAAGCAGTTCCAAAGCCGACGCCGAGGAGTACTTTTGCTGCTGATCATGGCTCGGTTGCATACCAGGGAAACCCAGGTTAAGATCTTGTTGACCATTATGGAGCTTAGGGTTTTGAGAAGACAAGACCGAGAAACTGTTTGGTTTTAGATCTGAGACTTTGTCTGAAGAAGAAGATGGGTTTGGTAGTAAAGATCTTCGGTTCTTTCTGGAACCACCTCCGACAGGAACATTCCTGAGAGAGCCACCTTCAGTCCAGTACCTTCTGCAAGTCTTGCAGAAGTATCTTGGCTGTGTGAGGCTGTAGTTGTTGTAGTAACAGAACTTGGTGTTGGTGGAGTTGCATCGACGGCAGTTCAATTGCTCCGGTGGTTTTGTTTTTTTCTCTAACATCGGCCCCCTTGAAGCCATCTCTTCCATGGGCTTCACCACACCAAAATCCTGAAAACCCTGGATATAAATATCAAGACAAAAGAACCAGACATATTAAAGAGAAAGAAACAAGAACACACGCAAATTAATACCAAGTAATAACAAATAAAACCTTTTTCCATCTCTTTATCAGTCAGTCATCAAACAGAAAAAGTGAAACCTTTATCAAAATGAAATCGACCTACCTGTGACCATTTAGCTGCATCCATTAATTCACGCAGAGAGAGAATTAAGTTAAGCTTCCTTTTGTTTGTGTGCAGCTGCTCTCATAGACAGAATGTTTTAGGCTGGCTTTATGTATTGGTTTTCACTTTATCAAGGATGAAAAAGAAGAAGATGAAGGAAAGAGAGGAGCTTGGGGTTGTTTTGACTACTTACAACATTAATTCTCTTTTGGTCTTATTTTAATATGAAAATCTCTTCTTCAATCTTATTGCAAGACTGATTTGTGTATATATATTTGTTTATTTGAATGTGGGTGGAATGATGAGTGTGTGGACTGTAGGTGGGTTTCTGCTTTTTGACCTCATAATGGGAAAGGTCCTTATTCTTGTTCTTCACCTGTTACTTTTTTTAGTTAAAAGATCCTCCACGCTGCTCCTCCTACTTTTTGATGTTCTTAAAACTAGTTCCTTTCTTTTGCTTGCAGATAAAGTAGTTTATGGATTTAATATAGAAATTCTCAGTTTTTTTGGTGTCCCTATTTATACTTTAAATTTTTAAAAAGTTACAATCAGCGATTTGGCGTGATTTAACGAGGAGGCGATTAGTTGTTGTTATTTTTTGCAACACACACCAATTGTTTGATTTTTGTGTCAAAGTGATATTTTATTTGTTATTTTCCCAATATGGTCGATATGCAAAGCTATCTACGCCAACAGGTTTCGACCTTATTCATTTCTAATTTGCCTTATCGTTTACATTGGCAAGGGCTTTGGAAGGCATGCAGTAACTTTTTTTATATTGACAGGGGCTTTGGAAGGCATGCAGTAACCATGGTGGAGTTGTGGACATTTTTATCTCACAAAAGCGGTCAGAACAAGCTCATCATTTTGGTTTATGAGAGTTGCTACTAGAAATGATACTTGGCGTATGACATGGAGGCTAGATGGATTTCGATTATTCGAATCATTCATTTCAGTTTCTTTTGCTAGACATGGGGGGCGATTGACATATTGGAAAATAAATGCCCAAAAGATGTTAATTTGGAGGAGACTGCGTCAATTGCAATGCACAAGTTTGACGTTATAAAGCAGGCTTCGCTAGCGATTCGTAAGGTTCAGAGGGTTACGAATGAGGATAATTTTTCAATTCTTCACAGGAGTGCTATTGGGTGTTGTAATCAGTATATCAAGCTTGAGAAATTGAAGGAGCATTTGACATCGGATGGCCTTATGGGGTTCACTTTGATGTGTATATCGGGTTCTTCGATATCATCGACGTTTGAGTAGACTAAAAAGAGATCAAAGGCGTTATATGATTCGACTGACATTTTTCGGAGATGGTTTGTTACAGTGGATGAGTAGTCGGAGAGTGTGGGCTTTATCGACAAAAGGGTCTGATTATCAGTATAGAGGGTGCTTCTTCATGCATAGTCCCAGGAAACTTTTCAGAATGTGGCTGCCTTATGGGGTTCGCTCATTGATTTGGATGGGAATATATTGCCACCATTCTTTTTTGAACATGGTAATGTACAAATTATAACCTCAATTTTACATAAAATTGATGAGTTAGTGTCGTTGCGTGTAGGTGATAGGTGTTTTACAGTGCGAATTTGTGAAGCAGAACATGTGATTCTTCCAAATTTGAGGTGCAATTGTATTGGATGAGGTGTCTAAGGAAACAAGTGAGGACAAAATGAAATAAGATCGTGAGGTTTATAATTTGGGGGAGGTAATGAACTTGTCGCGTTCTAGCCGAGTCATGGTGAAGAGAGTGAGACTAGTAATGGAGACACAAACAACAATCCCGTTCGAAATGATATTGATCGTGAGGCCTTGGTGCTACCTCGGTTTTAGAGGAATAATGCCCTTTGGGAAGATATTCTGTAGTTGGATGATATCGTATGATGGGTGGATAGGGAATGATAGGTTGATTTACGTAAAACTTTAGCAGATGAACCTTATCTTGAGAAGGTGATGAACAATTCATATGAGGAGATTTTATCCTTTTCTTCACAGTCGTGTGGGGTGGTTGATCGTGAAGTTGCTTTTCTTGATCTGACTTCCCCGAATAAGGCACAAATTATAGTTTATAATGGAGTTGATCGCAAGGTGAGTGCTATGTCCGAGATTGTGTTGAGTTTCTTATCCCCTTCTAAAAGATAAACTGTCTTCTTAGACCCGGAAGAGCGTAGGGTTGCTGCAGAACGTATGAAGAAGCGAGATAATGGTCGGTCAAAGTCGTAAAAGAATATGGTGTTTGTCGATTTGGTATGCTAAGTTTTTGAGACATTTTGTTGGCTCAGAAAGGTTCAGTATGCATTAGGTTCTGGTTTGCAGGTTCATAAATTGGGATGATTTGTTGCTATTTGTGTTGTGTAAGAGGGGTGGAGCAGATTCAAGGACTGGTTTTCTTGAGTAGGTTTGGAATGCTGGTGCTTGTGTGCAGGGTCTGTGCGTGTCAGGAGATGTTGTGTTGATATTGGTATAGTCACCTAATTTTATCCAACTCCCATTTTATTAATGTATATATATATGTATTATTATTATTAAGCCCAAAAGCAAAAAAAATATATATAGAGTCCATTAAAAAATAAAAAAGAGTTCATATACGAAATAAAGGCCCATTTGGCCCATTTAGTTTTTCTTGTATATATATTATTATTTTTTAATTATTTCATTATTAATGTATTTCTTGCATATCACAAGATCCTAATCACATCAGATATGGGAAGATTACAAGAGATCCTATCCAACAAGTATGAAAAGTGAAATTATGTGCAAGGAATTCTCACTGTGGACTCACGACAAATTTCCTATAGGATCCAAGCATTTATGGGTCAAGATGTCTTCTTACATATTGACCGTCTTTAAGTTAGCTTTCCAACGCATCTTGAAACGCCTTAATCGGACACCGGGAGCTCAAGATATGTTCATTTTACTGAAGACAGCGCGTGCAGAAAACTAGATACGAGATCAATACGAGAATTTAATTTTATTACGAATTTTCAATTATTTTATTGAATATTTGTAATTGGATTCAAGCTTAGACATTTTCCTATTTTTTCCAATTAATTTAGGACTATTTTGTGTGTAAAAAAAATAGTTTGATGCCCACATTATTCTCTTTCTCAAATGTATAGGGAATATGCTTTTAGGAATTTTGAAATTACACATTATTAAGGAAAAATTATAAAAAGAACAACGTTTGGGTAAAAATACCTTTAAAAATCAACTGTAATTTTTATTTCTCTTCAATATGGTGTTGTTTATGCGATACCTGGTTTAATTTAGATTTTTTTATTTAACCCGTTTGTGGGTGTTGTTTTAAGATTCTATTTCGAGTCATTTTGTGGTGTCTTGTGTTCATGTCTAGGCGTTGTCTTTCTCTGTTCCATGATCATGTTGTACTCTTTTTTTTTCATTTAAGATTAAGGAGTTTTTAATGAGACACATTATCATGATATAATATGTATGATGCTCTATCAATAAAATTATATTACTTTGCCGATAAAAAAAATTAAAGTTAAAATTTAGTTTTAAGGTTTATGATTAAAATTTAGAAAATTAAGGATAAGTATATTTTTTAAGGGCATAGAAAGAAGTACTAAAAATTAGAGATTTTTATTTTCACGATTTTACCATTTCTTTTTTATATATATATAAATAATTCCAATTAAAAGCACCAGAGAATAGTAGACAGTTCTCAAACCTTTGCTCTTCAACTTCTCTTTCTTGTCTGAAAATATTGGTGTCAGTTCATCAAGCAAACAAAATATGAATTTTCAGTAGAAAATAACCAACTTTTCATGAACTTTGAGATTTAAAATACGAATTAAATACAAAGATAAGTATTCAAATCCACCATGAACAAGTTTTGAGGAATGAAAATTGATGGCATAGCAGAAGCTACCCAACTCTTTCAAAAGGGAAAAGAAATTTATTTATAAAACAAAGTCGTAAAGAATAAAATTGAATGTTACGTTCAAAAAAAAAAAAAATTGAATGTTGGAGGGAGCCGACAGATAGCCGACAAAGGAGAAGGTCAGGTGGGGCCTAAATAATGCGATTTCAGTTTCCTCGAAACAACCATGGACTCAGAGAATCTCAGTTCCTCTTCCAGTTTGGTTAAAACATGGAAACTCCCTTGCAGTTTCACATTCATTCTTAAAGACTTGACACAAGGATGTACGAGTGTGTTGGGGTCGTATTTCATAAAATTTTAGATTCTAATATGATTTATATATTTTTATTAATATCTTAAAATTTTATAGGTAATTATTTAATGTACCGTTAATGAAAAGTTTTTTTTACAAACAGATTTTTAAGTTGTCGTGTATCTTTAGGGCCTCTAAATACTAAACTTTAAACCATAAAATCTATTTTCAAACCTTAAAGCCTAACCGCAAACACTAAAACCTTAAAAACTAGACGATTGCAGAAAAACAAATTTTCTTCCGACAGTGCATAGAAAATATTTTCTAATTTCATACCCTAAAATTTTATATTTTATAATTTCACAACTTCTAATAAAAATCACACGTTCGTACACACATGATACATCATTAAAATATTGCATATCCTTTCTTTTTTTTTGTTGTCCTTCTGGTTCTCAGGACTGACTCACATCACACACATAATTTTGATGGGTGAGTCTCCCAGCGAAGATTTTTTGCATACACAAGGCCACGAACTGGAGTGCTACCTACCTTTCTTTTCCACGAAAATTTACACAAGCCTTTTAATTTTAGGGTTTAGGGTTTTAGTTTATAGGGTGTAAAATTTAAGATTTATGATTAGAATTTAGAGTTTAGGGTTTGGAGTTTAGGTATTAGGGTTAGGTATTTAGGTTTTAGATTTTATAGTTTAAATATGAAGGGTTGTGAAAATATTTTTTACACGGCTTGTTTATCAAAATATAATATATATATATATATGAATTAGGATCCACTTACACTATATAAAACTCAATTAGTTTTACACTAATTCATGGCCATTAGACGGGTGAAATGGATGGATGAGATTAACTCCTTACTCTTTTTTCTAAGTGATAATCTTCACATATCCCACTTTCTAATCTCATCTATCCATTTCACTCATCCAATGGTCATGGATTAGTGTAAAACTAGTTGAGTTTTAGATGGTGTAACTGGATCTCATTCATATATATATATATATATATGGGATGAGATCCAGTTACATGGTGTAAAACTCATTTAGTTTTACACTAATCCATGGCCATTGGATGAGTGAAATGGATGGATGAGATTAACAGTAGAAAATGTGAAGATTATCACTTGGAAAGAAAAAATAAGGAAATAATCTTAGCCATTTATTACCCTCATCCAATGGTCCAAAAAATATGTAAAAATAATTGAGTTTTACACAGTGTAAGTGGATCCTAACCCTATATATAATCTTAGCCATTTATTACCCTAATCCAACGGTCCAAAAAATATGTAAAAATAATTGAGTTTTACACAGTGTAAGTGGATCCTAACCCTATTTACTACACCAAAAGTTAAAATTCATTATCGGAGGAAAGTTGGTAACAGTGAATGCCGAGCAAGATATTGTCGCTTCAGTTACCTCAGACACACCATATGTTTATACCAACGAAGAGGCGTGGAATACGCATTCAGGGCATTGAAGTTTATTAATGCTACTTTCGTTACTGAGGGGAACCCACTTCCTTGCCCTATGTTGTCCAGTTGTACCAAAATGGTAGTATCTGAGACCCTAGGAAGAGAGGCGAGGAAAACAAAAGGTTTGGGACAAAATCTACAAGGACGCCTCTGGCCTATCAACGTAGTCCATAAAGTTGACCAATTTGGACTTGGTTATAGACCGAATCTCTTGTAAAAGAGACAAGAGTAGAGGAGGGGACAAGAACAAAGGAAGGCCCGGCTTAGAGGGGAAGACATCCCTTGGACCCCTATAGCCTATACCAATTTCAAACATATCTTTAAATCAGGCGGACTCAGGAATTCTGAACAAGACATCCAGAAAGCAATTCAGGAGGGAGAAAAATACATTCGAAGAGAATTGGTCTATAAAGCCTTGGAGGGAATGGACGTAAACGTGATTTGCAAAGATAACAAGGTTGCCCGACCGTCGGCCAAAATTTTCCCATGTCTTCCGGGAGAATAACTCACCAATTGGGCCTGTGAGGATATGCCAATAACTGTTAGACTTGAATCAAAGTAATGCCCAGAACTACCACGCTGCTCTTGGCCCAAGAGTAACGTGCAGCTTTTGTAAAAAGGGCCACTATGTCACTATCTATCCGTTTTTAATAAAATGAGCCTTTTTATCACTTTTTCAAATGGCAGATATAACATTCATTCCATTCCATTTCATTCATGCACGTTTTCCTAATCATGCAGGCCTCTTAACAATAATTGTATGAATAATTCGGAACCTAATCCCGAAGTAGATTTCGAGCGACCCGCATGCTTGGCAGAAATAGACGAAAGAGATGATGAGGTCCCGGAGGAATTGTTGAGGATGATGGAAAAAGAAGAAAGCAGTCATTCCATACCAAGAACAGGTAGAGATCTTCAACCTGGGGACTGAAAAGGAAAAGAAAGAAGTAAGGATCGATAGTACATTATCATCAGAAGTTAGGAATGAGTTGGTGGAATTACTTTCAGAATTTAAAGACGTGTTTGCACAGACATATCGAGACATGTCGGGTTTGAGCATGAATATTGTGGTTCACAAACTTCCTATCAGGCCAGAATGCAAGCCAGTCCAACAAAATCTTAGGAGGATGAGAGTGGAGATGTTGCTGAAAGTTAGAGAGGAAGTATAGAAACAATTCGAGGCAGGATTCCTAAAGGTTTCCAAATACCCAGAATAGGTAGCCAATATAGTACCAGTACCTAAAAAAGGCAGAAAGGTTCGCATGCGTGTAGATTACAGGGACCTTAACAAAGCAAGCCCCAAGGACAACTTCCCGTTGCCTCGCATTAACACCCTGGTTGATAACACCGCCAGAAATGCTTGGTTGTCATTCATGGATGGCTTTTCAAGATATAACCAAATCAAAATGTATCCCGAGGACATGGAGAAGACCACTTTTGTGACCATGTGGGGGACCTTTTGTTATAAGGTAATGTCTTTTGGGTTAAAAAATGTCGGGGCAACCTATCAACGAGCCATGGTGACCATGTTTCACGGCATGATGTACAAGGAAATTGAGGTGTATGTAGATGACATGATAGCCAAATCAAGAACCGAAGGGGAGCATATCCAGAATTTACAAAAACTCTTTCTAAGAATAAGAAAATACCAGCTGAAGCTCAACCCTGCCAAGTGTACCTTTGCAGTTACATTTGGGAAACTATTGGGTTTCGTGGTAAGCTGGAAATGAATTGAGATCAACCCTGACAAGGTAAGAGCAATCCAAGATCTTCCACCACCTCAAACACAAAAGGAAGTCCAGGGATTCTTGGGAAGATTGAATTATATATCGCGGTTCATTTCCCAATTAACTGAGAAATGTGACCCCGTCTTCAAACTTCTTCGAAAGAACAACCCAGGAGTCTGGGACGAAGATTGTCAAGAAGCGTTAAAAAAATTTAAAAGTATCTGATCAACGCTCCAATTTTGGTGGCACCAGCGCCAAACAGGCCGTTGATCCTGTATCTAACCGTGTTTGAAAATTCGACGGGTTGCGTGCTAGGTCAACATGATGATTCTGGAAAGAAAAAAGGGTGATTTATTATTTAAGCAAAAAGTTCACCGAGTGTGAAGCACAGTACCCCTTGATTCAAAAATTGTATTGTGCCTTGGTATGGGCCACAAAGCGACTCGGGCAATACATGCTATATCACACCACCTACTTAATCTCACGATTGGACCCATTAAAGTTTCTAATGGAGGCACCAGCGCTCACCGGGAAAATGGCTCGTTGGCAAATGTTATTATCAGAATTCGACATTGTTTATGTGAATCAGAATGCGGTAAAATGAAGTGTAGTGGCAGATCTATTGGCAGGTTGCGCTTCAGGCGACTACGAATCGTTAGACTTTGACTTCCCGGACAAAGATTTGATCAGTACCATTCTAAAAAATGACCCCATCACCGAAGAAAAAGCCTAGAGACTTTACTTTGACGGAGCCTCCAACGCCTTGGGACATGGAATAGGGGCAGTGTTGATCTCTCCTGATGAGGTCTACTACCCTTTTACTAGTAGATTGGAATTTTTCTGCACTAACAACATAGCTGAGTACGATGCTTGCACCATGGGGCTTCGAGCAGCCATTGAAAGGAAAGTCAAAGTACTTTGCATTTTTGGAGACTCCTCTTTAGTGATCTACCAGCTTCGGAAGGAGTGGGAAACTAGAGATCCGAAATTGATCAAATACTATGAATTAATTCAAGATTTGGCCGAGAAATTTGAAGAAGTCATTTTTGTTTACTTGCCAAAGGAGGATAATCAGATGGTCGATGCCTTGACAACTTTGGCCGTTGTTTTCAATTTAAATTCGTCAGCCGAAATAAAATCAGTTGAAGTGCAGACTTTGGAGGTACCTGCCCATTGTTATAATTTGGAAAATGATGAAGATAGTAAGCCATGATACCATGATATCCTCCAATACCTCAAGTGCCAGGCTTACCTGAAAGAGGTTGATGACAATAATAAAAGAACTATCTGAAGGCTAGCGTCAGGATTTGTCATTGATGGGGAGATTTTGTACAAAAGAAGTAAAGATCAGGTACTGTTAAGATGTGTTGATACTCGAGAAGCGAAAGTTATTCTAGCCGAAGTCCACGGAGGATTATGTGGGACCCACGCTAGTGGATTCTCAATGGCAAGAAAGATAATGAGATATGGCTACTTTTGGTCAACCATGGAGGAAGATAGCTTTCGCTATTCCAAAAAGTGTCACAAATGTCAGATATACTCTGATAAAATACACTCCACACCAATTCCACTCCACACCATGAATTCCCCATGGCCTTTCGCTGCTTGGGACGTCATTGGTCAAATACACCCGAAAGCTTCCAATGGGCATCGATTCATCTTGGTAGCCATAGATTACTTCACCAAGTGGGTGGAAGTCGCCTCTTATGCAAGCATCACTAGAACGACGGTTTGCAAGTTTCTGAGGAAAGAAATCATATGTCACTTTGGTCTACCCAAAAGAATCGTCACCGATAATGCTTTCAACCTGAACAATAAGATGGTGAGCGAAGTATGTGAATAGTTCAGAATCGTGCACCATAATTCTACCATATATCGCCCTAAGATAAATGGGGCGGTAGAAGCAGCAAATAAGAATATCAAAAAGATCATAGCTAAGACCACGGAGACTTTTAAAGATTGGCACGAAAGGCTACCCTTTGCCATGTTTTCCTACCGAACCTCCATAAGAACTTCTACTGGGGCAACGCCGTCTTCCTTGGTATATGGCACAGAGGCGGTGTTACCCGTCAAGGTAGAGATCCCCTCACTCCAAATTAATGAGGTCAAATTGGATGAAGCCGAATGGGTGTAGACTAGGATTGTTCAACTAAACCTTATTGAGGAAAAAAAAGGTTGAAAGCCATTAGTCACGGCCAGATGTATCAGAAAATGATGATGCAGGCTTATAAAAAGAAGGTCTGCCTGAGGGGGTTTCGAGTAGGAGACCTGGTACTCAAAAGGATCCTAGAAAATCAAAGAGATTTTCGGAGAAAATGGATGCCAAATTGGGAAGGACCTTACGTCGTGAAAAAGGTTTTCTCTGGCGGGGCGATAATTTTAGCGGAAATGGATGGGAGAGAATTGAGTAACCTGATCAATTTAGATTCTGTCAAGAAGTATTACGCTTAAAAAAGGAAAAAATGAAGGAAAAAAAAAGAAAAAAGAAAAAAAAGAAAAAAAAAGAAAAGAAAAGAGAAAAAAATAAGAAAAAAGAAGAAAAAAGAAGGAGAAAAAGAAACGGATGGTTTAAGGTGAAAACCCGAATATAGGTGCCTTAAACCCAAATGAGGGTCTGAATTAAAAATCCGAAAAAGATGGTTCAGATATACAAAAACCTTCGGCATCTGATTGACAGGCCTGGTTCTGGAGGGAATATTATACTTCGGTACTCATATTGTTATGAGTAACCACCAAGGATGGCCAGCAAGAGATCTACCAAGGTCGATGGGTCTGTTTCATTCATGCAATTGACACAATCTCTTTCAATTCTTTCATATTTGCCATACTTGTCAAAATTGTCCCAATACTACATTTAATATCAATAAAGCTTCATTCCAATATCCATTGTCTGTTTCACAAACATCATGCAGATACATTAACATAGATCATAAAAACAAATGATTTCTCGACATTATTATGATTTAACCTATCAAGTGCAGGTTTGTTCCAAAACAAAAAAGAAGATAGGAATTCGCTAAGGATAGGGTAAAGAATCTAAAGAGTAAGAGGCAGGGTGCCCAATAGAGAAGGAACAAAAAGGAAGAAAAAAACAACAACAAAAAAGAAAAAAAACAACAAAAAACAACGCAAAAAAAAACAAAACAAAAAAATAAACAAAAAGAAAAGGGGGAATAAAAGAAAATAAAAAGAAAGAAAAAGAAACAAAATGAAAGAAAAGAAAAAAGGGTTTATAAATAAAAAACCTGAGAGGGCACGTTAGATCAAAAGATCAGGGACTCGAGGAAAATAGGGGCATGATGGACGAACCCGAGTACGAGATGGAATACCGCCATCACCAAGAGGAGGGGAGAAGAACAAGAGAAGGTTAAATTTGAAGAACCAAGAAGTTGAAGTGTCCAAGAAAATTGACTTCACTCATGCATCATACCTAGTTAGACACCCCTAAGTCAGGAGCATGCTAACCCATTTCTTCATAATCATTCAGCTTTTTCAGGTTTAAAGGAAGGATCGGACACTCTATAAGAGAAAAGGGGGGCAAAGCGAAGCAAAAACCTAAGAGAGGATCCCAAAGTAAAGAATTTCAAAATCTTCACCCTAGGATTTCAGAACTAAAGAGTCAGGAAATAAAACTTATCTTCAAACCCAAGAAGAATAAGACTTGTATCTAAGGATTTACTATTTGTTCAGTACCGCTTCGAAGGAACACATTTACACTCTTTGATCATTAGCGCTTTGGAGTATCATGTTGTTCGGTTCGCTTTTTGCCTTTTCAGGGAAAGAGGTTAATTGGATTCATTCATTGCTGTTTCGAAGGATTGAGCCTTGTGAAGGATAGTTGGCTCGCCTACTGCCGTTTTGGGAAGATATGTCAGTGCTGCCAGGTTTGTTTTCGGCCGTTTCGGAGAAACAAGTTGTTTTTGTTCATTCATGACCGTTTCAGAGGAATGAGTCGCTTGCTAGCAGGCCTGTTCATCACCGTTTCAGAAGGACACACCAGTATTGCGTGGTTTGCTTTTGCCGCTTCGAGAAAGTAAGTTATTCAGATTTGTTCATTGCCACTTCGGAGGAGCAAATCGTCGACAAGAAAGTCGGACAAAATTAGTGCTTATGGTCTTTGCTGCATTCTTGTTCCACAAGGACAAGCAAAGAGGGGCAGCTGTAATCACTAATTTTATCCAGGGAGATAACCCGTTGTTCTTACATTCTTAAATGAGGGCTTCACTATTTAAAGAAATGTTAACAGATTAGCATTGCTATTTGCCTTTACTATATGCCCCACTTTTATTATGTAATACCTTTTGATCAAACTATTAAGACTTTATTATTTCACACTATTAGATGTTACTATTATATCATCTTTGTTATATTAATTAGTATTACAATTATCAAAAGGACGTGACTAAATAAGTAAGCCCAATATATTTAAATAGAAAGCCCAAGTCTTTATTTAACAGTCCACTTACAACATAAAGTATAATGATACACAATCAGCCCAACAAGGCCCTAAATACATCAAATAACAAAAACCCTAATTATCTCTTTTCCCTGCGCAACTGATCTTAGGCCTTTGGATCTAAGATGATGATCAGACGGCTGAGATACACACAAAACATTCCAGAGAACCCCACACACCGCACGCGCGACTGCTCAAAAACCCCCATGAGTGCGTAGAATCCACGTGCGACTCTTCCATCTTCCACTCGCGCGTCTGCCGCTTTATTTCTCACGCGCGACGAATGATCATCCATTTCCATCACCACGCTGGTAGATCCAACGGCTCCCAGATGCCCTTGTTCCCTAAGCCATTCCTCACTTTAGTCCCCTCTCCTCTTCAGTCCGCCACGACATTCCAAGGGACAAGCGTCGCTCGCTATCTGACTGCCCTCCTCCATAGTCGGACGTCATGGTTCACTGGCAACGAAAAAAGTAGGGGCATTAAAGATAAACAATCGGCAGCAAATCAAAAGGACATCAAAAATCATATTATCAATAGAGGCAGCCAATAGGAATTTTCCTCTTTATTTTTAAACAAATGTAACTATCGGGTATAAAAAGAAACCCAACAGATATGTTAGGCATTCAGAATCTCAACCAGCAATAGAAAAACAGATTTCTAAGGTACATCTATCTTTCAAAGCATGCTTATAGATAGTTAAGGCTTAGATTTTACCTTCGAAGCCTATTTTCAATCCGATGATAAGCCTTGTAGTGTCATCCGGCGCTACAAAAGGTGAATCGGCAGGGGGAAAGGTGTTTCTTCATGTTTTGTTTCAAAAAAGAGGCTTTTCATTTTGGTTTTTAAAGAGAAGAGATATCTTCGTTTGCTTTTCGTTGAAACTTGGCTTAGATCGGAGCTCAGGGGAAGGAGATGAGTGTTTTGGGGGGGATATCGAAGGTTGCCGGTGAACGGCGATCGACGCGGCAGAGCACGACCAGATTTTGGGATTTAAGGCATTTTCTGGGTTTGGGGATGAACACCACGGCGGTGTTTATCCCCGTTCTAGAAAAGAAAGAGGGTTGGCGAGAGTGTTTAAGCCTAAGGGTTTATAAGCAAATGAGGTAAAACGTTGTGTTTTATATTAAGCCAGTTTTATTTTTGGTCTATTCGCTTTATGAGTCCCTCCGCCCCGTTCTTATTGCGCTAAGAGGGTCTCCGCATGGGCAAATAGCCCTTCTGGTCCCCCCGCCTGGCTAAATTGCGGTATATAGGCCATTCTGCCTTTTTTAATTGCCATTTGGGTCCTTGAGCTTCCTGCCGGTTTACAGTTACACCCCATGTTTTTTCTTCTTTTACTTTTGTCCCTTCAGTTTTGTTTCTTTTTTATTTTGGTCCCCTCGAGTGTTTTTTTTCTTAATCCTCATACATTTTTTTTAATTTCCCTATGTTATCTTTTTTTTATTTATGTCTCATTTTATTGTTTGGATGTGTCTAATAGATCAACTAGTTTATTAGTTTGTTTCGATATACATAATTGCCCTATGTAAAGCTTATTACATGTGTATTTTAATGCATAATACGTGATTTCCCTTTTTAAAAAAAAGAGAAAGTGACTTATAATATGTAGCTTTAGATATGTGAGTAAAAGTTCTTTAAAATTTGTATGATTTGAATTTTCTTTAAACGCACATAATTAGGCCTTTTAAATTCAAATATAGTATATCCTTTTAATGTGCATGTTTATATGTTTAGGGCCTTTATTTGGGCTTAGTTCAAAAATGAGTTTTTTTTTTTGTTATTTGAGATTCTAAATTAGACTAGGCAAGGTAGTTTGGCTAATTCGGGATCGTGTGCTCGTCTTATAGGGACACAATCACTTAATTAATCAAATTAATCTTAGGTTTTAGTTTTAAAAGCCTTAGTTAGGTTAGGCCTTCTTAGGGTGTGTTAATTTGTTTAATTTGTGCACCCGGCCTATGGAGGCATGGGTTTCAAATCAATTAGAAGTATGATTAGTCTCTGAAACCATAGTTAGATTAAGGTTTGAACTAGTTTAATTAATTTAAATTTATCCTTGGCTTATTGAGATAAATGTTAAATTCATTAAATTAGCTAAACGCTCTTTAATCACCCTTTTAGGATAAAACGGACAATTGGGCCTAGATGGACATCTAATTTAAAGTTGTGATTAATTAACTTGATTTATTTTAAATAGTATCACTGGCTCATTGGGATGCTAATTCAAAATTGATCAAATTAATTATCATCTATAATTTATTAGGGCTGTTTAGTTTTTTGGGCTTAGTTAATTTAGGGTTAATGTTGGGATCCCCCTCTAATTAGTAACTTGATCACTAATTAAACTACCATAATCTGGGCCTTTTATAGGTTAGGTCTTGCGTTGGGTCCTTTGTGTGTAATTTTGTGCCTTTGTTTGCCATTCCTTAATTGTCATTCATACGGCCCATTAATTTTGCATTAATTAATCTAAATCATAAAAGGGAGTATTTATTAATTCTGATATTTGTGTCGTAACAGTCCGAGCTTAAAGAATGTTGACCAAATATCTGAATTAATCCTTACCGTCCCAAGGTAAAGTTAAAAGTTGATGAAATCATTACATCATATCTTAACTGCTTGCACCATGCATAAATGTGACGTGCGGGATTCGAACCATAAATTAACACGACAGTCAGGCTTATTCGATGTCGGTTTAATCTATGGTCCGATGTATCATCAACCTTATTAATTAAATGTCCAATTAATTTGAACCTACAAATTTGATAAAGCCCGTTCAATTAAGGTTAATTTTCAATTAAGGTCACCGAATTAAATTCATTTCAAATTCTGACAATTTCCTTCAATTAAAAGCAACAAATATATTGGTACCGATTTCCGGGCGTGATGGGAGTGTTAATCCTTCCCCACACGTAACCAACTCTCAAGCCCTCTCAAAATGAATCTATGGTTTTGTGGTGTTCAACCTACCTTATCCAAGTGGCCGGTGGCGACTCCCAGTTTTCAACCAGTTTTCCAAAGAATTTTTTTAAACCAAGATTACAAAGAAATGATTTCTGAGATAACCCGTAGTGCTGAACTTATAAACTACAAAAGAAAGAAAGGAGAAAAGAAAGAAAACGTCGCTACAAGGGCTATATATAATTTATTAAAATTTAACTTTTTTAATAATATTAAAAAATAAATGTTTATTAATGTGCTGTGTATGTAGTTTAGATTTTTTTTGATTTCTCTTGTAATCATTTAATTTAATTTAATTTAATTTGAACTTATTTTCTTGACCATGTGTGATCGGTCCTATTATATTTGTCTACAATCATCATGTTTGAAAGTATAGATGCTTTGGTGGCTAACCCTAAAATAAAAGAAAATATTCTCATACAGTGGTTGAGGTTTGATGGGTTGATTTGAATCACAATTTTGAACGTGTAAGACACGGATGGATGTGGTGCTGTACACGTCATTTCTCCTCATTTCGTCCGTTCATTTGTTCAGACTTCACCCCCTCAACCTTCGTTATCATCACGCCAATGACGATGAATGAAATGCCCGTCTTTTACTGCTTCAATGTTTCCAGGTTTGGCTTGCCCATCGGTTCTTCAAGTATTCATCGACTTTACTTACAAGTTTAGTTTCATTAACAAGTACATACATGAACCCAACGAGCTGTTTCATTGGAAAAATAAATTATATTTATCTTAGGAGATCCGAGTCTAATCACTCTATTTACAAAATGTGTGTATCATCAAAGGGTTAAGAATATATATGAACAAATCAGTGGTGGATGCATATGGCTCTCACAAGGAGCATATACATCTCATTTTTTGGGAAAAATTTAAAAATATTGTTTAATTTGTAAAGGGAATATTATTTTACATACTCATTTATAATGAAAAAAGGTGTAGTAAAATTTGGGTAAAACTTTGATACAAAGGCTGTGTAAAACTAATAGTAAAATTTGGGTAAAACTTTGATACAAAGGCTGTGTAAAACTAATTTTATACAAGCATGTGTATTTACACTACAAAAATTCAAATCTTAAATTTCTAACCTAACGCTAAAAGCTAAACTCTAAACCCTAAACCTTATACCCTAAATCTTAAACACTAACCTTAAATTCTAAACACTACAACTTAAACCCCTAAGCTTTAAACCCTAAACTAAATCCCTAACCCTTAAAACTAAAAGGCACGTGTAAACTAAACACTATAGCAAAACAGGTCTTTCGCGGCATTTTTTAGCTCTATAGCGGCGTTTTTAGCGCCACTAAAAACATTCCCGGCGCTTAGAAAAACGCCGCAAGAAGTGCAGCTGAAACCAGCGCCACAACAATTTGCGGCGTTTTGGGTAACAAACGTCGCAACAAGTCAAGATCTAAAGCGGCGTTTGTGTTTGAAAACGCCGTGAAAAACCTGCTCTATAGTGGTGTTTGCAAACGCCGCAAAAACTGTTCTCTAGTGGCGTTTGTAGAACCAAACGCCGCAAAAAACCTGTCCTATAGTGGCATTTGTGTGTGCAAACGCCGCAAAAACCTGTTCTATAGTGGCGTTTGTGTTTGAAAACGCCGCAAAAAACTGTTCTTTAGTGGCGTTTGTTTTTACAAACGTCGTGAAGAACACCATGTTTCCAAAAAACTCAAATAATTAAAAACATACTATATATTATATAATAATCTAAAATACATTACATTCAACATCAGTATCGTAAATCAACTACAAAATCTTATGAATGACGAAATGCATGTTTTGCTAATATGAAATATCTACTCACCACAAAATACTGTGAACAAACAGGGCATTCATGTGGCTTTCCTTTCTCTAGCCAAAACCAGACCACATCATGCTCATCATTTGTATTTTTTAAATAGTTAAATCAACTAATATTAGTTCATGCGGAACGATTCAACTTTGTATAAACACAGGTCCAAACCTAGAAGAGCAGAAACAGATATTTGAAGAAAGAAACATACTGTCTTCACCTCCTGGGCATCCAACTATTCTTTTGTTGTAGTAGGACATGATTCAACTATTCATGTGTTACTGTCATTGCCTGCTTTGCCCTGTCTAGATTACCAGCTTCCAGTTCATTCGATACTCTTGCGCTGTGAGGGGAGAGAAATGGTTGTAACAAAAATTTCCGACTTATATTTAAGTTCGAGTGCAAGAGGACTAACCTTACTGCAGCACTAAAGCCATATGTGATCATGTATGCAATGTCTACGGTATTTACACTACAGTTGATATTAAGAGAACAAAAGTCCGTCACAATTAAAGCTCGAAAAAAATGGATAAGAAAATATACGATGAAAAAATATAGAAAATTTACTATTTACTATATATAATATTGTCATTATAAAAAATTCAATACGAAAATTAAACAATGTCATTATAAATTGTACTTGCACGTTTCGTTAATATTTTCAGTGTTTTCCATTGTAGTTTTCTTAATTCCCAGATGTATAACCAATCTTTGGAATAGAGGGATGTAAAAAATTATTCATTTTTTGGGGGACAGATTAGCTCTGTTTTACAGTCTAAACAAACTTTTCTAATCTCGATTGTCACTAAATATCACAAAATTTTCTTTGTTGAGGGGAATGGGCTATCCAAGGTTTCAACCCAGAATTAAATGTGCCTTCTGTCACTACAATGTTCTGTAAAGTCTCAAATTAGCAATTAAGGTAAGATAAATCTAGATTTTTCTTCTAAAATATAGAAACCACATTCAGGCATTTTCTTCTGTTGCAGTTTAAGCCACTGAGCCTGAATGAGTAGTGACTCAGTACGTTAATTATCTAGCAAAAACTTGGACAAAGTGAACTAGAATTGGTTAATACCTTTCGAGTTTACTATTTGGATTTTGTATTCTGGCTTTCACATGTAGAAAGAATAGTTTTGTTTTGAACTATGTTCTACAGCTAACGAAAGAAACGATATCCATATTGAAATCGATGCCGCCATGGGAGCACCTCTGAAACCAAGGCTTGTCTTATTTACCAAACTGTTAACAATCCCAAAATGGATACCCAATGTAATGACAGAGAACACGACTAAAGGTAGAACAATTCTTTGTGTCTGAAGAAACCTCAATAAGTTTTGCAGAAAACCATAAGCAAACAAACCAGGAATCAGATACTTCATGTAAACAACAGCGATTCTTGAGATTTCAGGATCTTGATGAAGCAAAATAAGGGTTGGCTCGGTGAAAAACCACAAAATGGATATGATAATGGAGAAAAATAAAGAAATAATACAAGAGATTTCTATAACAGAAATCTTCAATCCTAAAAATGTAACATCACAAGAAAGTTCTCGCATTTTAAAGACCAAACATCGACATCCAAAGAAAAGAAATTCACCTGAAGCTCAGCCTCAAGCTCCTCACGCTCATGACCGGTGGCGATAGACATTACATCCTCAACCTTCTTCACGACACTCTCCGCTACAGAAACCAGAAAAAAATCAAAACCAGATAAACAAAGGAGATTTCTATAATTTCGAATCAAAATAACTAATAATCTAAAATATTCAAGCAGAAATGATAACGATTCATTTGACGAGGGTAGAAATAATAACGATTCATTTGTCGAGGGATCCACGAAAACTGGTGTTACCTGACGCGGCGGAGAAGTGACTAGTGAGGAGATAAACAGAAGGTGACGACGAATCGTTATATTTGGACAGGAACGGCGCCGTCCTGGGAGCCGATCGGCATGGAGCTGTTGCTAGGGTTTTAAGCTGTGAAATCAACAGCCTTCTCCACATACTAGGGCTTTTTTACTCTTCTTTCCTTTTTTCCATAATACCGTGTCTTTTTTAATTTTTTATTCCATTTTCCCAAACGCCGCTAAAAGTAGACCTAGCGGCATTTGTAAAATTAAACGCCGCTAAAAGTAGACCTATATCGGCGTTTGTAAAATCAAACCGCTAAAAGTAGACCTATTTCTGCGTTTATAAAAAACGCCGCTAAAAGTAGACCTATTGCGGCGTTTTCTACACAAACGCCACTATATGTTATTATTTAGTGGCGTTTATGCTAAAAATGCCATGAAGTTTATCATTTTGCGGCGATTGTACTGTAAACGCTGTGATAAGTACAATATTCGCGGCGTTTCCCCTAAAAACGCCACCAAAAGCGCCGCTATATACCAAATCTGGTGTAATGAAAGTTTACATGACCTGTGTATCAAAGTTATTCCCTTAAAATTTTGGACCCTTGTTTGTGAGATTCTAGATTCGCTATTGGAACAAATACTATATTATAATCACTTTTAGACTATTAAAAAAACAAGTACATACATTATTATTAACTAGTGTGTCCTAAGCATGTAAAAACTATATTTCATTTTAGGTTTAAGGTCCTAAGAAACTCTTAAACTTTTGGGAAAAAATCAATTAAGCCTCTGAATTTTTTTGCACTCAATTAAGCACTTGAACCAAGAAATTGAATCAATTAAGCCCCAAGAAATTGAATCAATTAAGCCCTTGAACCAAGAAATTGAATCAATTAAGTCCTTTGACCAATTTTGACCATTAAATCTTGACAGTTATTTTCCTTAGATACTACTGACACATGATACACTACAGTTCTATCATGTTACATTTACATATTTTTTTAAATATATATATATATTATAAATTTTACAAGTTTCTTAGGATTTTTAAAACTTTTAAAGAATTTTTTAAATAAAAATTCTAAAAATGTCAAGTGGAAACATTGTGAGTCTGTAACACAATGCACTGCACCAAAAAACTGGCAAGATTTAATGGTCAAAATTGGTCAAAGAGCTTAATTGATTCAATTTCTTGGTTCAATAATTTAGTTGGGTGCAAAAAATGTTCAAGAACTTAATTGATTTTTTTTAAAAGTCCAGTGACTTCTGTCACCCTTAAGCCATATTTTTATAATCAAACATATTGTTTAGAACAAACTAATATGATTTTATACTTATTTATTACGGTGAACAACTTATTCTCTTATGATTTTTAATAGTCTTAAGGTGATTACAAGGTAATATTTGTTTAATTTTATGATTCTTTTCGAAACAAAAGGTATAGAAAGTTGAATGTCCTAAGATCAATTTTTATTATGGATTTATATACTTATACTATATAAAAAGCTTGAATTTGAAAATTGGAGGTAAATTGATCATCTCTAAATAAGATAAGAAAAGTTTTTGTTAATTTTCATATTTTTGATCAATAGTATGAATTTCATTCAAGGTAGAAAAATTATGCAACCGTATTACGAATGCCTCATTAAAAACATCCTTAAGGCTAAATGGAGGAAAAGAGTACCGATGATAATACAAGACAAAGGCAAAGACACGCGAAAAAAACAAACCCCAACAGCCCCATGAAGAAGCCAACAAACGCACAACGACAAACCCCTATGTTGTTGCCCACACAACCATGAAACGGGAAGGGCAAACAACACGTACCAACCAATCATCTAACATTGAACATTGCACACATTGCCTCAAAGAAATATGCAGCATGAAATAAGAAAACCATCATCTCAAGCACCCAATCACGCAAAACCAAGACGTATGAATCACACCCTTTCTCCAACGCATCTGCCACAGCGTTAGCCTCACAAAAAATCAAATGAAAACACATACAAGTTAACACACGACATACCTCGTCAATTTGGTTGAACCACTGCCACAAGTTCTGTAACGATCCGAATTTCAAAATCTAAGGGTCAGTTTAACCCAAGTCGTGGGCCTCTTGTGTCAGGCTAAGATGTCAGGCCGCGGAAGGCTCCTTTAGGTGTTTTGATGGGTTTCCTTATTTTGGGGCTTGGGTTGGGCCTTGGGGATGAGGAAGGAAGAAGGTAGAGGGGCATTGGGGTAATCTACCTCCCTTTTCAAAGAGGGAAAGGCTGGTGGCATTTATAATTCTGCAAAAATAAGGGAGGTTAGATCACCCTTATCCCCTTATTGCTTTTCCTCCACTATTTCTTCTTCCTTTCACCATTCACCTAAGGCAAAGGCTTAATCTTTATTAGATTGAAGCCAAATTTCGGAGCTAAGGTTTGAAATAAGTTGTTCTTCATCCAAGGATCTATATTTTGAGGTAAGAATCTATAAGTTTGGTGGAAGTTGGAAATGATGAGCTCTGTGGGGGGTTTAGAGAAGATGAGTTTAGAGTTGAGAAATTCTTTTTAGCACTAGTTAGGTATTTTGAGTTTCATTTTCATCCCCTACAAGTTGTGTAACTCGTTTTACAACTTTCTTGTGTAGTGAAAGAAGTTGGAAATTCCTCTAAGGAGCTTGGGAAAGGGAAGGCTTAAAGAGCTTGGCTAGAGGCTTCTTTACCAACTTTAGAATCAAGGTTAGTACACTATTAACTCTATTGTTTCATGCACATCCTAAGGATGATGCTTTGTGTGCTCAATTTGATATATATGGTTGTTTTCGGGTGTTGAGTGCTTGAGACATTCTTTAATGGCAAAGTGAAGATTTCGTGTTAATAACTTGTAAAAATGGTAGCAAACCACCCATATAACTTCCATAAAATGTAAGATGGAGTTAACGAGTTAAAGGTCAAATTTTGGGGGCTTAGGAAGTGATTTTTCGATCTTAGGAAGCCATTTTTGGGCTTCGGTATCGGTATATGGGAATGTAGTATCGATACCCTAGTGTTTTGGGTTTAAGAACACTATTCCATTAAGATGAACTATGAAGGGGTACTGGTATGGTGTTCAACCAGTATTGGTATGCCTTGTAATAAGGTATCGGTATGAAATTCTAGTAAGCTTAATTCGTATCGATACGTATGTGAGTATCGGCACCCAAGGGGTACCGTACCGATACGTGAGGGCCAGTATCGGTACCTACTAGGCAATCTGCCCGAAAAATACAATTCAAATTCGATAGGTTGATAATTCGAGGACTATGGCCCAATGGGCTTCTAATGTGATAAAATAGATGGTAAAATTGAAAAACCAAGATTCAACCCTCATATACGAGTACAATGTGTAATAACTTGGTAAATGTTGGGTGACTTATTTGTAATAGCAACCATAGAGATCTTTGGTGGATCGTGTGATGTTTTTTGCCAAGTAAAGGCACCTAAGTGGATGAGTCACCTTTGATTGATGGGATTTGGATACCTATAGAACGTGTTGCAACACCATGAGATGAGATGCTGGATGTATGTTCCCGAGGCTATATGACATCGGGCCTTATTCGATGATACTCGATGATAGATTTTGAGTATAAGTGCATGTTCTCGAGGTTATGTGACACCGAGCCTTACTCTAGGTTCTTTTGGTATGATGCATGTGTGCTTTGTGAGATTAGTGCATCCTTTGCTATTTGCTATATGTTTAGGAAGCTAGAGGTTGCGCCAAATGTTATTGTATTGCCATGTTATCATCTTCAGCTATATGCTCATATTTATGATTTGCTTGAAACATGGTTAAGTGGAAGTGTATCCACTAATCTTCGTTACTTGGTAAATGTTGGGTGACTTGTTTGTAATAGCAACCATAAGGATCATTAGTGGATCATGTGATGTTTTGTGACAAGTAAGGGCACGTGTTTGGATGAGTCACGTTTGATTGATGAGATCCAAATACTTAGAAATCGTGTTGCAACACCATGAGATGAGATGTCAGATGTATGTTCCCGAGGCTGTGTGACACTGGGCCTCACTCAAAGTGTATGTTCCTGAGGTTTTGTTACACTGGGCCTCACTCCAGGTTTGTTTGGTATGATGCATGTGTGCTCTGTGAGATTAGTGTATTCTTTGTTTATTGTTGTGTGTTTAGGCGGCTAGAGGTAGCGCCAAATGTTATTGTACTGCCATGTTATCATCTTTAGCTACATTATCATATTTATGATTTGTATGAAACATGGTTGAGTGGAAGTGTATCCACTGAGCTTCGTTAGCTCAGCATACGAAATCATTGTTTCTGTTCGCATGTTAGTAGGTTGGCGTGCATTGTTGGAGCACCATCAAAGTAGGACTTCAATATCGACTTGTTCCGAGTATAGTACTTAGATTATTAGGGATATGTATTCGTAGGACCTTATGTCTTGTATTGTAACTCTTGTTTTGGGATTTTAAACTTGGACTTGAATGTTTTAATTTTGTTTTTTTAAATAAAACTCCTGGGTAACGTTTTTAACTACTTATTTATGTTGAAATATTTGAACTCAGTGGATTTTATGGAATTGATGTGATTTGGGCTAAACCAGGTTTAGAAATTTATGATAACGGGTTGGGCTTGAGTCCCAAATGTGACATCTGAGTTGAGGGCATTATAAGTTCTATGGTCGTTTCGTCTCCCACAAAAATCACATGCTCTTCAAAAACGCATGGAATGTAAACATTGGTCAACCCGCAAGACCACTCATCGTCAATCCACACACCCCACACAATCACATAATGTCTCGCTATAACTTTAGACTCTAGGTGAAACCTCGACTCTTCCCAGATTACTAGCAGCATCCCTGACCGACCAACCGAAGAAGAGTAAACATAATCAAAATTATCAGTCGACCAAATCATACGAACAAACTAAAATTCAATTTGACGAACTAATTGATCATTGATATCTAATTTATTGACAAACTAATTTAGATTGGATAGACTCGCCAAAACATTCTAAATTCAATTTGCTCCAATCACAATGCTAGGGTTCAAACCATTGACTTTGCTTAAGAAGCATAACACCTCATGTCACTCGACTAACTAATAGTTGGTTTGTCCTTGTCACTAGTCAGTTTTAAAAGTGAGCAATTAACGAAAAATAACCACAAATTTAAAGTTTTCTTTCAGCTTTACATAATTTTAATTAACATAGTATCATAATTAGTACTCAAGGTTTACGCATTATATTAATTTGATCATAATTCTAAAGGATTCAACACATAATTACACATTTTGTATTTAAATTTGTTACTTTTGTTGGATTTTTTAGAATTATGATCAAATTGATATTACATATAAATGTTAGAGGGTTATTTTTAATCAAAATTATATAAGATTACTAAAAACATTAAACATCGTGATTAGTTGTTCTTAATTACTTTACTTTCGAAATTAACAGATATTAAATTACTTTTAAGGGAGACTAAGTTATTGTTGAAATACCAGGTCTTTATACCTTACAGGGACGGAGCTCTCTTAGGGCCCAAAGGACCCCGACCTTTGTTATAAAATTTAAATATTGGTAAATTTTAGTCAAATAACAATTTGGTCCTTGTAAAAAATAAATATTTAAATTAAAAAAATACAAGAGTTTATTAAATATATAATCAAGTAGGGGTTGAACTGAAGAAGAATGAACTTGTGCCTTCAAATTTTTTGATCCAATTACAGTTTAGGTCTCTATAAGTTTAAATATTAGACAAATTAGGTTTTGTCCCATAAATTTTGAGTTTAAATACTTAATAAGCTCTTGCATTTTTGAAATTCAATATTTTGGCCTTTGCCAATGTTTGATCTTGGCTCCATCCCTGATACCTTATAAAGTGATAGAAGTTACCTATAGAGCTTATAGTGGGGTGTACAAGGTTTGGTTCAGTTCGGTTATTTTTTTTGATAATCCACTGATTTTCGGTTCGGTTAATCTCGATTATCGGTTTTTTCATAATAACATTATATTTTTTAGATTTTTATTTTGTCAAGATAGATTTATTTGATGACTTTCAAATATTATTTAGTAAAATTTTAAAGTATTTTTCATAAATATTTCTTAAAAATTTAATTTTCAAGTAAAAATAATAATTAATAATTCATATATAATATTTCAAAGTTATTTCATTATTTTTAAGTATAAAATAATGGTTTTTACATTAAAAATATTTAAAATTAATTATAAATTAAATAAAAACTCAAATTCGATTCAATTAACTATGATTTTTAAACTTGTGAACCATAAATCGTTCAAACATATCGATTCAAAGCGATTTTCGATTTTTTCAGTTTGACGTGCTCAGCCCTAACTAGGGATGGGCATTTCACCTAGACCCGATGGGTTCCGACCAAACCCACCTCGATCGCGTCAGATTTTTTGCGCGAAAAAGGTCAGGTTCGGGTCGGGTTTTTTTAAGAGTGAGTTCGGGTTAGGTTTAGGGTGAAAAACTCTGACCTGACTCGAGACTAATAGTGTAATTTTCTCTTATATTTTTAGGGATATTTTGCAATAATACCCCCTCGTTACATATTTTTTATAATTAAGTCCTTAAAATTAATTTTTTTAAATTAAATTCCTAAAACTAATTATTTCTTACAATTAGGTCCCCTAAAATTAATTTTTTATAATTAAGTTCCTAAAATTAATTTTTTTATATAGATTAGGTCCGAGTTGATGTAGATAATTCTCGGGTCGGTCAATTTTTAAAGAATCGGATCGAGTCAGATTCAAATTTAAGATAATTATTTTCAGGTCGGGTTTGAATCGGCCAAAAACCTGATCCGACTTGTGCCCATCCTATAAAAGAGAAATCTTCCATATTTTAAGTATTTGGTCCAGTTTTGACCACCATTTTCATTTCGGCCCATTCCGGGTAGAGGTATTCAATGGTCTAAGGCTGACCCTGAAGCACAGAAACCAGTCAGGCCTTGGTTTAGTATAACTTTGGACTCTGGCCCTGCTCAGGTTTCGAGTTAGCCAGATGACCCAGTTCCCTTCTTAACTAAATGATAGCAAATCATATATTTTTTACATCAAAATTTGTAATCAAATGAAAAGGCAAGAATATGGACCACATACTATCAAAATCGATATATAGATGTTGTTAAAGGGGAAACAAATGTGATGTCAATGTAACGGAAAAGCAGATACGCCACGTGATAATGCTTTAACCCCAAATTTTTTTTATATAATTATCGATATCTTACGTGTTAATTGATCAATTCGAGTCGAATAATACAAAAGTCTATTATAAGGGTGATCTTTCTAATTCAGTTTTTCTATTTATATCATCAAAATTTAAAATTATAATATTATTTAAATAAAGTAATGTCTTATTTTACTACACCAATTGATAGTGATAAAAAGATATTTTTAGTTGAAGACGGAAAAGATGACATGAGAACCATACATTTAGGACAAAATCCGGGAGATTTTTATGAAGTGTTTGCTTCACCACTAGTTTTTTTTTTTTCAAAAGAGCTTAGTTCCATGCATTTGCCTATTCTTTTTTCTTATGGTTTTACCACCTAACTTGGAATATAACTTTTCCCTTCAATTCTCGTTCTTATCCAGAACAAAGTTCTGGTTTACATTTACCCGTTGACGAGCACAACTTTTGCTTTTCATATTCCCATTTTTACGTTGTTAATTAGGGACAAAAATTTTATGCCTTTTTTACCTTTTTTATACTTCAACGCTAAAATATTAAATTTTAAGTCTTAACTTTAAACTTTAAATCTTAAACCCTAAAAATACACATACTCTAAACTATAAACCTAAACTTAAATTTTAATGGGACACAAATAAAAACACCGAAAAAGAACAGAGTATTTCTATTCATTCCTATTTTTGTTTTCTGCATAATTGTGCATATCAATATCATAGCATCAAATGCAGCCAAGACGACGAATTCTGATAGGCACACCAGGTCTTGTTCAATGGCCCAGCATGCCCTGCCTCATCTCAATCAAAACCAAATCATGTTAAACTTCCATATTTCTGCTCATCTCATTTGCCTTTAGAGTCTCTCTGGATTCATGTCGCCTGTCGGTGGTACTGCAAAACAGACTCTACCTCGAGATTATGTTTATAAATCTCTCATTTTTAAAAAAAAAAATGGGGATGTACACAAAATTTTATGTAAAAAGATACCAAATATAATGTCAGTCCGTCTCTGCTCGTAAAAATACACTTGATATCATATTTTAACTTGGCTATGCCTCTTCTTCCATGCTTTTCAAATAAACAGTAGATTCCTAGTCATTTCATTGCCTCCCAATAGTGTCACATCTTTAATTTTCCATGGAAAAACGGTCCAAATAATTAGCCATTGCTTGAACATATCCCGTACTATACAGATTTTCATGCAGCGTCAGCGACATCATTTCGAGAGAGAGAAAAAAACATCAGAGTAATACAGTGCAAACTGCTGTAACTCTCAAAACACAATCATTATGTCTGTACAAAACTCAAACATATATAAAAAAGAAACAACAAACAAGTACTACCTACTACTAGTAACTAATTAAGTATGATATTGGAAAGCTAAGCTTTTCAATTAAGTTGATGACATGAGTTTGATCCTTCTCCAACCATAAACAACGCAATAATACGTCATTTGAAAAAGGAAATGTGGGGTGATAATGTCACCACTTCTTGTTGTTTGCATGCTTTGGTTCCACACGATCGCATCACCCTTTTTTAATGTGTGGCCTCTAATAATACCATGCATTACGATGGCAACCGTCACTAAAGTAATAATAACGATGAAAACAGTCTTCATGTAGCCAAAAAAGGGGGGTCGAATAGTTGACTGCTTTATGTTTGATTAGACATGAGACATCTGGCATATCAACAAAGGAGAAATTGAGGAAGCAATTTGTAATAATTCAACAGCCACAAAGATTGTATTAATGATCATATGATTGGTCGGCCTGATTTTTTTGGCTAAGAAGAAAATCTATGACACCCATTTAGCGTCGACAACTGTTGAAGGGGTCCACGAAATTCTTTTACAGAAGCATCTGGAAATTTTGATGAGGTTAAATCTGCGGGTCATAAAGCATAATATATGTATATTGTAGTGGTTTTTTTTAGGAATGTTGATGCAAGATGTGCAGTTGGAGGTTAGTGACGGTTTACATGTGTTGAGACTTGAGAGTTGCTTATGGCGGCTCCAATGTGTTTAAAGAAGAATGGATGTTCTGAGTGAGATTAACAAAGTTTTGGTATGTAAAATTTGAGTTTGAGGTTTTTTATAGGCTTGAAGCCTGTTGTGTTGTGGGTCTCTTCGAATAAGTGTATGTTAAGTTGGATTAGGGGTAAAGTCGTTGAAAGTTTATTATTCTTTTTCTTACATTAGGTATTGAACTCGGGACTCGAGAGACAAGGTGAACTCTTGACTACTAGACCACGATTGAGGGTTTAGAGTCATAGAGAGTTGTTTTATTAAGGGACTTAACCGTACCTTAGAGGCTTAGAGAGTTGAGTAAGGTTTATAGGAGACTTTACCGTATATGAACTTTGATATGATCAAAAGAGATTCTGGACATTGTAATAAAAACTTGTAGGAGCGGGGGCCATGTTCTTGTAGGTGAGATACTATGAATGAAGTGATTATGTATAATAAATTTTGGCCAATGTGTAGAACAAAAATCCTTACTTATTTTTAATATTTCTATGTTTACTCCAACACAAAAAACTAAACTCTATACTCTAATCTTAACTCTAAACCTAAAAACTAAATCATACACTTTAAACCTTAAATTCTAAGTCTCAAATCATAATCCAAAATCTCACCTCTAAACTTTAAATTATTATTTTGAAGTGTTGCATAAAAACATAAAAAGAGGGCAAAATATTTATATTCGTTATTTTAAGATTGAAAATTAAAAGTAAAAATAAATAAGAATTCGTTTTCAATATTAATTGGGCAGTGGGAATAATATTGTCAAAGTGGGGCAGTAGGAGACATGGCGAATAACAAAATAAGATTCGTTCAAGTACAGCAGGCGGTAGTATGAAAGAAGTGCATTTATTGCCAACCAAAACATAGAATATTACATTATATTTTTTTGATTAATAAAGAGGTATTACATCTTTATTCTGAATTTATCTTTATTCTGAATTGAAAGTTATACAAGATGAGATAATATGAATATTTATAGTCATTAAGCCAACGAGTGGATCTCTAGAATATTACATTATTTGTTCATTGGCTTAACTACAAAATAAGTGCCCAAAGTATTTTCTTTTGCAATAAGTGCTTAAAGTATTTTTTGGTTAAAATATGTGTATAAAATTTTATTTTTTGTTAAAATATGTGTCTAAAGTTTCATTTTTTGTTGAAATAAGTGTCTCAGATGATTTTAAAATAAATCAAAAATAAAACTTTAGGCATCTATTTTAATCAAAAAATATTTTTCTATTGTAAAAAAGACATAATTTAAACACTTATTTTATAATTAAGCCTTGTTCATATAATATAAAATACAAAAATGAAAATAATAACTAAAAAATGGAGATGACCAACTTATAATATTCAAACTCTCTAGATTTTCATATGAGAGGTCGGTCGGTCGGTCTGAATTAGGAATAATGACGGGATGGCGCATGCGGGCGAATTCAGACATGCTTTTGAACTGTGATTATCGATTCGTCCATATAATGTAAGATTACTTCTAGAATAAGATCAAAGTTACTTTTGAAATTAATAACAAATATTAATAAAATAAATTTTAAAAATAGGCCCTTAATAACAAGTATTAAAAAAATTGGGTTTATAATAACAAGTATTAAAAAAATTTAAATTTTAAAAAGTATGTCTCTAATAACAAATATTAGAAAAAATTATGCCTCTAATAACAAGTATTAAGATAAAACTAGACCCCTAATAACAAATATTAGAAAAAAATAAATTTTAAGAGTATGTCCATAATAACAAATATTGTAGAAAAATTAGGTCTCTAATTACAAGTATTAGAAAAAAATTGGATCTATAATAATATGTATTGAGAAAAAATTAATTTTTAAGAATATGTCCCTAATAATAAATATTAAAAAAATTAGTAAGTATTTGAAAAATGAACCTCTAATACCAAGTATTGGAAAAAAAATGGACCCTAATACTTCTAACAAATATTGAAAAAAATTGAGGCTCTAATAACAAGTGTTAAAAAAATTAGGGCCCTAATATCAAGTATTGAAAATAATTGAATCCTTACTAGCAGTATTAAAAATCAAATTTTAAAAGTAAACCCCTAATAATAAGTATTAAAAGAATTGGGGTTTACTTTGGTATTAAATTAAAATTTCCTTTATTTATTCTTGAAAATCAATTTGGAGTCGCCACCGATCACTTTGGTAGACCGAACACCATAAAAAACTAGAGATTGGTTTTTTTAAAATTAGGGATCGAGAGTCGGTTACATGTGGAGAAGGATTAGCACCCCTAAAAAGGCATGTTATCGGTACCTTATTAATTTCACGTGGCATTTTGGCATTTCGAACAATAATTTGAATTTAATTAATTCCTTAATTGTTAACTGAATTTCATTTCGAATGGAGATATCCTTTTGTAAGAAAATACATTTTAACGATTATGAGTTTTGAAACATCCAGTTAATTTAGGATACTTCAATTTATATTCAAAAATGTATCTCAACACAAAAGGTTTTTAATGCATGTTCATTTATTTTCTTGTCAATTTTAAGTTTAAACCTAATTAAGGATCCAATTAATTAATTAAAGAATCTATGAATATTATCGAATTTAGGGTTTTTGTGATAAAAACCAAATGCTTGGGCACTATCCATATTAAGCCCTAAACCAATAATATTCCTAATTATTTAGTGACTCGAACTATTTAAACTTAATCCTAATTTTAATTAAATTAACTATGTGTGATTTACAATGTTTTAAGTTTAAATAATATATTAAATATTCAACTAAAATGTCCCCTTGATTAACATCTCATTACAATGAGACACTAATCAAATTAGAATATTAAAGTTTCCATTTAATAATCATTTATTTTCTATAATTATCTCTCATATTTGAATTATTTAAATTAATTAAAGAACCTAAGTTTAGGGCTCTAATTAATTACTAACCTAGTGATTAAGATCTCCAAAAAAATATACCATATGATTGATATTCAAACATGCAACATACATTTGATAAAAACAAATAATTAGAGCTGTAATAGGGCCAAATTGCATTAAATCGCAAACTAGAGAGATTAATTACAAACATTTAGTGACCTAATTGAAACAAATACAAAACTTAACGCCCAGAACATGAAAATGCAAAGATGGGCGCGGGTCATCCAACCCGACCCGGCCAAAGAGTGCGGACTTGTCCCAAACCTGATGCCAAAACGGCACCGTTTTGACCCACTTATATAAACCCCAACCCGAGTTAACTCAAACATTTCTTCCCACCACACTCTTTCTCTTCCTTTTTTCTCTCATCAAATGCTCTCAACCATAAACACCTTAGAACCCAGATTTTCTCTTATTCCGGATCAAAATCCCCTATTTTGGGATGAACACTCATTGAGTTCATCAAGAACTCAAATGAGTTCATCTTTTCCGGCACAATTCCGCCGCAAGCATTGCCGTTCAATCTTTCTCCGCCCTTCACCAGCCACTCTTGACTGTTCGTCGGTCGCCGTAGGTGACACCGACCGTCGCACCAGGAAATCGACCACCCCTAACCTAGCTCCGGTAGCCGTGATGCGATTTCCAACCATCATCTTTTCAAACTAAAGCCTAAAAAAACCTTCATTTTTGAACCCGATTTAACCTAAACCTAACCTGCTCAACAGAGCCACCCTTCTTCCCTGGCCTAAACTACCCAAAACCCGACCCTCTTCAACTCTGACCACTACTTGAACTCTGACCACCACAATAAACACTTTGATCTCATTTCTAATTTTAACTTTCCTTCGTTTTCACTTTAATATATGGGAAACTAACATTTTCTTCTGATTTGTAGAAATTCGAAAGCAAAATGATGAGGATTACCTTTTGTAATCTTCGAAAAAGGTCATCCGGTGACGATCAGTATCTTCGACGACCGTTCGCGTCTTAGGCGATGTTCCAATTTTCTGACAGCTCTCCAACTCTAGTGACGTTTCGTTTTCCAAGGGGTAACTTTCTTTCCCTTCTTTATTATTATTTATTTATGGTAATTATTAAGGGCCTTTATTATTCATCTGACTTTTTCTCTCTCTTAGGTATATATAGGTCTGACTTTTGTGACATCAGGCTGATGTCACGGGCTAAAAAACACAGATCCATGTGAGTTGCTTTTGGACCAATGGAAGACTGCCACGTGTCCTTTTAGACATAAGTTTGGGCGGGAAATTTAGTTATTAGACTAGATTTGTGCTTGTTTAGGGTTAATGAGTTGTATCAAGTTTGGGATTTGGGCTTTTAAATCTGTAATTGGGCTTTTGTATTGTGAAATGAACATTTTATATATGTAATGAAAACTATATATATATTTTGGGTTTATATTTATTATTGGTTTTTTATTATACTATTTATTTATTTTTATATACACCACCATACCTGGGTAAAAATCGGGTATTACATCTGTCCCTCTTTGCTCATTGCTGAGGAACAGGAATAGAGCAAAGACTGAAAAGACATGAATTTTACCTGAACCATCTGACCACTGAAGCTTGAAGTTGTTCTTCTAATTATGAAATTCTTCAACCTTCTGCCAAACTGTGGAGTCTGAAGTTGTTCCTCTCATTATAAAATTCTTCATCTTCCAAGGTTTGAAATTGCTCTTTGAAATTCTTCATTTTCTGAGGCTTGAAGATGTTCTTCTTATTATGAAATTCTTTATTCCTCCGCCAAACTGTAGAGTTTGAAGCTGTTCTTTTCATTACGAAATTCTTTATCTTCTAAGGTTTAGAATTACTTTATGAAAATTTTCATTTTTTGAGGTTTGAAATTGTTATTCTTATTATGAAATTCTTCATTCCTCACTTTTTTGCTGGTCCATCTCTATAAAGAAAGATTTGTTGAATTTCGTCTCTATAAACGGAGAGTTTAAAGAAATTCGCCTCTACAAATAAAAATCTTAAGATCCGTCTTTGAAAATGGAATGTTTGAAGAAATCCGCCTCTACAAACATATTGTCTTGAGATCCGCCTCTGTAAATTAAATATTTGAAGAAATTCACCTCTGCAAACGGATTGTATTGAGATCTGCCTCTGTAAACGAAATGTTTGAAGAAATCTGCCTCTCCAAACGGAATTCTTGAGATCCGTCTCTGTAAGCAGAATGTTTGAAGAAATCTACCTCTACAAATGGATTGTCTTGAGATCTGTCTCTGTAAACGGCATGTTTGGAGAAATTTGCCTTTGTAAACGGATTGAAAACTTTGTTGTAATCCGCCTCTTCAAGCGGGTTCATGTCTTTACAATTCTACGTTGGATCTACTTCTCCAATCTCAAAGTTGTATATTGAAATCTTGCTCGTTCTTTTGTTGATTCTTGTAAATTATTGCAAAAATATGTAAAATGCTTTGAATGCATGAGTTAGTATGCTCCTACCTTATGGATGCCTTGTATATATGATGCATGAATTGTGACAACTAAAGCCCATTTGGATAGGCTCTAATCTTCTTTGCTTCCTCGTTGAACTTTCTACTTATGTTGCATCATGTACTCTAATCTTCTCTTTTCCATTGAATTTTCTGCTTTTGTTGTTACAGCACCCCATCTTCTTTAATTTTTCTTTTCAAATCTTGCTTAGCTTGGCCTTCTCGTGATTTTTTTATCTCATCCCTTAAGATTTTTCTTGTCAAATAGTGCTTAACTTGATCTTCTTGTATTTTGTCTTAAGCTATTACTGTTTTTATGTCGCAACAAACCTTACCCCGGGGTTTTATTGTTGGCCTTTTTCTTTTTCTTATCTCTTTAGATTGTTTTTATCAGGTCTTGTTCAACTTGATCTTCTTGAAATTTGCCTTAAGCTCATCCTGTCTTCATGCTTCGACAAAATTTCCCCCCATAATTTTGTTGTTGAGCTCTTTTTCTTGAACAGATTTTGACTTCTTTAGTGGTCGAACTCCTTCAGGTTCTGTATCCTCTGTTATCTATTCTATTTTAAACCCTTGAGTACAATTATGCCCCACTAATCTCTTTTTCTTTTGCCCCATCATGTAGAATTTTGCCCCTCTTTCATCATTTAGGGCGAACAAAAGCCTCAAGTCCCTAAACTTTCTTTTAGTCCCTAAACTTTGTCAAGTACATTCTTCAATTTCAAAGATCAATAGTACTTCATGGTAGAAACTTGCTTTAAGTCTCTAAACTTTCGTCAAATCCATGAACTTTCTTCAAGTTCATTCATCAGCTTCAAAACGAACCAAAACTTCATGGTAGAAGCTTGTTTTAAGTCCCTAAACTGTCTAATATATGCATTCTTGTTATCGTCTTCACGATCACCCCTGATGGGTGATTCCTCTCTCTGACTAGAAAACTACCGAACAGATGAGCGTCTCGTGCTCAACCATATCTTTACCATGTCAGATTGGTCATTTGCATCCTCGATCTTGTATTTTGAAATTTATCTTTAGAGCAATACAAGGAAATCTTTTTGTTTTGAAAAAACGTCAGTTTGTTGATCATCATTTCAATGAAAGATACCTTACAAGACCCGAAAAATTAGGGTCTTAATATAAAGAAAAAAATAGAATATGATGCCCTGAATATCAAGCGCAAAAGCGTCTTAGATTCGGCCCTCCCATGGGTAGCATAACTCATGAATGTTGGTGTGATGTCTAAAGTTATGAAATTTCTTCCAAATCACTCGGTTCACACCATATGATTATTGCGTTGCTCGATCCGGTAAAAAACACCTTTTTTGTTCTCTTCATCCTTTTTCCATTCATAAATGTGTTCAAGCTTTCCGGACTTTTTTAACCAGTAGAGTGTAAAAATATCATTCTACGAATATAATTCTATTAGTGCATGTGTGTGCTTCTGATTGTTATTAGCTATTATTATATATTATTATACACATGTCTTCAAAGATACATCTCTAACGCTTGGGTATTGGGCAGTTGGAGCATAGCTCCTTATTAGATTTGTCGACATCCCCCACAACTCCATCATGATGCTTTGAGACTTAATTATTCAATAGTTCTTTACCTCACTTTTTCCCCCTTCCTTTTTCCTTTCTTTTTCTCTTATTTTTCTTCTCTATTTTATTTTTTTTCTTCTTTCTTCTTTCCTTTTCCTTTTTTTTCTTTCTCACTCTTATTTTTTTTCTTTCTTTCCTTTTTCTTTCTCTTTTTTCACTTTTTCTCTTTTTCTTCATTTTCTCCTCATTTTCTTTCTCACTCTTATTGTGTTTTTTTAGGGTATAGAAGACTATGCTTAGAACTTTAATTTTAGGCAACTCTACTTGGTTAAAATTGTCTAGTCCACTCCACTATTTATGAATTTCAAAGATTTTTCATCGAACATCATCAAAGTTGTTGTAATCTGCCTTTTCTTGCTTTGCTGACTAGAGTAGACCCAGAAATAAATTTCACTTCATTGTCTTCACAACATCTAATCGTTCTTTGTACCATAATCAGTATCGCATCTTGCAATTGGCATCCAAGGGCCTTCAAGGTAAGAAGAGATATACATATATTCATGAATTTCAAAGCATTATTTCATTGAAATGAAAACCAACAAACATGACGTGTGCCCCAAGAAAATGATCTCTACTACTTTCGGGCTCGAAGTAGCAAGATTGATTCCATGTATTATTTTCAAATGAAAACTCAAAATGCAGAAAAAATTAAACTAGTCCACTTCTGACATGAAAAAAACATGGACAATAAGAAAAACTCGTGCATCCAAAATTTAGGCCATCCTAGAAATAAAAATTCATTTTTTCTGACTCTTCAACGGTTGCGACAACTTGCTCGATCGTTTTTCAATCCATTTCTTCCCCATTTCATGGATCAAGGTTTCATTGGAAATTAACTTCTTTATTTCCTCTTTTAAAGCCCAACATCTTCTAGTAGGGTGCCCTGATGCTCCCATGTGAAAATCACAAACATTATCTGGATTGTAATTAAAAAGCAATGGATTTGACATTTCCTCCATTGACCTAGGGACGAGATATTGCCCTCGTATTAGATAGGGAAGTATGATTAAGGTGGACACTTGGAAAACCTCGAGATGTGCTTTCTCTTGAAGCTTTTCTTGTTGTAGACGTTTCTTTTCAGCTAATCTCACTCTGCGTCTAGCCCCAATGGAAAGGCCCATCTTCTTCTTGTCTTCGTTACTTTGATCCTTGTCTACTTTCACAGGACTAATTATACTTGGATAATTGATCATCAGGACTATAACTGTCATCTCAAACTCCATTACCTTGAAATCCAAGAGATTCTGAATTTTGCGCCTGAAACTTATACATTTCTCGATGGAATGGCCCTGAACACCAGTGTGAAAGTCACAATGATCTTCTTCCTTGAACCATCTTAGATAAGGCGACAATGGTGGTTTGACAAAGCATGGTGCGACTAGTCGAGCTTGTAGCAACTTGGAAAACAATTCTTGATATGTAAAAGGGGTAGGACTAAATTGGAAGTCCTTCAATTTCTCTTTCTTCTTCTGAGAATCAAAAGCTTGATCAGCCTATAACCGATGAGCTTTTCAGATTGTTGATGCCAAAGGTTGATCTTGTGCTGAATTATGTGGCAATTCAGCCTTCAAAGTAACTGACATCTTTATCTTCTTGTTGTACTTTTCACTTTCCCCAACTTGTAGCTCCATTTTTTCTGAGCCTCTATTCACATGAGAAGATAAGATTTCCAATATCGGTTCAGTGGGACATTCTGAGGCAATTTTGGTTGACGATAGTTTGGTCTTTATCAGACAGGATCCTTGCTGTTGCTAAGTCATCCTTCCAACTATCATTTGTATTTCCAATGTCTTTTTGCATGAAAGAATCTCCTTCCAAATCATTTTCTTTGGTTGTGGTAATTATCATTCCCATCAGCTCATTAATCTGCCCCTTCATTTCATCTTGAAACCTCTTGACGTACTTCATCATTTCTTTTTGAATTTGAATTAGCTGTTCTTGGAATTCTTCAAGCTTGTTCACTCTAGACACCAAATCATTCATGTTTCCAAAGCTATACTAACGAGAAATCATTTTCTTGGATTTGAACTAACTTATTCCTTCAAGGATGCAAATTATTCTCCATCAGCAACATGTATGACGAATATGAAATATGGAATATGTTGAAATGCAAAATGCATGAATGCAAAAATACAAGAGATATCGAGTTCAAGAGCTAGTCTTTAGGAAATATTCGTCAGCCAAAAGGTCCAAATATAAATAAAAGATAATCTCCCTACAGAAAATAGCTAGCCCTAGCTCTTAAGTTGATCACTCCATTCAGCATCCTGATCAGTGTTTGTCCCAACTCAGTGTTAACAATGGTGTTCGAATGTTGTAGTTGTAACATCCTAATCTCGAATACGGAGTTCCTGAAGACCAAGGTGCTACATCGGGTCACCGGAGCAACCTAACAATTTTTTCATAGATTTTTAAAACATAAAAATGCATTTTTATACAAGAAAATACCATTAAATATTTATACTAAAGTTTTGATGAAAGTAGTTATAGAAAATATGTGGAGGTCCAATATTATCGTATATCAACATTGTCAAATTACCCAAAATGATAACTGAGTTACAGACCTACAAAATACAAGTAAGGCTTCTAGGAATACAATGCCCACTTTAGATAAGGTTCTATACTCTGTAAACGAGATGTTGGAAGTCCCACGTCGATGAAACTCCTCGGACACGAACAAAAGTCTACTAATCTGAAAATGAAAATAATTCGAAGTCTGAGCTTTACGGGCTCAGTACACAACTAATCTACCATACTTCTAGAAATTCATAAATATAAGCATGCAATTCAAATGTATACATAGAAGCATGACATGAGCATCAAATATTCAAATCACAAATAATCACAATTTACACAAATAAATCACTTGCATATCAAAGTTGTAAAACTTGTTATACTTGTCAAATTATCAAACTTATCAAATTGCATATGAGCTAAAATATCGGGTATTTGGATAGTCCCGCGCCACTCATGATCGTTGTTAAGTGTTCAAAAGTACTATTTTTATAACCCTTTTTACTCATATTATTGTTAGACTTAAGCTCATTTTAGTTGCATTATTAGGCATTCATGCATGTTTTCATGATTTCCTTCACCGTCATGCTTGATTTCATAATTTAGTTGATTTTGTGGAAAAAGGTACTGTCGTTGTGTGTTATTTTGTGCAGGACTGGACTGCCGTGGCAATCAAGAATTGCCATGGAGACTAAGGAAGGAAACTGAAGGATCTGCTAAAGTAGTCGAAGTTGCTTTCCAAATGCCAAACTAAAGGTCTGCTAAGGCAATCGAAGCTGTCTTCTACATGCCATGCTGAGCAGATTGCTGAAGCACGTCGGGACAAATCCACTTCATTAGGGATAAGCACGAAAATCAAGAGATAAATCCCAAAGATTTGGATTTCCATGAAACATTTAATGAAGATTTAAAATCAGATTTATGAGGAGTTATTGGAGATCAAAGGGAGATTAAATTCCAAGAGTTTTAGGAAAAGTTTTTGGAGGAATTAATATATAATAAAAGAGATCTATTTCTTTTATTCTATTTAATTCCAACTTAACTTCCTCCTCAAGAAAGACTTTGACCTAGCAAACTCCTATAAATAAGATACATAGCCGCCTACTTCAAGAGAGGTGCGATTAGGAGAGAAAACTAGGGCTGCTCGTCATCTTCTTATTTTTCCTTCTTTGTTCCATTAGATTCATGTTTAGGGATTTTATTCTTGAGTTTATTTTGTGCCCAGACATAAACTAAATTTATTTGGCTTACGATTGGATTTGTTTAGGTATTGAGTTTGCAATTTTACTTTAAAGTTTGTTCATTCTTGGTTCTTAAATTTTGCGAGTGAATTGGGAGAAGATCTCGTGAATTCATCCATTTATCTAATACCGAGAGAGATCGATTCAAGAAACGAATGAGCATGGTTTTTATACAATTGATCAATGTTGAAGACTAATTCGACTTAGGGACAAGTTGCGAATTTCAACGGCTAAAAGGAGCGCAAGATAGGTTGTTGCTCACCCTTGGTTCACGCAGGGATGTATTATCAAGGCATGTACAATTAACAGTGTTTCAAGTTAGGGATAACGAGAAACCATTGAAGAACTCTTCACCGAACTTTGAAGGTCGTTGCCTAATTGCCCAGGCAATCGCAGAACTGCCCAGGCAATCACAGAATTGCCCAGGCAATCTGACTGGATTCAATTGTTGAAGCGATTGAGCTACTCTAGCACTCAATTACCACGACAGTCCATTCGATTATCACACCAAGACTCATGATAACCCGGCCTACTCTCTCTTATTCAATTACATCTTTCTTTTTATTTAATTGCTCTTTTATTTTCTTGTTAATTAGAACTCCCACTATCACCTACTTGTGTTTTTACTTTCAGTGTGAGAAGTTAGATTCCCGAAGTAGCATCAATCTGTGTGGAGACGATATCTATACTATACTATAACTTGTGACGTGTACACTTGCACCAATTGCGAAGCACTTAATACGCGCAACAAGTTTTTGGCGATGTTGTCGGGGATTGGCAATAGCGACTTTGTTTTTAATTTCTTGCACCTTTATTTATTTTTATTTTTCTTTTATTTCTAATCAATTTCATGGGACTTACAACTTTGGTTTTACATTTGTGTATGACCAGGGCGAGACCAACATCACAAGACTACCCATTCGAACCCGAGATAGAACGAGTTATTCATCAAAGAAGACGAGAACAACGAGCAGCAATGGCATAACAACAAGGTAACCCAGTCGGCAATCTGCATGCCAATGGTAATCAGAATGACATAGCAATAGGAGAAGGAGATCCAGTCGTACAACATGTTTGGAATAGACCTATCTGAGACTACTTAGAGGAAGATATCAACGGTCTCAATCCAAGAGTTGTCGCACCCGAGATAGAAGCCGCCCACTTTGAATTAAAACATGTGATGTTCAACATGATCAACACAATTGGTCAATTTGGCAGCTCAAAAACTAAATATGCCAGACAACATCTCAAATCATTCCTGGAAATTTGCAATTAATTCAAGCTACAAGAAGCCCATGAAGATATTCTAAGGCTGAAATTATTTCCCTATTCACTAGGGGATAGGGAAAAAACGTGGTTGAATAGTATTCTATCTGGCTCTATAGGATCTTGGACAAATTTGTGTCGTGATTTTATTGCTAGATTAAGCTCTACAAATTTGACTGATAAGTTGTGTAATGATATTACTTCTTTTCGAAAGGTAGACGATGAATCCATGTACTAGGCTTGAGAGCGATACAGAGAGCTTTTACACAAATTTCCCATGCACGGATTCCCACTGTGGACGCAACTGATGATGTTCTACAACTCAGTGAACACACCGACAAGGATGATGCTAGATGCCTCGGCAAATGGCATACTCTTCGACATGTCACCTGAGGAAGCAATAGAGATTTTGAACCGCCTTGCCAAGAACGACTATCAATTCCAAACCACCTAAAAGGGGAATAGTCGGATGCAACGCCACAATAAACGAGCTTGATTCATCAGGATCTATTTCTGCACAATTGGCCGCATTAACCAACATGGTTAAGAATATGCAGCGACCTGGCAACACACAGGAGATCAAGGTAGTAAATTCAATTTGTGATTTATGTAATGGTGACCATGATTCTTCTGAGTGTTCGCAGAACCCAAAATCTAGCTTTTACGCTGGAAACTACAACCGAAACAACAATGTGATGTCCAACACATACAATCCAACCTGGAGGAAACACCCTAATTTTTTATGGAGCAACCCAAACAACGCCATTAATCAGAACAATCAGAACACACAAGCATTAGGATTCCGGCAACAGATGCCGCAACAATCGACACCATCTAGTTCTTTGGAAAATTCTCTCAATGCTTTCATGTTAAAAACTGAATCTTATATGACTGAGATAGTAATTTCATGAAAAGGACTGATGCCTTTATCAATAGGACTGAGATGAGATTACAAAACCAAGAAGCGACCCTAAAGTCATTGGAGACACAAGTAGGGCAATTTGCTTAGAACTTGAACACACGACCAATGGGTAGTTTACCTAGCGATACTGAGGTCGCCAAAGGAATATGCCATGAGCAGTGTAAAGTAATCACCACCTGGAGTGGACTAAAGCTTAATGATGCACCTGCTCAGCCAATAAACTGACCAGGAGAGCAACCCCTTATCCAGACAGATGAATCCAGTAACAAAACCTCTAATAAAAATGACGAGTCAAAAATTTCCAAGGCAACTCTACATGCTCGTTCCTTGGTAAGCCCTGATGCCAAGGCAATACCAGATACCCATACCTCGGCAATACCCGATGCCATCACCTCGGCAACCAAGCATGCCTCAACAAGTCCTGATGCATTGGTAATTTCTCAAATCAAATTCCAATGCAAATAACGGATTGAGGACATCTGACTTCCACCACCATTCCCACAGAGGTTCAAACGGCAAAGCAAGAATACCAGTTCAAGAAGTTCCTTTACATCTTGAAGCAAGTCCACATCAACTTGCCATTGGTTGAAGCAATAGAGCAAATGTCGAACTATGCTAAGTTCCTCAAATACATTATATCTAAGAGGACTAGGCTAGGGGAATTCGAAACAGTTGCTGTGACAGAAGGACGCATGGCCATGTTGCACAATCGCATGCCACCCAAGCTTAATAATCCTGATAGTTTCACAATACCGAGTTCGATCAAAAACCACTATGTCGGGAAAGCATTGTGCGATCTTGGAGCAAGCATAAACTTGATGCCCAAATCAGTTTTCCAAAAATTGGGAATAGGGAAGGCAAGACCAACAACAGTTATGCTACAGCTTGTTAACAAATCCTACATACATCCAGAGGGAAAATCGAGGATATCCTGGTAAGAGTCGATAAATTTATTTTTCCTACTGATTTTATTATTTTGGATTGTAAAGCAGATGAGTTCACACCCATTATCCTTGGGAGACCATTTTTAGCAACGGGGAGGACCTTGATCGATGTTGAGAAAGAAGAACTCACCATGAGGGTAAACGACCAGCAAGTGAAGCTCAATATTTTCCAAACCCTTAAGCATGCCGACGATCCAGAAGAATGTCAAGTCATCCACGCTACCATCGAATTTGATTTTGACATGGAAGAACATTACCTCAGCAGTAACACTGCCTCGGCAATAACATTGCCAAGGAGAATTGCCCCGGTACATTGCGCAGGCAATTGAACCTAAGGAGTTTGAAGAGCTGAACAGTAACGAACCTGGGGAAGCCAATTGGATGGTAAGTCGTCCAGGTAAGTATTTTGAACCATTGGACTACTCAGGTAAGGAGGGTAAAATCGAAAAATCCTCTATTAAGCAACCTCATATTCTTGAATTGAAACCATTGTTAGGGCAATTGAAATATGCCTACTTGGGGAACGATAATACTTTACCTGTAATAATTTCTTCTAAGTTGCAGTCTGAACAGGAAAAGAGGTTGATCGACATGTTGGCATTGCACAAGAAGGCAATAGGATGGATAATTGTTGATTTGAAGTGAATTAGCCCGACAGTGTGTATGCTCAAAATCCTGTTGGAGGATGACCACAAACCAACAATTGAGGCACAAAGGAGGCTTAACCCTGCTATAAAGGAAGTCGTGAGGAAGGAAATCATCAAATGGCTTGATGCCAGAATCATATATCATATCTCTGATAGTACATGGGTAAGCCTGGTACAATGTGTACCGAAAAAGGGAGGTATAACTGTGGTAAGCAACGAAAGCGACAAACTAATCCCAACTAAGACTGTGACCGGTTGGAGGGTTTGTATGGATTACCTCAAGTTAAATGAAACTACTAGGAAATATCACTTTCCCTTGCCATTTATTGACCAAATGCTTGAATGACTTGCAGGTAAATCTTTTTATTGTTTTCTTAATGGTTACTCAGGTTATAACCAAATTGCCATAGCACCGGATGATCAGGCAAAGACCACTTTTACATGCTTGTATGGTACCTATGATTTCTGAAGGATGCCGTTTGGATTATACAATGCTCTGGCAACTTTCCAGAGATGTATGATGGCAATTTTCTCTGACATGGTAGAAGATTTTCTGGAAATTTTCATGGATTATTTTTTAGTATTCGGAGACAACTTCGACAATTGCATCGGCAATTTGGAGAAAGTGATAACATGATGTGAAGAATCTGATCTAGTGCTTAATTGGGAGAAGTGCCACTTCATGGTAGATGAAAGCATAGTGCTTGGTCACAAGATCTCATCCAAGGGAATTGAAGTCGACAGAGCCAAGGTGGAAGTGATCAAAAATTGCCACCACCAAATTCGGTCAAAGGAATTCGAAGCTTTCTCGGCCATGCAAGTTTTTATAGAAGGTTTATTTATAATTTTTCCAAAATCTCTAAACCTTTGTGTAACTTGCTTGAACAGGACAAAGCTTTTAATTTTGATGATTCATATGTCCAAGCATTCGAAACCTTGAAGAAGCAGCTTGCATCACACCTATTATTGTACCACCAGATTGGACATTACCCTTTGAACTTATGTGTGACGCAAGCGACTTTGCAGTAGAAGTAGTACTAGGTCAACGAATAGGTAAAATCTTTTATGTTATTTACTACGCTAGTAAAACTCTTAATGAAGCTCAAGTGAACTACACCACTAGGAGAAAGAGTTACTAGTTGTAGTTTTCGTTTTTGATAAATTTCTTTCATACTTGATCGGGACCAAGGTAATTGTTCATACTGACCATTCGGCAATTAAGTACCTTTTGCCAAGAAAGATTCCAAATCTCGTTTAATTCGTTAGATTTTACTTTTACAAGAGTTTGACATTGAAATTAAAGAGAGGAAGGGTACCGAGAACCAAGTCACCGACCATTTGTCACGCCTAGAACAAGGAAAAGACGATGACATAAACTTTGAAATCGTTGATGCATTCCTGGATGAGCAGTTGTTAATCGCCCAGGCAACCCCAACTATCGATGCCCAGGCAACCGTAGTAGGGACTACATCGACAATACCCGTGGCAACAGCAGCAGCAATTGCCTCGGCAATTCCATGGTATCCAGACTTAGTGAACTTCCTTGTTAATGGCATTTTACCTCATGATCTTACTCACCAGGGAAAGAAACAGTTTCAAAATGATGCTAAGCATTATTATTGGGATGAGCCTCTTTTATTTAAACAATGTGCAGACCATGTTATTAGGTGATGCATCCCCGAGGAAGAACAACAAAATGTGCTCCGACAATCCTATAGAGATCATTTTGAAGGCACTCGCGCCGCGGCCAAAGTCTTCCAATCCGATTTCTATTGGCCAACACTTTACAAAGATGCTCAAGACTTCTACAAGAGGTGTGATCGATGTCAGCGAACAGGGAATATTTCACGCCGACACGAGATGCCACTACAGAATATCCTTGAGGTCGAGTTGTTTGAAGTGTGGGGGATTGATTTCATGGGACCCTTCCCATCCTTATTCGGCAATATATGCATCCTACTTACCATAGATTACGTGTCTAAATGGGTAGAAGCATCTGTAGCTCCCAGTAACGATTCCAAGACTGTGTAGAAATTCTTGCAAAATACATATTCACATGAGTTGGTACACCAAGGGCCATTATCAGTGATGGAGGCACCCACTTCGACAATAGGCTAATTGCCAAAATGCTGGAGCAATTTGGAGTGACGCACAAAATTGCCACGGCATATCATCCACAAACAAACGGGCAAGCCGAAATTTCCAATCGTGAATTGAAGGTTATCCTTGAAAAAGTTGTCAATCTTTCTCGAAAGGATTGGTCGGCAAGAATTGATAAAGCACTAAGGGCCTATCGAACATCATTCAAGACACCTTTAGGCATGTCGCCCTACAGACTTGTCTACGGAAAAACTTGCCACCTACTGGTAGAAATCAAACACAAAGCTTATTGGGCGATCAAAACTGTCAACATGGATTAGGAGAGTGCTGGACAAAAGCGACTACTGGACCTTAACGAAATTGAAGAATTTCGTGCCTTAGCTTACGACAACGCAAGAATCTACAAGGAAAAAATGAAGCGTTGGCATGATAAAAAGCTATTATCGCGGTAATTTTTGCCCGGGAAATTAGTTATTCTCTTCAATTCTCGGTTAAAACTCTTTCTAGGAAAATTGAAATCGAGATGGTTCGGGCCTTTTGAAGTCGTCAAACCTTTCTCCCATGGTGTCGTGATAATCAAGTCTACCATTGACGGGCATGAGTTCAAAGTTAACAGACAAAGATTAAAGCACTATACCGACAACCATGTTGAGCGCGACAAGGAAGTGGTTACTTTAGGAGATGCATAACCCTGCTCTCCTTTAGTATTTCTTATTTATTTTTCTTTTTAATTTTAGACTTATTTTTGGATTTATTTTTAGGATAAAAGTATGTTATTTAGTTTAATTTTTATTCTTTTTATCTTTATCTTTCCACATTTTTTCTTTGTTTTTTATTCCACAACCACAATCACCATGGCCAAGAACATCAAGACAATTCCTCACAAGCTAAGGAACAAGAAGTGCCAAAGAAAGCCCCAACAACGGATCTTGCCCGGGCAACCAAAGTTGCCCCGGCAAGTCCTGATGCCCAGGCAGCTGAACCCCACTTCGGCAACTGAGGATGCCACGACAACTGCCACACAAGAGGCAACGCCAGCCATACGCATTCAACCATCACGAATCGGCAAATGAACCAAGCAATTATCACGAAGGAAACGCATCATTCAAGGTGACAACCTTTCCGACTAACTCATTTTATTTTAATTTTTGCATGCATTGAGGACAATGCTTCTCTCGAGTTTGGGGGGTATTGGTTTCTAGTTAATTTCATTCTTAGTTGCATTCATCTTTAGTAATAGCATATAGGTTGCATATGTTACTTGCCATGTCTTTGATTGCAAATAAATACCCCAATAATTAAATTGATAAAAGCCTATTGTTCACATAGAATCTTGAAAATCAACTTGTACACAACTACGCACACACATTGTCACAAGCATTATAGTTTGGTTCCAGGTAATTTTTGTGCTATCCGAAAAATTCAAAAGGTGATCATACTTTGTGCCACGGTTCTGAGGTTTGAATTCAAGTTTGAAGCATGGCTTTGATGATTAAAGTCTTGGCAGGTAATTATTAGATTTGCATTGCTTGAGGACAAGCAATAATTCGAGTTTGGGGGTATGTTAAGTGTTCAAAAGTACTATTTTTATAACCCTTTTTACTCATATTATTGTTAGACTTAGGCTCATATTAGTTGCATTATTAGGCATTCATGCATGTTTTCATGATTTCCTTCACCGTCATGCTTGATTTCAAAATTTAGTTGATTTTGTAGAAAAAAGTTCTGTCGTTGTGTGTTTTTATGCAGGACTAGACTGTCCTGGCAATCAGGATTGCCGTGGAGACTAAGGAAGAAAACTGAAGGATCTGCCAAAGCAGTCAAAGCTATTTTCCAAATGCCAAACTGAAGGTCTACCAAGGCAATCGAAGTTGTCTTCTACATGCCATGCTGAGCAAATTGCTGAAGCATGTCAGGACAAATCCACTTCATTAGGGATAAGCACGAAAAGAAAGAGATAAATCCCAAAGATTTGGATTTCCATGAAGCATTTAATGAAGATTTAAATTCAGATTTACGAGGAGTTATTGGAGATCAAAGGGATATTAAATTCCAAGAGTTTTAGGAAACGTTTTTGGAGGAATTAATATATAATAAAAGAGATCTATTTCTTTTGTTCTATTTAATTCCAACTTAACTTCCTCCTCAAGAAAGACTTTGACCTAGCAAACTCCTATAAATAAGAGACCTAGCCGCCTACTTCAAGAGAGGTACGATAGGGAGAGAAAACTAGGGATGCTCGACATCTTCTTATTTTTCCTTATTTGTTCCATTAGATTCATGTTTAGGGATTTTATTCTTGAGTTTATTTTGTGCCCAGCCATGAACTAAATTTATTTGTCTTGGGTTATTTTGTTTTTGTGGTTGTGAGAATGATTGGATTTGTTTAGGTATTTAGTTTGCAATTTTACTTCAAAGTTTGTTCATTCTTGGTTTTTAAATTTTGCGAGTGAATTGGGAGAGGATCTCGTGAATTCGTCAATTTATCTAATATCGAGAGAGTTAGATTCAAGAAACAAATGAGCATGGTTTTCATACAATCGATCGATGGTGAAGACTAATTCGACTTAGGGATAAGTTGCGAATTTCAACGGCTAAAAGGAGCGCAAGATAGGTTTTTGTTCACCCTTGGTTCACGCAGTGATGTATTATCAAGGCATGCACAATTAACAACGTTTCGAGTTAGGGATAGGGAGAAACCATTGAAGAACACTTCCCTGAACTTTGAAGGTTGTTGCCCAATTGCCCAGGCAATCACTCCAATCCCAATTGCCCAGGCAATCGCTCCAATCCCAATTGCCCAGGCAATCGCAGAATTTCTCAGGCAATCCGACTGGATTCAATTGCTGAAGCGATTGAGCTACTCTAGCATTCAATTACCACGACAGTTCATTCGATTATCACACCACGACTCACGATAACCCAGCCTACTCTCTCTTATTCAATTACATCTTTCTTTTTATTTAATTGCTCATTTATTTTCTTGTTAATTAGAACTCCTACTATCACCTACTTGTGTTTTTACTTTTAGTGCGAGAAGTTAGATTCCCGAAGTAGAACCAATCCCTGTGGAGACGATATCTATACTATACTATAACTTGTGACGTGTACACTTTCACCAATTACGAAGCACCTAACACGCGCAAAAGCTGCCAATTAGTAATCTCGAGTGTCCGAAGTGTTTTCCCAAGCGCCACTCATGGCCGCTAGTTAGATTAGAGCCCGAAGGCTGCGCACAAACAAAGCATCATACATATAATGACAAATATCCAATCAAACATGTAATCACATACATCCAACAATGACATTCAAGTCTCATACTTGTTTCAACTTACTTAATAGAGTGTATATTATGCTTGATCGAATATCTTAGTCATTTATAGTCCTGGAAATATGGCATCTCGTGCAACCTTTAAAGAAAAATACGTAACTAAAGATTTACAAATCCAAATAAGGTTTCGTTTGTCCTAGAAGAAACTAGATTCGATAATCTTTTCAACCATATAAATTTCACCTCCTAATTCAATTCGTACTAATTATGGTGTATTTTTGAAGTCACACTCACTACTATTTTTGGAGACAGGTTGCAGCCTTCATTCTGATATTTGATAATTCAAAAACTAATATCTCCTAATATATAGCTCGAAATCGAGCATTGTTTATTTTAAGTGAAACTAGACTTCTGCACGGTTATAAATATATAAGATTTACTTTCTAATTTATCTTGTGGAATTTATGGTGATTTTTCAAAGTTACAGATTGAAAATGATCGCCGTTTGTTCTAAACGAAACTCGACAAACTCACGGTTTTAACGGTGCATAGCTCACATCCTAATTATTTTTGTGGAATTTATGGAAGATTTTCAAACACACTGCTCGTACATAGTTCGTTTCTGGGCAGATTTAGTAACTTGAACTTTAGTCTCATTTAATCATCCAAACATGATTTTCACCCAAAAACCTACAACATGCATACATTATAACACAAGCATTATATTTATGACTTAACAAGAAGCGGAGGAGATTTAGAGGGTACAACCTTGATGGATGAACAAAAACAAAGCTTCTTGCCTAGCCCTCCACCACTTTTTCCTTTCCTTTAGCTTTAGAAAGTTCACCACCCTCTTGAACTAATCAAGAAAACATAATAATATTTATGGACGGAAAGACTACAATCTAAACTTGAAAGAAGAAAAAAAAACATGATAAAACTTTCTTGAATCTAAAACTTTTTCACCCCAAAGCTTCCACATTCATCCATTTATCTTTTCATGAAAAATCTTAAATCAAATTTAACACTCACCTTCTTGAAGCTTGTTAGAGGAGATGAAAGTGAAAACCCCTATATTTTTTTTCTACACTCACGTGTGGCAAAAGGTTGAAATGTGGGGAAAAGTAAAATGAAGAAGATGATATAGGAATAGGTATAGAAATTATGAGGGGAAAATATATAAAAAATGTTGGAGTATGTCCAAAGACCAATCATGAGATGGTTGTAAAAGACATACTTATTTTATCTTGTTTATTAAAATAAAGTCATTATTATTATTTCAGTCTTATTCTGCGTATCTATAAATAAAGTGAATTATAATAAAGTTCTTAGAATAATATAGTTATTCTTGAATGTCCTTAGTCAAAAATTATTGTGGGCTTGGACAACAATAATGTATTAAGACTAATATGTAGTTGATCAATGACAAAGTGTTGTCATTGACATGAAGATGTCAAAATCAATACATAAGTATGTGTTAGGGAACAACATACTGGACTGACCCACTATGAGCATGTTTCTTGGATTATTATGTGACGGTCACAACATTGCTTATGGTGATAACTACATGTATGATCCTCGGGCTTGAGATCATCATTATTTCAACATCGTGACTGACATATTTTGATACGGTCAAACGTGTGTCGTAATCGACTACACTATAAAAACTGATATTGGATATGTCATAATCCATGTAGTGAAATATGGTTGATCAAGATAGGATTTGTCCCTCCTACATAATAGGAGTAATATCATAGGCCACTTGATTGAGTGAAACTAGAAAATGCATGGCCATGCTTGAATAAATTGATATGGGATATCATAATTATTCGTTTATAATAGTCTACTCAAGATATCAAGAAACATTAGATGGACTATACAAGTGTGACTAATCCATGACTTGTGTCCGATCTAGATATGATGACAAAATGATGAAATACATAAAAAAAAAGTTAATCACGGAAAAAGGTTAAATTGAACCACGATTTCATGTAACTTAGGTAGCAATGATGTATTGCTAGATGCCACTCGTTGCTTGTAATATTAGAATTGTTCTGGATATTACTGCTAACGTTACATGAACCTACAAGGGTCACACTCTATGATTGAAACGAACAAGTATCGATTAGATAGTGTGTGTACAAACTTGTTGTACACGTAATTAGTGAGAAACCGAAATTGTTATAATTATTGTAATTATGGATAATTTCGTTTTTATTTATATATATATATATGTTGATATTTGATAAGTTATTGTAACTATTAAATATTATTAAAGTATATATATCTCTAAAAGAAACCTAATTAAGGTAGAATCAGATTCTACATATTTAATTATATTTGGTTAAATATATTGTATATTTAAGAATCCGAATTTAATTAGAATTAGGTTTTTAAAAGCTATATAAAGGCTTAAGGTCTAGTAGCCATTTATTCATGTTTTTGAAAAACCTCTCTAATAGTTAGAGAAGAGAAAATATTGTTCGTTTCATTCGGGTGGACTGCGTAGAGGTCGGAACGCTATTGTGATGACTCAGATTCGATTTGGTTATTCCGAATTCCCTACGGATTTCCAGATTCAAGATTTATTAAGGTAATGTTTCATCCTTCATCACCCCAAATTCGTCCCTTGTACATGGATCACTGGTGGATTACGCCGGATAATTTTTCTGATGCGTCATGGGGTGTACCGGCATTTCCCAACAGTGGTATTAGAGCCACTTGTACGATACGAATTCGGACTTAAATACTTCGATGATGTTTTTGTATGAGATGCATGTTTTACTTTTTCTAGTTTGACGAGTATGTGCGAAACGTAGAAATTAAATCCAGTCGCGATTAATATGTTAATTTGTTTTAACAAGTTTTTACGATCGATGGTTAAATGTTAATCATGTGTTTGTTGCGGTAAGCTTTTGATAATCATATGTTAATAGTTGACATGATGAACATGCGGTTAAGATAGCAGATCGTTTTTTGGCAGAGGAATAATGGTTGTTCCAGAGTGAAAAATCTTAGGGATTGAAAAATCCCAAAAACATGAATCCATTGATAAAAGTTATCAAATCGTAAGGTTTTTCCTTAGTAATCGAAGTGCCAAAATTAAAAATTTTCCCGGCATACCGGGGCCGCGGACTAGACGGCCCCTGATCAGTCGGACTGCGTAAGCAACAAAGGTCGTATGAACTATTTAGGTAATTTTAATTAACAAGATAAAAACATGTGTATGTTTTGGATGATATGTACGGTGTTTGAAAATGCATGGTTATAGCCCAAATAACATATTTACTTTGGTTTTATATAAATACAGCCTGCGTGTCGTGCCTTTCTTTCTTCTATTGTAATTCTCTTCTCATTTTATTCTCTCGTATGTAAAATGAGTTTCTGAAAAATTGTAATATTTACGGAGAAAATGTGGACCAAATGAGCAGACTGATGGGCCGATCAAAGGTGGATTAGGTGTTTAAGAAGCAAGTTTTATCTTTAGTAATTTTGGTTCTCCCATTGGCTTGGGATGGGCCAGCTTAGTTTTAAGGGCTATAACCATTGCATTTATATTTACTGATTTACATGTATGTGATACAATGTATTTTTTAGCGTGATGGTAACTAATTAGATCATAATAGAATGGTGAGATTAATATAACAAAAAACCCTCCATATTTAATTAAAATTAGTCATCCAATATTAGCCCTCGTTAAAACCTCGATCGGTACTATGTAGATTTTGCCAAAGCAAAATACTTAGATCTATCCTGGTTAAACGCGAAGAATAAACAAGTGATATTTACTGGTAGTAGTAATATTGGTTAAACTAGGTTGTTCTAATAAGATTAGAAACCTAAAGACTAATGATTGTTCAAGAACTTTGGTGATTGGAAAACAATACGAAAAACAATACGAAGAATAAGCAAGTGATATACTTTGTCATTACCTAATGGACTTGTTTTAGATTTAGAGGATTGTTATTTCGTACCTAGTTTGACTAAAAACATTATTTCAATTTCTTGTTTGGACAAGATTGGTTTTGAGATTATTATTAAGAATAATAGTTGTTCTTTTTCCCTCAATAATGTTTTTTATGATACAACTCAATTAATCAATGGCCTCTATATCTTAGATCAAGACAATTCCATATATAACATAAATACGAAAAGATCAAACAAATGACTCTAATGTCGCTTGGGTCATATAAGTGAGAAACGCATATCAAAACTTCATAAAGATGGATTTTTGGATTCTTTTGTTTCCGATCAATTAGATATTTGTGAACCTTGCTTAATGGGAAAAATGACCAAATCACCTTTTGACGGTAAAAACAAACGAGCAAGTGATTTATTAGGTTTAATACATAGTGATATATGTTGACCGATGAATACACAAGGCAGATGCGGGTTTCAATACTTCATTACTTTCACTGACGACTTCAGTAGATATGGGTACGTTTACCTAATACATCATAAATCTGAAGCCCTTGAAAAGATCAAGGAATTTAATAATGAAGTACGAAACCAATTAGGAAAGAGTATCAAATCTCTTCGATCAGATCGAGGAGGAGAATAGTTAAGCCTAGAGTTTGATGAACTTCTTAAAGGATGTGGGATTGTCTCACAACTTACACCTTCAGGTACTCCACAACACAATGGAGTCTCTGAAAGGAGAAATCAAACATTGTTAGACATGGTTCGGTCAATGATGATCCATGCTGATCCTAAAACTTGTTTTTGGGGAAATGCGCTAGAAACAACTACTTTCACACTAAATCGTGTTCCATCTAAATCGGTTCAAAAGACACCATATGAGATGTGGACTGGGAAACGTCCTAGTATGTCTTTTATGAAAATTTGGCGATGTGAAGTTTATGTTAAACATCATATGTCTACAAAACTTGAACCTAAATCTCATAAGTGTAATTTTGTAGGGTATCCTAAAGAAACAAAAGGATACTATTTCTTCAATCCATCTGAGAACAAAGTGTTTGTTGCTCGAACGGGAGTCTTCCCCGAAAGAGAATTTATTTTTAGAAAAGGAAGTGGGAGAAATATTGAACTTGAGGAAATTCAAGATCAACCACAGATCACTGAACCATAGATTGAACAACAACAAGTTCCACAAATAGTTGAGGAACATCCAATCATTCTTGAAACACAACCACTGCGAATGTCTATGAAAGAACGCAATGCGCCTGGGAGATATGGATTTCTTGCCGCATTGCATGAAGATGTTCTTCTCATGGACCAAGATGAGCCTAGAACTTATCGGGAAGCAGTGGAGAGCCCAGACTCTGAGAAATGGCTAGAAGCCATGAAATCCGAGATGGATTCCATGTCAGAAAACCAAGTATGGACTTTGGTTGACCCACCCGAAGGAATTAAGCCCATAGGGTGCAAATAGGTTTTCAAAAAGAAAACCGACATGGATGGCAACATACAAACATACAAAGGGCGATTAGTCGCTAAGGGATTTCGTCAAATTCATGGTATAGACTATGATGAAACCTTTTCCCCTATTGCTATTTTTAAATCTATCCGGATATTACTTGCAATAGCTACATATTATGATTATGAAATCTGACAAATGGATGTTAAAACCGCTTTCCTTAATGGAAAATTAGATGAGGATGTGTACATGACACAACCTGAGGGTTTTGTCGATCCAAAAGATGCCCTAAAAGTATGCAAGCTACAAAAATCCATTTATGCGTTGAAGCAAGCTTCTCGAAGTTGGAATCTTCGTTTTAATGAGGCAATCAAAGAGTTTGGTTTCATTAAAAATGAAGATGAGTCATGTGTTTTCAAGAAAACTAGTGGTGGTATTGTATGTGGATGACATACTAATAATAGGAAATGACATACCTACCTTACAGTCTGTAAAGACATGGTTAGGAAAATGTTTTTCTATGAAAGACTTGGGTGAAGCAACCTACATATTAGGAGTCAAGATCTATAGAGATAGATCAAGATGAATTCTAGGACTAAGTCAAAATACATACATAGATAAAGTATTAAAAAGATTCAGTATGGAAGAATTTAAAAGAAGATTGTTACCTATGAGACAAGGTATTTCACTCTCGAAGGAAATGTGTCCGTCAACACCTCAAGAGAGAGAACGTATGAGTAAGATTCCATATGCTTCGGCCATTAGATCTATCATGTATGTCATGCTATGTACACGTCCGGATGTATCATATGAACTAAGTATGACAAGTCGATACCAAGTAGATCCCAGTGAAGGTCATTGGGTTGTAGTCAAAAATATCCTTAAGTACTTAAGAAGAACTAAGGATACATTCATTATGTATGGAGGTAAGGAAAAGCTAAGTATAAAAGGTTATACTGACGCAAGCTTCCAAACTGATAAGGATGATTCTCGATCACAATTGGGTTTTGTGTTTTGCCTTAATAGAGGTGTTGTAAGCTGGAAAAGTTCAAAGCAAGATACAATAGCAGATTCTACAATAGAAGCCGAGTATATTGCAGCAAGCGATGCTGCAAAAGAGGCTGTTTGGATCAAAAAGTTCATATCTAAACTAGGGGTCGTGCCTAGCATATCAAATGCCATAGATCTACGTTGTGACAACAACGGAGCCATCGCACAAGCAAAAGAACCCAGATCTTACCAACGATCCAAACACATACTTAGGCGTTACCATCTCATTCATGAAATCATTGATCAATGAGATGTAGAAATATGTAGAGTACCAACAGATGACAATATCGTCGATCCACTAACAAAGCCTTTAACACAGCAGAAGCATGAACGTCATACTAAGTCTCTTGGTATTAGATACATGAGTGATTGGTCTTAGTGCTAGTGGGAGATTGTTGGAGTATGCCCAAAGACCAATCATGAGATGGTTGTAAAAAACATACTTATTTTATCTTGTTTATTAAAATAAAGCCATTATTATTATTTCAGTCTTATTCTGTGCATCTATAAATAAAATGAATTATAATAAAGTCCTTAGAATAATATAGTTATTCTTGAATGTCCTTAGTCAAGAATTATTGTGGACTTGGACAACAATAATGTATTAAGACTAATATGTAGTTGATTGATGACAAAGTGTTGTCATTGACATGAAAATGTCAAAATCAATATATAAGTATGTGTTAGGGAACAATATACTAGACTGACCCACTATGAGCATGTTTCTTGGATTATTATGTGACGGTCACAACATTGCTTATGGTGATAACTACATGTATGATCCTCAGACTTGAGATCATCATTATTTCAACATCGTAACTGACATATTTTGATACGGTCAAACGTGTGTCGTAACCGACTACACTATAAAAACTGATATTGGATATGTCATAATCCATGTAGCGAATATGGTTGATCAAGATAGGATTTGTCCCTCGTACATAACATGAGTAATATCATAGGCCACTTGATTAGGTAAGACTAGAAAATGCATGGCCATGCTTGAATAAATTGATATGGGATATCATAATTATTCGTTTATAATAGTCTACTCAAGATATCAAGAAACATTAGATGGACTATACAAGTGTGACTAATCCATGACTTATGTCTGATCTAGATATGAGGACAAAAGGATGAAATACATAAAAGAAGTTAATCACGGAAAAAAGGTTAAATCGAACCATGATTTCATGTAACTTAGGTAGCAATGATGTATTGATAGATGTCACTCGTTGCTTGTAATATTAGAATTGTTCTGAATATTACTGCTAACGTTACATGAACCTACAAGGGTCACACCCTATGATTGAAACGAACAAATATCGATTAGATAGCGTGTGTACAAACTTATTGTACACGTAATTAGTGAGAAACCGAAATTGTTATAATTATTGTAATTATGGTAATTTTGTTTATATATATATGTTTATATATATATATGTTAATATTTGATAAGTTATTGTAATTATCAAATATTATTAAAGTATATATATATCTCCAAAAGAAACCTAATTAAAGTAGAATCAGATTCTACATATTTAATTATATTCAGTTAAATATATTGTATATTTAAGAATCCAAATTTAATTAGAATTAGGTTTTTAAAGGCTATATAAAGGCATAAGGTCTAGCAGCCATTTATTCATGTTTTTGAAAAACCTCTCTAATAGTTAGAGAATAGAAAATATTGTTAATTTCATTCGGGTGGACTGCGTAGAGGTCAAAACGTTATTGTGACGACTCAGATTCGATTTGGTTATTCTGAATTCCCTACAGATTTCCAGATTCCATATTTATTAAGGTAATGTTTCATCCTTCATCACCCCAAATTCGTCCCTTGTACATGGATCACTGGTGGATTACGTCGGATAATTTTTCCGCTGCGCCATGGGGTGTACCTGCGTTTCCCAACAAGAAAATGGAGAAAAGATGAAAGGAAATAAAACATTTTTAAATTGGGAAAATAGGGGACAAAATCCTATTTCCCATACTTTCAAATCCACCGGCCATACTTTCCCAATTAATGGGAGAGTAGATTTTTTGGAGCAATGGGTTAATCACCCTTATGGCCACCCAACTTTTCACCTTTTTTACATAAGCTTCCAAATATTTTAATTTCTTTATAAAAAGGTCCAAAATTCACCCAAATTAATTCCAATAAAACCCGGTCTCTAAATTTATTTGTCCACTATTCACTCGGGCCAACGCTCGAACGTTGACTCGAGAATTTGGGTCATTACAGTAGTAATCCTACGGCTCCATCGAACAAGATACACACATATTGGCCGATCCCTTATACTTGGTTCTTGAAGATAAACATCTCATAGCTCTGTTTCTGGATTGTGTACTCAACTGCGTTAAGCTTGCCTTTCAGTGTTTTATCTTCCTGGTGTGGTGTTCCCTCATAACCTATGAGCTGATCTTTCAAGCCTTGAATCACACTTTCCAGCCTTGTCACCCTTTTCTATAGTCTTCCATTCTCTTGCTCCATCTTGATTTTGTTTTCATTGGGGTATCTTGTGACCATTTCTTCCGATTGTGATACTTTGGCAATTAATTCAAAATTATGGGCTTGCTCTTCTTCTAGCTCCTTGTTACTTGATTCTATGTATTCCCGAGACTTTTTTCATACATCTTTTTGTAGTTATTCTTTTCTTTCGTCATGTCATCCAATTGCTCTGACAAGTTCTGCACTATCCTATTTGTTCCTCATTTTTGCTTTGCTTTGTAGCTGTCATGAATTTTTTGTAAATCCTTCAAATCTCGACTGATTTTCTTGTTCTGTTCCATGAGCGCATTTTCCTTTCCTTCATGAATATTCACTTGCTGCTTCGCCATGGTTAATTCTTCAGTGAGGTCACTGATTCCTTTCTCGTATTTCCTCAAGTTCAACTCTCGATCATGCTTGAGTTGTTCCAATGTAGATGGACCGCTCCTAGCAAGTTGAGCAGTTGAGCTAAAGTTATTTTGAATTCCCCGAAATGCGTTATCGTTAACCCTTTAAGCCCTTTATTCTTCATATCTTGACAAAACTTCCAAATCCTAATATGGTTGAACCTTCCTCGACTCGTCCCATGCTTTTGCAGTTTGAGTTATCATCCCCTTATAATCATTTATCTTGTGTGTATATTCATATCGTGCCATGCCTACAGTAGCTGGTACAAATTGTCTTGAACCGAATTGTTTGGACATCAATAAGGGACAATAGGCTATTCTTCTCCAAATTCCAGGTAATGAGACCCTATCTTTGGCTCCATATCAATACAGAAAAGTTGTCCCTTGTTCAACCAGAGAGCTCTCCACACAACATCAGCATCTTTTATGTCCTTGAAGTATTCTTTCCATTGTCCTTCCTTCTTCTTTTCTAAGGACAATTAGCTAAGTGCCCTCTATCGGTGAGTACATACCAAGATACCTCATAGCTTTGTAAGATATTTTCCACCAGTTTCCTCTGAACTAGACTTCTAGCAATTGTGCACAACAAAAAAAAAAACCTTTTGTCCCCTGATTTCTTACATGCAGTTAACGATCTGTAAGTTTCGGTTAAGATTGCAGGCACCAGATTTACATCTTTTTCCTAGTCACTCGAACAGTCCCACTATTGAAGGATCTATATGTTCTAGAGTCCTTGGGAACAAAACCCATCCGTATATGCACAAGGCGTATAAGCTTCTCATCCTAGTTGGTTCATCACTTGTCAATATCAACTCCCTAAGAACTCTCCTACTTATACGTTGTTTATCCTCATTCTGATCAATGCTATCTTTCTTAGCTATCTTTTCATCTAACCACTATTTAGTCTTTCCTGTAATTAGTCCTAATTTCTTCTTAAAACCCGAGTTATTGTTAGGTCTAGTGTAAATCTTATCACTTTGGATCCTGGGACAATGTATCAGTTCCTCATACTCTTCGAGTGTTGGTGTCATGTCTACTCAGCCAAAGGTAAAATAATTGTATGCAGGGTTCCAGAACTGTACCATTGCCCTAAGCAATTCTTGATCTATCTGTATACTCAACAATAAAGCTATATCCCTGAATTCTTTTCTGAATGATTCTTTCATATAATTTCCCCCTTGATCCTATATAGCTCTGACTTCCGACACGCAAACATTTTGATTGGTATTTAACTTGGCATGATCCTTCATTTATGATACATCACCCCTATGAAGACTGACTTCTTTCTCGTGCCGAGTTTGCTTTGATCATGTCCAACTGCGGTATTGTCTTCTCTTAATTTCTTGGACCCTTCAATCATATTGAATACTTCCTAATCAACTGATCCCTAAATCGATGCCAAAATAATGCAATATGACATAATTCATTTAAAGAAACAAAATAAAACAACAGCAAAAACAAAATAAAAAACTCGTGTCAGTATTGTGAATTAATATGGAAAGTAAATAAACAAGATATCAACATAGAAAAACATGTAATATTTAGTAGAGAAAATAACCAGAGAAATGTATTTAAACCGGCAGCACCTGTCCTATGTCCTTGTTTGGCTCTAGTGAGGTAGGCTTCTAGATACAGCATGTGATGTTTGTTCTAGACTCTGAGTTCCTGAACTGTCGTTACTGTCTATAGCGACAGCAGGACATCAATTCGGTAGTATAGGTCCCTTATGATAGAGGCGTAGGCCCCACGGTGCATAAGGTTAGTATACCGGAAGAAGACCAAATTCCGAACTCGAAGGTGGAGAGCCTCACGTCGGATCATGTCTTTCTCCCACTTAAGGGTGAAAATCCCGGGTCAAGGGCTTATGCATGAATGACAGATATATCATACACAAACACTACCTCCATTTTCCCTAAAAATTCATCCAACAATTCTTGGAAAATTAAATTCAAATTATTGCCCAAAATGCCACGTGAAATTAATTAATTAGGCCTGACCCTCAATTTTAAGTCCCCAGCGCAGTCGCCAAACTGTCGTGACCATTTTAAAACCTAGTATGAAAAAAAAGCTTGACGATTGGTTCTTTTTAAAAATTAGGGTTTTTTGCCCATTTTGATCTATTTAATCTTGAAAATAGTGTTTTCGTATTAAATTGAATTTTCCTTTATTTATTCTTGAAATCAATTTGGAGTCGTCAATGGTCATTTTGGTAGAACGGACACCATAAAAACAACTAGAGATTCGTTTTATTAAAATTAGGGTTCGGGAGTCGGTTACGTGTGGGGAAGGATTAGCACCCCCGCAAACGCCCGTTATAGGTACCTTATTAATTTCACGTGGCTTTTTGGCATTTTGAACAATAATTTGAATTTAATTAATTCCTTAATTGTTAACTGGATTTCATTTCGAATGGAGATATCATTTTGTAAGAAAATACATCTTAACGAATATGAGTTTTGAAACATCCAGTTACTTTAGGATACTTCAATTTATATTCAAAAATGTCTCTCAACACAAAAGGTTTTTAATGCATGTTCATTTATTTTCTTGTCAATTTTAAGTTCAAACCTAATTAGGGATCAAATTAATTAATTAAAGAATCTATGAATATTATCGAATTTAGGGTTTTTGTGATAACACCCAAATGCTTGGGCATTATCCATATTAAGCCCTAAACCAATAATATTCCTAATTATTTAGTGACTCTAACTATTTAAACTTAATCTCAATTTTAATTAAATTAACTATGTGTGATTTACAATGTTTTAGGTTTAAATGATATATTAAATATTCAACTAAAATGTCCCCTTGATTAACATCTCATTACAATGAGACACTAATCAAATTAGAATATTAAAGTTTCCATTTAATAATCATTTATTTTCTATAATTATCTCTCCTATTTGAATTATTTAAATTAATTAAAGAACCTAAAATTAAAAGGCTCTAATTAATTGATAACCTAGTGATTAAGATCACCAAAAAAATACAACCTTGATATTAAAACATGCAAACATACATTTGATAAAAATAAATAATTAAAACAATTTAAAGGACCAAATTGAACTAAATTGCAAAATAGGTAGCCAAATTACAAAGTATTAGTGACTGAATTGAAAGAAATACAAAACTTAACACCCAGAACATGAAAAATGAAAAAAAGGCACCCGACCCAGCCAAAGAGCGCGGATTCGCCCCAAACCCGGTGTCAAAACAACACCGTTTTGACCCATTTATATAAACCCCAACCCGAGTTGACTCAAACATTTCTTCCCACCACTCTCTCTCTTTCTTTCTTCTCTCATCAAATGCTCTCAACCATAAACACCTTAGAACCCAGATTTTCTCTTATTTCGGATCAAAGTCCCCTATTTTGGGATGAACACTCATTGAGTTCATCTTTTTTGGCACAATTCCGTCGCAAGCGGCCACCGTTCAATCTTCATCCGCAGCTCACCGGCCACTTTCAGCTGTTCGCCGTAGGCAACACCAGCCGTCGCACATGAAAACCGACCACCCCTAACCTAGCTCTAGTTGTCGTGATGCAATTTTCGGCCGTCGTCCTTTCGAACTAAAACCTAAAAAAACCTCCGTTTTTGAACCCGATTTTGCCTAAATCTAACCGGCTCAACAGAGCCACCCTTCTTCCTAGCATAAACTACCCAAAACCCGGCCCTCTTCAACTCCGACCACTACTTGAACTCTAGCCACCACAAGAAACATTTTGATCTCCTTTCGGATTTTAAAACTTTCCTTTCGCTTTCGCTGTAACATATGAGAAACTAGCATTTTCTTCTGAATTTGCAGAAATTCGAAAGCAAAATGATGAGGATTACCTTTTTGTAATCTCCGATAAAGGTCATCCGGTGACGAACAGTATTTCCGTCGACCGTTCGCGTCTCAGGCGGTGTTCCAATTTTCCGACGGCTCTCCAACTCCGTAGATGTTTTCTTTTTCAGGTGGCGGTTTGAATCTCCGGCGTGTCGGATTAGTTTCAATGGGTAACTTTCTCTCTCTTCTTTATTATTATTTAATTATGGTAATTATTAAGGGCCTTCATTATTCATCTGACTTTTTCTCTCTCTTAGGTATTTATAGGTCTGACTTTTGTGACATCATGGATGATGTCACAAGGTTGATGTCACTGGCTAAAAAACACAGATCCATGTGAGTTGCTTTTGGACCAATGGGTGACTGCCACGTGTCCTTTTGGATACAAGTTTGGGCGGGAAATTTAGTTATTAAACCATATTTGTGTTTGTTTGGGGTTAATGAGTTGTATCAGGTTTGAGATTTGGGCTTTTAAATCTGTAATTGGGCTTTTGTATTGTGAAAGGAACATTTTATATATGTAATGGGCACTATATTTTTTTGGGTTTATATTTATTATGGGAAAAACTTTGATACACATACCGTGTAAACTTTAGTTTATACGTGCCTTTTAGTTTTAGGGTTTTAGTTTAGGGGTTTAGGTTGTAGGGTTTAGAATTTAAGGTTAGTGTTTAGAATTTAGGGTATAGGGTTTAGTTTTTTAGAGTTAGGTTAGGAATTTAGGATTTAGCTTTTTATAGTGTAAATACGCAAGCTTGTGTAAAATTAGTTTTACACAGCCTGTGTATCAAAGTTTTACCCGTTTATTATTGGGTTTTATTATACTATTCATTTATTTTTATATACACCCCCATACCCGGGTAAAAATCAGGTATTACACTTTATATTTATAATATAATTAATATATTAAATTATTTTTAAAACATGTTTTATATTTATATACTCTTATTCCTTTTTAATTTTTTTGTGAACCGTAAAATACTAAATGTTTAATATGTTTAGATTTTTAATTTTTTATTACTTTAGACCTTTTATCAAATAAATTAAAGCAAATAATAAAATAAATCTAAAAGTACTAAAAATGATAAAAATAAATTAACCTAATAATTTTTTAAGATAAAAAAATATCTTATAAATCAAATAATAAAATTAATAACATCAACTCTTATCGCATTTCATCTCAAGCAACATGCAATCTTATCTTATATCCTTAGAAACACATAAATACAATATTAATAAAAATATATTAAACATTAAAACATTATTTAAATATATGCAACACCGTTTATATATTAAACTCATATTAAATAAAAATATTTAATAAATTTACACCATAAATAATTAGTCACCTAATTAAAAATACAATAAAGGATCAACATAAACATAATTCATTATCTTAAGGGTAATATTGTCCAAAGGGGAATGAATTGTGTAATACCCAAGAAAACGAGGGAAATAGCATTCCTACCATTTGAGAAAAAAGAAACTACTATTGGGAAAAGAATAATACCTCCTAGTGAGAATCTTTCTAAACCAAACATGTGAATGCAAGTCTGAAAAAGATTATTACCACTACTAATCATCTTTTCCGCGAAACAAACTCACCCTTAGATTAATTTGAAATTGTGTTTATTTTTTTAAAAATAATATAAAAAATAAAAATATTTTTTAATATGTCATAACCGTAAATCTAAAAAAACCACTAATATTAAATTTGAACTTGGTGGAGTTAATTTGAAACCTACAATTTTAGAACTTATAACAATAATCTAGTTAGTTTTAAATAACCATGTCCTTATATATCATTTTGCTTATAATAATTAATATTAATAGAAACAAAATATTGATAACTAATAAACTATTCAAACAATATCAAATATATCACGTCCTTATAAGTCATTTTGCTTATTTAAATAATCAAACTACTACCAGCTATCAATTAATTTACCAAATATTTTTATACAATTAGCTTATATAATTCGCTAGTCAAATAAGCTAATACAATCAGCCATCAGCTAATGTAATCCGCTATCAGCTATCAGCTAATTGCCAAACATGGTCATAATATGCCTATATTTCTACAACTAAATCTCGTCAATAAAAGTAATTACAAGTAAAAAAATTAATTGCATGACACGTTTTTAAATTATGATCTTTATTTTAAATTAGTCTTTAAACTTTTAAATGTTCTAATTTTATTCTTAAATTATGCTTACATTCTAAATTGGTTTCTAAACTTTTCAACATTCTAATTTCATGCCAAAATTACCGTTTATATAACATCATATTATTACATAATAAATATCAATGTTTATATCACAATTAACAATTTTATTAACATGGACATGATTAGCATATACTAATAATTTGATGATAAAATTAGAATGTTGAAAATTTGGAGACTCGTTTAGAATGAGAGTCATAGTTTGAAGATGGAATTGAAACATTAAAAGGTTTATGGACTAATCTAGAATGAAAATAATTTGAAGATAAAATTAAAATATTTAAAAAATTAAGAACCAATTTAAAATAAAAATCATAATTTGAAAACGGTAATACAATCAAGTCTAATTTTTTTTTTAAGTATTTAACATTGAAATAAGTTAACAACCATGTACATAAAAAAACATGTGCAAGCATTGTCCATACAGCATAATTAATCAAAGAGTCCAAAAGCAAGGAATTACTGATCATTTGCTGTCCTATTCCATGTGGTGTAATTTTCTTGCATGTTAAATCGATGGAGGGCAAATCAAAGGAACATTCTGCTACTGCTGCATGTCTTTTTATCGATCTGCTCTTAACCATTACTACTAATTAAGTTAGTTTAATAGCATAGGCATCTATGCCCAAAAGGCTACATGTTGTAAAAGAAAAACAAACCATACCAAATAATTGTTGTTGTCTTGTCCCTACTCTCTTAATCCCCCCCCCCCACTTTGTTTACTGTTTCGGGCATATGATTATTGATGTATAATTAGGCTAGGCTATCCCTTTCTTAAACCTACCAACAAGATTTGATCCAAGATATTTTATTGATGTATTACGATTTCTATAATGTATGGAAAAGTTTTTAAAAATAAGACAGAGTTTTAAAATTGATATTAAAAGGATTTAAATTCGGGTTAAATAAAGTTAAAATTTTTTATTTTCATTTTTTTTATTTTTTTAAACATTTTCAATGAGCATAATGAAAACATTTTTTAATGTTTTAAAATTTTCATTAATTTTTGTTTTTATTTTCTAAAAATCATTTCAAATTTTACAACAAAACATGTTTTCTTCAATATTTTTATTCTCATAAAATAAAAATTGTTTGTATTCTCTAGAATCAAACACTATTAATATTTTTTTGAACAAATTTTACCTAAGGGGAGGGGGAAAGAGTATTGTTCCTACTGGAACTAGAACCCCAAGACTTAGGGGAAGAATTAGATGTCAAACACGAGTCTTTAACCACTTGTTTCAAGTTGTGTTGACAACAGTATTAATATTTTATATTTGTACTAAATATTACCATGCTCGTGTAAGAATAATCCCAGCCCTGTTTTATGGGTGTTTTTCTAATTAGTGATTTTGAACATCTTTTAATTTTGATTAATTATAGCAACTCTTTAAAAAAAACATCTTCAAAAATTACTTAAATCGATTAGATGCGGGCATAAACAGAGCTAGAATTAAACATTGAGAAGTACAAGAGTCTATTAAGCCTTTAAATCTATACAATAATAGGAACATGTGCCTTATTTTACTAATATTTAAATAAAAACCTAAAATCTATTATATCTGTTATATTATCAATTTTATTCGAAGGTATGACCAATGGAGAACTTAACATTATTTGTTGAAAGAGTATTTTACAAATTTTCAAATTTGTAGGAAAATAATAAATTATATATTTTTGAGGGATAAAAATAAATTTATCAATATCTTAACTTAAAATTTTTAATATTTTGAAGGGCTTAGTAGGTCCTACGAGGTTTCGCCTTTAGGTAGGACGTCTACACGCTTGTATAATGTATTTAATTTAGAAACCGTTTGACGTAATGATGGTTTTGGAAACATCTGGTAATGGTAATGATATTAAAGATTAAATATATGATTTTTCAATTCAATTTTTTTTTAGTTATGAATGTTTGAATATGTCATCAACATTAACAAGTTGCTAAATTTGAACAAAAAAACTTGACCCAAGCGGACCACGCAAGACTCCACCAGGCTAGAGACTAATAATAATAATAATAATAATAATAATAATAATAATAATATGTTCGTCAAACAATGTAGCTACACGTACTTGATTGAGAAAGGTTTTGACCATGGAAAATTGGAAAGCCGCGTGCTTCTCCACTCGAGAATGCGGAATGCCGATGCCCATCCATTTCTTGCAATAAGAAACTTAATAACCTATTCACTATCCTTTTATTATAATTCCCTGTTTTTTAAAGGAAAAGATTGTGATATACAAGTTGTATAAAAATTTAGAGTTTAAAGTGTTAGTTTAAGAGTTTAGGCCATAGAGTTTTATTAGTATCGACGAACTACGGTCATGCGAATACCCAGTTATAACCCATGCGAACATACCAACAGGGCTAAAGTCATTTCGTTGCGGACTCAACATGCGAACGCTATCCGAATCACGTGCATAGTCACGTGATTCTCGTCAATGTCCGAGTCGAAACAAACTCAATTCACTAACACACATGTCCTCATCGATTGACATGTGTCCTCACCCCGTCCAACCCCTTATAAGGAGCCATACATCCAAAAACAGGTAAAGGGAGGATGGCGACCAGATCCCTGGGAACAAACAACCTAAACCCTATATTTCCATCCTCTAAACGACCCAAGAGCCATCATCTAAAAAGTTTGCTCACATCAGTGATCAACAAGTTTAGAATTTAAGGTTATAATTTTAGAGTTAGAGTTTAGTTTTTAGGATTTTAACTTTAGGAATTTTGATTTTAAATTTTGAAGAAGGGTTATGTAATATTTTATACACAGATTATGTATCAAAATATAACATTTTTAAAAGAAAAAATTTTGATAAGCAAGCATGGACACCATTTACGCAATCTAAAAGTAAATTATATGCATATTTATAATAATAATTAATGGATTAAATCTCAACCCGTAATATTATACAATTTATAACTTTGGAATTTATGCTTTAAATTAAAACCACCTCAATGAAAATAATGCAAAACAAAATTTAGGGAAACTAGTTGGGACTTACTAGCAATTATTTGATCTAGCGACATAAGGTCTTAAATTTTTTTTAGGTCAAGCATTCAAATTTTAATATTGTGAATGAAACATTCAAATTAAAAGAATCATCTCATAATGAATATCCGTAATATTTAATCTTAATTATACCCAAAAAAATAGTTGAGACTCGTCCAAATGTTTATTATCATTTGAGTTTTTTTTTTCTCATAATGTCTATCCACTAATGCGGAAAAAGTTAAAAATAATATAAAGATCCTGGAAAGAGTTAAAGATCCCATGGTGTACAAAGGAAGAAGTGTTGGGTCTTCAAATTTCTTAAAAATATTTGATATGATCCGATAAATAGATAGCAAGCAGGTATGAAGGAGAAGTGACACAACAAACAGCCGCCTTATCCGATGGCTGTCCCCAGCTTACATTGAATTCAACCCCAATTCCGCTGTCTTGGAATTTGTCAATTCTTGCATCCCCGTACAATCCTGTCCTATGGATACACCAATCAATACGATCTAAGCCCTAAAATCATATCTTTTCATTCTTGTTTAGTTAAGATAATGGTATTCTCCAAGTCTAAAGTCTTGATTGAAATTCAAAAAAAATATAAAAGAAAATATAAAAAAATCATAAATTAGTCGAATGGAAAACTTTGTAATTGTTGTCCCAAGATTTTATAAATTCATTTTGGCCACTAAAACATTTAAGGTTCGAGTTCAGCCCGATCCAATACGTCTCTTGAACTTTTATATATTACATTGATTTATGGATTACGTGTCAAATGATAATCTTACAATAAGGATTATTATATGAAATTTTGTCGGTGAAATTATTTTTTCACAAGCAGTATTGAGATGTTATCAAGTGTCTGGTTATTTATTTTTATATTGTTTGTGAGATTTTTCACTTCCAGTGTATCAAATAATAATGCATACCACAAATATAAGATATTGCAAAATATGTTAAGTTGCATATGTTTAAAATTTAATTGAGATCCACTAATTGACGTAGTGGCTAAGGATACTCATATTATTTCATCTTGTATGAGTTCGAATCCTGACATGAGAATGTAATATCTTTATCTAATAAAAAATATTAATTATAGAAATATATATATATATAATTGTTAAATATTAAATTAAAAATAAAATAAATATTTTTAAAAAATATAACAAACCCAATATAGATTTAAATTAATCATATACAAATATAAATAAACTTTGATGGAATTTAAAGTTGATATTTTTAATCAGTCGGAGTTACAACTTACAACCATGAGGTGTATCAATAATAGCTTACAATTAAGGAAAATTATTCTAAAACATTAATTAGTTAGTAATGAATGAGCTCGTGAAGTTATTTCTTTCTACTTAAATGTTTTTTTCTCAATCTGAATTTAGATCATCTCCTAAAATTTTCAATTGTTTCAATGTCGCACGTGCCATACGTTTACCTTCCAAATTTATCTTTAAAAAATATGAAAAATCAAAGATGTTAAACTAAAAATCCATGCAAAAACATATTTTTTCAATTTAATATAACATTCAAACCGAATCTCGTTCGATGATTAAAAATATCCAGTCAAATCCGCAATCTTGATTTTTTTTGTTTATTTTTAAAAAAATTGTTTTATAAATTAATGAATAATCGGTTAATTTACTTAATTTTGCAACTAAAACAATAAAAAAAGGGGGGAAATGGCGGTAATGAAGAGTGAGCAGTTGAAATAGTACGGGCAGAGAGCCCAGCAAGGGAACACCGGTCGCCTCCCCAAACCTCGTTTCTCGGGCCACTGTCCATCCGTTTTCACTTCTCTCGAGATTTCCTTTTTCATGCTTTTTGTACTTTAACAACTTTTGTTTTTAAAGGCCATACCTCCATTTGTTCTCTCCACCGAGGAAAAGAGAGAGAAGGAACTTGAGATCCCCATGGTGGAACGAGAAGCTGTCGAGTTTGCTGATGAGATATGATTAAGCGTTATATTGGGTTTGACGGAGTTTTCAGCAAAATACCCAGGTGCCAATCCCTTGCCCACTCGATCGCTTTTTTGTTTGTTTGTTTGTCACTTTCTTTCTTTTATTTATACTTATCTTGTTTATCTATTAGATTACCTCATGCCTTTTTTGAAGCATTTACGTATCGTTTTCTATCATTTTTATTCACTTTGCACTCATATCTTTGTTACTAATTGTTTTTTAGATTTTAGTTTTGGCTTAAAGCAGTTCGTCTTTATGTTTTCAGGGTTTTAATTGGGCTTTGGGTTTTATAATAGTTTTATTACGATTTTTTGGGGTTCTGTTTTGGGTTTTTTTTAAAATGTTTTGTTTCCCATTTGTACTTGTAGGGAATTTAGAACATTGCCTAGGGTTTTTCTGAGAAGACATTTTTTAGTGAGGAGGGTGAGTTTTCATGGGTTGAACTGTATGACTTTATGATGGGAAGTTTATGTGAAGAGGAAGATCAATTTTTTGACACCCGTGAAGACATCACCTCTGTTTCTGATTTTGGATCCGATTGCCCCGATAATTCTGATTCCCAGCATGCTGCATCCACTAATTCTGTGCCGGCTGACTTTGGAGTTGAAGTTTGGATTAAAAACTTCAGTAGCATTCGTGAACGGCGTAATAAATTTCTAAAATGGATGGGTTTAAGTGGAGATCAGACTTTCAGGGAAAGCCCTGCTAACATGAGTTGTGATGAAATTGAAGTCGAGACTGATAGAATTACAGAGAAGAGTGGAGCGGTTTTAGGATCATCAACTTTTGATGATGGTTTCTCGTCGAGTCAGTCTTCCATGTCTTGTAGGTCAAGTGATGGGATGTTTGATGATAGTTTTGTGTGTAGGATTAAGAATTTGGATGACGGGACAGAGTTCATTGTGGAAGAACTTAATCAAGACGGCATGTTCAAGGGAATGAGGCAAGTAGGTTCTAACAATGTGCTTTCCATTGATGAGTTTGAAAGGAAGCTTGGTTTATCCCCGCTAGTTCAAAAAGCCATGCGTCGGGAGGTCAAAGGAGTTTCCAATTTAGGGCTAGAAAGAAAGCGGGGAAGAAAAGGATGGCTTAGGAGATTAGGAGCTGTTGCTTGCATTGTTGATAAGCAGGTTGAAGCTGCTCGTATGATATCCAGAAATTCTTATCTAAATGCAGTGGCAAGGGTTCAAATGGTTCGAGTTAGATCTTACAAGAAGCGGTCGAAGGAGTTATCAGCTCTTTACATGGGACAAGATATCCAAGCCCATGAGGGGGCAATCTTAACAATGAAATTTAGCCCTGATGGTCAGTATCTAGCAAGTGCGGGTGAAGATGGTGTTGTGCGTGTGTGGCAAGTTGTGGAGTCTGAAAGATCATGGAATTCTGACATTCATGATTTAAATCCTTCATATGCCTACTTCCAAGTAAATAATTTTTCTGAGTTAGTTCCTCTTCATGTGGACAAAGCGAAAAAAGAAAAATCAACAAGTGTGAAGAAAGATTCAGATTCCTGTGTCATTTTCCCTCAGAAAGTTTTTCGAATCTTGGATAAACCTATCCATGAGTTCCATGGGCATTGTGGCGAGGTCCTGGACATCTCCTGGTCAAAGAATAAGGTTACTTGCTCTGAAATTTGAAAAAACTTGCTATTATTTGTTAGAATATACTCTGATATGTAATTAAGGTGTATGTATTTGCAGCATATCTTGTCATCCTCTGTTGATGAGACAGTTCGCCTGTGGCAAGTCGGATATGGTGAATGCCAAAAAGTATTTTTCCACAATAATTATGGTAATAATGTTCAATCCGTGCTTGAGTTTTTGTTCTGCCTTATTTTTTGTTATAGAAATGTCTACTAAGGTGAGCGATCACCTTTGGCATTTTGATTTGTGCCATTATAATTGTTATAAAATATAATCCTATTGGTATGTGATGCAGTAACATGTGTTCAGTTTAATCCAGCGGACGATGATTACTTCATAAGTGGTTCCATAGATGGGAAAGTGCGTATCTGGGCAATTCTCCAAGTTGTTGATTGGACTGACGTGACAGATATTGTTACAGCTGTGTGCTACCGTCCCGATGGAAAGGTTTGATGGAGCTTTTCTTCATCATTTTATTTAGAAAACAGGTTTTAGGATTTCCAGTTCATTATTTCTTTCCTTCTACAGGGTGCAATTATTGGCTCAATGAATGGGAATTGCCGCTTCTATGATGCTTCAGGTATATCTTTGTTGTGTTGGTCCCTTTTTTCCTGAAAAATTGTTTTATTGTCAACATCTCTGGTAATGCTATTCTAGGATCTGGCGACTTTTACTCCTTGTTTAGCAGTTTAAATGACTACATTGTATTCTTCTTAAATTTGTTTAGTTTTAAAACATTAAAATAGAATGTTGTAAGCATATCAATCGGAATATTCCTTTCCTGTAGGAAATTGAAAACTTTGATATGTCATATTTTGTGTTGAACAATCTATCTTCTCTAGAAACTTACAAGTTAGACGGCCCACAAAGACTAAGAGGAAAGGAATAATTTTCTTTACTCTGAATGAAATTTGGTTTTACTTTTGATTAATGAAATAACCCTCTGCTAAAAATGAATCACGATATTTCTTAATGTATAAATTTGATTTTTACACAATATTTGTTAATTTATAAATTGGATTTTTTTGCAATCTGAAGGGCAATGTTGAACTCCCCTGGTCAAATTCCTTTTCTGACTTTTCAGGGGAACCTTATTCTTTCATGTTTGGGGTTTTTAATTTATATAATCTGAACATTGATGTTCTTATAATTGGCAACATGGTAGTGTTGAAAGGTGATTTATATTATTTACGTCCAACATCCGAGTGTTCTTTAACAGATCTATAATATCTGCCTTTTTGAAATTTAATTTGTTTGGAAAATACTAAGCACTATGTTTACATGAACCAGATAACTGTCTGCAGCTTAATGCTCAAATATGTATACAGAGTAAGAAGAAACCAGAATGCAGTAGAATAACTGGTCTTCAGGTATTGACCCCTACCATCACTTTTTCTCATTCCCTTTGTTAAAAATATCTTTTCCCTCAAGTAAGCTTCCAAGCATTCAAAAGTTAATAGAGGGATTATCTTGTAGTTTTCTGCTGGGGACCCAGATATATTGATGGTCACTTCTGCTGATTCACAAGTTCGAATCCTCAATGGTATTGACATGGTATGCAAATTTCGAGGTAGGTAGTTGTTTGCCTGACTATTTTTTATCAGATCCAAAGTTTGTTGCCACTTTGGTAGCTTCATAATTAATTGGAAATGTGGTAATGAATATTGAGATGGAAAATAAGTGATGCAACATGGATATAGCAAAGATTGATCAAAATTTGAACTACCAAGTTTTTAACACCATATTATTTGCTTTAAAATTATCTTCTCTATCTACAGGTTTGCACGGTGTAGGGAGCCAGGTATCTGCGGCATTCACCCCAGATGGAATGCGAATTGTTTCAGCAAGTGAGGATTCTAATGTCTATGTGTGGAACTATGTTAAACAGGATGGGCTGGTGCCCCATGCAAAGAACAATTGGGCTTGTGAACGTTTTTTCTCGAATAATGCATCAGTCGCAATACCTTGGTGTGGGATAACATGCAGAAACTCTATATTCCCAAATATTTCAGGAACTTCACCATCACCCAAATATATATCTGGCAGATGGGGATGTAAAGAGAATACTGGAGTATTACAGTCTGAGTCAGGTGAGAGCTCCCAACACAAATTGGCATTCTCCTCTTCTGACCGTTTCTCATTGGGACATGGATTTTACTCAGACTCTTTGCCAAAGGGTACTGCAACCTGGCCAGAGGAAAAGCTTCCCCTTCCAAACTCCTTGGTTGTATCTCGTGCAATTTGTAAATCTCAGTACAAGTTGCTTAAGACATCTTGCCAGAGTGCTCTTGGTTCTTCTCATGCATGGGGCCTCGTAATTGTAACAGCTGGCTATGATGGACGAATCAGATCGTTCCAAAATTATGGATTACCGATCCACACATAGCTTTATGGAGATGACTTTGAAAGTTTGCTGTTTCATGTTGACCAAGAAAGGATTACATCGCTTGTATTGAAGCTTTTGTCTTCAGGATTCGGGGCTAAAAATGATTGGTGCTTGGTTGATTTCCAATTTGTGAATGAAAGGGTTCAAGTTATATACACAACAATATCTGGATGTGGTGTTGAGCAGACATACATAAGCACTGTATCTGATGTCAAGGCACTATTTCCTTAGCAGGCCAACCAAAGTTGACAGGTAAGTTACAGTGGATTCAAATCTTAGTTCTAGTCAACATTCTTTTCCTGTACTTTAGCTCAGTCGGATGTCAGGATATGGCCGGCTGAATTTAACAGGATCCAGTATCCATTTTCATGATATTATTTCTTTAATTTGTTAAAGTGAACATCCAATGGACAGGGTCATGCCAAGGAGTCCCATTTCAAGCTTTGTATATTGCTCTACAACTGGAGATGTTTTGGTGGGGCCTTTTGGGGAGACATCTTTTAGAACACAGGAGGAGAATTATATATCCGATGGACAGGAGTTGCTTCGGAAAAAAAACAAACAAACTAGTGGGGCTTGTTTCCCTCGGCGTGATTTATTGGATGGCTGAAGAATTGGCCAGATCTTCATGGTGCATTAACTGATTTTGGACCATTGTGGCGGCTGCTTTGCATTCTCTTTAAGTGGAAGGTGACATTGTCAAGCGACTGGTTGGTACATTTCTACATTCTTGAGTGACATACCAAGCCAAGCTTAACGAGGTGGCCTCAACCTTGGGGAGGTGTATTTGGTCTACAAAGATGTTAATGTTAGCCTCAACTCCGTGCGATGCAAGGCAAGGTATTTCTTATGTAGTAAGAAATGAAGTCATTCATAAGCTTTGTATTTAATTTTTTATTACCCTTGGAAACAAGTCCAAAGGGTTAATTGTAGGAAAGGAACATGTGGATACGGGGAGGATTTGTTCCTCTTTTTTCTTCGTTTTTTGGGGGTGAAAAGGGGTCTGATGTATCATTGCAAGTGTACTATAGTAAAAACAAATTACAGTTTTTGAGGATGCGTTAGAAGGTGCAGGAATTCTAGAATACATGCAAATGCATTAAATCTGGATGAAAAAAATGTAATTTTCCCCTTTGTTATTAGAGTATGAAATTAGATTTTGCGCATATTTAAGGATTTAGTCTCTATTTTACATTGGGTTTGTTTTATTAGAGTATGGAATTAGACTTTTAAAATAAAAATACTTTTGGGTTTGTTTTAAAAATGATTTTAGACTAACTGACATAGCGACTAAGGATGTTTATCTTGTTCCATCTTGTATGAGTTCGAATCTTGATATGAAAATTTAATACCTTTTATTTAATAAATAAATCACTTTAAAGTAAAAACACTTTTTGAAATTAAAAACTTGTATCATGAATTATTATATGTTTTTAAAATAAATATTTTATCTATTTAAAAATATTTTTAACAAAGATGGTATATACTTCAATTTTAAACCGAATAATTTAAAAAGTATTTTTATTACACTTTTCAAATATAATATTAAACTCACTTTTAAAATAAATTATATCATATGTAACCTTACCATATTAGTTATGGTTTTAAACAATAAAAATTAAATTTTTATTTTCTTGTCATCAATTGACACAAATAATAGCTTCTAAAAATGTTTTTTTAAAACTAACGTAAAAGAATATGAGTGAGGACTGTAGAATATAAGTCTTTTTTACAACTCTTGCAGAAGTTCTTTTATTTCTTCATTTAGATTGTAATGGCCTTGAGCCAAGATAATTTCTTAAAGTTATGATACTCTCTTTCTTTTTACCAAAACATTGATATGATAAAAAAAGTAAAATGAATAATTTTATTGGTTGGGGTCATAATTAATATAGTTAGGAAGGTTCATAATATAATATTTCACACATATAATTCAAGAGATAATAATAATTCGAATATTACTTAATTTTTGGATTGATGTTCTGAATTTAGGTATTCTAATTACCCTCCGTATTGATTTTGTAACATATGGAAGTTTTAATTTTCAAATAGTTAATATCTGAGTTCATTTTACCTTTTACAAATAATAAAACTGAATTTGGATTTTTATTATTCGAATCTATATTACTTTTATGAACAATAAATTTGAATTTGAATATATATATATATTATGTGCCTTACAATTTGAGACGCAGATTTTTTTTGGCATAATGAAATGGAGTTTTTTTCTTATTTTTTTATAATGACAATTGAATTTTATTTAAAAAAATACATGGAAAATATTACAAATACAATGTATCTAGAAGGGAGAATAATAAGGATTAGTCCACCAAAATCTCACATAATCTCATTGTCACTATCCAAACGAGACGCATTATGAGATAAAAAAGGAGTGTTGGGCGAGCTAAACTATTAGACAGATTGTTTTACTACCCAAGACTGGTTACATCGACAAACAACCATCAATCGTGTGAGATCTATCTTTCTATGACCATTGACAGAATCATAATCAAAAACTAGCATCGTGAAAATCTCTGTGCGAGCACCAAAAGATCATTAAGGTATACTGATATCATGCCAAAACGACAAATTAACGAATCCACAAAAATAAAGAAAACATGTCACAAAAGCAGAAGAAAAACGTGCCACAAGAGAATAGATTCTTATTAAAATAAAAAAAATAAAAACATAACAAATAAAAGTAAGAAAAATAACGAACACCGGTTATTGACAATCAACATTTAGAAAATTGTCGATCGTCCGCTAACTCAAAAATGAAAAAAGAATAGCAGGCGGCGATTATTTTGAAAGAAAATTAGAGTAGGTCAATTTTGAAGTTTTTTTTTATTAAATAGAGAAAATATTATATTCCCATATATGAATTCGAATTTATATAAGATAAAATAATGTGGGTATTCTTAGTCCAATTAATGAATCTCGAAATGAAGATTTTTTAAACCTACTAAAAGCGGATTTTAACGAATTTATATAGAATTTGATTAGTATAATGATAGATTTATAGTTTAAAGTATATTTTAAAAATTTAATTCAGATTTTATAAAAAAAATATTGGCTTAAGGGTGTAAGAAGCTTTTAAACTTTAGGATAAAAATTAATTAAGCTCTAGAATTTTTTTGGCACTCAATTAAGCTCTTGAACCAAAAATAAATAATCAATTAAGCCATTGAACAATAAATTGAATCAATTAAGTCTTTTGACCAATATTGACCATTAAATCTTGATAATTTTTTTCTTTAGATATTACTGGCACATGATACATTACAGTTCTATAATGTTGCAATTGAAGATTTTTTTCAAAAAATATTTTTATAAATTTTGTCTTTTACAAATTTTATAACTTTTAATAAATTTTTAAATAAAATAAAAAAGTTTCTGAAAATGTAAGTGGAAACATTGTGTCACGACACACTGCACCAATAAATTTAAAAAACCGTCAAAATTTGTCAAAGAGCTTGATTAATTACATTTCTTGATTTAAGAGCTTAATTGATTATATTTTTTGGTTCAAAGGCTTAATTGGGTGAAAAAAAAATTTAAAGATTTAATTAATTTTTTTAAAGTTCAGGGTTTCTTAATCCTAAAATATTTGTATATACTCAACTTGATGTCGTATCTGATCAAGTGGGCATAAATTGGGTGAGTATTAGGTGTGGTGGAGTTTGGGATTAAAAAAATAAAGTATTATTTTATTTATTTAGAATATGATTTTATTTATTTTGTAAAGGTTAAATTGATGGAGAATTAAGCCCTGAAAAGAGAAAAAAGAAACAAATTTACAGTAAGGTTTTTCTTATAAACAACTAGACGCTGAATCTCAGAGTAGTCATCGATTTGACCATTCCGTCACATTACCTTCGCGATGACTACATTATATATATATATATATATATATATATATATATATATTTCCTGTTTTAACCAACCCAGGCCACTAAATGCACAACTTGGATGTATTCCGTTTGCAGATCAACTGTCGAAGCAATTTGCAAAGCCTCGTATTCGTATAATCCCACAACAACTCAGCTTGTAGGACATGGGTTACTTCTACATTTTTGGGCCAAAGCACGGTCCATCCATATATCCTAATCAGAATACTTCACATGAGCTATCGCAGAAGAGAAAGGAATGGGAACGACGATAACACCGCCATGGAAGCAGCTTCTTTTCAAATCTTTGGAATCCAATTCCCATCTCAAGCACTCTTCCTACTTTCAATTCGTTAGCCTTTCTCCTTTTTCCTTTTCTTCTCTCGTGTTTTCTTTTTGTTGAGTTGTTGCTACTTTTCCTTAATGTTTTAGGCAACGGTTGGATGTAATGGAAGACCCGCCAATCGTACCGTTGTTTTTAGGTACCCAATTTATTAACCTTCGTCCAAATTCTATTTGTTCTGAATTCTTCTAAGTGTTTTGGTTGAATTTACAGAGGATTTCAAGAGAACAGCGACAAGTTCCATATCAACACCGATACCAGGACCCAGAAGGTTTCTTTTGATTCTTTGAATTCTGACGTTTCCCCTTTTTTCTATTGAATATTTTTTGAAATGGGTACTTAAGCGTTTGATAATTTTGCAGATAGAAGAGCTGAAGCATTGCCCTTTTGCCGAGGTAATTTTTGTTGGAGGTATACCCCCATTGTTTTCAAGAACCTATTTTTTAATATCCATTTTACTTGAGAGTTTACTGTTGAAGCCTTTTCTTTTATTAATCCTTTGTAAATCTTTTCCTGAGTGATTATGTGTGAATTCTTCTCATTGCAGATATGTTGGTACTTTACTGATTCATGGGAGCAGTTTCGAATCAGCGGACGAGTTGATGTTATTGATGGATCCAATCCTGACACCCTCAAACTTCAGGTCAGGAAAGAATCAACCCCCAACTTATTTTGATTAAATAAAAATGTATTACATATGTCAAGATGAGATACTTGATGGGTTTTTTGGGTAAATTTCATCGGAGTTGATTCGAATGCGGGTAAGATTATATTTGAGCTACCTAATTTTTAAAAGTTACATTTGAGTCATTCAAATATATGTAGGGTTTGGGTCACTCCAAATATGGGTAGGGTTACACTTGGATAACTCAAATATGGGTAGGGTTACACTTGAGTCACTCAATGATGTGTAGGTTATATTTGGCTCACCTTTCATACTTAAAGAAATTACTGCTACAAAAACTACATTTAGTTCAATCCTCAAATGTTCAAACTTTTGATAACCTTTGTTTTTTAATCTCGAAAGAACTTTCACGATATTACATTTATCTCTTTAAACGTTCTATTTGACAATAAAAAATTGAGGATCTCGAATGTTTTTTACTCATCATTTTATCGATTCAACTTTCATGTCACTTTTATCAATTGTGGATTGTTATTACTTTTTTTAATTCTTTTTTCAAGCATGGAGGTTTCTTTAAATAAAATGTATGTAGTCAAATTGATTGTCCGGAGGAATTTGAAGTCTACACCTCTAAATAAAATAAATAAGTGAACGACCAAACTTAAATTACTGAATCTGCCGCTGATGAGCATCTTTGACCACTTGATCAATTAGTGGATTTCTTATAAGAACTTATTTTATTTTCTATATGGATTACTTAGGACTCTGGGGTTTTGAAGCTACCGGAAAGCTTTTATTGAACTGATGTTGGTGCCACAATCATAATTAATATTGTAGAACATAATTACCAAGCGTATTTCCTTGTTATAGAATCATACGTTTAAGCTTATATCATAAATTTTTTTAGGGGAAAAACTACATATTTAGTACCCAATTATGCCCGCGTTACTGCTTTGGTACCCAACTATTATTTTTTGGCAAAAGGTACCTAACGTTAAGTTTTTGTTCTGTTTTGGTGTGCGGCCGTTAAAACCTAACGGAAATGGTGATGTGGCTTGGGTTGATAACAGTTTTAGTCCAAAAACTTGTACAATCTATCAATTTAGTTTAAAATTCTATCAATTTAAACTGTAAATTCCTCATTTTTCTTTTTCTTCCATTCGAACGTAATTTACAATTTTATCCCCAAAATTAAGATGATGTTTTAAATGATGGATTTCGGACTAAATTTATCATATATATGTGTTTTGGACTAAAACTGTAATTATACCAAGCCACGTCATCTTCTCCGTTAGTTTTTAATGGCCAGGGTACAAAAACAGAATAAAAACATAACGTTAGGTATTATTTTGTCAAAAATAATAGTTGGGTACTAAAACAGTAACTCAGACATAGTTGGGTACTAAATATGTAGTTTTCCCATTTTTTTTTTGTTAAAATAAGCTAAATTATAATGATGCATATCAATATTTAACAGCAGTTGTCTCAATCCCCTTTAAAGAAATTAAGCATGTTTTAACTTACGACCATTTACTCATTTAATATACATATATATATATATATATATATATATATATATATTATGTATATACTGCAGCAAAGGGAGAAATCTTGGTTTGCTAGTTCTATTAAATCAAGGCAACAATACTTGGGACCTCACCCTGGTCTGCCCCGCATAAGTGAGCACCAAAGTGAGGAGGAATCTCGTTTAGAGCCGTCAATTGGTCCAGTTTCTGCATTTTGTTTGCTGGTTCTAGATCCTGACCAGGTTACCTCTTGTCTAAACTCACGGTTTCTTTCTAAAAAATACTTGAAAAAAGTCGGGTAGAAATGAGCAATGGGTGAGGTGCTATATCTACTGCTTCATTTTGATTACTTGTATTTAAGTTTTATAATTTATAATGATTTGCAGGTTGATTATTTGGATTTGAAGAATAATCAGAGGCTTAAGTTTATATCCACACTTGATACAGATGGAGTGAAAAGCTGGAGTTCAGAGAGAATCAATCCATGATTTTGTTTTCGGTTTCTAAAACCGTAATGCGGATCTTCTAAACATATCTGGCACGTATGGTACATAGTTGACGTTAAAGAACCATATTAGAATGTCATATGCATTCATTTTCCCTCCTACAACGGAATTAGATTCCATAAATAAAAATATTTTCTTCTTGAGCACCCTTTTGAAAACGGACAAATTATAGATCATGTAATGAGACTCATGACTACAATTGATTTTTCCTTAATTGCTTGTTATCTTCTGATTAGTGATTAGATTGCTAGAACTATCCATTAGTTTTCTTCACCTATAACTTTGGATATGTTTTTTTCGGGTTAATGTACACTTCAGTCCCTGAAGTTGGCTTTAGGTACCTATTTGAAACCCAAGGACCTAATTTTTTTTTTGACAGAAAGAAAGTTCCATAACTGGAAAGAAGGCACGAGTTAGCTTGAACAGCTATAGCGACCCAATCCGCAACTTTATTACAAAGTGCATTGGTACCTAGTTACTTAACATGGTGAATTGTGCATCTCTTTCTATCAACAAGCTTTATTCTCTTTGTATCAACAAAATTTATGTGATTAAATAAATACATATTTGAAACAAATTATGTAGATTCATACGTAATACTTAAAAAATTATAAATATATATAGGGTCAAGGATTTAGTTACACTATGTAAAACACAAAATTTTATGTTAATTTAGGACAATTAGATGAGTGTAAATTAATGTTGAGATTAAATCATAAAATTTTCGTATTTCCAACTTTTAATCTCAGTATTCAATCGTCTTAAATTGATATAAAATTCAAAAGTTCTATATATGAGTTATTATTCACTAACAATGTAAAACTTCATATTGGAGATGGAAGAAGCATTGATTTTTGGCGTGATAAGTGGATCCATGGTATTGAACCATTTATTGAATTTGTTCCTCCTAATCACGCATGGTCCATTCTGCCAGTCTCAATTGCCCAAATGGTAGATTCAATTGGTAATTGGAAGTGGTCTGAAATTTCACGCTTTTTGCCCTCTCCAATTGTGCTTAAAATTGCAGCAATCAAGCCACCTCTCGAGGGGATGCAAAATGATACTTTGGGATGGAGATGATGCGACAATAGAGCCTTTTCGGTTAAATCGGGGTATGAACATAAATTGGGGCTGGCCACCAACATGACAACTCCTTTATGGACCATCATAGCTCGTTATCAAGTATCTCAACATGTTAAAGTCTTCTTGTAGCTGGTGGCTAATGGTCGAATTCTTACAAATAGCGAGAGAGTTCGCCGTCATTTGGCTACAGACTCGAGTTGTGGAGGTTGCGGCGCAACAGTAGAGTCTATGGATCATCTTTTCCGATGGTGTCTCAAGGTGAATGATGTTTGGCTCTCTCGTATCAAGCAAGATAGATGGGCTGAATTTTTTGAGCTTGATTTTGATGAATGGTTGTATCGTAATCTACATCAGCTAACGTATTTTGCCCTTAATGGCCTTGGCTGAAATATTATGTTTGGGGTGGTCCTCTGGGTGCTTTGGACGAACCGAAACCGCAGAATTTTTGAGCCGAATGTTTTTGTTTGAGAGCCTACTATAGACCAGTGTAGAAGGCTTACAGGGGAGGCGACTCAGGCAGTGTAGATGAGGACTAGTTTGTGTCCTGGTAGAGTGAGGAACGATAGGAGGGATGCTCGATGGCAACCACCAGAATTTGGATTGTATTCTTTTAGCATTGATGGCTCGTGTGACCTCTCGGTGAGCATTGCTTCATGTGGTGGAGTTATAAGGAATAGTGATGGGGAATGGAAGCTTGAGTTTGCGAAATTTATTGGCTCTTGTTCTATTCTGGATGCAGAATTGTGGGGAGTGTTTGAAGGGTTGAATCATGATTGGCATCTTGGCCTCAGGCGTATTAGACTGGAGATTGACAATTTGGTTGTTGTGCGGCTGTTGTAGGGGGGTGCTTCGGGTGCCCTTAATATAATATTACAACATATTTTCTTAGTTGTGTGTCGAAATTGTAAAGTTCGATTTGTGCACATCTTCCGCGAAACTAATAAAGTGGCAGATTGGTTGGCAAAATCGATCGTAATGATTTTCTTGCTAATCGAGTCTATCATAAGATTTCAGATGAGATTGTGGGATTAGTTCCCACAGAATGTGGAGTGAAGTGAGATGATATTTATTAGTTCTTTTGCACTTTATCTCAATTGAGCATGTAATAGTCCTCGCATAGGTTTACTTTTATGTGTATTCTTTTTCTCCGACTAGGTTATCTCATATATAGTTTTACCCTCAATAAAATCTTACGTTTTTGATAAAAAAAGAGAGTAAAATTTCATGTTTTTTTATAGTTATATTAATGAATGAGATTAAAATTTTTAAATTAAGAATAATTTATTTATTTATTTATTATGTGAAAATATTCTTAATTTTTAGTGTTAATTTTATTAAGTCGTTATCATCAATCCAATGATCTAAAAATATGTAATGTATTAATTGGGTGTCGTTCTGATTAATGTACTAATCTAATACGTTCTAATTGGGCGAAAGTAGGAGTGAGTATTGAATGTCCAGGTAGGGGGGGTCACGTGTGTTGTTTGTTGTCAAAATTCAGCAGATTGGGCGAAAGTATTAGGTTCAGTTAGCGTGCCCCTGCTTCTAAAGCGCGTGGTTTTTGTTGTCAAGTTCCAGCGCATTCCTACTCAGCTTCGGTTCAGCTATTGATCTCATCTCCTCTTGTTGTTTCCGGTTTCCAGTTTCCAGTTTCCAGTTTCCAGTCCAATGAATATGATCCCATTCCCATTCCCAGTCCAACCCTTTCCCCAGTGAGCTGAAATAAAAACAAAGATCGATCAAGGTAACCCCCCATCTGGAACAGATATCTAGACGTAAAAACTGATGCCAATGTGAACAGAATGCAAAAACCTGACTATCTGGGGACCTAATTCCCAATCTCCAACAGTGTAACTTACAGCATTTGTAACCAACCCGACATGCATTTTGTTATCAGTTAAGAAATCACCCTTTTATCCAAACTAATCATAATCAACTTGCTTTCATTTCTATTCCTCCGCAAAAACCATGGGTCTGGGTTTTCCCCTGAGGAAACGAAGCAAACTCCAGTTTCCAAGAAGCAAGCTCCTGGTCAAGGAGAAACGAGCCAAGCTGTGGATAATCAAGCGTTGTGTGTTGATGCTGCTTTGCTGGCGAGATCCCAAGGATAAATAGTACTTTTTCCCAGGATTCACCTCACTAATCTATGTAATTGTAAAATGTATATCAAAATGCTTTCACTTAACTCGCCTGCACAACTTTCTTTTCGCTTTCTTGTATTTGTGTCCTTTTTTCCTAATATAGAATATAGATGCAACTTTTTGACACCTAATATTCGACCATAAAGTAGCAACACAGTGTCCAGATACTAAATTTCATATCAAGATGACAATACAAAGCTAACAGTGAAAATAACAGATGGCAATACTAATATGCTATTATGTTTATGCTCACTCAGATTCAGTCAGTCTGCAACCAAGACGTTTGAAATCATACATTCATAATTTAACTAATGCGTGATATGTTGTATGTTATCACAATGCCTTTCTCTTTATTATTCTCTGTATTTCTTCTAAGAGAATCTCTCCACTCCAGACTAGTATATAGTAGAACATTATTTGGACTATATCAGTAGCTGGAAAAGGGTGTTCTATTAGTACTAAATTGTAACGTTTTAATTGAATAATTATATCGCATCGTTTATATCATTGATTCTGTCAGCGTAACGACTAATACGAATGTTAAATATTAGTTTAATTTTGACCTGAAACATATGTAAAATATGCTATCAAACTCCTGGTAGTCCTCATAATAGGGCAACATCAGTAGTCAATAACCCATGTATCTTTGTTTTACAATAAAAAAAATGTCAAAACAATTTTCAAGAAATCAGAAAGTTGAAGACAAAAAAAAACAAGCTTTTTCAACAATGTCTGAGGAAATTGGAAATCACAGCATACTCAAAAACCAAAACTTTCAAAGTGAATTAACCACAAAGCAAAAAAAAAAAAAGTGTTAATTTGATCAAAAACAATAGACACCCAAATTAGCTAAGCAAGTGATTAACATATTTATCCTACTAAAAAAACTAGACTTCCGAAGGTGGTCTTGGACTTAGAAATTTGAACTGTTGGAATAGGGCCTGTTCGATGCAGCATATTAGAAACATTCTGGATGGAGAAGGTTCGTTGTGGGTAACGCGTGTTGAACTTTGAGGAAGATTTTCAAGTTAAGGGGTGAAGCTGCTACACTTCATCTTGGAGGAGCGTAATTGCATGTAATTTAGAGGCAAAGTGTGATCTGTTGAGATTGTTTTTGCTACTGTTAAAAAGGTGGTACGAATTAAAGTTAGTGAGAGATACTTGGATATAGTTGATTCTATTAATTTACAGATTTGCGATTTATGGGATGTACTTGTATTTGTTTCCTGTATAAAGTTTTAAACTGTTTGTCCGTATCATTTTTAACTCAACATCTATTCAAGTAAAAAAAATTAAAATATCATTTTTACTGAGAATTAATATTATAAAAATATTTTTTTATTTTTCATATTTTCATAGGAAAAATATCTCATGCATTGGCAGTGGAAACAAAAAGTTTTCACAAACGCTTTAGTTGTAGGGTTTAGGGTTAAAATTTAGTGTTTAGAGGTTATGATTTAGTTTTTAGGGTAATATGATTAGAAATTTAGGTTTTAACCTATAAACTTTAAATTTTAATCCCAAACCCTAAATTTTAACCACACCCCTAAATTTAAAACTCCTACACCTAAATCCTTAAACATTAAACCTTAAACAGAGTCCCTAAACCCTAAAATTAAGGCCTCAAACGCTTGTGCACGGAATAAATACACATTTTCATATAAACTTTAAATAAAATAACTATAATGAATCAAACATATAACTAATAAATTCACAAGCAAATCTCTTTCCACTCCACCTTTAATCAAGTATTAAAATTTTAATAAAAAGTATTAAAATGATCTTTAAAATTTTATATTTTATATAAACCATTTTGTTCACTCAAATAGCGGGTGTAACAAGATCAAATTTATTTATAATCATTTTTGTTTATATATTTTATTTTATGATTTTTAACATATCTGTTCATGAGATTTTGATGGTTTAAGAGTGAACTTAAAAATTGGTCCTGAATAATAATTATTAAAATATTGAAGTTTAAAAGTAGATAAAAATAAATTAATTTGCTTGTAAACTGTAATTTTTTTATTACACTCAACAAACTTTCTAATAAATACATCAATTTCAAATAGAAAATGTAAGAAATTTTATTAGACACCCAACTACTCGCACAAAACAATTTCTACGAGCATTTTTAGATGTAAATTTACTAATAATAATGTCTACATCAATATGATCTAACATATTTTTCTCAATACATAAAATGGCTAGATTATTCAACTTTTATTGTGACATTGACGACCACATGTAGGTTTTCATTAATTTTAACTTTGAAAAATTTCTTTCAACAAATGCAACTGTCGTCGACATATCGACAACAATCTCACAAATTTCAATCTCCTTAAATATATGAGTTCTTGCATTCTTTGAGTAACAAATTAGAAATTATAAATAAAAAATCCAATTCTTTTGAGAAAATAAGTAGATATCATAAGAAGGCGTTATTATATAAAAAAAACCCATTTTAAATATTTATTTACAAAAATGACCTCATCCAATGTTATTTAGAAAAATGACCCCTAAATTGTCCACGTAAGGCGACCTCGCATTATAGAAAACACGACATATGATCCCGCGAGATCCATCCGGCGTGGGCCACCTTTTTAAATTCTAAAATTTAAAATTACCGGATAAGACCTCGTGTTTTGGAAAACGTGAAGTCTCCAAGATATTGAAAAGTTGCATTAATATATCGCGGTAATTACTGTAGGAACCTCGCGGAAAGTGCATAGCGAGGTCCCATTAACCGTTTCATAATTTTTTAAAAGGTTATTAATTAAAATCTAACTTTGACTTAATTTTGTTAGTGTATATATATATTATGAAGTATTTGTTAGTGTAATATATATATTATAATTATTTAGTAATTTGAAGCAATTATTTAGTAATTATATGAAAATTTTGATTAGTATTTAAAATTTTGTATTCATAATTAGTTATCCCAATTAAGATAATGTTGATTTTTTAATTACAATAAGAAATCAAAATCTTATTCGAATTCTGAAAATAAGGATTAAAAAAATAAAGATAATTTGAACTAATTATTGTAAGATCCTAATTATTTCAAAAGATCCTAAAGCATTGCAATTTGACCTAATTATCATTAAATAAGAATATTTAATTTTTTTTGATAAATATCCTTATTTCCCTTAAATTAAATATCCTACTTATCGTAGAATATTTGAAATCAAAAACTTATAATGTAAAAGCATTTCATATTTATTAGGATCAAGATATTGTCTAAAAATTATATTATGATAAAGAAAAAATGGTATTTAAATTTTATTAGAATGCAATATATTGTATTAGTAATTAATTATCCCAATTAAAATATTCTTTATTTTTTAATTACAGTAAGAAATCAAAATCTTATTCGAATTAGGAATTAAAGTATGATATTTAAATTTCATTAGTATTTAAAATTTTGTATTAGTAATTAGTTACCCAAATTAAAATAGTGTTGATTTTTTAATTATAGTAAGAAATCAAAATCTGATTCGAATCACCAAATTAGGATTAAAAAATAAAATTAAAAACCCTAGGAATTCACTATTTGCAAAAAACGAGTTCCATTCAAACAATTGGAATTCGTTCGGACTGAATCATCGCGGCTTTTCAACGGACTTCGCGTTCTGCAGATAACGAGGTCCATTGACGTCACTTCGTATGGGGGTGCGAGGACTCTTATAAATAGGGCCCATTCTTTCAACTTTTATCATATCAAATTCTCTCTTCTCTTGTTCTTCAATTGCTATTCTCCCCTCAATTGTTTTTATTTTTAAAGTGTTCGAATTTTCGGTACTATGGCGAGATTATTGAGGCTCGACGACAGACACATCTAGAATTTCTAGCGCTTAAACGCCGATGTAAGTTTTTTTATTATTTGTTTATTATTTTTTAATTGTTAATATTTTATTTAGTATTTTATGAATTTTAAATTTTATTTTTAAGGGGTATGAACGTGCCTTGAATTGTTTCATCTAGATATTGTCCCTTATTTGTATGCATTCTGTTTTGGCCATGTTTCCCACCTATTTGGCAGTCCAAAGTTGAATTGTCCGTTGATTAACGTGTTACTAGAGAGGTGGAGGCTCGAGATACACACATTTCATCTTCCCTGGGGCGAAGTAACTATTTCCTTGCAAGATGTTGCATTTATTCTCGGTCTTCCCATTAACGGTGAGGTTATCACCGGGATTGCGGAGGCAGACTGGTCAGTCGTATGTGAAACCTTGCTTGGACTAAGGCCGGAGGAGAATGATTTGGATGGAGGCAAACTGAGAATAACATTCTTGGACAACAATTTGACCAACCTACCCCCATACACTGATGGAGAAATGAAGATGGTATAATTTTTTTATTGTCTATTATTATTTATTTGTTGTGAAATTTTATTTTATAGAAAATAATTTAATATTGAAAAAAAAATTATTTTTGCAGCGACTTTCCCGTGCCTATATTCTACGAGTTATTGGAAAGTCTTGGTGGCAGACAAATCTTGCAACAATGTCCATTTGATGTGGTTGTCTCATCTGGAGAGTACCGTGGACTCAAAAAACAAATGTCGAGGAGAGGTAGTGTTGGCATATCTATTTCGGGAGTTATGCAAAACTGTCGATCCGGACAAAAGTGTCATTGACGAGTGTCTTTGGTTACTGCAGTCTTGGGCATGGATTCGAATGTCGTTTTTAAGCCCGACGCCTCAAAACCCGACCTCATTCCAATTCCTACTTGTTCGGAGGTACTAATAAATATTAATTTTATTATATTTTTTATATTAGAATACTTAGAATTATTTTTTGAATTATAGGTGGTTGGGTCAATTAACACACGTGAGACTACCGACCACCCAGTAGGATTACCGACTGTTGATCGATAAGATAGATGTGGTAAATTTTTAGGTTTGAAATTTTTTATTTAAATTTTGGTAAATCAGAAATTTTTTAATTGAATTTTTTAATTGATTTTTTAAATCGAGTTTATCTAACTGATTTTACATATATTTCGTAGTTCTTGTAGACGTCGTATGAGGATCTTGATATTCGGGCATGTATTCCACCTAAATTAATGCTGAGTGGGGGCATTTGGATTTTGGTGGTTCCGCTCATACATTACGAGATAGTCGAGTGGCATCCTACCGATCGCGTGTTGCGACAATTCAACTATGTCCAAGGGATCCCAGATGTGCCATCTAATTTGGACGCATTGCATAGGTTAACGCGATAAGGCAATACGGAAGTCTATTGGGGCTAGCATCACGCGTACTGGATGATGTAGTGGATAACCCGTTTGGGTAGGCGACCTCGTTTTTGGAACCCATTGGGGACTACAACGTTACCTATAAGTATATGGTGTGGTACCATCAAAATGGGAAGCCATATATATTAACCTTGGAGGAGCGAGAACGAGAATAGTTGCGCCTCCCTAAAATTATCCGCCGACGCAGCATCCCTCGACGCAACGTGGTTCCAGTACAGGGGAAGATGGCCAGAGAAAAAAAACACATACTCCCGGGGCATCATCATTGGGAAAAGCGCAGGCACCTGCCCAGTCAGCCACCTAGCCAAAGATATCGGTGGTAGCACTTGTATTCCAACAGTTGACTTTCTCGGTATTTTACCCTACGGGTAGTAGTCCATTGTTTCAGCAAATGAGGGGTTCTTCAGAAGGTTTTTTCACGGACGTGTTTTGTCCGCTTATAGTGGTTCCCCCAATCTACTATCTAACACAACCGTTTGCATTTGTTCCTTCAGTCTACAATCTGACATAGGCGTCATTAGGATGATTATGTAATTTCTTTTTATTTATGTAAAACAACTTTATTATCATTGAATAAAAAAATTATGTTATATTGTGGTAGATCTTGTTAGTTACTGGGCTCACTACAATTAAAGATAATTTATAAATAAAATTACTTAACAACATAAATAACATTATATTTACTTAACAATCACAATTACTTAACAACCTAAATAACTTAACAACCTAATTTACGTTTAGTTGAAATGTATAGAATATGAGTTAGTGTCCATGTCTTCATAGTCTGTGGACAAATCTGATGTTAAGTTTATTTCCTCAATTTTTTGCTCTTTATCCAGTCGTCTATTGTAGTTATGTATCAGAACTTCATATTCGTCTTGTGTATACGGAGTTGCTTCTTCGTTTTTGGATGAAAAAACAATGCCATCAAATTTTACAATCAACTCGATGTTTTTACCCCCGACAAGAGTGTAGCTTGCAAACATCTTTCAAAGGTCTTTATCGTTTGATAAGGGGAGCATGTAATGTGCCTCATAGTCGGGCTCATCAACAGGTATTTTTGCCAACAAGCAAGACATTTGGCGTGTTGTAAATTCGCTAAGATGCGTTGAAATAAAATCATATATCTCGTCTTTGTTGACCTTGCTACTGAAGGAAGTGTAGAAATAGGTTCCTAAATGTAACACCGTTGCAGAAAATCTTGCCATCTTCTGGAGACTTTTAGCTGTAAATAAATGCCTACTTGCAACACTGAGCTTGACTCTCGACTTGTAAAGGCAAATATGTTTGTAACGGTTGCCATATGCATTGCTGCAGCCAAAACTAAGTACGGCTACATAGTTGAGTACCACAAAGCATAGTACGCTAGGTTGCAGGCCATACATAAATTGTATGGCAAGTGGGAGGAATCGTACAGAGACTTGCGGACGTAGCTAAACCTAATGCAGAAACACACACCGAGAACGGTTGTGAACCTAAAAACTGTACCAACGTACTAAAATGATCGTGTCGTATGAGAAGTGTGTCAATTCCACCGGCTATGTTGGATATCTTCGCAGTGCGTTAATGCATTCAAATATTGCAAGCCCATGGTTCAGATTGACAGCACTTGGTTGTACTGCAAATACACACAAATTTTGTTACTGGCAGTTGCACAAGACGGCAACAGAAAATTTGTTCACATCGTCTTCGCAATGGTCAGAAAGAAAGATCTTGAGTCCTGGGTATTCTTCCTTAAGAACTTACGAAGGCATGTCCTATCTCATGTTATGTGTGGAAAAGAAGGTAGATTATGTGTTATTTTTGACAGAGGCACGACGCTCCTATGGGCGATGGAGCATATGGGCCCATCTTGGCAACCTCCCCATATTTATCACCGGTATTGTTTACGCCACATTGCTGCAAACTACGTATAGAAGTACACGAATGATGATGAACGTCAAATGGTGCTTCAAATGGGTATGCACTACTCTACTCCTTTTTGTTTTATTTTATCTAGTAATTTATTATTCATTGGAATGGAACACCATATTTTTAAGTATCTCGCATTACGTGCAAGAGGTTGACGAGATGTTTGAAGAACTTCTACTCAGGAACAAAGATGGCTATGCTATCTAGCTTCAATCTTGATAGAAAAAATGGCTTCGATTGTATGATGGTGGTAAGCGATATGGTCACATGACAACAAACTTGGCTGAGGCCGTGAATTTGTCACTAAAGGGAGTGCGACATTTGCCTATCACCTCCGTTGTCAAGGTGACCTATTATCGGTTGGCTACCCTATTTGCAACCTTGGAAAAGTAAGCAACAGACTATATGGAAGGTGGCCACATCGTCCACCCACACCTTCGCGATAAATTTCAAAACTTTGCGCGGTATTCAAATGCGATGACTGGTACTTGCTTCTCGCACCAACTACATTCGTTCTGTGTATTGGAATATTTAAGGCCGTTAGAAGGCATACAACACAACTTATACGTCGTTAATCTGCAAGATAGAACCTGTGAGTGCGGAGTATTCCAAACAATCAAGTACTCGTGTCTGCACGCCATTGCTGCTTGTTCGTCTATACGAATTAGCTACATGCAACTGGTTGACCCAGTATACTTACTCAAAATCGTATCCAAGGTTTATGAATGCGAGTTTCCTCCCATCGGGAATGAACCGCAGTTGGTGGTGAACCTATTATATGGCCGGTTAGAACGTGGGTACCATAATCTATTATATGGCAGTTGATCCGGCCCTAATATAATTACGATGCAAAAGTGGGTACCAAGACAAGTTGAGGAATTAAATAATCGCTTAGGCTTGAGTAGCAATTAATTGACTATGACACCATTTTCTAAATCATGTTTAGGGGTACAATTGACCGGTTAGAACGTCACTAACCTTGCCACGGTTATGTACAAGATGTTATCTTTAACTGGATCAGTGACCTAAATATCATAATCTATTTCCTTCATTTTATGTAGCCTAACTACCATAACCTATTTTCTTCATTTTATGAATTTGTTTGAAATGTAATAAACTTACATTGTTATTCTTACCCTAAAAACGCTCCGAAACCATTTTTCATGCGCTTGTTACACCTGCTAATCAGAATTATAGATCAATTATAATTGCAATTGCTTAACATCTGAAGATTACATCTACAATTACAATTCTTAGTTTTAAATAACTATTATTTAAAATTACAATTACAAGTGTAAAAAAATGTTACGCCAATCAATATGAACACACTCAAACCATTTGCTGCTTCTTTTATAGAATTTATTTATAAACGGTTGAAATTTAAAATTTATGGCATAATTTAAAAAAATCGACCTCGCTCTTTGTATATAGCGAGGTTCGTTGACATGACAACATGTACTTCTTTTGCCACGTTAGGAATCTCTATAGACCTCGCATTCTGCAGAACGTGAGGTCCATTTAAAACGTTAACAAATACATCACATTTTAGAGGGCGCAAATGTTTGCCTATATATTGCAAAAACCATGGCGAACAAACCTACCAACATTTTCTATCGCTTTAGAAAAATACGTGGTTTATCAGAGTCAAAGAGAATATATAACTATTGCTAATAATGGCAACAGATCACGTATCAGGAAAATTATTTTAAAATTAATTTCCCTGATATTGAGATCTGTTGGTATAAGTAGTTGCATTTATACATTGACTACATTATTTTGGTCGATTAATAATATTTTGCGACATGTTTCTTTCGTGTTTTGGTTCAAGACTTACGGAAAATCACAATCTCAGGGAATGAGTGGTATTTTTTAAGCCCCGAGATCAGTCTTGACCTTTTGTTAGAGGCTACCGATAGCTTTTTCGTACACCTTCATCGTGAAGGCTATATGAAGACCGACACATGTAACATAGTTGGAGCCTCTAGCATCGTGGATGATGATGATTATCGGGTACTCACGAAATCCACGAAGCTAGTCATCGACTATTTATGTCGCGAAAGAACGTTTAGGGCTCCAACAACTATGGTGCATTTGTCTACAGAAACGACACATCTCTTGGCCACCATATAACTCGAAAAAACTATGGTACCTCTCGTTTAAATCAGTTCCTATGTAATTTATTTTGTCTACATGTTTAGGGGTACAATTGACCGCGTGTTTAGGATAGATTTTGGCCGTCTACGTGGCTTAACCCAATAATTTATTTTCTTCATTTGATGTATTTGTTTCAAATCAATAATTTCGTCGTGTAATTCATTTGATGTAATTAATTATTATCGTTTCCAAAACATTTAATGGGAATTGTTTTTAAGATACAAAAATTAAAATATAATTTACATATTATTTGGAACTCTGATAACATCATCATCAGAAAACATTGCATACAGTTCAAGGGCCCCCTAAAGAAAACTGTAGGTGGGATTCCACCATTAATTCCACATCAACGTTGTCCACAACGTGAAATAATAAGTACGTTAATGGTTCTAACGACGTCAGCAGTCGAAACTTCAACGGTTCCAGCTTTTTCCCACAACCATGTGAAACATGTTTCTTCACTTCATTTATCAACTTTTTCTACGATAAGTTGTATGGCAGCGGAAGCAATACAGTACTTGAGGATCGAAATACGACGTCGAGAGATGCATCATTGACTATCTACCTATCGTAGTATACGAAAGCTGTAATAGTTTCTCGTCTCTACATATTATATCCATTGAACTCTTTACAAATAATTTTTAATAGTCGAGTAAGAAGAAGAAGAACGAAGATGAGTTGCAAGAATATTCAGAGCCAATAGTCCTCTATTTATAGGCTAAACGGACCTCGCTATATGCAGAGAGCGGTCCTATTAAGGGAAAATACGGTAAATATGCCAACTTATTCTTAATTTGACATATTTATCACCATAATTAAGAAATTAATTAAAACGTTTAAAATGATCTATCTTTCTACAGAGAACGAGGTCAATTTTTCCATTTTTTATAATTTTTTACATGATTCTCAAGGATTACACGAATGTGACAATTAACTTTCCGGATAAACCCATCAAACATGATTCTCAAGGCATTTTGTCTTTTTATTCATGCCCAAAAACAAGCTTTGGAAGCATTTTCAATGCCAGTTTTATACCGTTTACAATGTTTTTTCTGTACCAATATCAATCTCAAATGAAAGATAAGTTCCAATACTACACCTCTAACCTAAAATATTATGAAGATTATTCTAATAATAACCCGGGAAAACACCTCCAACATGCCTACCAAGCCATTTCAACTTCTTATTATTGGACAAAAATTAGCGTTCCAACCATTTTCAACGCGCTTTTTGTATAGTGTACAATAACTCGTACATGCCAATATCAGTCTCAAATGGAAGATAAGTTCCAATACTGTGTATCTAAGCTTAAAAATTACTAAAATTATCGGGCTAATGGCACGATAAAGTGCCTCGAACATGCCTATATACCCATGTATTTCAGCCTGAATTAAGAGGACTTTGCTTTTCTGCAGCAAGCGAAGTCCACTTTCTTCCTATCACGATAAATTCAATATCTCGGGGACCTTGCGTTTCCCGAGACCTCGCATTTTGGGAAACGCGAGGTCTTATATGATAATTTTAAATTTCAGAATTTGAAAAGACAGCTCACGTCAGACGAACCTCGCTCTGTGTAAAACGCGAGGTTCTATGTCGCGTTTTCCGAAACGCGAGGTCGCTTTACGTGAACGATTTATGGATCATTTTACTAAATAACATTGGACAGAGGTCATTTTCGTAAATAATTATTAAAAATGAGTTTTTATATAATAACCCCTCGTAAGAAGTCGAAAGAGGAAAAATAGATGAGAAATTGAGATATAAAGAATAAGATAACCCGTTGAAAATTGAATATCAAAAATATCTTTTATTGGAAATTTATGAGATTTCAATTGATATTGACAAATGATTTTTTTAATTAAATAGAGAGGTATTATATTCTCATACTAAGATTCGAATCCATACAAGATGGAACAATATGAGCATACTCAACTATTAGGCTAATTAGTGGATCTCAGATTAACAAAGAATTTGAGACAATACTTTTAATATAAAATAATTTCTTTAATTATATTTGAGCCTTTTAATTATGGGCCCTAAACAAGTATGACGATACTGGTTCTTAATTAATGAGAAATAGAATAATTTTATAATCTTTTTAAATTTTTTATAATACTTTTGATTTTTTGGTGACCAGAAAATTTCAAAAGGATTAAATAAAATTAAAATTAAAAAAATAAAGAATAAAATTAAATATAAATAGCGTTGAGATCAAAATTATATGATCCTCCTTATAAGGATTTATCTAAATGAGGCAAACGACACCGTAGCGTTAAACGATAAAAACAACGCTAAATGAAACAAAACGGCACGTTGAAGGATAAAAGTATCACTTAATGTAATGAAACGGCATAGAGTTTAGAAATGAAAATAAAAGTATCATGCATATATATATATATATATATATAATATATTTTTTTTTCTTTTTCCTGCTCAACTTTCGATTGTCGATTCAATTATTTATATATTGGCAAATGGGGAGTGGGTCTTGCTGTTGGGGTGGATGCTCTACCTTTCTAGACAATCAGTGAGTTTTTATTTTACACGGGGTATTTAAGCGCCCTGTATATTGTGTGTACTTTCTGTATGCTTCTATTGGGTGAAAAAGTCGGGAGACAAAGTATCTCAATATGGTTTTCTCTTTGTCAAATCATATTCAATAATGTGGCTGGCTGGGATTCGAGCCCAGGTCTCCACGGCCACAACGTGGAATTCTTACCACTAAACTACAGCCAAGTGGATTTTTATGCATGCATATATTAGCACTAAATATTAGGACAACAATGTCTTAGATTTAATGTTTGCAGACATACACATAGACCCATCCGAAGTGGGGAAGGAAAGAAATGTGCTTCCAACTAGAGAAGAAACAAAATAGTAATGGGCTTACCTGTTTTACATTTGATTAGTCATTTTCAATCACAGCAAGGGTCAGCCCATAACTCCATCTTCCTTTTCCCTTTTACTCCATGGAACTGCTAGCTTTAAGCCTTGGTAGATACTTACCTGTCGTGTCCAAAGCAACACTATCAAACAGTTTTCCCCTTATGGTTAAACAAGATTTACAAAATTTATGCTTAATTAAAACATCCCACTGAAACCCAATCAACTGCTGTGTATGGTTAATTAAAGAAACTATCCCAAGAAGAAGAAGAACGTTATGAAGAATTTGAGAATTAAACATACCCAGAATTTGGGCTTGGAATCAAAGAGGCTACGAAAGCTGCCAACCCTTTTAATTCTGGTGATCTTAACACTGGTACCATTGCTTTCTTCTTCGGCGCTGCACTCACCGTTCCTATCCCTAGAAGATGGAAACACACAGCTTTTCCCAGTCCCACCAACTTCTCTGCTGGCCTTAAAGGCCCTTTTCCTCCAAGAACCAAGCAATCCTTTCTCTTTGTACGTCCCTCTCTTGCTAAGAACCATGGTACCAAGCTGCACCTTCTCGGGACTACGACCGCCTCCACGGAAGGATCCGTAACACTCACTTCCCATCCTGAAGGAAGAAGATGACTGAAATCTAGGACTTTCCAAGACCTTGGTGTTCTTGGCATCGTGTAGCAATCTGGGAGGCAGTTGCAGGCACTTTCGAGCCAAGTCATTGGGGTTGGAGAAGATGGTGAGTGTGGAACAACGTTTAGGCTTTCCCGGTTCTTCTTCCCAGCGAAACGGAACCGAGGCTGAGGCGAGTAACGGTGGAGTTAACGTCCCTGATCTTTCTGACGACTGCATGTCCGCTTGTGGAGATGAAAACATCGGTAGCATCGGTGTGTAGATCGACTCTTCCTCTGCCTCAGACCCCATGATTTGTTTCTGTCACTAGCTATGAGCTCTCAAGTCTCAGCTACTTCAGCATGATCTTGTCATATGTTTTTCATCTAAACAGAAAGAAATTTGTACCAATCCCCAGGAATTGATAGTTCGAAAGTGAAACTAATCTAATTAATCAGATTGACCTTAATCATATAGCAAATATTATCTGCTATAGAAATTCAAGGTTAAACAGTGAAAGCAAATACCTATAAGCAATAATCTACTTTGCACCTCTGCTTGTGACCTCAGTTGTTCATAGTTTGGATGAGTCAAATGAAGAAATGTGGCAGCCTGAAGAAAGCTGGAGGCTCATCGGATGCCAATTTGAGTGACATGACATGGTCCAAATGTAGAATCCTGACATCATTTTTCAGAAAGTGGGCTTGTTTTGGACTTTACTTGCTCACCTTTTCCCTAATATCAAAATTTGATAACTTTATTTTCCGTCCTTTTATCAGTAGAACTGGTATCACTCAACCCTTTACAACTTAATTGAAGACAAACAATAATGTTGATGAACATGTTCAACAGGGACCAGCACCATACCATTGGGCCACCCCCAACAATGAACTAAGTGCAAATTAAATGAAAACAGCTACATATAACAAATAAGAAAGGGTTTTCAAGCTTTCTTTCATGTTTCAGACCTATGCTCTGAATCAATACTTTCACCTTCCAAAGATGAAGCCCTAAGTTTACATCTCGCACTAATCTTCTTCACCTCTTCGCTTAAATATATGAAGATCTTTCTCACCATCTTGCAAAAATCCCTACAAATAAAATAAAGGGGAACAGAATTAATTTTATAAAAACTAGGTGCCGGAAAGAAACAAAGTGGATGTGCTTCTTCAAAGTAACTTACATCCATGGGTCATCCTCCACAAGAATCATATCACCCTTATCGTCGGTAAAAACAACGGACCATTTACCACGGGGGCGAAGCTCTCCATTGATACCAAACATCTTTTCCAGCTCGTTAATGAGATCATCGTATCCTTTCAATACAGTTAAGTCAACGGCACGACCAACTGCAATCCCTTGCATTTGTACCTTTGTTATCCATAAATATTGTTTCAGTCAAGAACTTAAATAACGGAAAAGCGATATGAGAATAAACAAGTAGCTACCCGTGTTTACCTTAGTACGAGTTCTAGTTGAAGTAGCGGCACCCTGCTTAGCCTGCATCACCTTGGTTGAGCTATCTGATGCAACTTGCTTCTGCTCCTTCGACGACATTTCTGTTTCTGGGTTCTGATATTCTCTAACACCATTGTGACCGTTATCTGTCAAATTAAACACAAACAACCGGCAACCAGAGAAGCCTCAGATTTTTTCCCTTTCTCAACTTCCTCATGCTTCAGGCCCTTGCTTGGCCCCGATTGAACAGAAGAGGCATAACCGGTGACAGCAGTCTGTGGTGTTTTAGTTTTGTCTTTGTCACCCAATGAATAGGGAAAAAGGTTTAGAGAGAGATTCACAAGCGGTGAATGTGGCCAAGCATTTTCATGGCGAGCCCTCGAGTTATAACCTCCACTACCTTTAATAAGACTGTAATCAGCTTCTTTCTGCCTCATAGACCACATAACTTGGCGTTCACTGCTTTGGACTTCAGGTGTACTTCCTACTTGAGTTAGTTCATGAGATTTGGTTGAACCATGACCCCATAACGCTGAACCAACTGAATTTGTAGTAATTTCTACAATTTCAATTAATATATCAAAGTTGGTAAAGTTGGCACCCAAGACTACGAAAAATACTTTACAGAATAAGTTTGCCTCACCAGAAACCGGAATATCAACAGGTCACGGTCTTTTGCTCTTTACAGCTGGTTGTACAAGATTTATAGAAGCAGAAGCCACAACTGGCTCTATTTCCCATGGAGAAACTCTCTCCGGCCTTTGTATCGTTGCAGGTTCATCCCATTGAATCTAAAAGCAGAAACAGTCGGGTAGAACTACTATCAAAAACAACAATCAAGTTAGTATTTCATATCAATAATTCAAAATTATATTCAACCTTCAAGGACTGCCATTTAGATTCTGACCAATGTGGGGAGAAATCTCCAACTCCAACTATGGTACCCATGAATCTGATTTCGGAAAGGAAATCACAACAGATAAAAGGGATCAGAAAAATAAAAGATAAACATTAGAGAACTACCTACAGAGACAAACATACCTTCTCTCAGGAGAGTCTTCCCCCTCTAATCTCATCTTAAAATGCATACCGACAGAGAATCCATTGTTAATTGCCTCCAAATACTTATTTACTCCTATAATGAATTGGTTTGTCCTAACAAGAGCAAGGAAAGAAACTCAGTCGTAGATAATTAGAATAACAAGCTAATAATGCCAACCATTACTACATCAAGAGCATTAAACCTTGTCTTGTAGTACACGGCAAAGAGGGTTTGTGTTGTAATGGCATGAGCAGCAGTAGCAAGCACTCCTAAATGCATGCTCTGGCTGGAAATCACGGATGAAGGCATTGTGCTCTGTTGGCGAGCAAGCCGTCGAATCCCAATCCTTAGTTCTCCATTATCACCTCTAATAAAACAAGCCAATACAATCAGATACAACAAAAATGCAAATGCAACGGATCTGAACCTGCAAACATTGACACCACAAAAAAAGTTGCAGAAGTCCAAGTACCTGAGAAACACAAATGCGTCTCCGGCAACCAATCTTTGGATGTGACAAAGGTGTTCCACCCCGTCGTAAGCAAATGTCTCCGTGGTTGCCCTGATTAGTTGGGATTACGAATTAAAAACAGATCGAGAAAGGGAAAACCATGACATGTTAAGACAGGAAATCTGAAATGGAAAAGAATCATTACCCCTAAATATGTGCTTGAACCGCCACTCGTACCCATGAAGATCTTTGGCAGTCAACTCCTGAGTAGGGGTTACTTGATTCATATCCTGTTTAAAATAAACACAGTTTAATCAGACACCATTTACTGAAAGCCATAACAAGGATTTTTAACACGATAAATCAAACTCATTACCAGAGGGGGCAGGCACTCAGTGGCATGCTTTTGGAGAACAGAGAACCCTCCATGTGTGCTCGTGTCGGATGCTGTTAAAATCTTACAAAAGGAATGAACTGTCCTCTTAGGAGGCTCAGTTGGGCAAGGATCAGGACTTGTGGGTTCACTTTGCTGTAATGCCAAACATAATTAGAAAATATCCAAAGCCTGTTAAGCAAGGTACATTCACATTTCCTAAGAAAAGAATGGACAGTACATCCATTTGCTTACATGTGCTTCAGGCTGCAAAGTGATCTGTGCATAAACCTCATCGGTCTCTTGTTCGGCCTGTTTCAATAACAAAAATATAATTACAATAAAAAGATGGCTTTGTCAAGCTCGAAAATTAGAGAAATAGTAGGAAAAACATAATGAGAGATAGAGTACCAGTAACTGGACATGAAGAACACGACACAGGATCTTAGAAGGAAGATTAAACAGCGGGGCTTGATTATTACTATTATTAGGTTCCTGATTAGTCGATGCTTCTAACTGCAGAACACATAAGAGAAAACTCGATAAAAAAAATAAAGCAAAAATATTGCAAAAACAATGACAGGAAATGTTTTAATCTAAAAATAGATGCAATTTAAACTTAAGAAAGAATCCAAAAACAAGTTCTAAACAGACAATTACTTGTTCCATGTGACCCTGAGGGAAGTAAAAGACTCTCTCGTGATCCCGAGGAATCTCTACCAACGGGCCTGCGCATAACTTCCATAGCTCTGGCCTCTGGGTATAGATCATCACTACCCGAACCTATCATACAAAAAATAAAAAAAGGAAATTCAAATATATATATATAGCTTGAGGCCATAAGTTCAAGCGGGGCAGAAAAAAAATCAAAAAACAGTACAGTCAAACCAGGATCAACGGAAATTAAAGAAGAGCTGAGAAGGACAAAAATTCAAAGGATTTTTCATAATTAAGCTGCTAAACTAATACCCAGCTAAGCTGAGTTCAAAACTCCAATATCCGTACATTAAATACAGAACAACCTAAATGGGAAGCCATATTTTTCTGTTCTTCTAGTTTCTCAGTAGCCAAGCAGAGTCATTTTCCAGACACCCAAAAATAAAAAGACAACCCATTTTCTATAACTTAACACTGACCTGAGACAGCGTGAGAAATCGAAGAACTCCATGGTTAAAAATCTACATTAGCCATCAAAACTAGGACGTACAGACGATGCAGAGAAAGCGAATCACTAAAGAAAGTGTTGTTGAAGCAGGCAGAGCCATTAAACGAAAGCAAAGAAGAAAATCCCCGGGAAGAGTTATTTTAAGGAAAGAAAGTAGAATATTTAAAACAAACAAAAAAGACTAAGTAGAGGCGACGGTTATACATGAATTCATTGTTGTAGTTTCTCTTTAACGACCAGGAAGATTTTATCTTTTCTTTTACTAATAATCTTTGGGCTGCTGCTCTGTTTCAGTTGCAAAACAGCTTCCTGCTTCTGGTTTGGTCCCCTTGAAAAAACAGTTTTTTGTGTTGTTTGGAGGGACGAGTGCTTCGCTTTGCTTTAGTTGGTGAAGCAGCGCGCAGCTCTAATGCCAGAGGCTGTTGATGCTTGTCTTCCTTCCTTCTCCAACAAAAAAGGAATTGAATCGGAGATACCAAATCCCGAGAACCGCTCACTCTGTGTGTGTCTCTTTCGGGTCTGTCCCTGTCTTCAGTTTTCACTTGTTTATTTATTTGTTTGTTTTTTCAGTGCTTTCTTCAAGGTCAAACGGTTATTTTGCCCGCGATTCAAATTAGTAATATTGTGTTTTGCACGAAAATATTCGTATATTGCGGTAAATTAATTTTTCAATCCACGTTGATCGTTACGATATTAATGTGACAGTTAATGTTATTGATATGGCAGTGTATGGGTAATAAGGTTGAATTGATTTTTTAAATCGAATTCGATGGCATAATTAAATTTTTTTCTGAGTTTAGGGCATAATTCATTTTAATTGAAAGTTCGATAACTTATTTAATCTTCAAGCTAAAAAATAAGACTTTAAGAAATTATTAAAATTTTAAAATAGATAAATAACTTATTTAAAATTTAAGTTAATTTAATCGATTTATTTAATTTTAAATAAAATTAAATAAATATTTTAATTTTTCAAGTTGAACTTTTACAAATAGAATATATAAGAATATACTTTGGGTTCTGATAATTTTAAAATAAACAAAGTGAGAACTATCACAAGAAATCAAAATATTTTTCGATTTTTAAAAAAAATCGTAAACTTAATAAATAAAATATTTAAAAATTTATTGAAAATAAAACTAATATAAAAAAATTATAATGTATTAGAGATTAAAAATGATAAAATATAAATATAAAAACTTAAAAATGTTTATAAAGTATTAAAAATCGAACACTTTCATCGAATTTTTTTTGACTTCGTAAGCCTGAGTATTACCATTTGTTAAACAAATTTTTAGTAGAATCAACATTGTATGAAAGTAACAATAAAACTCAAAATTTCTTTCGTTTTCCTACATCAACTTGATGCTCATTAATATTTAATGTAGAAAAACATAGTAAAATTTTTGTTTTTTCTACTTTAATACAAAAATGATTCCATTGAAAATATGCTCAAGAAATATTATTAGGCTTAATATAGCCAGAAACAGTTAACCACTTTTTCGATTGTTTATAAATATTTTAAAATTTTGAGCTTTATATTTATAAACTTTCATGTTTTTAATTTTATGTTTTTACTTGGTTTTTAAAATTTATTATAGTTTTTTAATATTTTATGAGTATTTAAATATTTTTAAATTTTTAGTAATTTTAATATTTTTTAGTTTAAAGATTAAGTAAGTTATCGAACTTTCAATTAAATGAATTATACCTCTGAACTCGACAAAAAAATTCAATTATAATATCGAATTCGGTTTAAAAAATCAATTTAGCTTCTCTGTCACGTCATCATCACATATGCACTGCTACGTCAGCATCCTAGACCGCTACGTTAACATAGTTGACTGTCACGTCATCACAATTAATTGTCACGCCAGCTTCATTAACTGTCACGTCAGCGCAGTAACAATTAACGTTAGTCAATAAATTAATATATTATAATGTGCGAACTTAAAAACTTAATTAAACACGTTTTTTACAAAAAAAAATAATATTACTAATTTAAATTAAACTCGAAGACAAAATAATCCTTTTAGATTTTTTTTTTTAAAATTGTGTCGCAGACTCGCAGTTGAGATTTCAGTCCATCTTTCCCTCACATCATGTGATTTTTTCTGCCCTTCTTTATCTCACCACTCATCACCTCTTCATTTCTTTTTTTTTTCCTTTTCAATTTTACCAGTTTTACCCTTTTCCCCTTAACTTGAGTGATATGCGCCACTTAGGCTTTGAAAAGTACAGCGCGGAATATTTTCAAATTATTTATTTAAAATTTGAGTGTTTTATTATCTCTGTTCTGATTTTAAAATAATTTAAATAATAAATTTGTTAAAATTAACTTTTATTTTTATTTTTAAGGAGTATTATTTATTAAAATATACTTTTAAATAGACTGAATGTTTATTTCTCAAAATGTAATCAGTGATATAAATGAGTTTTTTTCAAAAAAGTAAAATTGTAAATTTCAACTTTTTAAAAGAAAAAAAAGAATTCAACTAAATTAAAATTTTTGTTTTAACCTAAAAAAATATATATTCTTCTTTAGTTTTTTATTAATTAGAGAGGTATTACATTCTCATATTAAAATTCGAACCCATATTCTTATATTCTTCATTATTTTTAATCTCAAGAGTGTTTTTTTTATTCTAATAAGTCAATTAGTTTGAAAAGCAATGAAGAACAAACTCTTTGTTTATTTTCTGTACACTACAATACCATCAATCCTATTATTATTAAAGATAATATTTTACAATTACTAGTTGTATTATGCATAAGTATGTATTTAGCTTATGTACGTTAATTTAATCATTTTAGTTTTGTATTTTTTAAACTAAAAGCTAGTTTCATTGAAACAATAACAAAAAAAAAAAACATGAGAATGGTTTCAAAAACAACCCCAAAAAAGGAACAAAGACATAGGATATTTGACTTAAATATTGCACCAAAATATTTTTTTCTAACTTATGGCACAGTCGATTTTAATTCTCAATCTATAATATTTTTTTACAGTACATGTAAAGTCGGATTCTGAATCCGACTATAAATAGTATTTTCTCAAAAATATCCCTGCTACAACATCAAGAACGGCCTGATGTCGAATTTTACTGTACCCGTTTTTAAGAATATTTTTAAAAATTTATTATTCAAAGTCGGATTCAGCTGAATCCAACTTTACATGCACGGTACAAAATACCATAAATTAAAAATTAAAGTCGATAAATTTTTGTGTGTGTAATATTTAAGTCAAATCTCCCAAAGACATAACAAAAAATATGAACAAACATCAGAAGTGAAGACTCAACAAGTTTCCAAGACTGATAAGAGGAATCGAGACAAGAACAAAGTCAGCAAACCAATCTTCAACTGTGTGGATCACATAATGATAGAATATTCGGAGAAATGCAACGTGAGAAACCATAAAACCATCACATCAAAATTAATGAAATCATCGATGACCGATGGACTGCAAATATTAAGACGAAGTCAGAGCCTAACTATCGGTCTTTTGTCATCGAAAAAATGAGAGCCCAGACCATTACCGAAAGGAGATGAAAATTTGCAAAAAAAAAATGAGATTAAATGATAAAAATCCAACAAAACCGAGATCGAAGAGAAGAAAATCAAAAACAAAAAAGACAAACTCTACTTTATGTCCGCATCCAAACTTTCACTTCGCAAAAGAGAGCCTGAACAGGGACCTTGGTCGTTGGAGAAAGAATCTCATCAAACAGGCAAACGAGGTGCATCGAAACACCAAAAATAAATAAAAAAATTGATAGTAGAAGCGAAGAAGGGAAGGGAAGGGAAGGGAAGGGAAGGGAAGGGGAAGGGGAAGGGGAGGGGGAGGGGAAGGAGAGAGAAGAAAAAGGAAAGAAAACAACAGCAGAGTGAAAGGTCGACCGCCAAAGGCAACATGAAAATTAGGATTAGGGCTTTAGAGAGAAAGCAGGTTTTTATAATTTAATTTTTTTATCATGATTCGAACAATAACTATAACATTTGTTAAATTAAATTATATAATTTTTAAAGAAAATTAAATTATATAATTAGTTCTTATATTATGCATAACCTGTAAATTTAGTTCATATCAGTTTTAAAGATCTCCACCAGCAGATAAAATATTAATTTATATTTTCAACGAATAAAATGATAATTATTATTTAAATTAAAAACTACTACTATATAAATATTTTTATCTTACAATATATATAAATTAGGAGGGATTACATTAAAATAAAAGATTATGTCATAAATAAGTATTTAGAGTATATTAATTTTTTTTATTTAGGTGTTTAAAATATTATTTTGTCAAAGTACATGTTTAAAGTATATCAACGTTTTAATTTAGATATCGAAAGTATAATTTCATCAAAGTATGTATCTATTTTTTTTTCAAAATAGGTATATAAAGTATTTTTTAATCAATGTCACATGCGAACTTTTAGGAAACCACATGAATATATATATATATTAGGTATCTATTTTGATCAAAAAATATTTTAGGTGTCTATTTTGACGAAAAAAATACTTCAGGTGTCTATTTTGACAAAAAATACTTTAGGTATCTATTTTGACAAAAAAAATTAAGTACCTATTTTGACTTTAAAAAATACTTTAAGTACTTAGATAAAAAAATGATGTACTTTAAGTATTTATTTGTGATAGGCTTAAATGAAAAATAAGTGTCCAAACTATACATTTTTTGAATTTTAGGTGCCTAAAGTATTTTTTGCTAAAAATAAGTGCTTAAAATTTACACCGTTACAATTTTAGGTGTCTGGTAGTTAAACTACTACTAAAAAAGCCCCTTAACCAATCAAAACATGACACGTGGCATGTTTATTTTATTTTCAAAATAAAAATTTAAAACAAATTTTTACACAAAATTTTAATTTTTCAAAAATTGCAAAAAAATTCAATTTTTACAAAATAGTCCTAAAATCCCTAAAATTTCCCAAATCCAAACCCTCAAATCGATGTCGTGTATGCCGTGCGATTGCCGTACCTCTTTGATCATCGGACCTAGCCGATCATTTCTCCAATCACGGCGTCACCAAAAAATGATGAACGGTGTGCCAGCCAACTGTTAACAATTTGGGGGTTTGGGTTTGGGAAAATTTAGGGCTTTTAGGACTGTTTCGTAAAAATTGAAAAATTTTAGGATTCTTTGAAAACTTAAAAATAGCTTTTTTTCTTCAAAAAATTAAAAAATTCAAATTATTGCCACATGTCAAGCATTGATTGGTTAATAAATTTTTTAACAGTAGTTAACTACCATATACCTAAAATTGTAATGGTGTAAACTTTAGGCACCTAAAGTTCAAAAGAAGTATAGTTTAGACACTTAATTTTTATTTAAGCCTTTGCGATATGAGAATAAAAGCTCTCACTAATTGCCCTAATTTGACTTCTTGTTAGCTTGAGAAACGTAATGGCCTAAATGGACTTTAGAAGCTCATTCTTCATTCTTTTTGGAGTTACATTTGACGACCCTGTTATTATTTTTCTTTAAATTTGTTTTAAATACAAAATAAGTGTAATGACCCGAATTTCGGGTTAAAAATTCGGATCTTGGATTCAGGTATGGTTATCTTGATGTTAAGGATTTAGTTTGAAGAATTTGGACTTTGGAATCTCAATTAAATGGAAGTGAGGACATGAGTGAATAATGATTAAAGTTTTGTGTCTAAGTGAAAACAAGGAGAGAAGTAAAATCTTTTTAATAAAATTTTTCCAAAGGTGATTATGGAAGCTGTAACGACCTAAATTTTTGAGTTAACGGGTTAGCGTCAACCCAGCCTTAGAATTTAAGGTTTTGAGTGTGAGTAATCCATTTGGGCCCTTGTGTGTTGATGTTGGGCTTGGTTTAGACTTAGTGTGGTATAGTGTGATAGATGAGGGTTTGGGGATGTAATTTTTCCAACCCTTGGCAGCCCATATCCTTGTCTTCTTTAGACAAAAGCTACCCATTACATCACCCTAATAACTCATCTTCAACCTTTCAAAATTTCCCTCTTCCTTGCAAGAGCTCTTTGGAGAACTCAAGGTAAAAGGTCTAAACTTTGCCTCCAATATTGCCATTCGAGATTTTGGGTTTTAGATATGTTAATCCCTACCTCACGATCTACATTTCGATGTAAGAATGGTTGGTAATGGTGGTATGTTGAGGATATGGGTTTTATTGGGGTTTTTGAGTGTTGGGTATTTTAGGGCAGATTCATGTTATAAGTTCATTTGAATTTTGTTTCTAACATTTTCAAAGTGTAACAATATCGTTTTAAACTTGTTGTTTAGCTAAGGAAGTTGGGAAGCCATCCAACACCCAAGGGAAAGAGAAAAAGTAAAGTGGGGCTTGAGGGAGAAGGATTGCGAGATTTTGAGCAAGGTTTGTACATCTCTAATAATCCAATGTACTTCATGTTTTTTCATAAATGTGATTGCTTTGCATTGTTTAAGCTTTTGGGTGTTAAGAGCTTGAATATGGACGTTAATGGAGGAACTTGGATTTTGTGTTAAAAACCAATCCTAATAATCTGTCATAAGATGTAGGATTGAGTTGGGGGATTAAGGTTTCATTTGGGGGCTTGGAAAGTGATTTCTCAAGCCTTAGAAGCCATTTTCGAGCTTCGGTATCGGTACACAGGAAGCTGGTATCGGTACCCCTATTCCATTAAAATTCCAATAGCAAAAAATGGTATCGATACCTAGGGGGTATTGACACCCACTGGGCAATCTACCCAAACATGTTGATTTTCACCTAGAAAGCTAAAAAATTATATCGTTCGATCCAATAGACCCCAAATGGCCTAGAATGAGTCATAAAACTGAGAAACTGTGACTTTGCCCTACACTCAAGCATAAAACTTAAGAACTCGATAATTTTCCTTGGGTGACTTATATATGTTGATACCAACCATAGGATGGTATGGATATGTAATGATGTTGTGTGCCACAGAGGCACTTGTTTGATATGGGATCCTGAGACCCGAGAAATTATGTTGCAATAATATTCCTTTCTCTTCGCGCATTCAATGTCTAGGTAATCCCAAGTGACGCACGCTACTCGATGGCTAAGTGATTCTGAGTATGCTTTATTTTCCCTATCTGATTTCTAGATGATCCTAGATAGATGATAACATTCATACCTGATGTCTAGGTTATTCCGGGTATATAACGAGGGTAAGTATTCGATGTCTAGGTGATCCAGAGTACACGTATGTCTAGCCTAATAACTAGGTGATTCCGGGCTAAACATGTTTGTCTCCTTGTAGGGAGAATATATGATTTGCTTACTTATTCATGCTGTATGCTCACTGCTTACCTTGTATGCTTACCTTTACGAGTATCATGAAATTTTGTAGAGTAGACATGTACCACTGAGCTTTGTTAGCTCAACGTGTGGATGTGTTGTTTTTCCGTGCATAGGTTGACAGGTCACTCTTTGGAGAAGCACATTGGCGAGGACTTCCCAGCACCGAATCAATTCGAGTATAGTACCTTAATTTTAGTTGTAGGGCTATGTATCCATAAGACCTTATTCTAGTTGGTCTGTAACTCTATTTATACTTTATTTTGATTTATAGTGTTTAAATCGTAAGGAGCTCCATTTATATTTTAATTTTGAAATGATAATGAAACTTTAATTAAATGGCTTGTTTTAAATGTTGTTTTTGGCTAAACTTAGGAATTAAAAATCAAACGAAATTTTATAGGCCGGGTTAGAGGTAACCCGAAGTAGCGTCTCGGATCTGGTGGGATTAGGGTGTTATAGAAGCTTTAACAAGCAAGTGTTTTGGACCATTAGATTTGGATGTGTTTTCCATCTTTAATATGAACCCTTGGTTATATTGGAATTTATGAGATTTTATTATAATAAAAAGGGGTTTATTATATGTGTTGGAAGAGAGATAAAAAGATAAAGCAAATCTCCATCTTCTTCCCCATCTTCTTCCCCCATTTCTTTCCAATGTGTTTTCCATCTTATTTTCTTTCATTTGAGCATAATATTGATGAGCCAAGTCTCTCTTTTCTCCCATAGAGGTGGATGGCAAATTTGAGGAAAAATAGAGGTAAGATTTCAAACTTTGTTCTTCATATTCTTCCTTATTTAATTGGATTATGGGTAAGTTTGTGAGATGAGAAATTGTTTATCTCACCATTCTCCACATGATGAATGTTTGGTTGAAAGCTATTAATTGGGTTTAAGTAAATCTTTAATATTTGTTTAAATGTCAGATCTTTAAATAATATTAAAACATAATAATTGGATAAAAAACTTAGGGCACCCCTACAAAAATTTATTATCTGGGGAATTTCAATTGATAATAAGGAATGGGCAAGTCTGCTTCTTCAATCATCCATAATCTCCCATGCTTAATTGATTGCTTTCTTTTTCTTTTCCATCTTTTAATTTCATAATTTTATTTTATTAAAAACATATAGTATGTGAATTTTTAAAATTTTCTGTAAAATGTTTAAGTTCAAATAATTATTTTAAATGAAAATAAATAATTTATTTCATAATCAAAATAATGCAACACATGGTTTGTAATTGAAAAGTGAATGAGGTCTTGATTTTGTTGACAAAAATTGAGGTCTTAACTCATATTAATATATAACTAAATTAAATGCAAACTTGAAATATATTGATTTTTGTTGACAATATATGTGTATATTGTCAAAATGTTAAAAATATGTATAAATAAATATTACCTTATAATCACTTAGACTATTTAAAAAAAATAAAATGGCATTTTGGGACTCCCCCTCTTTGTACCATTGTCCGTACAATGAACACCGAACTTTAGACTCTTTTGATTACCTTTGAAATATGAGAAACATTTGATTCGTAAAATACAGTAAGTTACTAAAATATGAATATAACCGTTTTGGTCGCTATTTTTTAGATTACAAAAATTATTAAATTTATTAAGTTGTTATAAAATGATACGTTTTAAAATAATGTAATAATTTACTTAATTTAATAATTATTTTATAATTTTTTCCTAATTTTTCCCTAACTCCGGCTATTCTTCTCCCTAGCGCCTCAAGTTTTGTTTTGTAGCCGACATCGACACTGATTTCTTTGCCAATTGTCGACCGTCAGATTTATTTTTATTTTTAGTTTTTTCACAAAATAATTATGTATTTGTGACACGGTTTTTCTACCTTTATGGCACGTTTAACTCTATTTATTAACATGTTTAATTCTGTCTATTGGCATGTTATCTTTGTCTTTTGGCATGTTTTTTTGTCGTTCTTCATTTTATGTTTTTTATCAGGGTTGGATTTGACGACGCTACGACTGATCAAGATGGCACTTATTTGTAATCATGATGATCTTTCCTGCTCTGGACTTTCGGTTTGAATTTGGATACGTGATTTGCGCTTGTGAAGAGTTTCTCACGGTGCTCGGCTCTGATTTGAGTTTTTTTGGTGGTCTATCAATAGCTTCATCTCCTTTTGTGGTTCATTTTGCCGATGCATTCAGGTTTCGTATCTATTTTTCAATCGAGTATTTGGATGGGTTTATAACCTTTTCATGTATGGTTCATGTTTGATCTAAAGTGGCTAGTTTTAGGAGAAAATCCAAATTATGTATTTAGTTTACAATGATAGTTTGTAAACCCTTATTGTAAATTTGGATATTTTCTCGTTAAAAAAACTAGTAGCTTTTTTCAAAAAAATAATCGTTTTATAACAATTTGATAAAATTAAATGATCTTCTTATAACGGTTTGATAAAATTAAATGATGATTTTATAATAATTTAAATATTTAATAAGTATTTTATAACTTTTTAAAAAAATCTTTAAAATGATCATTTAATCACTACTTGTGTTGTGTACTCTATCCATTTCAATTTTATTATTCTTATACCATGAATCCTGAGATCCATTGGATCTCTCCTTTCCTTTATTTTCTCATTCTTTACACCTATTTGTCACCTTTTCACCGCCTACATAACATTCATTTTAAATCAATGATTAAGGTTTAATCTCTCCCATTTCGTTCATACTTTTTTTAACTCTTTAATAACGTATATAAACTTTGCATATAAAATTATTCAAACTCGAGTCTCTTAAGATGAACATTATCCTCTTTTCTATTGAAACCACTCGTTGAGTTCGATTAAAAATAAATAAATAAATAAAACATCATAATATTGATCACAATCATGATTATTACCACTGTCTTAGGGGTGGGGAGGTGTTTAATGGTTTAAACAAAGAGTTAAAAAAGAGATGTAGTGGAAGGCAGTTAGGCAGCTTAACATAATAAATAACAGCAAGCAACCAAAGAGAAAGGTGCTCACCACCATCAGCTAACATTTGCTGGTCATGAATTTATATAAGCCATTTACACTTTTTTAATTAAAATTGAACAAATGAAAAGTAAGCCTTTGTTTTAATTTTTTATTTATTTACTTACTACTAATAACATTGGTGGCAGTGAGCTGCTACAATGGTGGATCTGCCTGATGGTGGGGAAGGATGGGTTAGATCATAATCACAAAACATTTTGGTTAATTACTCCATTTATTTAGTGATAGTTTAAACTTTGCTGGCTAGTTTTTATTAAACTTTAATAATAATAATAATAATAATAATAATAACGGCACCATTGCAAAAACGGCTAAATGGATCCGAAACAGGTTACATTATCCATGGAAGGATTGTTGAACTATGCTCCTGATGAAGTATCACATGCTTTAAAAATAAAAATCATATTCATGTTGGAAAATTATGATAAATTGAAAAGTTTGAAGCATATTTTCTATGGGTAAATATGGAGATTCGAATGATAAATTTATAGGTTCATATTCTACTCAATGAGATCTTTAAAACGGTATCTCATATGTTTAAAATAGTTGAGTGATGAATGAGAAATTAATGCTCAAAGTAGGGTACTTGTGAATTGTGTGTAAGGAAAATGAAGAATTCATATCCCACATTGGTAGGTATCAAGTATAGGAGATGTTTATATACACTAATCCACTAGCTTGCTATTGAATAACTTAGGTTGAAATTGTGCCCTGTGCACAAGTGCAAGGTGGTGCAAATTGAAGTTTGTTACCCATTCAAGTTGGGGGTGTAATCATATATTATTTCTAATTATTCTTCATGTGAAACCCCTATAAATACCTTGTTAACCTACTAGGTTAAACATACAACAACATAGAGAATTTTTCAATTGCTTTTTGCTAGAGGTGACAATCAGGCCGTTCGGATCGGGTTCGAGTCGTGTCACTTCGGGTCAGGTTAATTTTCAGTTTGGGTTGTTTTCAATTTAGGTTGGGTTATGGTCAGATCAAGTCTGATTTGGATTTAGTTCGGGTCTATGTTATTTCGGGTCGGATGAATATCGGGTCGGTTGATTTTCGGGTCGGGTCTATATCGGATCGGTTGGCTTTCAATTTAAGTCGATGTATGAAGATGATATTTTAAAGGAGAAAAAATGATATTAAACCATTAAACTATTACTAAATGTAATTGTTAATTAGTAATATAATACAAAATGAGAATAAAACATACATATTTGAGGAAATCAAATTCGTGTTGCTTTCGGTTCGGGTTGATTTTTGGTTTAGGTTACTTTCGATTTAGGTTTCTTTCGGTTCAGGTTGACTTTCGGTTCTGGTTGCATTCGGTTCAGGTTGTTTTCGGTTTCAGTTAGTTTCGACTCGGGTTGATTTTCGGGTCAAGTTTATACCATCATATTCGAGTGTATATTGGGTCTTAGGTTGGGTCTCGGGTCAAGTTTGTCAGGTCTACTTTTTGCTTTGTAATTTTTGAAAATATTTTTTCGGTGATAGAAGAAGACGAGGTTATGGTTCGTTGATCATCGCAAACATGCTAGTGTTGTGCTCATTTTGTTGTTCTATCTTGAGAGATAGATGTCTGGCGTTTCTCAAGCATTATTGAAGCGGGTGAATCTATATTAAGAAAACCGTGTGCTACACACTCCTATTTATTTTATTTCCTTGGTTTAATACTCCTTTTTCTAACAATTCATTATTTTCAAAAAAATAATAATATTCCTAATTTTGTTAACATTGCATGAGAAAATAGTCTTTGTTATATGCAATCACAAACTATTTATTGATTTGTCCTTTTCTCCGACATATCTCCTTTCAACAAGGACTTGTAGTTTAATCAAACCTTTTAACTAAGGTTGAGCATTGGACAGAGAGTAAAATTTTTTTCGAGTTAGTTGAGTTTACGAGTCTTATCTTATAACTCAAATTTTATTTGAATTTTTTTATTCGAATTGAGTTTATGAAATTCAAAGTCAAGTCGAGTTGTCAAGTTTTGTAAAAATTTAATTGTAATTATTTATAATATTATAGTACAAATTAATTTTAATTCACAAATTTTTTAATCATATAAGATGTATACATATATATTTCTTCATATTATGTTTTTCACATGTGTGAGTAAGATTTTTAATGTTATTCAATAAAAAATATCATCTAAAATTTTAAAATATATTAATAATGTTATATTCAAGAATGAAATTTTTAGGACAAATTATGAATATGAGTATAAAAGAGTCAAGAAATTGATGCAAAGAAAGAATTTACAAAAAGTTGCCACTAAAGTACCAACTTGAATAAAATACAAATTTAAGGATTAACTTGCAAAAAGATTATTTTTTTGTTAAAAGTATGAATTAAAGTTATTTAGATATTATATAGTGGTAGTGAAGCATGTGGTTTAAATATGATAAACATAAACTTAAAACAAAAGATGAATTGAAGAAGTGCGAAAATTATACAAAATTAAAAAATAATAATAAAAAGAAAAAATATTTTTAAAATATGAATTGAAACTAAATATATAGTTTAAGAACATGATGTCTAAAGTTGGCAAAATATCTTTACGCAAACTCAAAATTTTCAAAAGTTATTAAAACTGACTCAAAATAGAAAAAGGAAATCAACTTTTTTTTATTTTTTTAACTACTAAGGTAATGAAGAGAGATTTAGTGTTATGCTGTTCCAATTCAATCATTTGGAATTCAAATACTTGTGTTTGAAAAGTTATCTCATAATTAGATTTAAGTGTAAATATATGGAATGTAGTGTGTTTGAACCATCATAATAGTTTGTGGATCTTGTTGATTTAGATGTAATTGTAATTGAAGGCTCACTGTGATGAGAATTGATATGATTATACAATATTTACATTCATGAACATGTAATAATTGTCACGCCTAAAGAGAGGCAAAATCATTAATCTCGCATCGAGAAAAAAAAAAAGAAGTTTTGAGATGTATAAACTTGAAATATATAAACAATGGCAGTACACATCTTATCATACATATATTTTGAGAAGAAAATAATGGCCCCGTAACATAATGCTGAAACACAGCCTAATGAGATTTCGTATATCCCTTAGCTGAATTTTTTTGCCTTTTAAATTGCAAGTAAAATAAAACCAGAAAGACAAGTTGTTCATGTTTTGAAAACTACAACAGTAAACGATCCAGAGGTACCATACCATATCCATCAGTGACGACTTGGGTTGGTCACATTTTAGCAAGTATATCACAACGAAGGAAAATTGAAGGCAAAGTTTTAAACTTGGGTTGGAGAAGAAAATAATGGCCCCCTAACATAATGCTGAAACACAGCCTAAATATGAGATTTCGTATATCCCTTACCTGAATTTTTTGCCTTTTAAATTGCAAGTAAAATAAAACCAGAAAGACAAGTTGTTCATGTTTTGAAAACTACAACAGTAAACGATCCAGAGGTACCATACCATATCCATCAGTGACAACTTGGGTTGGTCACATTTTAGCAAGTATATCAAAACGAATGAAAATTGAAGGCAAAGTTTTAAACTCTTTTCACCATGACACCACAGAATCTTACAACTTAAGACAGACGCATGCATGCCGAATAAAAATTCATAAATTATGACAGCCAAAATCAGACCAAAAAGGGGCTCTCACTAAAATGCCAACCGGTGGAACCGAAGCAGCACCAGGTAGCAGAATTGACTGGGCAAACCACAACTGCAAAATCCACCCAGGTAAGGCATCAAAACAACAAAACAATAACCCTGCGATCTAGCAATAAACCAACTGGTGAGAATGCACACCCCAAGCAACATATTGCTATTGAAATTTAAACATAAAATAACGAGGAATTCATTTCTTTGGAGTTTGGAGATGGAGCAGATCTGTGGTGGAATAGAGAGAGAGAGAGAGAGAGAGAGAGCAAAAGAAACCAGATTCCATAGATATAGTGAGAAAATCTTTTTTGAGTAAATGAGCACCATTATTGACAGAGTCTTATATGACTCTAGAAATCACAATTAGGCAGCTTTCAGAAGGTCAAAACACCCAGCAATTGGATGTTCAGGAGAAGACAGCTTCCACACTATCACATATGCATACAATTCAACTCACTAAAACAAAATCTCAAGCAAAGATGATGTAATTATAAGTGCAGAAAGTAACTTACTCAAACTATTTGACAATTATATGTGGTGCAAAGCTGAAGTAATGCGGTTCGATTCGCTGGCTCAAGATTTTCATTGATGATCTGGGGGTATCTCCCTGGGGTAACTGCAGAAAGTTTTGCCAATGAAGCTACCAAGAATTGCTTTGGATCCTTCACATCAGTCAAAGGATCATCCTCTTTCTTCCCAGCATTGTAAAGTTTGACAAATGTTGCTGTATATCCTACATTTTCTGCAATATCAGGCATTTCTGGTTCTTCCTCAACCCTCTCCTGCTCGGGCAGTGAAAGAAGGGTCACAATGCTATCCAGCATCTTGCCCCAGACTCTTGCTGCTGCAGCATCCAGAAGCACAGGAGATTCACATATGAGTCTCGTAGAAGCAACTGCAGTTAACTTAAGCTCAATTGCTCCAGTAATCAGCTTAAGATTGGGAATCCAGAACTGCTCCAAAATAACCAAGAATATGTTGGCCTGCACTGCATTCATTGTGTCCACTAGATTTTGAGCCCCGTGCTTGACTAAAAAGAGTGACATGAAAATCACAAGAGACTTCTGGAACTTTACAGTTCGATTGTTTTGGAGGCGCATAAAAAGAACATTCCAAATATTACCCATGTATGGAGATATGACACCATATTCAAGATTCTCAATCACAGTATTAAGAACATAGAAGCCCTGTTCATCTGTGCTACCAGATGAGACAAGCATGTTGAAAATACCAAGCACCTGGTTCAGTTTACCCTCTTGATTGACCTCATGGGGTGCCTTCTGTAGGAAAGCCTGAAGCAGACGGACAAGAGCTGGAACATTGGAAGATCTTCTCCATGAATCAGGGGAGAGGAGAAGCACAAAAATCTGCATGTAGCTTGGAGAGATGGGTGGTTTGTTCAATTCAACAAGCTGGGCCAACAGCTGGAATGCATAAGGCAAGAACTCAGTCACATCATTGGCCAAGATGGTTTGGAGACTGGGAAAGAGGCTTGCTTCAAAAGCTGATGTAAGAGAGGTATCCCTCTCACATGCCCGTCTGACAAGAATAGCCACCGACTCAAAAAGATAATGGTTAAAAATCGGATTTTTTGGATTTTTGCAAACTTCATTAAGAATAGAGGTTAACCCCACAATGCAAGGTCCAGCAATCTCACTGGAAATGTCTGCAACTGCTAGCACACGCAAGATACACTTCATTATATACTGATTCTCTTCAGACTCTGGAAACTTCAATGCATTAAAGAGGTTGTTCATCAGCACTGGCACAAAAGGAGTAATATCTGCTGAAGTATATCTAGCTTTTCCCCCTTCATCCTTGACAAGCAAGAGTTTATCTATACAACTTGCAGCATAAGAATGAACGACGTTTGATTCTGCACCCAAAAATCGAATCAAATCTGGGAACAATTGAAATGCAACAGGCTTTTGTATCAGTCCACGAAACATTGTGAAAAACTTAAGAGAACCTGCCTTGAGCATTGGAAACCCATTAACATCTTGACTTTGTAACTCAGGGACTATAACTGATAAGAAGAAGGACTGAACATCCACAAGATCAGTTGAAACAGAAGTGCCCCCAGCCTTCTTAGTTGCAAGAGAGACAACCAAATATATGGCACAGTCCTTGTCCTTCCAATTGGCAGAAGGGTTTGTTCCAAAGGAGCTCAACAAATTTTGAATCTGAACAGAAACAATATCAATCACTTGTTTCTTGTAATTAGTTGCAATCCCTTTAAGCAATTCACAAGCGATCCTTCTCCTTGTATCAAGATCACTCCCTTCCATATCCCTCCTGATAAACTCAATATAATTCATCTCAAAAAGCTCCTCATCCTCATCCCTCAACCGCACATTTGGAATCACAATACTCTGACAAATCTGTGGTAGCACCCCTTCAGTAGCAAACAAAGTATGATGCACACTTGTACTAACCGTGGTCAAAAACTTCATTGCTGTAACAGCCAGCTTATCACGGCTTGAAGATTGAGACACGTTTGTAAGCAAGCTCCAAACTGCTGATGCAAATTCATTTAAATAACCTTGAAATTCCTCCTCATTCTTTTCCATGTAAAGACTAATATTTTCACATACCGCAGCCCTAAGTTCATCTACCAATGCTAGCCCATCACTGCTACTTTCAAGTGAAGGGTAATTCGTGGTCAAATACTTCCTAAACTCACCCATCCACTCTCTCATATGATCCTCAAAGAATTCAGGCAGTTCTTGAAAGTTCAATGAAAAGAATATCCTACAACATAACCTTTGAGATTCAAAGAGAGGCCGGAGGGTCGCAGGGGATCCACCGCCAGGAGTAGCAGCAGTTGAGTCAATTAATGAAGCAGTTTTAAGAAAGATTTCTAATAACGGGGCCGCGAAATTATCCAAACAATACTTCAAATCAAGCAAAAGGTCGTTCGTTTTATACTGATACCTAAATTTTTTGAAAATTGAATTGGCAGTTCCGAGAATACCGTTAATGGAAGCATAATCAGAGGATTGTGCAGCTTTCTGGAGACTGGAGATGAGCTCGGGAAGCAAAGTCGGCCACGATTTGGGGAAGTCATGCTTACCGATAACAGCAAGGGCTTCGCTGAGCTGGCTCTGAATGCGAGGAGTAGAAGATAGCATGAGGGAGACGATTAGGGCTTTGATCTGGTCCTTCTCAGGGTCGAGGATCGAGGAAAACGTGGAGCCGGCGTTGGGATCATTAGAGGGAACCCAACGGGCCTTGAGATGGTTCTTGAAGTTGACAGCGGCAGCTTGACGGATCTGCTCGTCAACAGAAGGCTCCGCCACGAGACGGAGAACTGCAAGACCGTAGTTTGGACGATCGGCAGCTTCGGATAGGGAAGACTCGGCGCGGCGGCGGGGTTCCGGCTGGGGCGAGAGTGTGTGGAGGAAACATTGTGAGAGGTATTGAAGGGTTTCGGCATTCCACTCCATTTCCAAATTTCAGAAAAGAATGATTTCAGAGACGTTATTTATGAGAAGATTTCTGGAAGTGTCGAGAAACAATTCTAGGGTTTAGAATAAGTGGAGTGAGCCGCGAGGGCTTAAATAAGTTAGAAAGAGGGAAATTTGGGGGATTTTTGCATTTTAAAGAAGTGACTGTGGACCGTAATCATGGTATACAAAAGTTGATGGATGGATATTAGGGTGTACTAATTATTATGTCAAAGGAGATGATGGGCTTAAAAAGAAGAATAAATATGGGGCTATTTCTTTTTTGAAAGCCCAACTTATCAAAATCCTAAAGTATTTGAATTCTTTTAATTTTTTGCTACCAATATGTTGATCTATACTTAATTATTATATCTGCTGATGCGATGACTAGACATATTCAAGAGTTGAGTTGTTTGTTCAAGTTTTAAGGTATATCGAAAATTTTAGAGGATTTGAAAAAAAAAACTGACATGTTTTAAATTTAGGGTGAAGTTATTGATGGTAACCAAATTTTTAGGGTGTTTTTATTTTGGTCACTGAATTTTTAAAACTTTTATTAAGGTTACTCAATTTTTATTTCGCTTTTATTTTCATCATTCTCGTTATCTTTCGTTATAAAATGTTGACGTGGACCGTTACTTTCCCTTTTTCTCAAGGGGAAACTACATAAATGGTCGCCGAACCTTTAGGGCTCTTTCATTTTGGTCACCAAATTTTTAAAACTTTCATTGAGGTCATTCAACTTTTATTTTGCTTTCATGCTGACGTGACCCATTAGTTTTCCTTTTCTTCAACAAAATAATATACTTTGGGTTCTACTTTCAGCTAACTAAAAATAAATATCATCCCACGTGAACCCTAAACCCTTATTATTATTCTTCTCATCCAAATTCTATCAATAATAGTAGTCCTTCATGATTGTTTCAATTTCACCAAAATAACTTATCAATCCCACTAGTTGATATCATTGACTACATCTTCTTCTTAACCGTCCTCCGTGTATTGCTTGTTAGACACTAGTAAATAATCTACAAATTTTTTATTTGTTAGGCAAAATTTTGATGACATGACAACTCTGCAAGTTCCAGCCATAGATGAGTTTATGTTGATGACATAATGCAATTATTGGTTGACATATAATTTTTATAGCATAATGTTTCTTTTCACCAAGTTTTACCTGTAAACTTGAGGTGAAATTTGAGTACATATTTTATATATCATATTGTTTCAACACTAATAATCTCTCCACTCGATTGATGCAGATATAATATGGGGTTTATGTGACGGAGAAAGTGAGTCGAAGCTAGAAACTAGAAACATACTTTATTTTACACAATTAAGGCTATAATATTAGAAGCTAGAAGAATATATTCCTTTTTATTTATTGCATGATTTATATAACCCCTCGACCTGGCCTAGACGCCAGACCGAACCGAGCGAGCTATATTGGGTTTGCCGAAACAAACCCGAATTGATTAACCAAACTTAGGTCTATTTTTTCTTTTTATCTTATCTAGATGCAACATTATGTCCTAGGGTGAGCATGCTGGCAGTGGGTGAAATCGCAACTAAATCGAGTGTCGAATTGACATTCTATTGTGTGCACTTACAATTTAGGGACCAAATTGAAAATCTGGAAAGTTACGAGGATTTAATCAATATTCGAGTTACTAAACCTCAATTAATGATATTGCATGCTTGTTAAATTTCAGCTCAAAGCGATAATCCAAAATCACACAATTGCATTCAAGAACATCATGAATCAAAATGAAAGAATCAAAAACTTCAGTAATCACATTAACTGAATTAACGGCAGCCCGTATCGGTATGCAGTGCACTCGTACTGATCCGAGGCTTCATTACACAAGGTCGTACTGGTATGTGAACAAGGTATATCGGTACGCTGGCTCGGTTGAAAAAAGTTGATATCTAGTAGCTAAAGTCAGTATCGATACAACCCTTAGTGTACTGATCCCAGGCTTAATTTCTAGCTTACCCGTACTGATACAAGGTCTCGCGTATCGGTACGGTCTGACCCAAAATGTCCAATATTGTTGGTTTTTCATACAATTATATATTCGAACATGCTTTAACAAGTCATAAACATGTAAACCGCTTATCTAAGTATCAAACCATGTCAGTATATCAAAGAAACAAGATCAAATCATAACAATAAACTTCAATCTCAATCCTAGAGGCATGCATCCTAAAAACCAGTCCAACCAACGCATGAAAATCCACCTCAAAACCAATCATATAAAGCCTCATACAACACCCTAACAACATTATAAACTTACACAAATAAGGAGTTTAACAAATAACCCTTCCAAACAACAATGAACCTCGTTGCCTTTATTACTACTAGTCTAGTTCTCATACTTTCGATTAGTTCAAGTCCTTGGATTTCCCCTTGCTTGCTTGCTATTTCCAACCTTTAATTTTCTACATTGATGGACAAAGAGAGCGTAAACACACTAGGCTTAGTGAGTAGTGCTCAAAACATAACACCATCAATGCAATTAAAACTGGTTTCCAACTCACAATGAGTTCATCATTTAAAACAACTTTCAAAACATTATCATGTCTTTTAAACCATGCACTTAACATTTCCAAAACATGCATATTAAACCAAATGCAACATGTATCATGGATCAACAACAAAATCCTATTTGCTAACCCTCAATTTAAGCTTTCTCATGCATAACAACCCATATGCAAGGCTTAAAGAGTAAACATGTATAAATCACATTATACAAGAAAATCCATCAACATGATACATTGTCGATTATATTGGCTTTCAAGTGATCATGAACTAAGTTCCACTTTACAAAATATTACATCAAATACACAGATTCAACAAGTGTCATCTTAACACTTCATACAATTTCAACCGAAATTATAGTACCATCACAACCGATACAATCACAATCAGGTACAATCATAACCCCAATCATTAGTTAGATGTATAATCCACTAACGAGAGTTTTCAGTACCATATAACCCCTTAACCGTTAGGGTACTAGTGGTAGAGTATTTGGTACACATAAACCCATCAACACCCGATGTGACTTTTTATAGTGCACTATCAACCCTGTGGCAGGCCAACTATATCCAATAACATTTTAAACAACACCGCTTGCCAATATAATTTATTATTAACCATGTACCTCACTTTTTTATATGCAACACCGAAATCATTTTCAATGCATTAAACCATGCATTCACAAGTATTCCACATACTTACATGGATCATTTATCAAATGCATCCATCATCAATACATGATCAAAAACAGTATAAAACATACTTAAACAGTAGGTACCATGTAATTCAAGTTTTATTTAAACTCTTAAATAACCTTTAAACATTTTCAAAGCTGAAATCCACGTTCTCACTTACCGACAATGCAAAAGTCTCATTCGTCGATGCGAACTACTCCTCCAAAGCTTCCGAAACGGTGCCACAAACTTGAGGATCAACCTCCCCTGATTTAACCACACAAAAACATAGGATTCAGTGCATCAAAATGCATCTAAAGACTCAGCAACATTAATCCCCAATAATTCTATCCAAAAACCCTTCCGCAACAACCGAAATCAACATTAAACACCTTCCAAACTTAACCAAGCCAAAACCTAAAAGTTTAATCCAGCAAATACTTCCAATTAACATCCAAAAACAACTCAATAACATCGCTATACTTCCATCAATCATAAAACACCCAAACTCACCAAAAACACATCTTTAGCAACCTAAGAAATTAGATATTCACATAGTTTCGGGATTCCAATGTCATGATTATAACCAATCAAGAACTCAACAAAACATATCCAATACGGAAATCACTTAATCTCATCAATTAAATATTGATTTAACCAATTTCCATAATTAAATCATTAAAACTCATTAGAAAACATTAAGCAATGATCAAATACTTAGGAATTTCAATAAAGAACCGTTCATTAGAGGAGAAGAATGAACATTTCCTCTAATGAGTGAATTTCCCCTCAATTGGATGTTTACTCTTGAAAAACAAAGGGAAACAATGAGATTTTGGAAAATAAGATTGAAGAATCCATTAGAAATCAAATGTTTAAGAAATCAAGAACATTACCTCAAATTTTTTTATTCAAAAGAAAGTGTTTGACTGGAGAGATTTTGAGAGAAAAGTCTCTAGAGAAAAGCTACGTCAAAAATGGTTTTAGGAAAATAACCACATTCCTTAATTAAATCCCCTTTTAACCCCTTTAATTAAAACTCACTAAACATAATCCAAATTGAGAGAAAATCAGATTAAAAACATTAGGTAAAATATCTCCTTAAGGATTCTAAGATTTGACCATTTTTCAAAATAGTCACTAAAAATAATTTTTCATTCTTTACATTTTGGTCATTTAACCAAAATGTCCAATTTTCAAATTCTATTTTTCAAAATTGACTTCACCAAAAATATCCATATATTAAATAATGATTTTAAGATATTTTCCATATTTTTCTCGTACCAAAAATATTTATTCCGATTTTAATCCTGAATCTAACTCGAACTAATCCCGGTCCACCGAACAGTCAAATCAACCTAGAAACTCCTAGGCCTAAAATTGGGGTGTTACAATTTACTATCTTGGAAATTAGCAGTTTCTTACATGTCTTTGTGTAGAAATGAGAACATAGCTTAGTAATAATGAGGATATTGTGGATGTTAAATATTATATCTTAAAATGTGAATACATAAACCTTGAGTCCTTAGCTGCGGAATACTTTAAGCATCATTTTGCAATGACTTAAGTATTATTTTATTAAGGAAAAGAAAAACCTAACGAGTCGCGTCAGCATGAAAAACGAAATAAAAATTAGGCGACCCAATGAAAGTTTTTAAAGTTTGGTGACTAAAATGAAAGAGCCTTAAAAGTTTGGTGATCATTTATTTAGTTTTTACTTGAAAATGACAACTAACGAGCCACATCAGTATTTTTAACGGAAGATAACGAGATGGACCAAAATGACAGTGAAATAAAAAGTTGAGGTTTAAAATAAAAGTTTGGTGACCAAAATGAAAATGCCCTAAAAATTCGGTGACCATTGATGTACTTTACCTTAAAATATGGGCCAAATTTCTACTCCAACATTCAAGGTCATGTTTGTGGAGCCCGATATCTTCAACCGATCTACTTGCCAAGTGGTTGAGAAGATTGATTTTTGGGTGTTTGTGGTGGAAGCAAAAGTTAGAAAAAATTGACACAAGATTTAGAGTGGTTCGATTTTCTAACCAAAGCCTACATCCACTACATTAACTCATCACCAAGGATTTCACCAATTCACTAAGAATTGTTCCTCTTTTCAAGGCTTAGGAGGCAACCTTTATAACCTAGACTCACTCACCAAGCCTAGCATCCAAAGCTCATAAACCGAGCTTTAGGAACTCTCTCAAACAAGAGAAAACTTAGCAAACAGAAATCCCTCTCTAAAGGTTGATGTTTGCACACTAAAGCTCCCACCCAAATCCTAGAACACTTGAGCATACATTAACAATTTTAGCTCACAAGTATTTGTCTATACAAGGAATGGAAATTTAAGCTCTAAGATAATTTTTGCATCATAATGTTATTGACTATAGGATCATTAGCTGCTTCAGATGCTTCTTGGGGTCTTTTATACTCCCAATTGAGTTTCTAGTTGTTGGAGACCGTTGGGATTGAATTGGAGTCGTTGGGGCCTATATTTCCCACAATAAATGCAGTTCTGGAGTTGTCTGTATCGATACGCGGGTAGCTGTATCGGTACGTGTTCTTCAGAAACTAGCCATTATGCTCTTTCCAGCTTGTGCGCATCGATACACATAGGAGCGTATCAGTACGGTCTGTAATTTAAAAAACTGTTAGGAAAATAGTTGTTGAAAACAGTTAGGCGTATCGGTACGGTATACTAGTCGTTGGGGGTGAAAAACAGCCGTATCGAAATGCACCAAGGCGTATCGAAACGCTTCACACCGTGTCGGTATGACCAAGCCTGTATCGGTATAGGTTTTGGCGACTGAAATTTTCCTGTAGTTGAAACCCTAAAGCGTATCGATACATGGCATACCGTATCGGTACAGTCACTTGAAAAACTGAATTTTGGTTACTTTAAAGACATTTTAAATCATTCGAAAGCCTTATAAAATTCATCAAACATATTTTCAAGTTGTTTGGATTTAAAATCATTTTCCAAATCTTTTCAATTTAGTACAAACTATTTTTCAATTATTGAATTAAAACAAGTATCCTAACAATGTCTATTGTAAGTTTACATGATATATTATGTTAGTTTTATATGACATTAAAATAAATTTATTGTATATAAGACTATAATATAAAAATTAAAAATAGGTATAAAAGAGTAATAAGCAAATATATTTAATAAAAGAGAAATTATATAAAAATAGAATAAAAATTAAAAAAGTAAAATAACAATAGGGGTGGGTTTAAAATGAGTTTGCGTAAACCATTTTAAATATAGTTGAGTTTAGGGGTGGAAACGGGTGGGTCAAGAACAATTTTAGATTTTTTATTTTGTCTTCAATATTTGCTGATACGATTTTAAAAAGTTAATTTTTAATTTCAATTGACATTTTTATTTCGTCTTCGGTCAAAATGAGTTTTTTCCATCATTGAATTGATTAAAGGTCATTTTATTAACCAAAATTTTGGCTTTGGAAATATCTATAAATTTGAAAAATTAAAGTTCTTTTTGGGAAAGAAAACTTTTAACATGATATACCAACATTTCTTAATGGGTTAAAGCAATGATCATAAAGAACATAAATTAAAAGTTTAGTGACTTGATGAAATTTTTTAAATTTCAATGACCAAAGTGAAAACACCTTAAAAACTTAGTGATTATCAGTGTAGTTTACCCTTTTTTAATGGTAGGTTAGGGTGCATCCGTCCATGTAAATATTAACATATATTTTATAGGTCGATGAAATACAACATCATTACATGTTGATATTATCCAAATGTGTAACCTTTTGACAAATACAAGTTTCAAATTAGTTAAAAAAAATTATAGATACGGCATTTATAAAATTCGATAAATTTAGGTACCAAAGTGTATATTAAGCCTTACCGAAAGGGGGATAAAAAGTTGAGCACCTTCTGGTTTTTGGTTAATGAACGTAAGTTGGGAGTACAATAAACTCATCAAGCCATAGAATTGAGCCATGTTTTTACAATACCAAAACACTGTCCAATATGACACGACCAAAAATTACCTGCAAGAAGCAATTCTAGGTTGCAACCAAGCAACCTTGACAGCATATACAAGCTACTAAGATGCCAAGCATAGCTCCGGCAAGGACTTGCGATGGCGTGTGGCCGAGAAGTTCCTTGAGCTTTCTTTGACTGATTGGATGCCCTTGAAATAGGTCCTCAACGATCATATTAAGAACCTACAACCGGGAAGACAAAATTATTCCAGTTCTCAAGCCCAACTACTACTAGAATTTTAGGATGTTGCATGTAATTATTCGAGCATGAAGTAACATTTGGGCAGGGCAGGTATATGCAGGCAATAAAGAAACTGCAGATGTGAACCTGTGAAAAACGAGCTTACCTACTTCTGCATGACATGAGAAATGGAAATACATTCATATCGTTTCTGGGACATTAATATTTGGCAGATAGGTTATGACCACTTTGGGTTCAATCACCCCTTTAAGTCCCCATTAGTTTTGAAATTAATCCCTAACCCCAACTTTTCTTGTTTAATTACTTTTCAAATCCCTGTCAGTTTTGGGTTAGACAAATTAAGCCCTAATTCCCTTTTTTAGGTTTACACACTTCTTAAGTCATAGTCAATTTAGAAACTAAGTACTCCCCCCAATGGTTTCATCCTAATTCTCCCCCTTTCAAGCACCATTTGTTGTGATAACATCTTTTGTTCTCCAATCATTGAAAGAATCCATTTCAACAATTCCACTTCAAAGCCCATAAAAACAGCATAGCGAATCAAATTCAAAGCTCCAGTCATCCGTGGGGAAAACTATAGTAGGAAATCCACTGAAAGAAGCTTACGATGTAGCTAGTAATGGAAAATATACTAGGCATACCATGACCCTAACAACAAAATTTCCGAAATCCAAAATCCAATGGCATCATGTAACATGATTTACCAATGAGAATATCATAACTTATTCATTCACCCGGACTTTATGCATACACAAAAACTTAACTTTGGCAATCACCATCTATAACCAAATTCAGAATCTAAGCCACAAATTAGGTTTTATTTGTGAGTTCTGAAGAGATTAGCATTTGAATGATTCTAATTTCAAAGTTCAAAAGCATTATAAGCTTATCTCTCTCCACACTCTAATTTGAAAAAAATTAAAAGTCTTGGTGTTTCTCATTAATAACTATGTCCAAAGCCTATCCGCCCTCCAGGTCTCCTTCTCCTTTACAACCAAGGTCCAAGGTCCTGTTACTATTTCGACATATTAATGACAGAACTAACAACTTGCCAATATAATTTTTAGAAAAAACATGTCAGCCTTCTCACTAGACCAGCTTCAAGAACCTATACAATGCAGCATAATTAACAAATCTTCGGAGCAAGAAACATAATAAAAGAGAAGTGGTGCTTCTTAGTGCTTACCGCAGCTTGCATCCCGGCATGCCTTCTAACTCCAATCGAGTCGTACATAACAATTAAACTAAACCCCAAACAAACAGGAAAAAGCGAGTCCGCCACTCCATGGCAAATGGCCACCGATGTTGTCAAAGCAGTACACAAAGCAGAGTGCGAAGAAGGCATCCCACCAGAAGCAAACAGTATCCGAAAATCCCATTTCCGCTCTACAAAGAAATTTAAAAACACCTTCATCGATTGAGCAATAAACCATGCAAACAAACCGGAAACGAACGTGGGATTCGCCGCCAATGTCACCACGACTGGACTAATCCGAACTTTAGCGCTAGCCGTAACACTTAACAAAGCCACCCCAAAACCTCCACTTTGCAAGTAATTCCCAGTGTATTGCTCTAAAATTTCCTCCGCTTCTGTAGTGCAATCCTGCAAACTCGAAGCCCATTTTTGGGTGGGCGAAAAAGCCAGGCCTCTGACGCTTTTCAAAACCGGGACTAAAACCAATAAAGGATTAACCGAAACGCTTCGATTTTTACATTCGGGAGATGGTTTTATGGGATTAACAGGGGATTTAAAGGAGAAGGAAACATGGGAAGATTTGAATTTGAGAAATGAGAAGCAGGATTTGGTTCTGGGGATGTCTGGACTGAAACAGAAGGTATTTAATGAGGGTTTTAAAGTGACAGAGCCCATCAGAAAAGCTAGTTTTTTTTACTCAGCCGGCATTTGAGAGGGAGAGAGAAAACAGGGGAGTGATTTACATAGGTTCGCTTCAGTGGAGAGACTTGGAGATTTGAGAGTGGCGACTGGAGAGAAGCAGCGAATGAATTAAATTTCCTGTTTCTACAAAGATACTACTAGAAGTCTGGAATAGATAGAAGGAAACGTGTGGAGGAGAAAGAGCCCTTGCTCTTGGTTTATTTTAACGAATGTGCCACTCTTTGCCCTTACTTCTGTTCAAGCCCACCACGTAAAGAATATCCCTACGAACCAATTATAAAAGTAATTTTACCAAGCACCAACGACGAGCAACCAGATGGACCAATACGGCAAACACATTGGCTTGGTTTGGTAAAATCCCGTATAAGTGGGGTCTACATTTGATTAAGTCGAGTTAAGAAATTGAGTTAGTCTGTTGATGAATTCTATTTTATAACTCAAATTTTTATTTAAATTTTTTAGTTAAGTCGATTTTATAAATTAAAGTCGAATCAAGTTGAGTCTAGTGTTTGAGTTTTGTTCAAATTTAATTATAAAACATTTATAATGTTATGATACTGATTTATTCTAATTTAAACGACTTTCTACAACCATATACGATATACATAGATATATTTCTTCATATGTGATATACATATATCATATAGAGTTGAGGTGCTCAGCTCGAACTTGAAAATCAATCAATTAATTACTAAAAATTTCGAGTTATTCAAAGTTTAATTTTATAACCTAAACTTTATTTTAAAAAAATTCAATTCGAGTTTATAAAATTACGATTCTAGTCAAACCGATTCAAGTTTTTTCGTGTCGAGTCAAATAAAAAATTTGTTTTTAAGTCGAGCAATTTTACTAAGGAAAATACTTTAATATACAAGATCGTTAAACTTTACATAATCCTTTCAATTTTAAAGTTTTAGGAAGTGGTTTAGAGTTTAGGGGTAGATTGTAAAGTGTAGAATTTAAGATATATATAATTAAAATTAAAAGTTTATGATATAAGTTTTAGGTTTGAAAATTTAGATTGATGATTTAATTTTCTTACATATCTAAAATATAACACTTTTCCTAATCCCTACGTACAAGAGAACATTCAAAGTTCAGTTTGTTTCCTCATGGGCCGGATTCTCATGGTTTTGGCCCATGGAACCCTAGACGTTATAATCAATCCGATTTTTTCCCTGTTCCTTCGCCAACACAAATTTCTCCTCCATGCCTTGTCTCTCATTTCAAAAATTTCTAAATCGAAGCAAACAACAAATTTTATCCTTCTTCAGAAAAGAGAGCTAGCTTCCTAGTCGACTCATCCTTCGTCTTTTTGTTTGTTTTGACTCAGTCACTACAATACGGATAACTTAATATCGTTGGTGAACAAGTTACAGAGAGCGTGTACGGCGCTTGGTGATCATGGCGATGAAAGCGCATTGCCTACCCTTTGGGATTCCTTGCCTTCCATCGCCGTCGTCGGTGGCCAAGTATGATCTTCATCCTTATAACTATATATGTTTTTATTATCATTTTTTTTTTATTTTTTCCCTCTACTTCGATGCATTTAGTTTGCCTTTGGATTCGAAGCTATCTTGACCAAAATTTATAATTCCTCTTTTCCTCAAAATGCAACGACGATATTCTTTGTTGTTCTTTTCCCCCCATATTGAAGCTAGAAATTTGAATATATTGAAATTAGTCCCATAAATAGGGTTGATTGACGATCCACTTTTTTGTTTCCATAATAAGTTTTTGGTATAATACTTTCAATGGATATAGAGTTCTGGAAAGTCATCTGTGCTGGAAAGTATTGTTGGAAAATATTTTTTACCTCGTGGCGCAGGTAAATATTTTCCACCACATTTATGAATGTAAAATCATGGATATGATGCAAAAAAACTTGTTTTCAGGGATTGTTACAAGGCGGCCTCTTGTGTTGCAACTTCATCGGAATGAAGGAAAAGAATTTGCAAAATTCATGCATCTTCCGAGAAAGAGATTCACCTATTTCGGTTTGCTTTCTGTTAGTTACAACATTTATTAGTAATTTTTTGATAGAATATGTTACTACTACTACTACTAATTAATTACTTAGCATTTCCTTTTTCAACTTCTTAAGCTAATCCAGTTATCCAACCACTATCAATTCATTTTAATGCTGCGTTCTTGTGTTACTTTTTCCAGTTTCTTTTAGTTGTTTATATCTTTGTTTGATCTAGAGCACTAATCGTATATACACTTTCTGCAGCTGCTGTTAGGCAGGAGATTTCTGATGAGACAGATCGAGAAACCGGTCGTAGCAAACAAATCTCTAGTGTTCCAATCCATCTCAGTATCTACTCTCTTAATGGTGAGATAGAGTGGTGGTCAAGTTGTTTAATCGCTCCTCATAAATAGGTGTTATCTAAAATAAACCACTACGTTCTTTGCACTGAAAATGAGCCTTTCAATAGTTGTCGGTATTAGTTAGAGGCTTCAATTCATCTGTGCTGTTTCTCTTGAAATTTTCTTGAATTATCGCCTCCATCTTTTGAACTTCAAAAATGTTGGCTGCCGGTGCATTTCTTGTACCTTTTCTTTTTCACTTACTATTTTGCTTCAATTTGCAGTCGTGAACTTAACACTGATTGATCTCCCTGGACTAACAAAAGTAGCTATTGGTGAGTGTCTCACCTTTTCCAAGTTTTTTATGCTGGCATACTCATGTCAGTTAATTTAGCTTAGAGACAAGAAAAGATGTGTATAGAATAGTGATGTAACAGACCAGAGGGAGAATACCTATTGTTATGGCAGTACTGTCGGGTTTCATTAGACAGTTTAATACTTCTCACCTTCTGGCCGGGGAAACAGAATCCGACTTAAGGACGTAAGGGATTTGTACAATTTATTAAAATCAGACCCTCAATTTAAAAAATTTAAATGTTGATTAACTTTTATGTATGTGGTAGATTGACTTTTGAATATAAAACGAGTATAACACCTAAAATACATGAAGTACAACCTCATTTTGTTTTACTCACATGCTTTATCACTAGTCCAAAACTGATTTTTTGCTTTTTTTTCTTGCAAGTATTTAACTCATTTTGGACTCTCATTTTCTTGAGTGCCCTGTGAAATCGCTTTTGTTGCACATGTCCAAAACCACATATAAAAAGATAGGTTATTGATGTAAACCATCAAACATATTCAGCATTAGAGCTCTTTTTAATTGATATTTTCTACTTTTCCATTTAACTTTGATCGAATTCATGTTGGTTGATTGTCAAAAATCAGGAGACAGGACATTTGGGGTTTTAACAAAGATTGATCTGATGGACAAGGGTACTGATGCCGTTGATGTAAGTTTTTTTGCTTCAAATGGTTGATACTGCTGATATTGTATACTATAATATAAGGAGCACCTTCCTTTTCTTCAAATGGTGGACATTTGGGGTTTTAAGGAAGATTGATACTGCTGATATATTAATATCATTTATATTATATACAAATCAAGTTCAACTTCCTTTTTTTCCGTTTAAGAGGCTTTCCATTCTTATACAAAAATTATTCTTAGAGAGTGTGTTTGAACTTATTATTCGTTTCAATATCTTAGTTTGATTTGCTGCTAATATTCATATATTCAGTTCACTGCATTGACTATTTTTGCATTTTTTTTAGATTCTAGAAGGAAAAGCATACAAGCTACAGTTTCCATGGATTGGTGTTGTTACCTGCTCTCAGGCTGACATTAACAAGAGTGTTGATATGATTGCTGCTCGGCACAGAGAGCGAGAATATTTTCAAAATAGTCTGGAGTATAGTCTCCTTGCTCGCAGGATGGTTTCTGAGCACTTAGGAAAGGTGCTTTCTAAGGTATGCAATCATTATTTTCTTGAATCTATGCAAATAAATTTGCATGATGCGTTTGGATCAATTCAGAGGCATGGAAAGAGTTTTATTATTTGATGTAAACTTCAATGGTTAAATCCAGTTACTTATAAAACAGAAAACTACTAAACTAACTAACATTTAGTTTGCCGGCTGATAGTATATTATTTTTGGGGGTTCCTTATTGATAATTTTCACTTCAATTTATTAATGTCATTTTTACTACTGAAATTGGTTAAATTTGCAGCATTTGAAAACTGTGATAAAGTCTAGAATCCCAAGCGTCCAGTCTCTTACCAACAAGACTATTCTTGAGCTGGAGACAAAATTGAATCGTCTTGGAAAGCCTATTGCTACCGATGCCGGAGTAAGTGTTTAACCTGTTCGATACCTTTCAAATTTTACTATTAATACTTATCAGACTTTGATAGGGAGAGGATATTTTCTCACCCTCTCTGTCTTGTTATACTTAGACAATGCATGATGTTCACATGTTTAGTCATAGGTTGTTTTCTTTCTTTTTGCAAGTGAAGTTGTATACGACAATGGAAATCTGTCGGGCTTTTGACCAAAACTTCAAAGAACATCTTGATAGTGTGTATGTTTCTATATACCTGTGTTCTTCTATTGTCGATTTCCAATTCAACGTGCCTTAGGTTATGTTAATGTCCACATGCGCGCTGGAGGTGAAAAAATATATGGTGTATTCGATAATCAACTCCCTGCTGCTTTGAAGAGGTTGCAATTTGATAAACATCTTTCAATCGAAAATATACAGAAGTTAATTACCGAAGCAGATGGATACTGTAGAATTGTAAGAAATTCTCTATTATTTTTATTTATAAGAAATATAGGAATATATATAAATAGGCAAACTTTGTATTCTAGGTAACTAAATATCCTATAATAAACACAATAGATATAGCCCTAAAGAATATCTCTAAAAGTAGCCTACTAAAAGATAACTTACCGTAATTAACAGATACAGACTTTAATACATAATATATTCCCACTCTAATACGTATTAACCTACACTCCCCCTCAAACTGGTGTGTATATGTTGTATGCACCTAGTTTGGATAAAAAACCATCGAAAGTCACTCTTGGAAGTGCCTTGGTGAAGATGTCAGCAATTTGACTAGTGGTAGGAATGTAGTTAAGCTTCACAGTCCCATTATTAACCTTCTTATAGATGAAATGTCTATCTATTTCAATATGTTTAGTTCTGTCGTGTTGTATTGGATTCCTAGCAATACTCATTGCTGATTGGCTGTCACTCAAATTCTGATTTTTTATCCAATTCTAGTTCAGTGATGAGTTTTTTAATCCATATTCCTTTACATATTCCAAGGGCCATTGCTCTAAACTCTGCCTCTGCACTGCTTCTAGATATCACAGCTTGCTTTTTACTTCTCCAAGTGACCAAGTTGCCCCATACAAATGTACAATAGCCACTTACAGATCTTCTATTTGTTAATTCACCTGCCCAGCTTGAGTCTGTGTAAATCTTTACTGTTCTGTCCTGACTTTTCCTGAAAATAAGTCCAGATCCTGGTGTAAATTTCAAGTACCTTAATCCTATTTACTGCTTCCATGTGCTCTTCTCAAGGATCACTCGTGTGTTGACTCACTGAATACACAAGGTCAGGTCTAGTGAGTGATAGATAAATCAGTTTTCCTACAAGGCTTTGGTAGGATTCTTTGTTCACAGGATTCCCCATTCCATCTTTACTAAATTTCAAACTTGGTTCCATTGGAGTGTCGGCTGGTCTACACTCAAGCATCCTAGTTTTTGTAAGTAGATCTAGGATGTATTTCCTTTGGTTGATGACTAACCCTTCATTAGATCTTGCTACCTCCATTCCCAAGAAGTATCTAAGACTCCCCAGGTCCTTAGTTTCGAACTCCTTTGCTAGAGCAATCTTCAGCCTTTCTATTTCTTCTATATCATCCCCAGTAATAATCATATCATCAACATAGACAATTAGAAGAATCATCATACCATTCGGTGCAACCTTTCTGAACAAGGTATGGTCTGCTTGACTTTGCTTGAATCCATTTTGAACCATAGCTCTAGCAAATCTATCAAACCATGCTCTAGGGGATTGCTTTAATCTATACAAGGATTTATTCAATTTGCACACTATGCTCTTTTTTGTGCTTTCCTTCAAACCTGGTGGAATCTCCATGTATACTTCCTCCTCAAGGTTTCCATTTAGAAATGCATTTTTAATGTCCAATTGATGCAACTTCCAGTCCTTATTAACAGCCACTGAAAGTAATACTTTGATGGTGTTTAACTTGGCCACTGGTGCAAAAGTTTCTTGATAGTCAACTTCATACGATTGAGTAAATCCTTTAGCTATGAGCCTCACCTTGTATCTTTCAACACTTCCATCTGAGCAGTACTTAACTGTAAAGACCCATTTGCACCCAACAACCTTCTTCCCTTCTGGTAGATTAGTTAAACTCCAGGTATTGTTCTTCTGCAGTGCTTTGACTTCCTTTTCAACTGCCTTCCTCCACTCAGGATTTTCGAAAGCTTCTTCCATTGTCTTGGGAATTTGTACACTGTCAATGCTGGCTGTAAAAGCTTCTGTTAATAGGATGAGCAATACATTTCCTTACCCCCTTTCTAATAGCAATAGGAAAATCATCTAAATTAACAGTAGTAGAGTCTTGAGTGATACTATTACCTCCTGTCTCCACAGTAGCAGGACTCAGAACTAGCTCTTGGCAAGTGTTAGGCTAACTAACAGCTTCAGGGAGAGTTCTTTTCTTCCTTGTATAAACACTGAGTTGTTTGTCTGGAAGTTGAGGAGTCATAAGGTTTGGGGATATATGTGGTACAGCTTTAAGAGTTGGAGGAGGTGTTGTATAAGGGCTGGACATTTTTGACTGAGGAGAAGGTATATCTACTGGATTATTAGGGGCAGCAATCACAGCTTCATTCGAAGGGCCAGGTTGTTGTGGAGCAACAATGGTTTCATCATCAAGGATAGGCAAGATAGTAAGGAGTTGTAGATCGGGCAAGGACTGAAATTCTTGTATGTCTCCCCTGAATAGCAGTCCCTACAAAATAAGGTTGATGTTCAAAGAAAGTAACATCGAAAGATATATAGGTTTTTTGTGTTGTGGGAGAGTAACATTTGTAACCCTTATGACTCGATGAGTACCTTATAAAAATACACCTTAAGGACCTAGGATCAAGTTTACCTCTATTGTTATTGTGCACATGAACAAAGGTTGTGCAGCCAAAGACTCGAAGAGGAAGATTAGAGGATAATGGTTTAAAGTAGGGAAAATGATGCAAAAGAGATTTTGTAGGAACCTTGAACCCTAGAGTTTTGCTTGGCATCCTATTGATGAGGTAGGTTGCAATAAGAAGAGCATCCCCCAAAGATACTTAGGAGCATTAGCAGAAAACAAGAGAGATCGTGTGACTTCTAGGAAGCGTTGATTTTTCTTTCAGCCACACCATTTTGCTGAGGGGTGTTGACACAAGAGGTGAGATGAAAAATCCCTTTCTCCCTAAAAAAATACCCAAGAGACTTGCTAAGATACTCACTCCCATTATCACTCCTCAAAATTTTAATTTGAGTGGCAAACTGAGTTTCGATCATCTTATAATTTTTTTTTAAAATTTGGTCAATTTCAGATTTTTCTTTCATTAAAAATGTCCAAGTTGTCCTAGAGTAATCATCTATGAAGGACACAAACCTCCTAGATCCTGAAATGCTCTTAACCTTAGAAGGGTCCCAAATGTCACCGTGTATAATCGAAAATGGGGAAGTAGGTTTAAATGGGGAAGACACATATGGTTGTTGAGTATGTTTAGCCATTTGACACACTTCACAGGTAAAAGAAGAAGGATTTTTATCGATAAATAGCTTGGGAAACAACTTTTTAAGATAAGAGAAATTGGGATGTCCCAATCGAAAATGCCACATCATCACATCATTGGAAAGCAAACTGGAAGATAAAACTGAAGTATGAAGGCCACTGGAACAAGGAGAATTCGAAGAGGGTAAAGCATCAAGGATATATAAGCCATTACACAACCTAGCACTGTCAATCACCATTCTCGAGCCCTGTTCCTGAAACACACAACCAATAGCCCAAAGTGAACATCATAGTTAACATCCTTAACCAATTTACTGACAGACAACAAATTGCAAGTCAGGTTAGGAACATAGAGGACATTAGAAAGTACTATTTTTCCACTTAATCGAATTGAACCTCTTCCTATCACTTTGGATAGGGAACCATCAGCAATCTTGATTGAGGAAGTAGAACTGTGGCTGGAAAAAGAATGGAAGAGACTGGGATTCCCTGTCATATGGTCAGAAGCACCAGAATCCACTATCCATTTGAAGGAATTGACTGGTTGCAAAGAGGAAATGCTACCTTCAGTTGCTGTCAAGGCAGTAGTGGTAGGTGTAGATGATAGGCGACTAAAAAGTTGCTGGAGTTCTTCAATCTGCTGTTGGCTAAAGCTGCTGGGCGAACTTTCAGGAGAAGCAAGATGGGCCTCTTTCTGAAATCTGGATTTAGGAGGCTTCCAATCTGCTGGTTTCCCATGCAGCTTCCAACAATTTTCCATCACATGTCCAGCCTTTTTGCAGTGCGTACACCAAGGTCTCCCCCTTTTTAGTAAGCCTCCAGAGGTTGAGTGGGTAAGAAGAGCAGAAACATCTGTCTGAGATACTGGTGGCACCATCAGGGAACGCCTGCTTTCCTCCCTCCTAATTTCTGAAAAAGCTTCTCGAACAAGAGGAAGTGGCTTAGTGGCCAAAATTCTGCCTCTGGCACCATCAAATTCTCCATTCAGTCCAGAAAGGAACTGGAATAGTCTTCTCTGATTTTTAAGCTTATTGTAGAAACTGATGTCATCAGTACATTTCCATTCATTTGCCTCATATAGATCAATCTGCTGCCAGCACTTAGTGAGAACACCAAAATATTGGGCAACATTCAGATCTCCTTGTCTGAGATCTTTGATCTGATTCTCAACGCCAAAAAGTTCCGATGTGTTATCAACACTGGAGTATGTGTCTCGGGCTGCACTCCAGATTTCAGCTGCAGTCTTGTAGAGCATAAAATTTTCTCCAATCTCAGGGACCATGAAGTTGATTAACCAGGACATGATCATGGTGTTTGCACTCAACCAGTTAGAGTAGGCTGGATCAGACTCATCAAGAATAGACTTTGAGTCTGAGAGATAGGAAGCTTTTCTTCTTCTTGTATTATACAACCGGACTGAATGGGACCAAGAAAGGTAATTGTTGCCATTGAGTTTATAGGATGTGATTGTGGAAAGAGAGGTATCTGACAGTGGGAAATCAGAAGAACGATGGTTGTTTTGAGAAGTAACTTCTGAAGTATCGGGTCCCATGGAGAATGATTAAATCGATCGATGGAGGAAAAAACCAGAAAAAAAGAGAGGAGAGGATCGACCTAAACTGATACCATGTAGAATTGTAAGAAATTCTCTCTTATTTTTATTCATAAGAAATATAGGAATATATATACATAGGCAGACTTTGTATTCTAGGTAACTAAATATCCTATAATAAACACAGTAGATACAACCCTAAAGAATATCTCTAAAAGTAGCCTACTAAAAGATAACTTACCCTAATTAACAGATACAAACTTTAATACAAAATATATTCCCACTCTAATACGTATTAACCTACAGATACCAACCACATCTTATAGCTCCTGAACAAGGGTACCGCCGTCTAATCGACCGTCGTATAATCGAATATTGCTTGGTGTCTATCAGAGGTCCTGCTGAAGCAGCTGTTGATGCGGTACTTAATTAATTTCAATATCAATCATCAGTTCTTAACTTTTTGTGGCGTGTGGTTTGATTGAGATATATTTCATGATTCGATATCAGGTTCATGCTATTCTAAAAGGTATTGTTTCAAAAGGCTATATCCGAGACACCGGTACATCCTGGCCATGCTAACTTCAAAATATTGCTCATTAACTTCAAAGTATTGTTCAGAATGCTATATCTGAGACACCCGTACGTTCCTGGCCATGCTAACTTCAAAATATTGCTCATTATCTTTGATCCATTGAGATGATTACGTGTTAGATTCCGTAATTACTCCCTGCATCTAAAATTATTTTTATTGTATGTAGGAACTAAAGCAGTACCCAACTTTGAGAGTGGAAGTAGGGAGTGCTGCAATTGAATCATTAGAAAGAATGAAGGAAGAAAGCAAGAGAGCAACTCTACAGCTTGTTGATATGGAATGTGGTTATCTGACGGTTGAATTCTTCCAAAAGCTTCCTCACGATGCTGAGAAGGGTGGAAATCCTACACATTCACTCTTCAATAGATATAACTCATAGAGCTAGTCCTGTTTCTTATTGTTTCTTACCGGTAAAAACAGGTAGCAATGTTCTACAACATGTGAATATGACTTGTGCAAACTTGAGAAACTCGATTCCGAAGTCGATTGTTTATTGTCAAGTTCGTGAGGCCAAATGCAGCTTGCTCGACTACTTCTTCATCGAATTGGGCAAGAAAGACGTAAGTATATATGAACATAACTTTGAATATTTGCATTTTGCTTGCTAATGGATCAGCTTTGCAAGTGCAGGCGAAGCAGTTGGGCAAGTTGCTGGATGAGGATCCAGCAGTTTTGCAGCGTCGTACCAACCTTGCAAAGCGTCTGGAATTATACCGAGATTGAAGCTGTTGCTTGGTCCAAGTAGTTTTTATGAAATTGGATTTTAGACTGTTTTTTTGTTCTAATCTTTTTCTTTCCTTTGGTAGTTTGAGTTGAGATTTTCCATACCCATAGAATAAGTGTATATTATGGTATATGACCTAACTTCTTTCACTGTTTAGATCACATAACATAATGACTCAATTTTCAACTTTTTTGTACATTTGGAATTCTAAATTTATTAAATACTATTTTCGAAAATATTAATAGAAATTAATCTGACGCTTATTATTTAATATAGGATCACGTTTCAAGAACATAGATAATAATATTATAAGTTATTTAACAAAATATTTGAACATACAATACCATCTTTTGAACCGATACGTTACTAACGATTTTCTACATATGATGTAATTTAGTAAAATCATCAACCGAAGTGAAAATTAATTTATAAAATTAATGCATTCTCTGGCTATAAAGGATAAACTATTGCTCAAACTCAGCCTCTGCACTGCTCACATTTACTTTGCCCTTTTTAGGTAAACAGCCTTTTGAGCTAAATTTTTTAGTTTTAAATATTTTTAGAAGTTTGATCAGTCAAATTCGATAATATAAATGTTTAGTTAATAGCGGATTAAGGTAAAATCTCTCATTTTGAAAAAAAGAACTTTTTTGAGTTAAAAGTTTTAATAAAAGACTTGTAAAGACTATTTTGTTGTTGATAATTATAAAAATTTCTCTAAATAACATAAATTCGATTAACTAATAAAATTAAAAAAAAAATTCTATAAATAAGAAATTAATATATAAATTAATAAATACATATAAATTTAATAATTAATAAAATTATATTTAAAATATAATTTCATAGATAAAAAATTAATATATACATCTAAATTTAATAATTATTAAAATTATATTAAAAGACAATTTCATAAATAAAAAATTAATATGTGCATCCTTATATATACTCGGTAATTATATTAAAAAAATAATTTTCATAATCTAATTAATATTAGCAGGTACAAAATGTTAATAACTAATAAATTATTCAAGTAAGTATCAAATACAATCATGTCTTTGTATGTCATTTTGCTTGTTCAAATAATCAAACAGCTATCAATTATCAGTTAATTTTACCAAACACTTTTATACAATCAGTTAACGTAATCCGCTAGTCAAATCAGCAATCCGTTATCAACTAATGTAATCCGATATCTACTATCAGCTATTCGTTAATTTCCAAAAAGGGCTTTTGTTTCCTTCCCATTGTAGAATTGTGCTTGTTTAGGTCAGCACCAAAGCACTGCATTTTTAGGACTTTTTATCACTGAAATTGACCTAAAATTTCAAGTTTTTCTTCCCCTCGACCAACATCTTTCTCCGTTTTCTTGCAACCATTATTTGTGGTCGTTTGTGACGTAATTGGTACTAAATAATTTCTTCTTTTTCTTGTAAGCATGGTATTTCTCAAACCTTTAAACTTAAAATAAAAACTTCGACTTTTATTTTGGTATGATCTGTAATTTCTGTTATCTAATTAACGTAGAATCAAGATATAATGCTTTCTCCTCCTCCTCGATCTTTTTACCATTCGAATTTGGAAGAAAAGTACTCCGTTAATCAAAGATGTTAAAAAATATGGGTTTGAGTGAAAACTTTCATGGGTTTAAAATATGGGTTTGAAATGAAAGTTTCATGGGAATTTTGCATAAACATGCCAAAAGAACAGACCGCGTTAAAGAATTAATAAACAAGTTACCTAAACGGTTGAAATTCAAAAGTTTATTGATTGAACTGAAGTTTTTTATAGTTAAAGTGACTAAAACAGAAATACATTGAAAGTTGGATGACTAAACATAGAGTTTACCCATAACTTTTTTATTCTCACATAAAAAATAATCTTTTAAATTTATTTTGGCTTAAAAACACATTTACCCCTAAACATTTTTTCCAGAAACAGCCTCAAAAGTATTTTTCAGAGCCTTCTATTTTCATTACAAATTTTCCTTAAATGTCATTTTTTCATTAGTGCCTTTGGAAATAATTAATAATTCTTTAAATATAATTAATAACAATAAAGTAACGTGTACACTATATTTTTTTTATTAAATAGAGATTACATTCTCATATCGAGATTCGAACTCATACAAAATGAGATAATATGAGCATCTTTAGCCACTAGATTAATAAGTGAATCTCCTTTTTTTCTTTTTTAATAAATTATAATTCTAATCATGCTTAGAGGAGAGAGGAAGAAAAGGGAAAGCTCTAAGAGAAGAAAGAGAAGGGAAAGATGCTTCTAGTGGGTTTATAAAACATAACCTGAAGGACTATGAGAAAACAAAGATGAATAGTTTAACTAACCGTCCAAATGTATTTACTCGGTAACGTGTACACCGTTAATCACTCGACCATTGGTAAGTTTGTATTATGGCCATCAAAACATTTACGTACGATTAAAATGATCAAAATATTAGAAAATAATCATACATCTGTTAAGTTAGTAACGGCTGAAAATTTAGCCCGTTAAATCAATACTTTATTTGGTTATGATTTAATATTAGTTTTAATAATTTTAGATATTTTAACGATAAATTAAAAATATTAAAATTATAAAAAAATCTAAAAATTGTTAATTTAAAGTCTAGAATTATAAAAAAAAGCCCAAATTTGTATTATGCAATAAAAAAATTAGAAAATGTCTAAAAAATATCAAAAGAATCTAAAATTTTAACATTTTCTGTGACAGCGACACTAGGGAAGAAGAGAAGAAGAAGAAATGCAGTTGGAAAAGTATAGCAGATAAAGTAATTATATACTTGATGTTAATGTGAAATAGTAAGCACTGCCTTTCGTTTTCTCTGTTTCTATATTTGAAATCACCCTTACAATAACTTAAATTTCCTCTAGGAAAAACTATACCTTTATCTCTTTAGTTTAATGCATTCTAGTATAAGATCAGAACTGTTAGCTATCTTCAGCTGTAAAATCAGGCTCAGCTGGTTTCTGAGGAAGCAGTGGTGCTACTCTCTGAGGCAGCCTGGTGCTTCGCGAACCATTGTTCCGCAAGGTTCGCAATGCATTGGCTGCAAACTTTGATGCATAAAGAGTGGCACCGAGTCCAGGACTGGGCTCTTTTGCTAAAGCGTTCTGCAACTTATCCTCTGCTTCACGAAGGGATTTCATTAGTTTCCTCTTGCAGTACCGGCGCCATGCTGCTTGTATAAAAGATGCTGCCCAAGTCTGCCATTGGACCGAGTAGAACCTGAAAAATAATGTTTACTTGATATAAGTATACAATTCAGTAACTAACAAGAATCAGTTTTTATTTCTGGACTTACTTGAAAGTGTGCTGGAACTGCTTGCTGTGAAGTCGTCGAAACTGGGAGGCAACGAACTTCAAGTCATCAGCCATTAAAGCAAAGGCTTCGACTTCGGTTAAGGCCTGCACAGTTCTAGTTGAGATAGGTAGGTTGGATGATGAATGGAGATCCAAGGCCCATGTAAGAAGATCATCACCACAAAAATCACCAGCCTTAAGATGAACAGAATTGAAGAAGCCTGTTCTTCCACCATTGGTGGTCGTACTCATTAGATTTCCTCTTATGATAAACAGCATCTCCTCTACCGGATCCCCTTCTCGGACGATGTAACTCTTGTCGGTGTAAAGTGCCGGCTTGAGACGATCACACATTGCATCTAGGAGTCTCTCGTCCATTTTTTCAAACATTGGAACCTAAAAAAGAAAAAAAAAAACAAACAATCAAACTATAGCTTAATAATCTTTGACGTAAATGTGCTTGCTTATGCTAAGAATGTAGAAATTATCAGGAAAGAGCTCACTCTCTTGAGAAGATCCAAGCAAAGATGCCTCTTTATATCCCTCTTGAGATCCTTTGGAAGGTTCGAAATCAGCGCCTCTTCTTCGACCCCTCTGGTTTCTTGCCATTTGTACTGATCATACTTCCTAATACGTTCCCTGAGGTTATCAGGAAGCATTCGATGCGACATCCATTGTTCTGCATCTTGCCTTTTCACTCTCATTTCCTCGACTCTGACGCCAGTGGACTGCAGATACTTCTGCGAAAAGGGAACAAGTAATGTTCAAGGACTATGAAAGAGTTGGCAAGATCAAGTAGCAAAAAACGGCCACGGATTACGAAATACCTGCATATTCCCAATAAGCAGTGAAAACAGAACCAATCCACCAATGGAAATCACTATGGCAAAAAGTATTTCCCACACAAAAGTGCTGGTTTTAAGATTTTGACCCAGAGAACTAAAACGGGACAATAATTACAAGTTAGCAAATTATTCAACTGAATAGTTAGCCAGTGACTTAATAAGAACTAAAGTAGAGGATTATAGTTTACAAACCTTAGATTAAGCAAACCCCACCAAAAGCAGTAAAAGAACTTTTTTGGAAAATCCCAGGTTTCCACCACCCCGGACTCGAGTGCATCAATGAATATACCGAAGTTGAAGGCCCCGGAATCCTTTATGTCATCAGGGTTTATAAAAGGGCATGAAGCATTAAGCAATTTCACTAATGTGGTGTTTATGGTTGTAGTGTGTTTATCACAGTACAATGCACTTTCTTCGCCTTCGCCTATGGCATTGCGCCAGCAGCTGTCTTCTCGTTCTATCGAGATCAAGTACCAAAACGCCCCAACTACCTGGAATGTCGTATTCCTTTAGATATCGGAAAATCAGAAAATCGCTTGGTAAAGAAAAGGAATCGAACTTACATGACTGGCTAGCATGTAGAGGAAGAGATTCAAGGCAGCTCCAGCCCATGCTGTTTCAGTAAGTATGCCAGAAGTTCTTGTAACTTGTTTGTAAAGAGGAAAGATTCGAATTATTCTCGGAACATATTGGCCGAAAATAATGGATTCCAACCAGTCCTTTGTGACCAATGAAACCGGGCCTTTTATTTTGGGAATTATGATTAAGATTACCACCTAAGCAGAACAAACACAATCAAGATAACATCTGGACAAGTTTGATGTGTAACATGAAACTGAATGAATGAAATTAACTGCATTTTATACCTGAGGGAGTGGAAGAATTGCCAGAATGTCAATGATGAAGTACTTGGGCACGTATCTCTTTGCTATTGCCCAAGGATCCTCAATCAATTCACCCCTACCAAACACCCGAGAAGACGGGGCGACAAACGCAGTTCGGAACTGAAAGATCATATGAAGTATATAAAAGGCATCGACGAACGTTCGAAGTACACAAGCAGTAATTTCCAATCTGTGATCCAAGTTAAGGCATTTTCGACGGCCATCGACCACGGGGATGTAAAAGAACAAGGGATCCACAGCAAGAGCAATGGCACACGAGAGAAGGAACATTTTATTCCATGTATGAAGAAACTGTCCTTGTGGATTAAGAACCCTCTTCTTGGAACCCAATGCATTTTCCTTATCGGTTGTCGGATTACTTTCCGAAGAAGAACGGAAGCGTATCGGTTTCTTAAAGCTTCTAATCCTTTCGGAACCCTTCTCGAATACCCTCTGGACACCCTCCATAACCGCATTCAAAGATGGTCTAACTTTCGTTTGAAATAATCCATCTGAATTCCAGTCTTGAAACCTGAGTTGAATCATCAAATCAATCCAGCAAAAATAAAACATACACAAGTGGAACTGTTTAGGCGTACAAATACAAACCTTACAAATTTCTGTCGCCGGAAAGTCATCACTTCAATCAAGTTATGAGGAGGTTCTTCAAATGGTAAAATTTAAACCTTTGGAATCAGATGTTTAACTCTAGTTTCAAATCCAGAGCCTGCCAAAATTAAAAAAAAAATACCAAGCTTCATGTCAGATTATTACCAGAAGTCGTATATTATCAGTATATACGTTGCAGAAGTGAAAACCATGTCTACTTTAATTAAGAAAGTAAGTTACATAAAACAGATCACTTTTGCATGTTTCTTCAACAAAACAAAAGAAGAAGAAGAAGAAGAAGAAGATCCAATAAAAGCCATGATACAGACATAAAACAGAGCAGACGCCTTTTTATCTTGGGTGTGATACAGACATAAAAGGAATAGAAAATGAAGGAGAAGTTTCGGTAAGAAAGTTCGTGGAGGGAGAGAAGCGCTAATGGCAGTTATTATCTGCAATTCTTTTCCGCTTTTTTCCAAATGAAGAACTAAAAAGAGAGGGAAATGTATATATTATTATTAAACACACGCAAAGGAAAATAGAGAAAATGTAACCACCAAAGACAAAAATGGAAAATAGAGTCCACAGGGGACAGAAGTCTAGCCCAAAACATTTCTACGGAAGCCTCCAAGAGATTGTCTACTGTAGTAGCTTTAGGGGCCCACGGCCAGCTCCTTAAAAACAATATTATATTTTAATGGTTAGTTATATTTTCGCCTAGTACAGTTTTGATCATCGGTTTTTAAATTTGACCGATAAAGTTATTTACGTTTTTTATTTGTAAACTTTTGGTCACTCGAAGTTAAGTGTCGCTAGATGGGTGACGTGGTTGTTTTTTTGAAAATTTATATAATTATACATTTGGTTCATGTTAGTTACCTATTATATCAATTTAATCAAACTTTTTAGTTTAATTAAATAAATTAACCACTCAATCGGTTAGTGAAACGTGTCACCTGATTGGAAGAGGAAAAATAAAATAAAGAGTTGTTTGGCCTAGGCAGGGAATTAAACCTAGGTTCCCCTAGGGTGTAAGTGGCGTAAGTTTGCCATTGAACCAAGTGATTATTTGTAATATAAAGTACAAAATACAATGGCCATGTTTGGTAATTAGTGGATTACATTAGCTGATAGCATTAGCTGATTTAACTAGCGGATTACATTAGCCGATTGTATATAAGTATTTGGTAAAATTGACTAATAACTGATAGCTGTTTAATTATTTGAACAAACAAATGACATATAAAGAAACAATTATATTCAATATTTGTTTGAACAATTAATTAGTCATTATCATTTTGTATCAATTAATATTAATTATATTAAGAAAATTAATTTTTTAATATCATTACTAAATATATATGAAGGATGTATATTTTTATTTGTGAAATTGTCTTTTTAATATAACTTTAATAATTATTAAATTAAATGTATATATTAATTTTTTATTTATAAAATTATATTTTAAATATAATTATATTAATTACTAAATTTATATGTATATGTTAATTTATTATTTATGAAATTATTTTTTTACTTGTATTAATTATTTAAATTTATGTTGTTTAAAAAATTATAATTATCAAGGACAAAAAAGTATTTACAAGTCTTTTATCAAAACTTCTAACTCAAAAAGCTCCTAATGTGAGCTTTTTCAAAATGAGAGGTTTTATCCAATCCGCTATTACAATCATCTATTTACCAAACATCTAAGTTAGCAGATTTGATTAATCAAACCTCTAAAAATGCTTCAAACCTCTAATTTGACTCAAAAAGCTGTTTACCAAACATGACCAAAATGTCACACCCCAAAAATCGATCTAGTCGAAATTAGGTTATGGTGATCAGAAATTTTGTACCGGTTATACCTGAATAATGTAATTGTTCAGTCTTTATATCAAATTTTGAAGTAATGGGAATTAATTAAGCTTAATTGAAGTTGTGGGATCTTTTTGTAAGGAATGAAAGTCATTTAGTGACTAAATTGTGAAAATTCAAAGTTTGGAGGAAAAGTGTAAACTTTGAAAAGTTGAGGGACCACTCTCGTAATTATACCAATTAGAGGTGTGTCACCTCCGTGAAATTGGCTACCTTATTAAGAAAAAGATGGTTGCTTGTATTAAAGAAAGGAAAAAGAAGAAATGATTGAATATTAAAAGCTGTTTTAAAGGTTTCCTCCCAAGCTAGTAAATCTTTTAATTGGTTGCTTGGGAGGCAACCAACATGAGAAGGAAAACTATACGGTTAATAAGGAAGGAAAAGGGAATGAAACTCATTGCTATAATTACCCAAGATATTAGCTCTCAACTTTTATTACCTTTTTACCAAGATAAGCAAGCACCACCATTGTCATCTTCAAGCTTAAGCTCAAGCAAGCACTTCAATCCAATCTTTGATCTTTGTTTGATTTCAATATACCATTTGAAAGCTTGTAACTTGGTGAGTAAAACCCCATGTCAATTTGATAACTCCTTATTTTGAAAGATTTTAAGTCTTGAATGTTCAAGCTAAGCCCATATGTTAGATGGTTAATTTCCTTATTTTGATATTGCCTACAAGATTTTAATAAGCTTGAAAAATGTTTGTGAATCATTAGTTTTGATTCTAATGTAATCCTTTAATTATGGACTAGCTCAAGTTGTGGAAGACAAGTCATCCTCACCGGTAGGGGATTATAATTCGGGAACCTTGAAGCCTCCTATTGCTAGGTGAATGTAGTTGTGTCTTAGGATCGGCTAGGTGCCATCCTGGTTGCATTTGATTTGTGTTTACGTTATGTCTTCATTTGGGTAGCTCAAGTAGAGCTTACGAGATGTGAACTCCATGTGGTAAGTATGGTAAGGTCATCCTATTGCTTTGGACACATTATGATATGCCATGATTTAATCATTATATGATATATGTGAAAATTGAATAATGTAATATTTAGGTACATGGGAATTGATATGTTGTATAAATGACGTGATATGCCATTTTGAGCCAAGGCTCAATTTGCAATCCGGTATGATATGGCCTAAGGACACAAAGGTAAGTTTTATGATGACATGTGTAACTTTGGACACTTGTAGACTTTGGGTACAATTGGCAGGCCATAGGGTTATTTGAGCTCACTATGTAAAGGATTAGACTACGATCTGGGGCTACGGCTTATATGTGGGGAGAAAAGGTTAGATTGTGTAAGGGACTCCGGAGCTACGGTTCAAGGCTAAGGCTTACTTTCGATATGATTTGGTGTATAGGGGAATCCGCGTATCCATAGCTTGCTATGTCCAAGGAAAATGAAAGAATATGTGTTTTACATTTAATATATGAATATACTATATATTGATATTAAACATGAATTGTATATGTTAATGTTATGCATATGACACTCAAGCATGCTTACGAGTCCTATATGTCATCAAAGAACTTATTTGCATTTGTGATAACTACCTCACTAGGCTATGTAAGCCTAACATCCGTGTGTCTTATGCATTTCAGGATTTTGAAGAAATCCGAGCTTCCGATCATGTAGTTGCAGTTGCAAGTCACTCTCATTACCTCCACGTATGCTTACATTTTGTTTCGAACTCCTAGTAAGGTGGCATAAGGCTTAGACATGTTATATTTGTCTATTTTGACGTATGTGTAATGGCCTAAGTGTGTCTAAGGGGTAGATATGCATAATGTTATGGTTGTAAAATGGTAAAACTAGTTAACTTTGGCTTTAAGGTACTAAAAGGTAAAAACCTAGTAAATGGATTCGAAATGCTCTAAAATTTTGTATGCTATTAGAAATATGGTTTAACAACTTGATGGTAAAATTTCGTGGCATTTGGACACCGTTCAATAGGTTAAATTGGCTAAACACTAGATAAAATCTGTCATTATAGTACAAGTGTATCGATACATGTCAAGTTGTATCGATACGACCTTGTATATTCGGACTTGGTAAAACAGAGTGTATCGATACACAAAAAGGGGTGTACCGATATGGATCTTGGAAGTAAGGTATGGGAAATAAATTGTATCGGTACAACCTTAGGGTGTATCGAAACGTGTCAACCTTGGTCAACGGTATCGATACAGGTTTAGCCGTATCAAAATGAGGTCTAACGAACATAGTCAACACCGGTCAACCTGTATCGATACAGGTGATGGATTATCGATACGGGATTTGGCAGATTCAAATAAAGATATGATTTATGTTTATATGTATCGATACGTTCCAAGGTGTATCGATACGGGGTTAGTTAATTCCGTTAAAAAGCATTGGATTTAGTTTGAATAGTTTATAAAATGGTCATTGAATTTCATATGGTCTAATTAGATAGGTGAATGACCTCCGTTAGTAATGAAATTGCACATGCTAATAATTGATAAATTCAATTGTAGATTAGTAAAAATAAATTCTGATAAAGACCCTTAATTTGTAAAATTTACAATTTACTCCTTAAGTTTGAAAAAGTTCAAAATTAACCCCAAATTGAGTAAGTTGTTAACAAATGAGTATGTTGAGCCTTAAAAGAGATTAATAAAACATACCAGAACAAGTTCCAAACTCCGATTAAGCTTCCGATTTCTGAATCTATTTTCTGGTAACACTTTCTGACTGGATTCTCTACTAGGTCGTGAATGGGGTGTTATATTTGTGGTATCAGAGCTAGAGTTTAGTCGATTCTAGGACTAAACCGAGGCTTATCATGAGTCTGTATGTGTATATGCCACCTAGGAGTTTATTTGTACATGTTCCCCTGACTTGCCACTAACATGATCTAACATTTTCTGTTTGACTAGATTTAAGAATGTGTGTACCCAATGACGGAAGTGTCGAAATAGAACCATATCCTGGCTTCTTTTCGACACAGGGGGACAATCTCAGAGACGAAGTTTGACCTGAGTAGGTGGGGCAGAATCACCCACTCAATCCTCCTCTGATGCCTCTTACTCAGCTGAAGTATTTGATGTCCATGGCTGAGATGATCAAACTAGTGGTCGCGTCTCTTAGGAAAGAACAGCCACCTCAGCCCGTTGAAGCATCTTCACCTGTTTCAAAGGCTCTTATCGACAAGCTCCATCAATACTCGGTCTACACCTTCACCGTCCAAGAGCAAGGCAATCTCGAAGTAGTAGAGTACTGGCTAGAAAACACTCTCAAAGTCCTGAATAAACAAATAAAATATCCTAACGAGCATAAGTTGGAGTGTGCTCTGGCGTTGATCTCTGAAGAGGTTCAGAACTGGTGGGAAACCGTGACATTCACAATACTTGAGCGCAGAGTCACGTGGGACTTCTTCCTTTAGGAGTTCTGTAAGAAGTATATCAGTGAACACATATCGCTGAAGGACATAAGAAGTTCCTCTATCTGAGACAATGAGGAAGACCCGTGGAGCAATACATACATGATTTCTACAAGTATTCGAGGTATGGTGCGAAGATTATAAGCACTGAGAAGGAAAAATGCATAATGTTCATCGATGGCCTTTGTGATGAATTGTGTCATATCTTCACTGCCTTAGAGTTGGATAACTTCCAAACTTCGGTCAATCATGCAATTGCTACTAAAGCCTCTCATAAGGCTTATGAAAGAAGGAAAGGGAACCAAGTCAGATTTGATAAGAGATTCCGAGATGATTCCAAGCCTCTCATGTCTCTGAAAAAGGGTAGACAGTGGGATCAGAAGTCTGCCACCTTTCAGCAACTACCAAAGACATGATACGTGCCACAATCCCAAACTCTGGAAAATCTGTTGCTCGTACAACTTTGGTTGATAGCACGGGTGGTTCGGGGAGAGGTTCACAAATTTCTTTGTGCAACTTCTATCAGAAAAGACATATCGGGCCGTGTCACAGATAGACCAGATCTTGCTATCTTTATGGTGAAGCGGGTCAATTTTATCAGGCAATGTTCGCAAAACCCAAATACTCCTACCTCTGTGGCTTCTCAGAGCAATGCTACTAAAGCAAAGATAGGAAAACAAGTGTAGTCTAGTTCAGCGGGAAGACCTCGCAACACGAACTCTCATTCAGTGGGGCGTGACCCTCAAGCCTCAGCCCAAATGTACCATGTTCGAGGTCGAAGAGCAAGAGGATGATCTTGATGTGATAGCAGATATGGTGGAATTATGTTCTGATCTTGTCTATGCTTTGTTAGATCCAGGCTCTACGCATTCCTTTATTAGCGAACCATTGATTGAGAAGTATGACCTAAAGCCTGAATTAGTCACTTCTAAGATAGTTATTTCTAACCCACTTGGAGATAGTATAGTTATATGGTTGATTTGTAAAGCTTGTCCTCTAAGGATCCAAGGGATCTCATTTCCAGCCAATTTGATGATCTTGCCCTTCCATGAGTTTGATCTTATCTTAGGCCTTGATTGGTTAGCTGAACATCAAGCATGGGTAGACTGTTCGAAGAAGAAACTATACCTTTGTGGACTCGGAAAGGAAAGTATAACTTTGATGAAAACCAAACCCGAGCCTAATAAAGCTATCATATGTGCTATGGAGTCTAAAGAAGATCCAAAGCTTGAGAATGTGCTGGTAGTGAAAGAATTTCTTGATGTGTTTCCCAATGAACTTTCGGGACTCCCTCCTATTTGAGAGGTAAAATTCAGAATCAAAGTTCAACCGGGGACTACACTAGTCTTTATTGCTCCGTATAGGCTGGCTCCGATCGAATTGAAGGAGTTGAAAGCCCAAACCCAAGATTTTTTGGACAAAAAGTTTATCCAACCGAGTTCCTCACCCTAGGGAGCACCAATTTTGTTTGTTAAGAAAAATTAAGGGTCGATGTGTCTATGCATTGACTACCGTCAGTTGAATAAAGTAACAATAAAGAATAAGTACCTGCTACCAAGGATCAATGATCTCTTCGATCAGTTGAAGGGTGTTGTTGTCTTCTCTAAGATAGACATGCGATCTGGGTACTATTAAATATTAGTGAAGGAGTCTGACATTCTAAAGACTGTCTTCCGAACTAGATACGACCATTATGAGTTTTTGGTAATATCTTTTGGGCTTCCCAATGCACCTGCAGCCTTCATAGATTTGATGAAACATGTGTTCCAGCCCTATCTAGCTAAATTCATGGTTGTGTTTATAGATGGCATCTTAATCTATTCCAAGGACACTGTCACTCATGAAGAACATCTCCGGATTGTACTTCAGACTCTCCAGGAGAAACAGTTGTACGCTAAGTTTAGTAAATGTGATTTTTAGCTATCTGAAGTATCCTTTTTAGGACATGTGATATCTTCCACGAGAATTCAAGTTAATCTAAAGAAGATTCAAGCAGTTCTTGATTGGATCCCTCTGAAGAATGTTGAAGAAGTTCGTAGTTTTCTAGGCCTTGCAGGATACTACCGTAGATTCGTTAAAGGGTTTTCAATAATTTTTGCACCCTTGAAGAAGCTTCTCCGTAAAGAAACTCCTTTTGTGTGGACAGTGGAACATCAAAGGAGTTTTGATTAACTTAAACAAGTCTTAACTCATGCCCCTATTTTGGTGCAACTTGAGTCGGACAAGGACTTCGCTGTGTACATTGATGCATCCCACTTAGGATTAGGCTATGTACTGATGCAAGAAGGAAAATTCATAGCTTATGCCTCACGTCAGCTCAAATCCCATGAGCTAAACTACCCAACACATGATCTAGAGCTAGATGTTGTTGTGTTCGCCTTAAAAATTTAGAGGCATTATCTCTACGGTGAGAAGTGTTACTTGTACACCGATCACAAAAGCCTGAAATATCTCTTGACCTAGAAAGAGCTGAACCTCCGCCAACGTCGGTGGATTGAACTTTTGAAGGACTATGACTTGGTCATTGATTACCACCCCGGTAAAGCAATGTCGTAGTTAATGCCCTTAGTCGGAAACCTACTCTATCTCTGAGACATTTGAATGCTCATTTCTGGCCGTAAGAAGCATGAGAGGTTATTAGCTGAATTAAAGGTCCAGTTAACCATCGTGTCTCAAATCAAAGCACTCTAGGAGTCTAACGAGGAGTTACAAACTCTTATTGCTAAGATTAGGGATAAGCTAGATCCTGACTTTGCCATGAATTCTGAAGGTTTATTGTACTTTTGAAACCGTATATGTGTTCCCGATGATGATGATCTTCGGAACCAAATTCTGTGTGAGGCCCATTCGAGTCATTTTTCCATTCATCCTAGAGCTATCAAAATGTGTAAAGACTTGAAGGAGTTGTATTGGTGGTCGTATGAAAGGTGAAATCACAAAATTTGTGGCTAGGTGTCTAACCTGCCAACGAGTTAAAGCCGAGTACAAGGTACCTACTAGTCTTCTGCAACCCATTGAGCTTCCACAATGGAAATATGAACGTATTATGATGGATTTTGTATGTGGTCTACCAATGACACCAAAGAAAAATGATGCTATTTGGGTCATTGTAGATCGATTCACCAAGTTTGCTCATTTTCTTCCTGTGAGAATAGATTTCAGCTTGCCTAGACTTACTGAGTTGTACATTCATGAAGTCATCCATTTGCATGGAGTTCCTGAGTCCATTATCTCCAACCATGATCCACATTTTACATTCCAGTTTTGGAGAACCTTACATGAGGCTTTGGAAACTCGAGTGTACCTAAGCACTGGTTTCCACCCCCAAAAATATGGCCAATCTGAAAGGGTTATTTAGATTCTGGAAGATATGCTATGAGCTTGTGTTATCAATTTCGCGAACACGTATGAGAAATCCTTACCATTGGTGGAATTTGCCTACAACAATAGCTATCAAGCTTCGATTAATATGGCCTCTTATGAAGCTTTGTATGGAAGAAGATGTAGGACCTCTCTTTGTTGGACCGAGCTTGGTGAAGGCAATGTGTTAGGCCCTGACTTACTTCGAGAAATTGAAGAAAGGGTAATCATCATTTGTGACTGGCTCAAGGTTGCCTTTAACCGGCAAAAAGCTTATGCTGATTTGAAAAGAAGGGACATTCAGTATGATGTTGGTGATAAAACTTTCCTTAAAGTATTTCCATGGAAGAATATCTTTCGTTTTGGCAAGTAGGAGAAGTTAAGTCCTCGTTTTGTTGGCCCATTCGAGGTGATCAAGCGAGTTGGACCTGTTGCCTAATGGCTAGCTCTCTCTGAAGAGCTAAGTCGTATACATAATGTCTTTAACGTGTCTATGCTATGAAAGTACCGGTCCGAACCTTCCCACATGATCGAGCCAGATTCTGTGGAGATTTAATCCAATTTGATGTACGAGGAAGAACCAGTGCATATCCTCGTACGAGAAGTCAAGAGACTTCGAAACAAGTTTGTGCCCCTAGTAAAAGTTCTCTGGAGAAGTCATGCAGTGGAGGAAGAAACATGAGAGCCAGAAGAAACAATGCAAAAGCAATATCCTCATCTCTTCAGTTAGAGTGAAAATTTGAGGATAAATTTTCTTAAGGGGGAAAGTTGTCACACCCCGAAAACTGGTCTAGTCAAAATTAGGTTCTGGTGATCAGAAATTTTGTATCGGTTATACCTAAATGATGTAATTGCTCAATCTTTATATCTAATTTTGAAGTAATTGAAGTTAATTGAGCTTAATTGAAGTTGTGGGATCTTTTTGTAATGAATAAAAGTTATTTAGTGACTAAATTGTGAAAATTCAAAGTTTATGGGAAAAGTGCAAACTTCATAAAGTTGAGGGACTACTCTCATAATTATACCAATTAGAGGTGTGTGTCACCTCCTTGCTTGTCTCATCCCACGTGAAATTGGCTACCTTATTAAGAAAAAGATGGTGGCTTGCATTAAAGAAAGGAAAAGAAGAAATGATTGAATACTAAAATTTGTTTTAAAGGTTTCCTCCCAAGCTAGGAAATCTTTTAATTGGTTGCTTGGTAGGCAACCAACATGAGAAGGAAAGCTATACGATTAATAATGAAGGAAAAGGGAATGAAACTCATTGCTATAGTTACCCAAGACATTAGCTCTCAACTTTTATTACCTTTTTACCAAGATAAGCAAGCACCACCATTATCATCTTTAAGCTTAAGATCAAGCAAGCACCTTAATCCAATCTTTGATCTTTGTTTAATTTCAATATACCATTAGAAAGCTTGTAACTTTGTGAGTAAAACCCTCATGTCAATTTGATAGTTCCTTATTTTGAAAGATTTTAAGTCTTGAATGTTCAAGCTAAGCCCATGTGTTGGATGGTTAATTTCCTTATTTTGATATTGCCTATAAGCTTTTAATAAGCTTAAAAAATGTTTGTGAATCATTAGTTTCGATTCTAATGTAATCCTCTAATTTTGGACTAGCTCAAGCGGTGGAAGACAAGTTATCCTCACCATCGACTACTTTGAACTCTTCCGAGGGCAAGGGGATTGTAATTCACGAACCTTGAAGCCTCCTATTGCCAGGTGAGTGTAGTTGTGTCTCAAGAACGGCTAGGTGCCATCCCGGTTGCATTTGATTTGTGTTTATGTTATGTCTTCTGTTGCGCGTATTAAGTGCTTCGCAATTGGTGCAAGTGTACACGTCGCAAGTTATAGTATAGTATAGTATAGTATAGTATAGTATAGTATAGTATAGTATAGTATAGTATAGTATAGTATAGTATAGTATAGTATAGTATAGTATAGTATAGTATAGTATAGTATAGTATATAGTATAGTATAGTATAGTATAGTATAGTATAGTATAGTATAGTATAGTATAGTATAGTATAGTATAGTATAGTATAGTATAGTATAGTATAGTATAGTATAGTATAGTATAGTATAGTATAGTATAGTAGTATAGTATAGTATAGTATAGTATAGTATAGTATAGTATAGTATAGTATAGTATAGTATAGTATAGTATAGTATAGTATAGTATAGTATAGATATCATCTCTATAGGGATTGGTGCTACTTCGGGAATCTAACTTCTCGCACTGAAAGTAAGAACACAAGTAGGTGATTGTAGGAGTTCTAATTAACAAGAAAATAAAAGAGCAATTAAACTAAAAAAGAGATGTAATCAAATAAGAGAGAGTAGGCCAGGTTATCGTGAGTCATGGTGTGATAATCGAATGGACTGTCCTAGTAATTGAGTGCTAGAGTAGCTCAATCATTTCAGCAATTGGATCCAGACGGATTGTTGGGGCAATTCTGCGACAACCTGGGCAATTGGGCAACAACCTTCAAAGTCCGGCAAAGCGTTCTTCAATGGTTTCTCGTTATCCCTAACTCGAAACACTGTTAATTGTACATGCCTTGATAATACACCCCTGCGTGAACCAAGGGTGGACAACAACCTATCTTGCGCTCCTTTTAGAAGTTGATATTCGTAACTTATTCCTAAGCTGAATTAGTCTTCACCATCGATCGATTGTATGAAAACCATGCTCATTCGTTTCTTGAATATAACTCTTCCGATATTAGATAAATGGATGAATTCACAAGATCCTCTCTCAATTCACTCGAAGAATTTAAGAACCAAGAATGAACAAACTTTGAAGTAATTGCAAACTCAATACCTAAACAAATCCAATCGTTTTCACAACCACAAAAACACAATAACCCAAGCCAAATAAGTTTAGTTCATGGCTAGGCACAAAATAAACTCAAGAATAAAATCCCTAAACATGAATCTAATGGAACAAAGAAGGAAAAACAAGAAGATGTCGAGCAGCTCTCAATTTCACTCCCAATCGCACCACTCCATTCGAACTCTCTTTCAAGTAGGCGGCTAAGACTTTTTATTTATAGGAGATAGCTAGGTCAAAGTCTTTCTTGAGGAGGAAGTTAAGTTGGAATTAAATAGAATAAAAGAAATATATTTCTTTTATTATATATTAATTCCTCCAAAAAAATTTCATAAAACTCTTGGAATTTAATCTCCCTTTGATCTCTAATAACTCCTCATAAATCTGAATTTAAATCTTCATTAAATGCTTCATGGAAATCCAAATATTTGGGATTTATCTCTTTCTTTTCGTGCTTATCCCTAATGAAGTAGATTTGTCCCGACATGTTTCAACAATCTGCTCAGCATGGCATGTAGAAGATAACTTTAATTGCCTTGGCAGACCCTCCAGTTTAGCAGTTGGAAAGCAGTTCCGATTGCCTTGGCAGACCCTCCAGTTTGGCATTTAGAAAGCAGCTTCGACTGCTTTGACATATCCTTCAATTTCCTTCCTTAGCTGCCACAACAATCTCCTACTCACTTGGGCAATTAGATCCTGCACACACAAAAACACACACCAACAATACCTTTTTCCATAAAATCAACTAAATTATGAAATCAAGAATGACAGTGAAGGAAATCATGAAAACATGCATGAATGCCTAATAATGCAACTAAAATGAGCCTAATTCTAACAATAATATGAGTAAAAAGGGTTATAAAAATAGTACTTTTGAACATTCATCACACCCCCCAAACTCAAACTATTGCTTGTCCTCAAGCAATGCAAATCTAATAATTACCTGCCAAGACTTTAATCTTCAAAGACATGCTTCAAACTTGAATTCAAACCTCAGAATCGTGGCACAAAGTATGATCACCTTTTGAATTTTTTGAATAGCACAAAAATTACCCGGAACAACACTATAATGCTTGTGACAATGTGTGTGCATAGTTGTGTACAAGTTGATTTTCAAGATTCTATGTGAACAATAAAATTTTATCAATTTAATTATTGGGGTATTTTTTCATCTTTTTACTAGAGCCAATTTCGGCCACCTCTAGTAAATCAATCAATTTTTTATTTTAATTAATTTAATTAATTTTTTTGTCGACTAGAGCCATTTTCGGGCATCTTTAGCGATATCTTTAATTTGCAACTACTAGAACCAATTTTGGGCACCTCTAGCAAGAAATTAACTTTAAAATTTTAATTTAAATTTACCCAAATTTTAAGCAACCTAAGTTCACCAAGTTTCTTTTAATCAACAAGCCACAACCGTGTTCATAATATTTAGCATCATAGTAAAATTCTAAGTTCTTTTCATGCAATCCTAAAATTTAAAGGTTATTTCAATTAAGTGCAGTGGCAAAAATTCATCATTGGGTATTTAACAAGTCTTAAGCAATTAAATCCAATTTAAACGCATGGCAAGTAACATATGCAACCTATATGCTATTACTAATTATGAATGCAACTAAACATGAAACTAACTAGAAACAAATACCCCCAAACTCGAGAGAAGCATTGTCCTCAATGCATGCAAAAATTAAAATAAAATGCAAAAGAGTTAGTCGAAAAGGTCGTCACCTTGAATGATGTGTTTCCTTCCTGCCAATTGCTTGTTTCGTTTGCCGATCATGATGGTTGAATGTTTATGGCTGGTGTTGCCTCTTTTGTGGCAGTTGCCGTGGCATCCTCAGTTGCTGAAGTAGGGTTCAGCTGCCTGGGCAACAGGACTTACCGAGGCAATTTTGGTTACCCGGGCAAGCTTCGTTGGTGGAGCTTTCTTTGGCACTTCTTGTTCCTTAACTAGTGAGGAATTGTCTTGATGTTCTTGGACATGGTGATTGTGGTTGTAGAATCAAAAACAAAAAAAAATGTGGAAAGATAAAAATAAAAAGAATAAAAATTTAACTAAAAACATACTTTTTTCCTAAAAATAAATCCAAAAAATAAAATAAGTCTAAAAATATAAAACTAAAAGTAAATAAGAAATACCAAAGGAGAACATGGTTATGCATCTCCTAAAGTAACTATTTCTTTGTCGCCTTCAACATGGTTGCCGGCGTAGTGCTTTAATCATTGTCCGTTAACTTTGAACTCATGTCCGTTAATGGTGGAGTTAATTATCACGAAACCATGGGAGAATGGTTTGACGACTTCAAAAGGCCCAGACCATCTCGATTTCAATTTTCTCGGAAAGTGTTTTAACCGAGAATTGAAGAGAATAACTAATTGCTCAGGCAAAATTGCTATGGTAATAGCTTCTTATCATGCCAACGCTTCATTTTCTCCTTGTAGATTCTTGCATTTTCGTATGCTAAGGCACGAAATTCTTCAATTTTGTTAAGGTCTAGTAGTCGTTTTTGTCCAACACTCTCCCAATCCATGTTGAAAGTTTTGATCGCTCAATAAGCCTTGTGTTTGATCTCTACCGGAAGGTGGCAAGTCTTGCCGTAGACAAGTCTGTAAGGTGACATGCCTAAAGGCGTCTTGAATGTTGTTCGATAGGCCCATAGTGCTTCATCAATTCTTCCTGACGAGTCCTTTTGAGAAGGATTAACAACTTTTTCAAAGATAACCTTCAATTCACAATTGGAAATTTTAGGTTGCTCGTTTGTTTGTGGATGATATGCCGTGGCAATTTGTTGCGTCACTCCAAATCGCTCCAGCATTTTGGCAATTAACCTATTGTCAAAGTGGGTGCCTCCATCACTGATAAGTGCCCTTGGTGTTCTAAATCATGTGAATATGTTTTTCTGCAAGAATTTCTGCACGATCTTGGAATCGTTGCTGGAAACTGTAGCTACTTCTACCTATTTAGACACGTAGTCCATGACAAGTATGATACATACATTGCCGAATAATGATAGGAAGGGTCTCATAAAATCGATCCCTCACATGTCAAACAACTCAACCTCAAAGATATTCTATAGTGGCATCTCGTGTCGGCGTGAAATATTCCATGTTCGCTGACATCGATCACACCTCTTGTAGAAGTCTTGAGCATCTTTGTAAAGTGTTGCCCAATAGAAACCGGATTGCAAGACTTTGGCCGCAGTGCGAATGCCTCCAAAATAAGCTCCATAGGGTGATGAATGTCATTGTTGGAGCACGTTTTGCTGCTCTTCCTCGGGGATGCATTGCCTAATAACCTGGTCTGCACATTGTTTAAATAAAAGAGGCTCGTCCCAATAATAATTCTTAGCATCATGTCAGAACCGCTTTTTTCCCTGGTGAGTAAGATCATAAGGTAAAATGCCGCTAACAAGGAAATTCACTAAGTCTACATACCATGGAATTGCCGAGGCAATTGCTGCTGTTGTTGCCACGGGTATTGCTGAGGCAGTCCCTACTACAGTTGCCTGGGCGATTAACAACTGCTCGTCCGGGAATGCATCATGGATTTCCACATTTTTGTCATCGTCTTTTCCTCGTTCTACGTATAACAAATGGTCGGCGACTTGGTTTTCGGTACCTTTCTTGTCCTTAATTTCAATGTCAAACTCTTGGAAAAGTAAAATCCAACGAATTAAACGAGGTTTGGCATCTTTCTTGGAAAAAATGTACTTAATTGCCGATGGTCAGTATGAACAATTACCTTAGTACCGATCAAGTATGAACGAAATTTATCAAAAGTGAAAACTACAGCTAGTAACTCTTTCTCCTTAGTGGTGTAGTTCATTTGAGCTTCATTAAGAGTTTTACTACCATAGTAAATCACATAAAATATTTTACCTATTCGTTGACCTAGTACTGCTGCTACTGCAAAGTCGTTTGCGTGACACATAAGTTCAAAGGGTGATGTCCAATCTGGTGGTACAACAATAGGTGCCGAGGCAAGTTGCTTCTTTAAGGTCTCGAATGCTTGGACACATAAATCATCAAAGTGAAAAGCCTTATCCTATTCAAGCAAGTTAGACAAAGGTTTAGAGATTTTGGAAAAATTATAAATAAACCTTCTATAAAAACCTGCATGACCGAGGAAGCTTCGGATTCCTTTAAATGAAGTCGGTGGCAGTAATTTTGCAATCACTTCCACCTTGGCTCTGTCGACTTCAATTCCCTTGGATGAGATCTTGTGACCGAGCACTATACCCTCATCTACCATAAAGTGGCACTTCTCCCAATTGAGCACTAGATCGAATTCTTCACATCGTGTTAGTACTTTCTCCAAATTGCTGAGGCAATTTTCGAAGTTGTCTCTGAATACTGAAAAATCGTCCATGAAGATTTCAAGGAAGTCTTTAACCATGTCGGAGAAGATTGCCATCATGCATATCTGGAAAGTTGTTGGAGCATTGCATAATCTAAACGACATTCTTCTAAAAGCATAGGTACCATATGGGCATGTGAAGGTGGTCTTTGCCTGATCATCAGGTGTTATGGCAATTTGGTTATAACCTGAGTAACCATCAACAAGAAAATAATAAAAAGATTTACCTGTAAGTAGGTCAAGCATTTGGTTAATAAATGGCAAAGGAAAGTGATATTTCCTAGTAGCTTTATTTAGCTTGCGGTAATCCATACAAACCATCTAACCGGTCACAGTCCTAGTTGGGATTAGTTCATTGCTTTCGTTGCTTACCACATTATACCTCCCTTTTTCGGTACACATTGTACCGGGCTTACCCATGTATTATCGGAGATAGGATAGATGATTCCAGCATTACGCCATTTGATGATTTCCTTCCTCAAGACTTCCTTCATAGCAGGGTTAAGCCTCTTTTGTGCCTCAATTGTCAGTTTGTGATCATCCTCCAATAGGATTTTATGCATACACATTATCGGGCTAATTCCCCTCAAGTCGGCAATTATCCATCCTATTGCCTTCTTGTGCAATGCCAACATGTCGATCAACCTCTTTTCCTGTTCAGGCTGCAACTTAGAAGAAATTATTACAGGTAAGGTGTTATCGATTCCAAAGTAAGCATATTTCAATCGCCCTGGCAATGGTTTCAATTCAATAATAGGAGGTTGCTCAATAGAAGGTTTTTTGGTCTTACCTTCCTTACCTAAGTAGTCCAATGGTTCAAAATACTTACCTGGACGTCTTGCTATCCAATTGGCTTCATCCTGCTTTTCATCATCCGGCTCTTCAAACTCCTCAGGTTCGGCAATACAATTGCTGAGGCAACTGTTAAGGCAATCTTCCTCCATGTCAAAATTGAATTCAGTTGTGGCTTGGATGAATTGGCACTCCTCTGGATCGTCAACATGCTTAAGGGTTTGGAAAACATTAAGCTTCACTTGCTGGTCATTTACCCTTATGGTGAGCTTTTTTTTTCGACATCGATCAAGGTTCTTCCCATTGATAGAAACGGTCTCCCAAGAATAATGGGTGTGAACTCATCTACTTCACAATCTAGAATAATAAAATCAGCGGGAAAAATAAATTTATCGACTTTTACCAGGATATCCTCGATTTTTTCCTCTCGATACACATAATATCTGTCAGCAAGCTGTAGTATAACTATTGCCGGTCTTGCCTTCCCTATTCCCAATCTCTAGAAAACAGATTTCGGCATGAGGTTTATGCTTGCTCCAAGATCGCACAATGCTTTCCTGACATAGTGGTTTTCGATCGAACATGGTATTGTGAAACTGTCGGGATCTTTAAGCTTGGGTGGCATGTGGTTATACAACATAGCCATGCATCTTTCTGTCACAGCAACTGTTTCAAATTCTCCCAGCCTTGTTCGCTTAGAGACAATATCTTTAAGGAACTTAGCATAGTTCAGCATTTGTTCTATTGCTTCAACCAATGGCAAGTTGATGTGGACTTGCTTTAAGATGTCAAGGAACTTCTTGAGCTGGTATTCTTGCTTTTTGCCGTTTCAACCTCTATAGGAATGGTGGTGGAAGTTGGATGTCCTCAATCCGTTCTTTGCATTGAAATTTGATTTGAGAAATTGCTGATGCATCAGGACTTGCCGAGGCATGCTTGGTTGCCAAGGTGATGGCATCGAGTATTGCAGAGGTATGGGTATCTGGTATTGCCTTGGCATCAGGGCTTGCCGAGGCACGAGCATGTGGAGTTGCGTTGGCAATTTTTGACTCGTCATTTTTATTGGAGGTTTTGTTGCTGGATTTATCTATCCGGATAAGGGGTTGCTCTCCTGGTCGGTTTATTGGCTGAGCAGGTGCATCATTAAGCTTTAGTCCACTCATAGTGGTGATTACTTTACACTGATAATGGCATATTCCTTTGGCGACCTCAGTATCGCTAGGTAAACCGCTCATTGGTCTTGTGTTCAAGTTCTAAGCAAATTGCCCTACTTGTGTCTCCAATGACTTTAGGGTCGCCTCTTGGTTTTGTAATCTCATCTCAGTCCTGTTGATAAGGCATCAGTCTTTTTCATGAAATGACTATTCTCAGCCATATAAGATTCATGTTTTAACATAAAAGCATTGAGCGAATTTTCCAAAGAACTAAATGGTGTTGATTGTTGTTGCGGTATCTGTTATTGCGGCATCTGTTGCTGCTGATTAATGGCATTGTTTGAGTTGCTCCATAAAAAATTAGGGTGCTTCCTCCAGGCTGGATTGTATGTGTTAGACATCACATTGTTGTTTCGGTTGTAGTTTCCAACGTAAAAGCTAGATTTTGGGTTCTGTAAACACTCAGAAGAATCATGGTTACCATTACATAAATCACAAATTGAATTTACTACCTTGATCTCATGTGTGTTGCTAGGCCGCTGCATGTTTTTAACCATATTGGTTAAAGTGGCCAAATGTGCAAAAATAGACCCCGATGAATCAAGCTTATTTATCGTGGTATTGTGTCTGACTATTCCCCTCAAGGTGGTTGGGAACTAATAATCATTCTTGGCAAGACGGTTCAAGATCTCTATCGCTTTCTCAGGTGACTTGTCGAGGAGTATGCCATTTGTCGAGGCATCTAGCATCATCTTTGTCAGTGTGTTCATTGAGTTGTAGAATATCATCACTTGCGTCTACAATGGGAATCCGTGCATGGGGCATTTGTGTAAAAGCTCTCTGTATTGCTCCCAAGCCTCGTACATGGATTCATCATCTGCCTGCCGAAAAGAAGTAATATCATTACGCAGCTTATCAGTCATATTTGTAGAGCTAAATGTAGCAATAAAGTCACGACACAAAGCCATCCAAGATCCTATAGATCTGGATGGAATACTATTCAACCACGTTTTGCCCTATCCTCAGTGAATAGGGAAACAATTTCAGCCTTAGGATATCTTCATGGACTCCTTGTAGCTTGAATGAATTGCAAACCTCCAGGAATAATTTGAGATATTGTCTGGCATCTTTAGTTGTCGAGCCGCCAAATTGACCAATTGTGTTGATCATGTTGAACATCACAGGTTTTAATTCAAAGTGGGCAGCTTCTATCTCGGGTGCGACAACTCCTGGATTGAGACCGTTGAGATCTTCCTCTAGGTAGTCTCGGATGGGTCTATTCTGTACATATTGTACGACTGGATCTCGTCCTCCTCTTGCTACGGCATTCTAGTTACCATTGGCATTTAGATTGCCGATTGGGTTACCTTGTTGTTCTGCCATTGTTGCTCGTTGTTCTCGTCTTCTTTGATGAAAAACTCGTTTTATCTCAGGTTTAAGTGGGTAGTCTTTTGATGTTGGTCTCGCCCTGGTCATACACATATGCAAAACCAAATTTGAAAGTTCCTTGAAACCGATTAGTATTAAAATAAAAATAAAAATAAATAAAGGTGCAAAAAATTAAAAACAAAGTCACTATTGCCAATCCCCGGCAACGACGCCAAAAAATTGTTGCGCGTATTAAGTGCTTCACAGTTGGTGCAAGTGTACATGTCGCAAGTTATAGTATAGACATCGTCTCCACAGGGATTGGTGCTACTTCGGGAATCTAACTTCTCGCACTAAAAGTAAAAGCACAAGTAGGTGATTGTAGGAGTTCTAATTAATAAGAAAATAAAAGAGCAGTTAAACTAAAAAGAGATGTAATCAAATAAGAGAGAGTAGGCCGGGTTATCGTGAGTCGTGGTGTGATAATCGAATGGACTGTCGTGGTAATTGAGTGCAAGAGTAGCTCAATCGCTTTAGCAATTGGATCCAGACGGATTGCTGGGGCAATTCTGCGACAACCTGGGCAGTTTTACAATTGCATGGGCAGGTCTGCGATTGCCTGGGCAGGTCTGCGATTGGCTGGGCAAGTCTGCGATTGCCTGGGCAATTGGGCGACAACCTTCAAAGTCCGGCGAAGCGTTCTTCAATGGTTTCTCGTTATCCTAATTCAAAAGGCTGTTAATTATGTATGCCTTGATAATACATCCCTACATGAACCAAGGGTGGACAACAACCTATATTGCGCTCCTTTTAGTTGTTGAAATTCGTAATTTATTCCTAAGTTGAATTAGTCTTCACCATCGATCGATTGTATGAAAACCATGTGCAATCATTTCTTGATTCTAACTCCTCCGATATTAGATAAATGGATGAATTCATGAGATCCTCTCTCAATTCACTCGAATAATTTAAGAACCAAGAATGAACAAACTTTGAAGTAAAATTGCAAACTCAATACCTAAACAAATCCAATTTTCACAACCACAAAAACACAATAACCCAAGCCAAATAAGTTTAGTTCATGGCTGGGCACAAAATAAACTCAAGAATAAAATCCCTAAACATGAATCTAATGGAACAAAGAAGGAAAAACAAGAAGATGTCGAGCAGCCCTCAATTTCTCTCCCAATCGCACCTCTCCAATCGAACTCTCTTTCAAGTAGGCGGCTAAGACTTCTTATTTATAGGAGATAGCTAGGTCAAAGTCTTTCTTGAGGAGGAAGTTAAGTTGGAATTAAATAGAATAAAAGAAATAGATCTCTTTTATTATATATTAATTCCTCCAAAAACTTTTCCTAAAACTCTTGGAATTTAATCTCCCTTTGATCTCCAATAACTCTTCATAAATCTGAATTTAAATCTTCATTAAATGCTTCATGGAAATCCAAATCTTTGGGATTTATCTCTTGTTTTTCGTGCTTATCCCTAATGAAGTAGATTTGTCCCGACATGCTTCAGCAATCTGCTCAGCATGGCATGTAGAAGACAGCTTCGATTGCCTTGGCAGACCCTCCAGTTTAGCATTTGGAAAGCAACTTTGATTGCCTTGGCAGACCCTCCAGTTTGGTATTTGAAAAGCAGCTTCGACTGCTTTGGCAGATCCTTTAGTTTCCTTCCTTAGCTGCCACGGCAATCTCCTACTCACTTGGGCAATTAGATCTTGCACACTCAAAAACACACATCGGCAGTACTTTTTTCCATAAAATCAACTAAATTATGAAATCAAGTATAACTGTGAAGGAAATCATGAAAACATGCATGAATGCCTAATAATGCAACTAAAATGAGCCTAAGTCTAACAATAATATGAGTAAAAAGGGTTATAAAAATAGTACTTTTGAACACTCAAGTCCATCATGGCAGAAATAGATCCTGATGAATCAAGCTCATTTATCGTGGCATTGCGTTTGACTGTTCCCCTTCGGGTGGTTGGGAACTAATAATCGTTCTTGGCAAGACGGTTCAGGATCTCTATCGCTTCCTCATGTGACTTGTCGAAGAGTTTGCCATTTACCGAGGCATCTAGCAGCATCCTTGTCGGCATGTTCACTGAGTTGTAGAACATCATCACTTGCGTCCACAATAGGAATCCGTGCATGAGGCATTTGTGTAAAAGCTCTCTGTATCGCTCTCAAGCCTCGTACATGGATTCATTATCTGCCTGCCGAAAAGAAGTAATATCATTACGTAACTTATCATTCATATTTGTAGAGCTAAATCTAACAATAAAGTCACGACAAAAATTCGTCCAAGATCTTATAAATCCGGATAAAATACTATTCAGCCACGTTTTTGCCCTATCCCTCAGTGAATAGGGAAACACTTTCAGTCGTAAAATGTCTTCATAGACTCCTTGTAGCTTGAATGAATTGCAAATTTCCAGGACTGATTTGAGATTTTGTCTGGTATCTTCAGTTGTTGTGCTGCCAAATTGACCAATTATGTTGATCATGTTGAACATCACAAGTTTTAATTCAAATTGGGCGGCTTCTATCTCGGGTGCGACAACTCCTAGATTGAGACCGTTGAGATCTTTCTCTAGGTAGTCTCGGATGGGTCTATTCCGTACAGGTTGACGACTGGATCTCCTCCTCCTCTTAATACGGCATTTTGGTTACCATTGGCATTCAAATTGAAGACATGCTTGTCCTCAAGCAATGTAAATCTAATAATTACTTGCCATGACTTTAATCTTCAAAGACATGCTTCAAACTTGAATTCAAACCTCAGATCCGTGGCACAAAGTATGATCACCTTTTAAATTTTTTGGATAGCACAAAAATTACCTAGAACAACACTATAATGCTTGTGACAATGTGTGTGCGTAGTTGTGTACAAGTTGATTTTCAAGATTCTATGTGAACAATAGACTTTTATCAATTTAATTATCGGGGTATTTTTTCATCTTTTTACTAGAGCCAATTTCGGGCACCTCTAGTAAATCAAGCAATTTCTCCTTTTAATTTTATTTTTGTCGACTACAGCCAATTCCGGGCACCTCTAGCAATATCTTTAATTTGCAACTACTAGAGTCAGTTTCGGGCACCTCTAGCAAGAAATTAACTTTAAATTTTCAATTTAAATTTACCCAAATTTTAAGCAACCTAAGTTCACGAGTTTTCTTTCAATCAACAAGCCACAACTGTGTTCATAATATTTAGCATCATAGTAAAATTCTAAGTTCTTTTCATGTAATCCTAAAATTTAAAGGTTCTTTCAATTAAGTGCAGTGGCAAAAATTCATCATTGGGTATTCAACAAGTCTTAAGCAATTAAATCCAATTTAAACGCATGGCAAGTAACATATGCAACCTATATGCTATTACCAATTATGAATGCAACTAAACATGAAACAAACTAGAAACCAATACTCCTAAACTCGAGAGAAGCATTGTCCTCATTGCATGCAAAAATTAAAATACAATGCAAATGAGTTAGTCGGAAAGGTCATCACCTTGAATGATGCGTTTCCTTCGTGCCAATTGCTTGTTTCGTTTGCCGATTCATGATGGTTGAACGTGTATGGCCGGTGTTGTCTCTTGTGCGCCAGTTTCCGTGGCATCCTTAGTTGACAAAGTAGGGTTCAGCTGCCTCGGCATCAGGTCTTGTCGAGGTATCAGGAATTGCCGAGGCAATTTTGGTTGCCCGGGCAATCATCGTTGTTGGAGCTTTCTTTGGCACTTCTTGTTCCTTAGCTGGTGAGGAATCGTCTTGATGTTTTTGGCCATGGTGGTTGTGGAATCAAAAACAAAAAAATGTGGAAAGATGAAAATAAAAATAATAAAAATTTAACTAAAAACATACTTTTATCCTAAAAATAAATCCAAAAAATAAAATAAGTCTAGAAATATAAAACTAAAAGTAAATAAGAAATACCAAAGGAGAGCATGGTTATGCATCTCCTAAAGTAACTACTTCCTTGTCGAGCTCAACATGGTTGTCGGCATAGTGCTTTAAGCTTTGTCTGTTAACTTTAAACTCATGTCCGTCAATGGTGGACTTGATTATCACGGCACCATCGACTATTTTGAAATCTTTCGAAGGCAAAGAGATTGTAATTCGCAAACCTTGAAGCCTCCTATTGCTAGGCGAGTGTAGTTGTGTCTCAGGATTGGCTAGGTGCCATCCCGGTTGCATTTGATTTGTGTTTACGTTATGTCTTCATTTGGGTAGCTCAAGTAGAGCTTACGAGACGTGAACTCCATGTGGTAAGTGTGGTAAGGTCATCCTATTGCTTTGGACACATTATGACATGCCATGATTTAATCGATATATGATATATGTGAAAAGTGAATAATGTAATATTGAGGTACATGGGAATTGATATGTTGTATAAATGACATGATATGTCATTTGGATCCAAGGCTCAATTTGCAATCTGATATGATATGGCCTAAGGGCACAAAGGTAAGTTTTATGATGATATGTGTAACTTTGAACACTTGTGGACTTTGGATACAATTGGAATGTGATAGGGTTATTTGAGCTCACTATGTAAGGGATTGGACTACGGTCCGGGGATACGGCCTAATGTGGGGAGAAAAGGTTGGATTGTGTAAGGGACTCCGGAGCTACGGCTCAAGGCTAAGGTATACTTTTGATATGATTTGGTGTATAGTGGAATCCGCGTATCCATAGCTTTCTATGTCCAAGGAAAATGAAAGAATATGTGTTTTACATTTAATATATGAAATTACTATATATTGAAATTAAACATGATTTTTATATGTTAATGTTATGCATATGACACTCAAGCATGCTTACAAGTCCTATATGTCATCAAAGAACTTATTTGCATTTGTGATAACTACCTCACTAGGGTATGTAAGCCTAACATCCGTTTGTCTCATGTATTTCAGGATTTTGAAGAAATCCGAGCTTTGATCGTGTGGTTGCAGTTTCAAGTCACTCTCATTACCTCCACGTATGCTTACTTTTTGTTTCGAAATCATAGTAAGGTGGCATAAGGCTTAGACATGTTATATTTGTCTATTTTGACGTATGTGTAATAGCCTAAGTGTGTCTAAGGGTAAATATGCATAATGGTATGGTTGTAAAATGGTAAAACTAGTTAACTTTGGCTTTAAGGTACTAAAAGGTAAAAACCTAGTAAATGGATTCGAAATGCTCTAAAATTTTGTATGCTATTAGAAATAAGGTTTAACAACTTCATGGTAAAATTTCGTGGCATTTGGACATTCGTTTAATAGGTTAAATTGGCTAAACACCAGATAAAATCTGTCATTATAGTACAAGTGTATCAATACAGGTCAGGCTGTATCGATACGGCCTTGCATATTTGGACTTGGTAAAACATAGTGTATCGATACACAAAAAGGGATGTACCGATACAAATTTTGGCAGTAAGGTCTGGGAAATAAATTGCATCAGTACAGCCTTAGGTTGTATCGAAACGGGTCAACCTTGGTCAACGTGTATCGATACAGGTTTAGTCGTATTGAAACGAGGTCTAAACGAACATAAAAACCACCAGTCAACATGTATCGATACGGGTGATGGCGTATCGATACGGGATTTGGCAGATTCAAATAAAGATATGATTTATGTGTATGCGTATCGATCCGGTCCCAAGGTGTATCGATACGGAGTTAGTTAATTCCGTTAAAAAGCATTGGATTTAGTTTGAATAGTTTATAAAATGGTTACTGAATTTCATATGGTCTAATTAGATAGGTGAATGATCTACGTTATTAATGAAATTGCACAGGCTAATAATTGATAAATTCAATTATAGATTAGTCAAAAGAAATTCTGATAAAGACCCTTAATTTGTAAAATTTACAATTTACTCCCCAAGTTTGAAAAAGTTCAAAATTAACCCCAAATTGAGTAAGTTGCTAACAAGTGAGTATGTTGAGCCTTAAAAGAGATTAATAAAACATACTGGAACAGGTTCTAAACTCCGATTAAGCTTCTGATTTCGGAATCTATTTTCCAGTAACACTTTTCGACCCGGTTCTTTACTAGGTTGGGAAGGGGGTGTTACATTTGTGGTATTAAAGCTAGAGTTTAGTCGATTTTAGGACTAAACCGGGGCTTATTATGAGTCTGCGTGTGCATATGCCACCTAGGAGTTTATTTGTACATGTTAACTGTGACTTGCAATTGACATGATCAAACCTTTTCTGGTTGACTAGATTTAAAAATGTTTGTACCCAATGATAGACGTGTCGAAATGGAACCATATCCCGACTTCTCCTCGACACAGGGGGACAATCTCGGAGCTGAAGTTCGACCTGAGCAGGTGGGGCAGAATCACCCACCCAATCATCCTCCGATACCTTATGCTCAATAGGAGTATTTGATATCCATGGCTGAAATGATCAAACAGATGTTCGTGTCTCTCGGGAAATAGCAGCCACCTCAGCCCATTGAAGCGTCTTCATCTGTTTTGAGGGCTCCTATCGACAAGCTCTATCAATACCCAGTCTACACCTTCGTCGGCCATAAGTAAAACAATCTTGAAGTAGTAGATTACTGGCTGGAAAACACTCTCAAAGTCCTAAATAAACAAATGAAATATCCTGACGAACACAAGTTGAAGTGTGCTCTGGCATTGATCTTTGAAGAGGATCAGAGCTGGTTGGACACCGTGACACTCACAGTACCTGAGCGTAGAGTCACGTGGGACTTTTTCCTTTAGGAGTTCCGTAAGAAGTATATTAGTGAGTACTATATCGCTGAAAGACGTAAGAAGTCCCTCCATCTGAGACAAGGAGGAAGATCGGTGGAGCAATACATACATGATTTCTACAAGCATTCGAGGTATGGTGCAGAAATCATACGCACTGAGAAGGAAATGTAGAATGTTCATCGATGACCTTTGTGACGAATTGCATCCTCTCTTCACTGCCTTGGAGTTTGAGAACTTCTAGACTTTGGTCAATCAGGCAATTGCTACTGAAGTCTCCCAAAAGGCTTATGAAAGACGGAAAGGGAACCAAGCCGGATCTTATAAGAGATTCCAAGCCTCTGAGGAAGGGTAGACGGTGGGACCAGAAGTCTGCCACCTTTCAGCAACTACCAAGTACAGGATACGTGCCACAATCCCAATCTTCAGGAACATTTGTTGCTCGTACAGCTTCAGTTGATAGCACGGGTGTACCAATACGAATCTTGGTAGTAAGGTCTGGGAAATAAATTGTATCGGTACAAACTTAGGGTGTATCAAAACGGGTCAACCTTGGTCAACGCGTATCGATACAGGTTTAGTCATATCGAAACATAGTCTAAACGAACAGACTCAACGCCAGTTAACCTGTATCGATACGGGTGATGGCGTATCGATACGAGATTTGGCAGATTCAAATAAATATATGATTTATGTGTATACGTATCGATACGGCCCCAAGGTGTATCAATACGGGGTTAGTTAATTTCGTTAAAAAGCATTAGATTTGGTTTGAATAGTTTATAAAATGGTTACTGAATTTCATATGGTCTAATTAGATAGGTGAATGACCTCCGTTAGTAATGAAATTGAACAAGCTAATAATTGATAAATTCAATTGTATATTAGTCAAAGGAAATTCTGATAAAGACCCTTAATTTGTAAAATTTATAATTTACTCCCTAAGTTTGAAAAAGTTCAAAATTAACCTTAAATTGAGTAAGTTGTTAACAAGTGAGTATGTTGAGGCTTAAAAGAGATTAATAAAATATACCGGAACAAGTTCCAAACTCCTATTTTCCGGTAACACTTTTCGACCCGGTTCTCTACTTGGTCGGGAAGGGGGTGTTACAACCAATATATGTTTTAGTTTGTTGTTAATTCAAGGAAAAGAAAATAAATATGGATTAAGGGGACTTGAACATGACATACTTAAGACGCATAGAAACATTTAAGCCACTGCAAAAATATAATATTTAGAAATAGTTAATTCATGATTTAAAATAAAAATTTTGAAGTTATATTTAAATTTTATTTAACGAATTGAAACTGACGAATATAACTCTAAGCATGAGATAAGTTTAGTTTTGTTAAATGAATTTTTAATATAATTTTATTTTTTATTTAAATAAATTAAATTTTGTTAAAAATAAAAATATAATAATTAAATTAAAGTTAATACCATGAAATAGGAAATAAATAAGATTAACAACAAACTTAAAGTTCATCTAATATAATTTTTATTTTTAATATAACTTTATATATAAATATATAAAATATTGTCAACTTTAATTTATTTATTATATTTCAACAATGGTTTAAATATTTTTTATGCATCTTAAGGATGTCATGTTCGAGTCCCTTTAAACCATATTTATTTCTTTTTTCTTGCATTAACAATAAACTAAAACATATATTATATTTTGTACTTTATATCACAAATGGCTACTTGGATTAGTGGTAAACTTATGTTGCTTACACCCTAGGGGAACTTGAGTTTGATTCTTAGCCAAGGAAAAACAACTCTTTGTTTTATTTAAGGTGGTGAAACATGTCGACATCTAATTGAGTGATTAATTTATTTAATTAAATTAAAATTAGGATCAAATTATATAATAAGTAACTAACATAGACCAAATATATAATTATATAAATTTCTCTTAACAGTCACGTCACTCATTTATTTAAAAATTAGTGACCAAAATTGTACTGGGCAAAAACATAAGTGACCGTTGCAGTAGTTAACTCTATTATAAATCATTTGAATTCATCGATATATAAAATATATATTAAATGTATCAAATAAATTGATGGTTTAAATCGTTAAAGCATTAATTAAAGTACTAAAAACACATTTGAACCCAAGTGGTAATGTCAAAATAATATTAGGGTAAAGTTCACAAATGGTCACTAAATTTTGGTTAATTATTTAATTTGGTAATCAAACTTTCAATTACTTCAATGTTACCATTAAACTTTGTATTTTGCTTCAATTTGGTCACTGAATTCTTTACAGGCGTTAAAAAAGTGATTTGGTTGTTAATAAATTTTGTATAATAATATATTTAGTCCTTCATATTTATACATTCAAACAATTTAGTCCTAATTTTAAAAATAATAATAAATGTAACCCTCAATATTTCACGCTATTTCAATTTGGTCCTATTTTTAATTAAGAATAATTTAACCCTAAACCTAAAACCTTAAATCTGAAACACTAAACCTAAAACCCCAAATCCATAAACCAAAAACCTTAAACTCATAAACCAAAAACCCTAAACACTTTTGAAATTGCATGCAGTGAATTCCAGTATCTTCTTTAATCATGGTTCCATCATTTCCCTGGCTACATTCTCTAGTGTGAATGTGCCTTCTTATTATAACAATTTTCTTTTGAATCAGGCTGGAGAGGGAAATCCTAAATCGATATCTTGACGCGGTTCTAAAGGGAAAGAAGGATGGGTTGAAGGTAATATTTATCACAGAAACTACTCCATCTTCTGTTTCTACAATCTCATTTTGAATTTTGTTTAATGCCACTGATTGAGCAAGTCAAGTAATCATCATTTGAGCTAGATACAGCAAAAACAAGTAAATGGCTAAAACAAATTTCGATTGAGGCTGGGAATGAAAATGCTGGTAAAGTGATCAAGGATGCATTAAGAAATTGTTCATTATTATTCTCTTGTCGGGAGGCTAACGATCAGGTCGGAGGGCAAACTAATCGTGGACTGCACTGGGGAAGGGGCTGTCTTCGTTGAAGCTGAAGCAAACTGTAAGAGGGATGAGATTGGAGACATAACAAAGGCTGATCCTCAGACTCTTGGGAAGTTGGTTTATGGCATTCCTGATGCAATATATATATATATATATATATATATATATATATATATATATATATATATATATATATACTAGAGATGCCGCCTCTAGTGGCTCAGGTATTTCGAACTTCAGCGTTGAATGATTTTTGATATGCGAAACTACCTTCTTTGCATGATAAGCTGCACAAGCATTTGAAAATCTCGAATGACTGAATGTTGAATTTTGTTTACAGGTGACCAAGTTTCAGTGTGGAGGATTTGTCCTAGGCTTTTGCATGAACCATTGCATGTTTCAAGGGGCTTAGGGTTAGGGTTAGAGTTTTGGGTTTATGATTTATGGTTTTAAGGTTTAGTGTTTAGAGTTTTGGGTTTATGAGTTCAATGTTTTTGGTTTGAGGTTTATGGATTTGGGGTTTTAGGTTTAGTGTTTTGGATTTAGAGTTTTATGTTTAGGGTTAAATTATTCTTAATTAAAAGTACGACCAAATTAAAATAATGTGAAATGTTGAGGGTTAAATTTATTATTAATTTTCAAATTATGACTAAATTGTTTGAATGTGCAAATGTGGAGGACTAAATGTGTTATTATACAAAATTTGTTAACAACCAAATCACTTTCTTAACGTCCGTTAAGAACTCAGTGACCAAATTGAAGCAAAATAAAAAGTTTAATAGTAACATTAAAGCAATTAAAAATTTGATTACCAAATTAAATAACTAACTAAAATTTAGTGATCATTTGTAAACTTTACCCATAATATTATTTGTAGGAGATCCGAGTTTAAAAAACTTGTTTGTACGGATTGTCGGTAATAGAAGATTAAATGGGTGTTTCTCTTTTTTTTTTGAACAATCGTAAGGTGATTATAGATAGTATTTGTTCATAAATATTTTTAACTTTTTGACAATATATAAACACTTTGTACACAAAGCGATTTAAACTCAAATCTCTTAAAATAAATAACATTATTTTTTTACTAGGACAACTTGTTAAATTTTGTGTTTTTATTTTTGGTGGAAGTTGATAATCTTCCCGGTGGCTTTTCCTTAGAGGTTATGGGTAAACCGTTCGTGAAAATGAAGGAAATGTTTTTATTGAGAATGATGCAATAGCGGTGACGAGGGGATTAACTCCCTTCTATGGTACCTTTAAAATATGTATGAAATTGTAAGCGCAAGTACATTGCAACTAATACAACAACGAATTGAGTGTTTGTTTTTTTTATAAATGGACTAAATTGATTTTTTAATACGAACTTACGAGTAAAAGTACTCTGAAGTCTTCGTAAAAATATTTGTTTATAACTTAGAATGTTAAATAAAAGGTTGATTTTGTGGTCAAAGGATTGTATATTTCCTTCAACTATTATATTATTTAGGAATAAGATCCAGTTACACAATGTAAGAATTTTTAGCTTTTACACATTTTTAAATCGTTGGATGGGTGAAATAGATAACTAAAACTAACAGTAGGTTATGTGAAGATTATCACTTGGGGGAAAACCATTCATTTTACCCATCCATCAATCCAAAATAGGTGTAAAACTATAAGTTTTACATTATGTGTAAGTGAATCTTATATCTTATTAGTTATCATTAATTTTTGGCTTAAGGGTGTAAGAAGCCCTTAAACTTTTGAGAAAAAATCAATTAAGCTCCTGAACTTTTTTTGCACTCAATTAAGCCATTGAACCAAAAATATTAATCAATTAAGCACTTTTTAACCAATAAATTGAATCAATTAAGCACTTTGACCAATTTTGACCATTAAATCTTGAGAGTTTTTCTTTAGATATTATTGACACATGACACACTACAGTTCTATAATGTAGCATTTACAGATTTTTCCAATTTTTTTTATAAATTTTAAAAGTCTTTTACAATTTTTATCTTTTAATGAAATTTTAAAATAAAATAAAAAGTTTCTAAAAATATCAAGTGGAAACACTGTGATACGACGCACTGCATTAACATATTCAAAAGAATCGTCAAAATTTAATAGTCAAAATTGGTCAAAAAATTTAATTGATTATATTTTTTTAGTTTAAAAACTTAATTGTATATAAAAAAATTTAATTAACTATTTTCAAAAATTTAAAGCTTTCGCTCATAAGCCTTAATTTTTTTAAATTATACGAGTCTCTTTCAATTAGATTTGAAAAACGAATCCCGTTTATGGAAATGCGGGTAGCACAAATCACAAGCAAGCAAAGAAATTAATTTATCTTTTACCAAGTGAAACATAATCAGGTAACAACCTGTATTGCATTAACGTTCCAGAAGTAAGGAAATGACAAGAGCAGTAAATACCGAAACGAAGGGGATATTCTAATAAATTTCCCCAGATAAGTTCCCTTTTATTTTCCTAATTGATAATAAAATTCACAAAAGTTGAATAAGAGGGACCTACAAAATCAGAAAATCGAAAGAGAAAAGGGAGAACAACTTGGGATTTGAGACATAATATTTGACATTTTAAGGTGAAGATGTTGAATAGTGACCTGGGATTCTGTATTTTCATAACATTTTGGTGAATATGTCATTAACTTGCTTATATGCGGATAGTGTAAAATATTGATAGGAGGACTTTAACGGTTTTTGTCACGGTGACGTTAAGACTTAAGAGACAAATATTACTTTGTAATCAAATTTAAACTTTGACTATTTAAAAAATATTTTTTTATTTTTATTTTAAAAAGAATTAATATATCATAGTATGCAAGTATATTTCATCGAAAACTCGTACTCCAGCTAAACTGTTACATCGTAGCTTGTAAAATATTATAAATTTATTTTTAAAATTGTAAAATATTACAATTTTTTATGAAACAGTATGATCGCATTCATATGTAATCATACATAGAGAAATATTAATATATGACTCATCAAAAACATTTTTAAACTTAAAATTGAAGAAAAGAATATACATATTAATACCTAAAAAAGTAGTTTAACGGGAGAACCCAACATAAACATGAAACCATGAAATCTAACTACGGGCGATATCCTCATGCAATAATGGACCAAGCCAATTTGGCGGTATTACCAATTTATTTTTAAATTAAAAAATATTACATATTTTAAATTTTTTAAAATAATGTATGAATCAGTTGACAAAATATTTGTAACTGGCTTAGTCATAAACAACTCACACTCCATTGTCCCGTCAAAATTTTTAGATATATATATTTTTATAACTTTTAATATTTTTATTTTGTACATTTTTAATAAATATTTAATATTGATAATAATTTTGTAATATTTTTTTTATAAATTTCAAATAATTATGTAACTTGTTTATTTTAAATTTTTGTATATATTTTTATTTTAATAACTTACAATATTTTTATACTTGTTTAAATATTTTTAAAATAAATCTAAAAATTGTGATGTGACAAGTGTATCACATGATAAAATAACTAAGAATCGTTAAAATATAATATAACATCAAAATTAATCGATAGACTTATTAGTATATTTTTAATTAATAATATAATGAATTTAATATATCATCACAATTTTTAATTAAATGAAAAAAAATCAAAATTTGAATTATTATTTTTAAATGTTCAAGAGTTCGCTGCAACTTTAAAGGCTCAACTGTTAAATAATTGTTCAAACTATATATTTTTTCCTAGTTAGGGTCTTAAATATTTTTTCCGCCTAAATAAGTGTCTAACGTTTTATTTCGTAACTTAAATAAAGTTTTTCATCAACGACTATAGAAAAAATTTGTCATCCAATTAGAACATGACATGTGGCATACTTTTTATTATTATTATTTCTGATTTAAAATTTGATTTAAAAAAAAACTCAAAAATTTAATTTCTTTCGATCAAACCCTCAAATCACATCTCCCTCACCGTCTGGTATCCCAACACATCGGTGGTTCACCATTTACCGCCCATGTAACACCCTTGACCCGGATATCACATTCGGGCCTTAAGCTCAAACCAAAAGCCATAAAATTTTCAAACTGGGTTTGGCCCAAACAAGTTAATTCTTAAAAGCATTAAAAGTCAATAGTTTAAAATATAGATAAATCATTTAAATGGATACAAATGAGCTCCACTTTAATTTAAAACACTTAAACATTTGATTTGATTAATACAATCTCGAAAATAAGAAATACAACTCAACCACGTAAGGTCATATGAATACATAGCCCACTAAACACAAGTATCGTACTCCGGAGATCACCGCATGCTGGAACCCCATACCGATGGTGCTTCTCGATCTCACAATCCAACGATCAACCTATGCACGGAAACAACGATTCCGAGAACTGAGCTTACAAAGCTCAATGATACACATCTACTCTACTATACTTTATGCTAATCATAAACATAAGCATGCAAGCTAGTATGAGCAATAAGGATAGACAAATAAACATGTGGCGCTACTATTAGTCGCCTAAACACATGCTCTCATCATAACAATCATCATACGTGCCACACAAGGCCCAACCATACTCATAACATGGCAATATAACATCAAATACATATGGCGCTACCTCTAGTCGCCTATCTGTGTATCAACAGCAAGCACATAGGCTTCATATAGCATATAAGCATAATACCACAATATAGAAGTGAGGCCCAGTACCACTAAGTGTCGGGACACATACACCCATGCTCGGAATCTTTCATCAAGCATCTTCGAATGAGTCTCGGTCCCACTAAGCCTTGGGTTCATACATTATGGAATCTTCAACCATGATGTTGCAACACACTCTTTCTCACACTAGGTATCCAAAACCCATCAATCAAGATGATTCAATCATCTAGGTGTCCATATCAGCACATAGCAAGGACACGTCTACCACATAGCAAACAACATCACACGATCCATCAATGATCCTTATGGTTGCTATTACCATCAAATTATGCAATTAAATTTACCAACTTATTAATATATTATAGAAGTGTACATTAATCATCCTCGTTAATTATCTATTTAAGCCATATTATCTCATTTATATCCCGCGTCAATTCCCATCTTTATTAGCATTGTAGATTATTCCGTTCAGTGAGTACCGATACTCGAACACGAGTATCGATGCGATACCCCAGATACTGGTGCTCATACGCGCACCGATACAGATATTTCTTATTTGAAATCCCATATTCCCTCAATTACGTGTACAGGTTAACCCATATCGATACGAACCCTAATCGCGTACCAATACAACTAAAGCTCGTATCGATACCATATTTACGGTTCATATCATTTCCTCGAATTACGATATTACCACGCTTTACTCGATCCTTAAAGCTTATGAAAGTCATTAGGGTTTGTTTACTAACGCATCCATTCGATTAGTATTAATTACCGACTTCATAATCATTTATTCGAATCTCACCAATTATCAGTCCATTAAGTGTATTTTCCATCGAACAAGCATATTCATATCTCAAGCATCACAACATGTAATTCGATCAATCAAATGACCTTACACAGTCTCAAAAGCTCATAACAGTCTCGAATATTCTCAACTCATCAGGCATCTCAATATATACCAAGTCTCGTAATATCGGTCTCAACACATGCTTATCTATCATCAACCTATTTTGCAAACACTTACAAGCAAAACAATTACACTTATGATGCTCATAAAGCATTTCGGAGTTTGATGTGTACTAACCTTAAGCCGTTATCGCTAAAATCCTTATCCGAGCTTCCTGAATATTCCACTTGACTCGATATCCAATTCGAATAATCCTCGTATACCAAATAATATCATAAATATCACTTAAACACGTGCTTTAAAGAATTTGGAGGGTCAAAAGCATAAAAATAGTTTATCGAGTTCGAATTTGGCGAAACAGACTGTGTCATTGGATCTAGAGCATCGAGAAACCCCCGGATAAGGTCTCTTAGAAAAATTCAATGTCGATCAACGATCTGGTCAACCTTGGTGATCCGGTGCGGCTAGACGCATGGTAAGCAGTATGCACCCTAGGCAAAGGATGAGGTGCGGGCGAGTGCACGGGAGGTAAGGTGCATCTGTGGGCAGTGCTTCGGTGCGGGCGAGTGTATGTGCGCCCAACAGACCAGGTTTCGGTGTGGCGCGGTGCACCACAACAGTGTGCACCCGCTTACTGCTGCACACGCCCACGCTCGGCAGCGGCGCGTTGAGGTACGTACGGCGACCTCTGCCGGCAGATGGCCACCAAAATCTACTGGCTGGTCGTTCCGATGGTGGTGACGGCTTGCGACGGATGACGACAGATCTTCACTTTCCACCACTTTCGAAGCTTCTCTTTGCTCACCTTGGCGAATGACAACTCCAACGGCGACGGGAAGACCACCAGCTGACTCATCTCGTTGAGTTGAAGACGATGTTAGAGGAGGTGTCGTGAACGACGGTCCCGACAGTAGTGGATCGGAGTTTTAAGAATCTCCCATTTATTTTTCCTCTCTTTTCATCTTTTTTTCTTTATTCCCATCAAATCACTATCCAACCTTATCTTTTTCTCCCATTTTTCCATCATTCACCTTTATTTTAAAATTCAAATAACACTCATCTTCCAAACTAATGGACCCACACTTAATACTCATGACTTGGGCTCTCAAGAATAATGGGCCCAAAATTTAGATCCAAGACCCGCTTCACTAACCCGAAGCTCGGGTCGTTACAGCTTAAGGATCGTGTATTCACCGTTCGACATCTCCCACCCTCTAGTCATCGATTAAAAACTCAAACAACCTCTTTTTATTGTTGGATGTCCGTCGATGATTAATTCGTTGGTTTTCGATGATGATATTTTTAGTGGTAGGGTTAGACGAAGACGGGAGTGATCAGTGTTAGTTAAACTGGTAGTCGGATAGAAAAAATTAGAGATTTAGGGTTAGGGTTTTTAAAGGAATTAAAGATTTTGAGGGGTTTTTTGTAAAATTAAAGTTTTTTTTTTCATTTTTAATAATAAAAATGAAAAAAACAACATATGTATGCTACGTGTCGCGTTTTTATTAGATAACAGAAATTTTTTAACGATCGTAACAGAAAAACCTTATTTTAACTACAGAATGAAACATTAGTTACCTATTTGACCAAAAAAGTAATTCAAACTCCTAACTTAAAAAATATAATTTAAGCACCTATTTGACAATGTGATTCTGAAACGCAACATTGTCGGAGCTGGAGGAGTCTAAAGTGCGGCTAAAAAACAACAATGTTTGGAACTTGTTGAAGAACTTAAAATATTAGATTTAGGTCGATTTTTTCTTGATTTTTGATAAATTTCGCTACTCGTTTGTTTTATAACATTTTATGTTCTTCAAAAAGTATCGAAATTTAATTTGTAACTATCAAAATTTATCAAAAAATAACTTAAAATATTATTTAAAAATCTAACATTTTTAAACAAATTTCAAAACTAATATTTTTTAGCTGCATGACCTGCGGCACCCCAGACTCAGCCAATGTTACCCTATGAAACCAATCTGTTTAAAGCGGCAAGTCGTTTCGAATTCTCTGCCCGTTAAAGTGTTGCTTGAAGCACGTGTCTAGCAGGAGCTTTAACGGGAAAAGGGGCAAAACGTCTTGTTTGAAGCAATGGCTGTTGTAGGCTCGTAGCGGCGCGGATCTGAAAAAACTCTGAAGTTATATGAAGCGGGAAACATAACTTCAAATACTCTCCGATTCTAGGTTTTGGAGCTATTGACTGTGTTTGATTTTTTGAAGAAGTAAGCAGCGTTGACATTAAGGTTAATCGTGACCTAAATCTCAGTTCGCCGGTCCCTTCCATGGCGAGAACCAAGCACGCCGCAGCTAAGAAACAAAGACGGAAGCCATCTGGTACTTTTCTCTCATTTTATCTTCTCTAAACGGATGAATTTTGCTTCAAATTTTGCTGACTGGTAGTTTTCTCTCTATTAATTCGCAAAAAAATGGCTGCCGCTGCGGCTTCACCGGCGACAGCGTCACCTCAAACCAGATCGGTAACTTCTACTTTCTCTGTTCTTTTAACAGTCATTTGAATTTGTTAACGAGAAATTGTTGGTAGAACAGCCAGAAATTTAGGTCGTTTGTTGATTTTTACATTATCTTGGGGGAAATTGAAGTCAATGGAAATTTTCATAGTTTTTCCTAGGAGTTTTTTTTCCTTGGATAAATAGAGCAAGGAAATTAAGACGAACAAATATTCAACATAGATTTGAACAATTTTGCTAACTATTAGTTTTGAATGAAAATCCAAATTTACTGTTTATTTCTCTCTCTCTCTCTTTTTGGATAATTGAGTTTTGTATTTATCCAAAGAAAAGCAGGAAATTAGTTCTTACATGACCATTAGCAATATTTTGCATCCCTCCAAGTCCGAGTTTACCAGAATATACATGCGTTGTAAAATGTTTGAGAAAGATCTCCTTGTCTTTCTAAAGGCAGTTATATCAGTCACATAGCTAAGGACTAATATCTTCTCACCACTCTCCCCTTGCATTTACCATTTTTATTTTTAAAGGAAACATAAATCTGAGGTCAGATTTCCTTTATTTTTTGTTTCTAAAGGGAGCAAGAAAAACTGGACAGGCTACATCAAGTGAGTTTTTCTCATCTGTTACTCTCTACTCCTCAGTCCTCTTCCATCTGACTATACGTAACAAAATTCAAGCTATATCAAAGATTAAATATTCTGCTTCTTTATTGTTTAAGCTCAAGGAACATCAAGGAAGCCTCATCGTTTTAGACCAGGAACTAGGGCTCTTCAAGAGATTCGGAAATACCAGAAGAGCACGAATCTACTCATTCCTTCTGCCAGCTTCATCAGAGAAGTGAGCTCTCTCCTTCATCTGGGTGTGGTGCTTATTTGATTTATGCAGAATAGTTGTAGCCATGCATACAACTGTAATATTAATATTAAATTCATATTGAAATAAGCTCTATTAGTTAGGATTGCATGAGTTATGTTTTTGTTTTTTTGGAAGGGGTCCCAAATCTGGGTATCGTGTATCTTGGGGAGTTTGGGAACATGAGTGAATTTGAAATATAGGGGGCATCTTATTAAGTTTCTAGCTTGTGTTCTGAAACTTTACAGTTAGCTGATATGAACATCTCCCTTGTGACTTATCCAAATTATCCTGGGTTGAATTTGAATAAAGGGGGCATCTTTTTAAGTTCCTAGCTTTGACTCTGAAATTTTACAGTTAGCTGATATTAACATCTCCTCTGTGACTTATCCAAATCACACTGTTCGTGAATTGTACAGTATCTTTCAGCTAAGCTTTTATATGATTTATGAGGCGTAATCAGAAGGTACGGATATTCTATATGATTTTTTGTAGGTAAGAGCAACCAGCTACCGTTTTGCTCCAGATATAAGCCGTTGGCAAGCTGAAGCCTTAGTTTCTATTCAGGAGGTTCGGTAATTTATCCAACCTCCTTCAATAAAAAAAAAATCATAAGGTTTAAAAAACAAATACAGATGAACACAGTCAAAAGCACGCTGGCTGATTTTTGGCATATGGTTGAAGTTGTGGTTGGTCTGTCATAAATCATGCTTCCTGGTTTCAATATTATCATGCAGGCATAAGTTAGATTGCCAACATTAATATGCAAGTTATTTTACCTTAGCGTATCTTATTTTTGCATTCATGTGTCTAGAAAATGAACTTGCTTCTGAGTGTGGTATGAGTATGCTAAATTGCAAATATTTGCTGATTTGTCTGTTCAGTTTGTAATATATCGTTTGAGAATAAGTGATGCAAGGTAATTTGTGGTATCAACATTTTTGCTACTTTCTACTTTGAAAAAATAATGTAACTTTTGGTGCATTTGCAGGCAGCAGAGGATTTTTTGATAAAATTGTTTGGAGATGCAATGCTCTGTGCAATTCATGCAAAGCGTGTTACACTGAGTAAGTTGAACAGAGGAGAAACTGCTGTTGTTTTTGTTCCAACTCTTTTATGGTGGCCATATTTGTTCTGCGTATCCAGTTTCTCTAAGTTAAACGTTTAAATAGTTCTAGTTAACTAATGGTAGTCATAAACCCATAATAACATGGTGTTGTAAATTGATAACATTATGAATTCAACTCTGATTTTATTCAGGATATTGGGAATCTGTTTTATCGAAGTTAGTTGTTTATATTGATGGAAGATCATGTACACAGAAACACAGAATGATGGGAATCGTGTATTAGAAGTTTAGCTTATTCATCCTTTTCTTCTGTTGAATAGCTTTCAATTTATGTAAACAATGGAAAAATTAGGACTTGCTATTTCTAATGTTTGTTCTGAATATCCAATATGTCTATATGCATCATTTTGCTTGGCACATTATTATCAATAATGGTTTATTTCATTTCAAAAGGAAAAGTATTTTCATTTCCTTAATTTTTTCTTGCCTCAGTGAAGAAGGATATTCAGTTGGCACGTCGACTCGGTGGGATGGGCCAACCACGGTGAGATCATGCCCTATAACCAACAGTGGCCTTCACTTTAGCTATTTAGTTGTGTTTGTATGTAAAATCTACCTTCGAATACACTCCAATCTAATGGTTCTTGAAATCTGGAATGCCTTGAGCTAACAGCTAAGTATATCTAATTAGGCTCGTCCTTAGGCGACCAAAATCTTCAAAATGAGCGTGGCCCCCTTCTCGGGGGTGGAGCACACTCTGGCATAGCAAGAGCTTCTTTTAATTCATGTGACAAAAAACCTGGCTTCATCTCCCAACAATACTAGTACAGGCCAATGGAAAAGTTGTGCATCATAAGATTTCTGACTTTCAATTTTTAATTCAAGACTACCAACAATCAGTACATCACAACAGCCAGTTGGAGCACATAAGGTTGAATGTTTCAGCCAAACCGACTTGAGTAGTAATGGATAACTACGTATGAATATAAAAACTGAGCCCTCATACACAGAAATCTCAAGCCATGATAAGCTTGCAGTGCCAGTGAAGTCCAGTTTATATAATTAACCCTGTCCTCGATGAATAGAAATCATCTACTTTTTAATGCTCTTATTTATGCCCTACACAAAAAAATTAAAATTTAAAATTTATGGTTTAAAGTTAGGGTTTATGGTTAAAGCTTAAAAAATTTGAGATAGGATATATTTTTAGGGTATATGGTTTAAAATTTATAGTTAGTACTTAAAATTTAACTTTTTAATTTTTTTCGGTATAGGACATAAAAAAAGTAGTACATAAAAAAGCAAAAAAAAATTGTCTATCCTTAATAGGGTACATACGACCCTATATCCACAATAACTAAAACTTAAGTTATATAACTACATATCAATTTAAAATTGACACATGTATTAAAGTGCAAAAGGCATTGGCGGGGAACCGGTAAGGGGAATTGGGTGTCAGATGATTATTCAAAATTAAATTACTTTAGTAGAAAAGTGGACAATGTTCATTTTAGGATATTCAAGTTCAATCGTAATGTTTGCAAGGTGTGTGTGCGTATCAAAGGGTTAAGAATATATATGAACAAATACTACATTATAATCACCTTTAGACTATTAAAAAATATTTTAATTTTCAATTTTTTATTATTCAAAAATTTTAAAATCAAATTTAGGGCTGTAAATGAACCGAACGTTCAGTAAACCGTTCGGCGAGAAGTTCGTTTATGTTCGTTTATTTATTAAACGAACGAACATGAACAAGATTTTTTGTTCGCTTAATTAGATGAACGAACACGAACAAAGGGCTTGTTTGTTCATTTATGTTCGTGAACGTTGGTAAGTCGTTCGTTTATGTTCATTTATGTTCGTTCGTTTGTGTTCGCTTATGTTCATTTAAATTTATTTACATATGTCTAGGGGTGTTCATTGTTCGGTTAAACCGAACTAACCGACCGAACCAAAACAAAATTGGTTAATCTATTAGATAATTTTAGGTTTTGACTAATGATTAAGAGTTTTTTCAAATTTCAATTATCGATTAATTCGGTTTAAAATCGGTTAATTAACTGAATTAATCGAACTAACCCAAAATATTAAATATTTAACACATTATATATGTTTGTTTGTGTTCGTTTATCATTTAAACTAACGGACACGAACAAGCTACATTCCTTAATAAATAAAACGAACAAAAAATTTTGTGTTCGTTTATGTTCGTGTTTGTTTATTTGTTCGGTTAAAGTTAATATAACGAACATAAACTTAAAATAACGTCATTTTGATATTAGTGGGTTAGTGGAGTTAAACGGTAGGAGAGTACTGGAGTGGAATGCCTGCATATTCGAATTTGCGAAAAAAATATAACTTCTTAATTGTTGTTTTGGATAATTTTTTAGTTAAGATTTTAATGTTAGTATAGATATTAAGTTGCTTCTAAAACTTAGGTAAATAGTAAAAGCAAATACAAGGCCACGGTCTGTATAAAGGCATTTTTATCCTAATAACAAAATTTTAAATTATTTAATCAAATGACACATAACTCAAATTATTTATAGAATCAATATTTATTTGTGCCACATAAGGTAAAAGAGTATGCTATGTCAGTTTGTTTTTTGAAAAGCGTATTACGTTAGTCACATTTTTTAAAAAACGTATCACATTAATTATGCATTCTAAAAAGCTTGTTACATTAATTGTGCCTTAACGTGTACTGAGAGATGAGCGACTGAAGAACTAAAATGAAAAAGAAGAAGAATCAAAGTTGAAATTTAGCCACATAACTTGTAAATGTTGTTGACATGTGTAATTAAAATGTATTATATTTTTAAATTATTTAATCAAATGACACATAACTCAAATTATTTATAGAACTAATATTCATTTGTGTCACATAAGGTAAAAATGTATCATATTAGTTTATATTTTGAAAAGCGTATTACGTCAGTCACATTTTTTAAAAAACACATCACACTAATTACTCTTTTTAAAAAGCACGTCACATCAATTGCGTCTTAGCGTGTACGAAAACATGAGCCCCTGAAGAACTAAAATGATAAAAAAAAAGAAGAATCAAAGTTGAGATTTAGCCACATAATTTGTAAAATGTTGTTGACATATGTGTAATTAAAGTCTCAAATTATTTATAGAATTAATATTCATTTGTGTCACATAAGCTAAAAATATGTTATGTTAATTTGTTTTTTAAAAACGTATTACGTCAGTCACATTTTTTGAAAAACACATTATATCAATTACGCTCTTTAAAAAAAGTATGTTACATTAATCGTGTCTTAACGTGCATTGAAGTATGAACCACTGAAGAGCCAAAAAAAAAAAAAAAAAAGAAGAATCAAAGTTGAGCTTTAGCCCCATAATTTATAAATGTTGTTGATGTATGTGTAATTAAAGTGTTAGTTTTTGTTTTTTTATTGATATGAGATTTAGGACTAAAGAATTTACCTTTAAATTTTTCATACAATCTATTTGTTTTTTACTCCTGAATTTTATACAGTTAAGAAACAAATACTACCACCCCAATTAATTTATATAATTTTTTTTAAATAGCTTAAAGGTAGTTAGAAAATAATATCTGTTCATACATATTTTTAATTTTTTGATAATGTACATATATCTTGTAGACATGACGATTTAAACTCGTATTTTTTAAGATGAATATTATTCACTTTTTACTGAAACACTAATCGAGTTTAATTAATCTATATAAATTAACACCAAAAATTACAATTCATTGACATAAATATTATCGTTGGTTCATGTTAGTTTTGTTTTTTTTCTTTATTTTAATTTATCAGTGCACTTCTTTAGTTTCACGTAAGACAAAAACATAAATATATTTTCAGAAGTCACGATTAACATGACTAAAAGAAGAACATTATTTTATTAAATAACTTTTATAAAAAAACCTTTAAATGCACATCTTCTTATCCACTCAAAGTCTATGAAGAAATCTTTTAGCATTGAAAAGAAATCTAGTATTTGAGATATACCACAGAGAATCAAACTTTTTCCCATCATCTTTATCCAATAAAATGTTGGTTAAATGCAGGGATGGATTTAGGAGGAGGTTGGAGGGGCGATAGACTCTTAAAAATACAAAATTTTTATATAATTTAAAAAAATTAATTTTTTTTATATATTTTCTCATAAAATTTTATAAGGTTATCCTCATAAAATTTTATAAGTTCGCTCTCTTTAACATAAAACTTTGCGTCTATCATTGATTAGAGGAGAGACGGAGTTTAATTATAACAGTAGAACCTGACCGAGTCCTTGATAAATTCAAAAAAATGGAAAATAAAAACAAGACCCTACAGAATTAGACCTTCTCAATCAATTCGAACTTTCCTAGACAACAACCATGAACTTTCATGGAAGTTTGTGTTGGTAAGTTGCTAAGTAAACGAATTATTACATCCATATCACGTACTTTTTCCCTCTATTAAAAGTAAAGTGTTGATTGGGCATTTTAAGCCAAGCCATGTGGACCGAATGCAATGGTTGTGGATGCCTTTTCAAACCAGAGTGTGAACATCCCCACATTGCAGGGCGAACTCAAAATTCCAGTGAAAAAGGGAGAGAAAAAAAGCCAAACACGTGCTTGGACTTTGTGTAGGGTGTGGATGGGGACCCCATAATGTTATATTATTTGAAACCAACCCCCTTAAATACTTTCTTTAATTATTTGAAACTTCTTCCAATAATGACCAAATTGTCTGATTAAAAACTAGTTTACTTAAGTAATCTATCCAAAAAGGGAGGGTTTTCATGCATCTTGGTGTTGTTTAATTATAATCATCCAATCTGTTTTGCATTGGGATTCTTGATTCTAACTTATATTAAAAGTCAGTTAGGCTTGCTAATTAATGATACAATCCAATAAAGCCATCAGGTTCAATTAACCTGCTCGTATATTTCGCACGAAACAGTTCCAGCTAATTAAGCTCTTTTACTTGCCATTATGTTAATTAAGCTTACTAGAGCAATTTGAAGAAAAGAAAAACTTATATTAGTATGTATTCACTATTCAATAATTAATTAAGCTATAATTATAGGGTGGGGAAAGGACAATGACGCCACAAATTTACGTCAGCTGTCTTTATCTAAACTCTTCTTCGCCGCAACTTTAGCATATTCTTATTGAATTAAAGAGTATGTTAATTTAGTAAAATAAGACGTTAGATTTTTTAAATAAAATAAATTAATAAAATAAAATTTGAAGTTAAGAAAAGAGAAAATTAAATTAAAAGGATCGATTTATTTTAAATATTTATAAAATTTATCCCGTATTAGTTCACAACTAAATTAGATATGTTTGGTCAGCCCGTTGGGATCCCCTGCTTCCATTGCCTTTAGCAGCCATGGAAGCGACGCCTCTGATAAAAAATCTACGTTTAAAAAGAGGTAAAATAAACCAACTTTTTTCTTATTCTTTCCCAACAGTTTTGTACTTTTGTTTAATGGTTCCAAACTTTAGATGTTGATAATGGGTTCCTTTTACAGGAAAACGTGTTCGGGGTGGAGTGAACGAGTAAGGGTTTGCTCGGGGACGTCATTTGAGGGGCCTCTTGATGATGGACATTGCTGGCGAAAATATGGGCAGAAAGATATTCTTGGATCCAATTTTCCCAGGTGAGAAAATGTTTTACTGCAACAGTTACCATTCATTAATGGTAGGAGTCGCCGTTAGGACAAGAAAGTAAATGTGTTCTGAAATTGAATTGGCACGCGCGATTTCAGGGGATATTATCGATGCACTCATCGTTACTCGCAAGGCTGTTTAGCCGCTAAGCAAGTTCAAAGATCAGACAAGGACACGACAATCTTCGAGGTGAGATACCGAGGAAGACATACCTGTAACCGAGCCTCTCATTCCGTCGATACGAAGGTACCATCGACAACAGAATCCGATGAGAAAGGCAATCATTCTCAGCAGCAACTTGAAGAGAAGCAAAAACAATCGAAGGAGATATTGTTGAGTTTTGAAACAGGGCATAAGGTTAAAACAGAGGACTTGGACAAAATAGACGATATATTCCCTTCATTTTCATTCCCCATTGAATCAGAAGTTGTTGAAAATGGGTTATTTGTTAAATCCCTGATGGAAAACGACATGGCGTTTTTGTCTCCAACCACATCTGAATCCAACTATTTTTCAGTGTCACCGTTCCATATGGGCAGCTTCGGTTTAGGCCAAAATGTGCAGACTTCGGAATCCGATCTGACGGAGATAATATCTGCACCAACTTCGGTTACTAATTCGCCGATTGTCGACCTGGATATTTCATCACTCGAGAAGTTGGAATTCGATCACAGCTTCCCATTTGATAATCCTGAATTCTTCTCTTAAAATAGTGCACTAATTGTTTTTATGGAAATAATTTGTTTTCCCTTCATTTGCTTTTAACCATTCACTTTCGCTTACTTTAAGAGGCTTGAGAGTGTTATGTAACCAAGTGACAGAAAAAGAGCTCTAATCTTCATGTAAAATTTTATAAATCTTGATTTTAACATAAGTTACAGATGTTTAATTTAACATAACAGAGCCATAAAGAATTCCATTACAAAAATATATGCTTTCGATCCTCAAATCCGATATAAGCTCATGAATTCTGCATAAATTTCATTGAACCGGTTACTGCTGAAGATCACCAGTCCTCCTAGCGCACTTGATAGAGTCATCTATTATCATCTTCAGATTACATTTGTATTCGAAGCCGTTTTCGATAAGCTTAATTGAACCCCACTCGACGGCACACTCCGGTCCATCCAAATTCCTGAAATCCATTTTCCACTTAACCCTATTAGAAATTAGGATCATACAACGCATGACAATCTAATAAATAACTACACGAGTTAAATAACAAGTAGCCATGAAAGAATCGGGTACTTACTCTGCTTGAACATTAAATTCAGGGTAATGCGATTGAAAGCGATCAGCAAGTTCAGCTGCCGAAACAAACGAGCTAGCGATTAAGAATCTACCGCTGATGGAACGATGCACCATGCAGAAAAATAGAGCTTCGCAGACATCGTTGATGTGTACGATTGGAAGTTTCCCCAGTAGTTCTTCCGTATATTTCAAAGCCTGATATGAAAGCGCGTCATGTGTAAGCTGTGAAATGAAAGCAGCCACACTTCCAGGTGTATAGGATAAAACAGTATCTCCTCCGACAATGCCACAACCAAGGGTTACCACCTCCATCCCACCATCTTTTCCGCTGCTCCCGTAGCTCAAAACTTCTTTCTCCGACAATGTCTTCGATAAAGTGTAATCCTAAAATATGAATACATGTATTAGTTTTTGAAATAAATTAATTCGAAGTATCTGTAGAACTTGCCTTAACGAAGTCATTAGAGTAAGCAAGTGAAAGATTAAGGGGCGTCCAACAAGTTTCATCCATGGAGTCTTTGTAACCATTCCCATCATCTTTCAACGGCGACGCCGCACAAACAGAGTCAGTGTAGATTAACCGTTTGACAGTACCGGATTTTACACAAGCCTCAGCGATACATCTTATTGCAGAAACTGCAGCCTCAGTTGTGTTTTTAAACTGTTCATAATTCATCAAAATTCAACAAAAGAAAAAAAAAAGAATGATAAAGAGATGAAAAATAATATCCAGAGAAGGGTACCTGAGAAGCATCAGAGTTTTGCATGGGAGTTGCAACATGGAAAACGAACGTACAGCCATGTATCGTTCGCTTGAACTCATTTGGCTTGTTTATATCAGCTTCAAACAAAAGTAATTTTGTGTCTGCATGAGGAAAGCTCTTAAGGAGTTCAACCTTTGAAAGATCACCTGCCATAAGATAACAATTCCCCATGACAAAGAAAAAGCATTACAATTTACAAACACAATGACATAAATGAGAGATAAATAAACGAACCCGAATTTCGCAGCGTGGCATGGACGGTATATCCTTTCTCCAGTAGCTTTTTGGTCGGTGAAGAGCCAATGAAACCAGTGGCTCCTGTAACACATACCCTGCAGTCGGCTTTCTCCATTGCTAGCTGCTGCTAATTCATTCACCTATTTGTGCTATTGTTGTCTGAAGTGAGGAATTGTAGTGCAATTATTTGACTATGGTACTTAGGAACTATGGTTGCTTTCTCCAAAATAATTATTATTTATATAGAGTATGATATATTTTTTCTAGTATATTTTTTCTATTTCAAAAAAAATATTCATGAATGTATAGAACATTAGCAACTTCTCACCTTGTACTATTTTGGGTTATTTGAAAATATAATAATTATTATTTTGGGTTATTTGAAAATACAATATAATTTTAAAATTAAGACTTTAGCCTAGAGGTAAAGCATATTCTTTTGACGTGTGTGACATGGAATTTTATTTATAAAAAACATAATAATTATTATTTATATAGAGTATGATATATTTTTTCTACTTCAGAAAAAAAATATTCATGAATGTATAGAACATTAGCAAATTCTCACCTTGTATTATTTTGAGTTATTTGAAAATATAAAATATGATATTTTGTTCTATTTCAAAAAAAAAATATCATACTCTATATTTTCAAATAACCCAAAATAATTTTCATGAATGTACAGAACATTAGCAACTTCGCACATTGTTTCTTTCTCTTGAAAAAATATTTTCAAAGTAATCCTCAAAGAAAAATATTTTGATATATAAGCCTTTCTTACACGAGATCACCAAGGCCAAAAAGGGATCAACATAGCGTAAGAATTTGTGTACATACATAATTTCAACGCGAAAACATAATTTAGTACAAGTAAAGTTAGGATTTGTGTAGGTGCACAAATTACTACAGAGTATACACAAGATGTTACACAAGTTGTAAGAAAAACAGTAGGTACCGAATTTCATACACGAGATTACCAAGGCAAAAGGGGTTCAACATAGGGTAAGGATTTGTGTACATACATAATTTCCTACGCGAAAATATAATTTTGTAAAAGTAATGTAAGGATTTGTGTAGGTACACAAATTACTACAAAGTATATGCAAATCCTTACAAAAGTTGTAAGGAAAACAATAGGTACCAAATTTCTTACACGAGATCACCAAGGCCAAAAGGTACTCCACATAGGGTAAGGATTTGTGTACATACATAATTTCCTACGCGAAAAGTTAATTTAGTACAAGTAATGTAAGGATTTGTGTAGGTACACAAATTAATTCAGACTATACGCAAATCCTTACACAAGTTGTAAGAAAAACGGTAGGTACCGAATTTCTTACACAAGACCACCAAGGCCAAAAGACACTCAACATAGGGCAAGGATTTGTGTACATACATAATTTCCTACGCGAAAACATAATTTAGTACAAGTAATGTAAGGATTTGTGTAGGTACAAAAATTACTATAGAGTGTAAACAAATCCTCACAAAAGTTGTAAGAAAAACGATTGGTACCAAATTTCTTACACGTGATCACCAAGGCCAAAATGGGATTAACATAGGGTAAGGATTTGTGTATATATATAATTTCCTATGCGAAAACATAATTTAGTACAAGTAATGTAATGATTTGTATAGGTACACAAATTACTACAGAGTATACACAAATCCTTAAACAAGTTGTAAGAAAAACGGTAGGTACCGAATTTCTTACACGAGATCACCAAGTGCAAAAGGGGCTCAACATAGGGTAAGGATTTGTGTACATGCTTAATTTCTTACGCGAAAACATAATTTAGTACAAGTAATATAAGGATTTGTGTAGGTACACAAATTACTATAGAGTGTAAACAAATCCTCACAAAATTTGTAAGAAATACGGTAGGTACAAAATTTTTTACACGAGATCACCAAGGCCAAAATGGGCTCAACATAGGGTACGGATTTGTGTACATACATAATTTCCTACGCGAAAATATAATTTAGTACAAGTAATGTAAGGATTTGTGTAGGTACACAAATTACTGCAGAGTAAACACAAATCCTCACGAAAGTTGTAAGAAAAATTGTAGTTTTCAATTTTCTTACACGAGATCACCAAGGTCGAAAGGGGCTTAACATAGGGTAAGGATTTGTGTACATACATAATTTCCTACGCGAAAAATAATTTAGTACAAGTAATGTAAGGATTTGTATAGGTACACAAATTACTACAGATTATACACAATTCCTTACACAAGTTGTAAGAAAAACGGTAGGTGCCGAATTTCTTACACGAGATCACCAAGGCTAAAAGTAGCTCAACATAGGGTAAGGATTTGTGTATATACATAATTTCCTACGCGAAAAATATAATTTAGTACAAGTAATGTAAGGATTTGTGTAGGTACATTACTAGAGAGTGTAAACATATCCTCACAAAAGTTGTAAGAAAAACGGTAGGTACCGAATTTCTTACACGAGATCACCAAGGCCAAAATGGGCTCAACATAGGGTAAGGATTTGTGTACATACATAATTTCCTACGCGAAAACATAATTTAGTACAAGTAATGTAAAGATTTGTGTGGGTACACAAATTACTACAGAGTATACACAAATCCTTACACATGTTGCAAGAAAAATGGTAGGTACCAAATTTCTTACACGAGATCAACAAGGCCAAAAATGGCTTAACATAGGGTAAGGATTTGTGTACATACATAATTTCCTACGCGAAAACATAATTTAGTACAAGTAATGTAAGGATTTATGTCAATACACAAATTACTACAGATTATACACAAATCCTCACACAAGGTGTAAGAAAAACGGTAGGTACCAAATTTCTTACACGAGATCACCAAGGCCAAAATGGGCTCATCATAGGGTAAGATTTTGTGTACATACATAATTTCCTACGCGAAAACATAATTTTGTACAAGTAATGTAAGGATTTGTGTAGGTACAAAAATTACTACAGATTATACACAAATCCTCACACAAGGTGTAAGAAAAACGGTAAGTACCGAATTTCTTACACGAAATAACCAAGGCCAAAAGGGGCTCAACATAGGGTAAGGATTTGTGTACATTCATAATTTCCTATGCGAAAACATAATTTAGTACAAGTAATGTAAGGATTTGTGTAGGTACACAAATTACTGCAGAGTATACACAAATCCTCATGAAAGTTGTAAGAAAAATGGTAGTTTTCGATTTTCTTACACGAGATCACCAAGGTCGAAAGGGGCTTAACATAGGGTAAGGATTTGTGTACATACATAATTTCCTACGCGAAAACATAGTTTAGTACAAGTAATGTAAGGATTTGTATAGGTACACAAATTTCTACAGAGTATACACAAATCCTTACACAAGTTGTAAGAAAAACTGTAGGTACTGAATTTCTTACACGAGATCACCAAGGCCATAATGGGCTCAACATAGGCCAAAACGGTAGGTACCGAACTTCTTACATCATGTCAGTTTAAGCAAAATTTGTACTTAGTTTAAGTAGTGGTTTCAAAACCCCTCATTTTCAGTACCGAAACCTGGTTGGCAGTTGCTCTTCGATGCCACCCAATTGGTTTCAAAACCATAACTACCCCTTCTATAGTTGTACAATGTGCAAACCCTAAAGAGTACCCAAATTTTTAAAACTCCTCACGTAGTTGCACAACGTGCAAACCCTCAGATAATTGCTTTTTGAAACCCCTCGCCTCTTGCCTGCAAATTGAAAACCTGACAAGTAATCTGAATATCCATTCTCAAGTGTATTGCCTTTCTTTGTAGCAAAATTTCTCGCCTCCTTGGGTTGCTTCAACACCTTCTTCAATTTGTGAGGGTAAGTTTATCTAAAATTCATATTTAGCGAAACTTAAGAAGTGTCGAATTTCTTATGTTCTTTTGATGCTTAAAATCTTTAAGACGATAAGATTTTTTTGTTGCTTTAGTTTCCTAAAGAGGATTTTAACAACATCCATACTTTTCAACTACCTACATGTTTGTGGGTATTTCAAAAATCATATAATTGATGACAAAAGATAATTAGTACATTAACAAAAATTTCATTCTTAACATGGATCATTTGAACAAAAGTTTGCCTATACGGGAAACTAAAAATTTCATGTGATTAGTAGAGTATTCATTCCATTACTAAGGTTATTATAATTACATAAACCAATTTAACCTACATTCTCACTATCATACTCTAGGATAGAAATCTCACGATCAAATTTCTAATTAACCTTTAACTTAGTCACCTGATTAATTCATAAGATTATAATTATATATATATATATGAGATAAGCTTATTACAACCATTCGAATAGAAAGAACAAGAATCATATACCTATTTCCTAAAGGTTTTGCACACCACAACATCTTAACCACAAACAAATCCAGTCACAAACATAGAAGCATAACATGTTGTTCCAACCATATACCAAAAAAGCATACCATGCTAATTCAACCACATTCAAAGATGCATAACAAGTTACCATGCTCACTTAAATCGCTTAATTAATTATTTACATAACTTACAAAGATAATCAAAATGATGTGAGCCAAACTACATATATACTTGTGCTACCTTCTACGAGTTCTAAGATATATTCAAAACGTACTTTTATCTTGCTTCTGATCTTGCTTGTCCCCCGAACTCTATGAAAATCACTCTAACCTGAAAAATAACAAGGTGAGTCATTAGTAAGATACACATCACGTGCAACTACAACTAATTAACAAACATAGATTCATTTTATCTCACTTTCAAGCATACTTAATTGTTTCTCAACCATCAAACCCGAGACTATTAAGTGCATAGTGAGTTGCATAATAATTTCATAACAAAGGCTACTATCCAAGAAGGTTTACATCTCATACTTCATTATTTACATACATATCATGGCAAAAGATTAGTACAATTAATGATCTACTTTGGTTCCTTCTTCAATCAGCCCTTCTTGCTCTAACAATTTACTAGAAATGGTTGCTATTTTAGAACCATATTTACTCTATACCATATAAAAGATTTGGAGGAATAGGATTGCATGTGTGTACATTCAAGGCAGCACACATTAATTAAAAGAAAGCAATTTATTGGCATACTTCTTCCATAATTAAACAAGAAGATTACATTCATACCTATGTGCTTGCATTTCATGTATCATAAAGATTAAAAAAGATACTTTTTAATCAATTCTTACAATAATTTAAGTTGGATACAATTATGTTCCTATTTCACAGTGAAAATTTAAGAAAGAGTCTATATGTGTCCAAGCATGCAACTGAGCTGTCAGGATATGTATTGCTTCAAGCTAAAACATTTTTAAATAACACTAACAATATTTTAACAAAAAGAAAAGAGAACCAGAAATACTAATAGAATCTTCTACATCAAAGGAAAAACAACTATGAAGTACATTTCCACATACAGGCAAGAAACTAATAGTTAAGAGTATACTACATATTATCTATCTAATAATCCTAAAAATATCAATCGATTCACATCAAGTAAATGGTGTCTCCTAGAACAAACCCTAAAATTCTCTATACCACAAAGAGGAAATGCATTATAGGTCAAACATTTATAAGCATTTAGATCGTATAACAACCTGCATCATCCAAATAGTGGATTTTACTCAATACATGGACCATTGACACATAGTGTACAATTCTGACATATAATACTAGAGCTGAGTTAATTAAGATAAGTTCTTGGATAAATGTGATACAAATTACAAGTTCTTTTAACAAAAACAACTTTAAAACAGGAATAAATCAGATAAACAATAAGCCAGAAAGAACAAACTTTCATCAAATACACCACCTCAAATATGAGTTTTATGGATTAAAAAAATCCAACATAATAATGAAAATTAAAAAAATCGAACTTAATAAAGAATAAAGTAATATCCAAGTGAATGAAATGATGATCAGGGTTAAAAGATGATATTTACAAATATGGGGAAGTTCCAATGAAAATTCAAAGATATGTGACCCCAGCCAACGTAGTCAAATGAAAATCAAGTATAATTCAAAAGGTAAAATAAGATTGAAAAGATTAAGTATTCAAACAATAAGACAAATTAAGAACCAAGAACTATAATATCCCTGTTTACTATTGACCAAATGGGAAGATCAACAGAAATAGAAACACCATGTAAATAAATATTAAATCAAGGTGAGCTTGATGGCCAACTACCCATATATATATATAAAAGAAGAAAAAATGCATTGATTTACAAACAATAATGCCCCATCATCATCTCATAACAAGTTCAGAAACCATTTATCACAGAAGCATGCATTTGGTTGAGAGAATGATTATCTTCTTAATACAATCATTAAACACTTGTACAACTGATGAGCATAAAAGCTTCTCCAGTCCAACAATAATGTCTGGAATTTAATCCACATGAGAAGGAAGAGATTAATTCCCTAAGAATTTATATCTTCATCTCCAAATTAAATCTACCTGCCCGTGACTTATTTAGTCTACTACAGTAATTACATCTTTAGTTCCTAATGAAAGTATCCATGCTAAGACTAACACATGGCTACGCCTAGTTGCAAAATTAGTGATAAAAAGTATGACAAGAATGATGTCTACCATAAAGTTATCTCCTATTGTAAATTTTATATCTCGCACCAGTATATAATCACTTATTTACCTTTCGCATTTTATTTTCATAATATTTCAAATTCAAGTGTAATGGTAATCACGTATAAGACAAGAATACCACCAAATCATGTATATAATCATGCATTTGGTCTGTTTAACTCTTTCGTCTTCAAACTTCAAACACGGTGCTACAAACTTATGCAGATTAAGACAAGAATACCACCAAATCACTTCTTTTCTAGACCTTGTTATTGTTCTGCCATCATTTAAGCCTCAAGACAGATTTTGACCCAAAAAAACCAAGACCATCGATTCAATTTGTCATTTTCAGTGCTTGAAAAGTTATTTATCAGAAAAGAGAAACCAATTCAACAGACACAAAAGCAAACACGAAAAAATAGAGATCCAAATAAATGATAACCCAACAAAAATCCTAAATTTCGAACCATTACTTCCTTCAAAACCCTAGAAAAATCCTAAACATTATGAACCTTAATCCCCAATTTTGAACCCAAAACCCACCATTACTTCCTTCAACATTTCGAACTCAAATCACAAAACCCACTATTACAAAACTCCCTCCTTCAAAACCATACAAAAATCGCGCATAATCTCCCCAAATTTTGAACCCAAAATAACATCTATCTTACCTCAAAACCTTTCTTCCTTCCTCGTTATTGATCCTCAAAAGCTTTCTTCTTCAGCCTTCAGTGTGTGCGTCAATCTCCCGTGAGTACCCTAAATCCATTGAACCAAAAAAATGGTCAATATTTGTTGTGTTTTCCTGCTCCGCCAACTGTGTATATCACCATTTACCTTTTTTTCTTTTTTACCTAGGCAATCGCTAACCCTTATCTTTTTTTTCATCCAACGATTGACATAAATATGGCTACATCGAAGGGTTTAGGACATGAGGCCTATTTTTAGTCCTTATTTAAGCTTGTTGTTTTTAAAATTTCCTATAGGCTCAAAATCTTTGCCCAAATCACATTTTGGAACATGTCACTCAAACCATGAGCACTGAGCAGGTTTACTTGAGAGTTGGGATGATGGATATCTGATTCCAATCTCATGTTGGGAAATTACTCAGGAAAAAATGGTAAACTACACCATTAGTCATAAATTGTTGTGTATGTTCTATTTTGGTCACCAAGCTAAAAAACTTACAAATTTAGTCACTTACCTTATAGTTTAATTGTAATGCAATCATTGCCTGTTAAATTGATAATAGTGTAGCTGACATGTCAATTTGTTAATTGATATAATTGAATGATTAGAACTCGACACCTAAAATTTTTATCAATTTGGTCCTAACTCTAAAGAATTGAATATAATTTAACCTTCTTATTTACAAATTCTATCAATTCAACCCCCTTACAAAATCTATCAAATTGGTCATAATCCTAAAAGTTCAAAAGTATAAAAAATCCTAATCCTAACATGCACTCAAGCCACTCCCCTCCAAAGTTCAAGACTACCATCATAAGTAATAACTATCCATGTAAAACCCAAATCAATACGGGTTGCCCAATCCAATTTGAGGTGTCACATTCGGGCAACCGAAGCGACCCACATTACAATTTCATATAAAATAAATTTTCCAAGCAATTAAAACCATAAAACAATTTCATAATAAAAAATACAATTTTAGAAATTGTTCATTTAACATAACATTGTTCATAAATACACATTATAAAATGAGTTTCATACGTAAATGTAAACAAGACGTGACATACATGCCCCATAATTACATAAGTACTGTACTTCGCAAGCAAAGCCGAACAAGCTCTCATACAAATATCGATAACTTGCAACATGTTTGATCTTTTAACCTGCAACGGTAAAAAACAGCATGAACTTGGAAAAACTCAGTAATACAGAACTACCAAATGATGCAGTAGGCACAAGCAGGGATATGGCAATGCACTATACTAATATAATGATCCAAGCAACAACATGTTCTAATTATGAATTGATATTCGTAGTAATGATACACTTGAAGATAACATGGTTGTTCTTTATCTGGTCACCTAAGTGCCAGACAAAATGCTTATAGCCCGAAGGATCAGAAGAAAGATAGATTATGGAAGTTGAACTAGGGGAGTTTGGTGTGTTCCATTGAGTATATATAGAAACCATACAGAGAGTTTCAGACATTGGTAGTTTATTCAGTGGGGTAGATTAACATGAGGAATGAAAGTTTTATTTGAAGCACCTAACTACCCTCCAACCGTACACCGATATACAGTTCCCAGAACTGCATCCAAAATGACTTACCCTAGGACCATAGGGCATAGGAGCCAACCTAATAGGACACCTTAGGTCCATAAGGAATTACCTGAGCCGAAGCATCGGTACCTACCCAAGGGGTGACCTTGGAGCCATAAGGAATTACCAGCGCTGAACCTGTAGAAACTTCTTACAATATCCCAGACAGTACCCCAAAAAATTAGTTTAGTGTAGACAAAAAGTAATGGTGTAAGTACAAAAATCAAACACATGTTTCCAATATATCAGAACACATCATGCTTTTAGATCAGGGACAGAGGTATATTTCTAGACGAATAGGAGTCATGTTTCAAAATAGATAGACAATCTTGATTTCAAACTAGAGAAATACATATGTGTACATGGAACATACCAGATGGATCGATTTATTTTTCTGGATGCACATAGTAATTGCAAGAAAGGGAACATGAATCTTCTAACAATTTTGAACTGATTTCAGAAGCGGGGCCCCTAAATAAAAGGGATTTAGAACTAACAGCTCCAACCAGACATCCGGGAATTAATATAACATGGTCATTAGGGATATTCGATATATCAAGAAGGTTTCTATAATTTTGGCCAACAAGGGCAATTTTTAGTCATTTAACTGATAGGGGCAATCTTATAATTCAACATAATGACGATGAGACTGCGATCTGTAATACTCAATATTTCTATCGAATATCCAGGCTTTACACTCCAATTCAACTAAAAAGATCCCAATAATACGATACTTGCCAAGTATTCGAACAAGGACACCACAAGGGTATTCGTTTCTTAGAACCGACTGCATTGTATAGCTGAATGGTCACCTTCATAATTCACCACATGTCTTACCACCGAGTAGTCGAACATATATCTTGTGCAAAAATCTTCCAATATTTTATTAATATCAGGATGATTGACGTACATAAGTCATGCTTCATAATCTTTAGGGGCATTTCAGTCATTTAAGGTTTATTGGTATTTCCATATTTTATCAAAGGAAATTCACTTATTCCAGTCATGATGGTATTTTACTTGTACCAGAGTTCAGGTATATATCCGTCATTTTAGTTAAATCTATCATTTAGAGCATTTTTAAGAAAATGGTTTTTAGACGTTTATCTAGAAATTAGGAAAATTCCAACTAGATCAGGAATTATCAGGTGAAACAATAGTTCTATCATGTTAAGTATGAACTCCTAGGTCAATTCCACGATCATGGGTATTCAGGTTCCTTTTTTACATCTTAAGGGTATTTTCGTCATTTCTTAACCAAGTATCTCAGGCATTATTATGAACTGAAGGTTTCAAGGTTAATTGCGTTTTCAGATTTTTCACTGAGTTTGGAATTTCCTACCAATCATCAAATTTCAATTTCGAGTAATTAAATTCTTATCCAAATTATTATCTTTCTACGATAATCTGTATGACTTTAAGGCATTCAACCATAACCACACGATCAATCATATTCATTCATGTATTGACCAATACTGGCGAGTTTTGTAAATCATACATGAGGTAGTAAAGTATTACCTCAACTGCGTTGTAACGCCCCGATTTTGGGCCTAGAAGTTAACTGGGTTAGGCTAGATAGCTCGTTAAGTTGGTTTCGATAATTTAGGCTAGTTTCGGGATTAATTTGGTATAAATAGTTTTTGAGTAAAATTAAACATGGGAAAATGTTTTAGAATCCTTATTTATTATATAAGTTATTTTAGTAGAATCAATTTTGGAAAATATATTTTGGAAGGTTGACATTTTAGGAATGGTGACCAAATTGTAAAATACGTAAAACTATTTTTAGTGACAAAATTGTAAAAGATCGAGGCTTAGAATCTTTAGGGAGCTTTGACCAAGAGTCTAATTAAGAGTTTTCCTTTTATTGACAGGTTTTAAATGGTTTTAATAAATAAATAATTGGAGGGAATTAAATAACCAATTTGTTTTCTCAAAATACATTTCACATAACTACTTTCTTTTCTGATTTACTTTCTCTCAAATTCTCTGCAGCCAAACAACCATCTTCTCTTCAAAGATTTAAGGTAAATATCTAATTTGATTTGTCTTTTTGATCCTAAGTGATTCTTTAATGTTTTCTTAACAAAACCTTGTTGTTTAAACCTTATTTTCTCATGTAAATCTTTACAATTGAAGGAAAAGTCAGCATTAGAGGTAAGGTTTCGTTCTTCTCCTCTAATGACATGTTCTTTATTGAAATTCTCAAGTTCTTGATCTCTTGTGATCATTTTCTAATGGGTTTTGGTAATACGTTTATGGAAAATTTGTTTAATTGAGGTTTACTTGCCTAAATCAATGGATCTTTGCTTTTGATTGGCTTTGCTGGGTTTATAATGAGATAATATGATGATTATGATGATTTGAGATGTTAATTTAAGTGATTTTGATAATAGAATTCCGGAACTAGGTAAATTGTTAGGTTTGGTTGTTGATATCTTTGGGTTGGTAGCTTGTTTATGGGGTTAATTCATTGCTGATGGTTCTTTAATGTTAATGAGATGTTTTTGGATATAAATTGATATTGTTTAAGTGTAAATCTCGCTGGGTAATAGCTGGAGATTTATTAGAAAGGTTTCGCCGATGTTTTCGGTTGTTTTTGTTAGGCAAAAGCTTGGTTGTTGAGGGAGGAAAGTGTTGTTGTATGTTGTTGGGGATTTTGATGCAAGGGAACGCATTAATCATCTGTTTTGCTTTGGTTAGAAACAGGGAATGATGATCCGATAGCTTCAGAAGGTGTCGCAGAGGATCCGGAAGCTTGATTTCGCCTCGGCAAGCCAAGCGAGGTGTAGTTGGTGAGTGGCACGGGTTTACAGCTTTTCAAAGGTTTGAAAGGAATATTTTGGGGGGTTTATATTAATCTTGAAATGCCAATCTAAGCTTAGAAGTAAGTATGAAATTTTTCGCTCTCGGTTCTCTGCTTTTCCCATAGTTTTAATTGTTCATGCTCATGATTTGAAGTTGGATTTGTTACATACTATTATGCATGTTTTTATGAATTGGGAAATGATTCATGTTATCCCATGTGATTGATTTATTGTTTTCAAGAGGTTGCATCTTGATGAGAAAATGCTATGCATTGATTTATGATTTAAAATGGGATATGCTATGGTTTATATTGATGCATTGGAAAACAGTAGGTTAACATGATTTTAAAGTATATATTGGCAAGTGATGATGCTTATTATAATCGGATATAATTGGTCGACCAATATGATGAGAGTGCACTATAAAAATGTAGCAAAATTCATGTGCGTGTGTCCTTCGGCTCCACATTAGCGTAGCAACTATTTTGTTGAGGGTAACCGAAGTGTATTGTGGTGAGAGCAGTAAGCACCACGGGATCTAAGTCATGGTGAGTGCAGCAAGCACCATGAGATCCGCCTTATGGAAAGAGCAGCAAGCTCCATAAGTATTGGTGGAGAGAGCAGCAAGCTCCATCAATGAGTATCCGCATATCCGATGTGTTCATTATGGAGAGTGCAGCAAGCTCCATGTGTATAGGGATGGCGAAGCAACCATCCGGGTCACTTGAATGCCAATATATGAGATTACATGTACCATGGTTTTGAAATGAAATTGTATATGAGATTTATACATGAGACTATATCTTGATATATGTTTTGAATGCCTAAGCTTGCATTGAGATTTGCTTTGGTTTAAAGCATGAAATTTCATGATACATGTGTAAAAAGTTTAATGGTTTTGCTTTAATGGGTTTTAAAGCATGAGATTTGATAAGATCATGATGGGAAAATAGTTTGAGAGAAAATGGTTTTCAATAGTGCATTGTTATGGTTTTGTTTTGAGCATCCATCACTAAGCATATAGCTTACGCTCTCTTTTCTTAACAATGCAGAAAAATAGTTTGTTCGGGCTGCAAGGAAACAAGAGAAGTGGTTCATTTCAACGCTCTAAGCTCAAGTATGGTTTTAACATTTCAATAGTAATGAGATTGGCAATGGGTGGATACCTTGATGTTTTGGGAGTTTATGTTTGATGAACTCCCTGGTTTGGCAAGTTTGTTTTGCCTTGTTGAGATTGTAAATGACCTATTATGTTTGGTTTATGCTTTTCTATGGTTTGTGGTCTTTTGTTTGATGTGATTTTAGGAAGCATGCCTATAGATTTCTCTATGATGATTGATGCCATGGATTTTTTATGTTTCTATTGTTAATGGCTAAGGATCGATCCCTAAATATGTTGCATGTGTGTTAGAAGCATGCATATGGGTTTATAATTAGTTTACGGATTGTTCATCGAGCAAAAAAGTGACATTTTGTGCCCAAGCATATCGATACGCAGGCTACCGAATCGATACGGTTAAGTTAAAAAAGGCTCGGCGTATCGATACAGTATGTACCGTATCGATACGGTGAAAGAAGAAATTGGCTAAACGTATCGATACTCGAGACCATATCAATACGATTTTGAGCTATTGGAATTTGGGTTTTGAAATTACAAAGGATCGTATCGATACTGTGCTTAGGCGTATCGATACACTGTTAGTTAAAGTGGTTAATTGGCATCTTTTGAAGTTCTGAATCTTTGTGTTTTAGTCCCTGAGTGTTTGTGAATGCAATTGAGTGAGTTTGGATGATCGGATCGAGTTGGAATTTGACATATAAGTATGAAACCTGACTAATTGAGTATTGGTAATTCTATTTCCAAAAAAGGTCCCTATTTTATGGTATATTTACAAATTAATCCCTAAACGCGCTACATAGCAATCGAATGTCGATTTGACGCTCGATCAAGTTGAGATTTTGTCTGGTGCTTTCTCTCATGCTTAGGTTAACTATACTGCATCTAAAAAAGATAAAAAAGTCAAAAAAGATTGTTTATTGAAGTGAAACTTTCGGATTTTACTCTAATATTCCCCGTATGACTCGCTCAATTTGGTCTTGTGATTAGACCGGATCAAGGGGTTACACACTACAACAGTCAACCTCTGATACTCCCTCCGACCGCTCTTGAACTAGAACTCGACGCTCCACCACATCTCAGACACATGGAAAGAGGAATTTCATCAGAACAGAACTTAAACGCGATAATCAAATTGAATCGGAAGGTCAAACGCCGAAAAACACCTTACCAGGTTTGAATTTAGCGAAACATGCCTAAAAATTGAGTCCGGACATTGGAAAACCTAAAATATAACTTTTCGAAAAAAATCAAATTTTAATCAAAGTCAACTGAAAAAACAACTATTAAAGTCAACGAGTCAAAATCAAAACTGGTTTGAATCATATGGGTCAAACCACATTGAGCTAGTTCGGTTCATGGGTGCAGACTGGTTGGATTCTAGGCTTGGGTTACACACACAGCTTGGGCTTCAGGTCAATTTGAGCTTACAAGCTTGGGCCCCTAGATGCAGGTCAAATAGGTCACAAGTTTGGGTAGTCAACTAGGCCTCATATGTGGGCTTGACCCACCCTCTCAAATCCATTTCCATGATCCCCTTACTCTACCAAACACTAGGGTTCCAAACCCTACGACGGCGTCGAAAGACGTCCTCGGTGACAAAGCCGACGACACTAACAGCGATACGAGCGACCTTTTCCGGCCTAAAATCAAACAACAAGCTCGAAAACCACCAAATCTATAAACCAAAGACCACATATTCGAAAAGAACCATCTAAAACTTACCCAACTATAGACCAGATTCACGATGGGGGGAGATTCCAGCGTCGGTTCGACGAATTGAGGGCGTCGTTTAGTTCGTGACTGCTCAGGGAACTCGACGAGAAGGGCAGTGCTGGCCATGGACAGCGGGCAACGGCAAAACGACACAATAACAGTGAACTCTTGGTTCTCGACGGACCTTTCGACAGGATCTCACGACGAATGGTGAGGGGTTACGATGAGTGGCAGGCATGGTTTTGATCGTGAGGCGACGAGGAAGACGGAGGTGGTGGCGATGCAAGCCACGGACCGACGGAGATGGGCTATCAGAGCATGATCGAAAAAATAGGAAGAAGGTGGGTTTTGACGAACCCTCAAAGCGGATTCTACGATGGCCGACGCAAAGCCTCGGCAAGTGAAGGTATGGGTTTTAATCGAAGCACGACGACAGTCCCGGTGGTGACAGCTACGGACTGGCGGTGGCCGAAATTGGAGAGAAAGAAGATAAAGAGATTTGGGATAAATTTTTTGGACTCTCTGGATTCTTCTTATTCGATAATATACAATAATAATGAGACTGGGTGTAGTTGGGCTCCATTTTATTATTGGTACAGACGATGTAAACATAGGTTAATTATAAACTGAGGTATGTTCTTATAAGAAATGGCTTTAGCCCAAATTGTTAGACTTTGCTCACTATACTGTTTTGAGTCCCCCTAAATAGCAAATCCCTTATTTTTCATATTTTCATTATTAATGGCCATATAGAAATGGTTTAATCGCGCCCAAGTCCCAAACATCCAAGGATTCACAAAACCAACTTATATATATTAAAATTTTCCAAACAAGTGCCCCGAAATATAATTAAATAGTTCCAAATAAATTATCCCACTTTTGGGGTGTTACAATCCATCCTTACAATCCGTGAGTCTTATGATCTTAAGCTATTAATCTAATAAATCCAAACAGGTCATCTTTGTTTTCCCCATGTTTTCAATGAATTTGAGAAAATATAATTTACTTTCTGTTTCGTATAAATTTATATATATATATATAATTTATTACAACAACGGTGATTTTTTTTTTAAGTGAATGTTATTTTTATTAGATATTTTAAAATAAAAAATGAGAGTAAAAAGAATACAATAATAACGATATATATCATATGCTATTATTTTCTTCTTCTATTCACGATTTTATTTCCTTCTAATTAATCCGATTTGATTTTGAAGATGCTTGTAATTTAGTTTATAATAAATGATTCCATGTGATGTTTTCTTAAGCAGCAGCTTAAGCACTATCATAATTTTAGGTTCTAACAACGAAATAAAAAAAACTTTTTGTTGAGATGTTGATTTTGATATAACTAAAAATGAAAAATATTTTTGGACTTAAACTAATTTGCAAAAATATTTCAAAAGTTTATTAACTTGAAAATATATTTGAAAGGTTTTCAAAGGGTTTTTGACATGTTCAAAATGATTTTAATAGCCAAAGTGTCAAAAACAGGTCAGGTATATCGCTACCCAATCACCCGTATCGATACCCATTTTACCCGTATCGATACGCCCCTTTGTTTTACGAAAACTCCATTTTCCAGTAGCTAAAATAAGTATCGATACGATTTAGACCGTACCGATATGCATGTTTCGCGTATCGATACCCAATGTAAAATTGCCAACAACTCTTTCTATTTTGAGGCATGTATCGATACCCGAAGCCCGAGTACCGATACGCCTTGCACCAAGTTGCATTTAATGCTGGAAATGAAGTCTCCAACGGCTCTTAACAATCCACAACAGCTAGCAACAGTCATGAAGCCATTAGAGGATTTAAAAGACCTCTCCAAGCATCCATGGAACATCAAGAAACAAGCCAACATTCCATGGTTAAGAGAAAGTGTTTTTGTACTTAATTGTCAACTTTCTTTGTAAAATACACTTATGAGCTTAATTATCTTGTGTGCTCAAGTGTTAGATTTTGGGTGAGTAAGCTTAATTTGCAAACACACAATCTTGTGAGATTTTTCCTTGTTTGCACCTTTGTATTTCTCTTTGTAAGAGAGGGTTTCTAGACTTTGGGGTATAAGTCTAGGTTTGTAAAGGTTTCTTCTTGAGCCTAGAAAAATGGAAAAAAATCAATAGTGAATTTGGAAAAATCCTTAGTGGGAAGCTAAAGTAGTAGATGTAAAACTTGGTTAGAAACTCGAACTACTATAAATCGTTGTGTTAAGTTTTATTTTTCATTACTTCCACACCAATCACTCAAAAACCAATTCACCCCCTCTTGGCCACACGATTGATCGAACGAGCATCCCAACACTTTTGTTTTATGAAATACAATCAATTTAATAAATAAATTAAATTATACTTTTAGTGTTTTCAAATATTTGAAAGACCAGCCTCTCCAAGTCTAACATTTTTAATTTTTAGACAAATTTTAAAACTTGACGTTTTTTAGTCGCACCCTAGACATATTTTTTTAAAATCCCCTAATTTGAAACATGTCTTGCTTGTTGAATAATACCAGTTTCTAGTTGTTTTATAATTTGCTTAGTGAAACTTGAATGTAATTAATGACTGTACCCTAGACAGAAATGAATGAAAAGAAACAATCTGTGACATGGTTACATGACAGGAAATTGAATGCCAGCAATAAATGCCCACCACTTGTTCCTCGTGAAATTGAGTTCCATCTTCACCTACCAAGTACTTCTGTTTTTGCTGATTTTAAATTTCCAATGGTGAAAAGTAGAATTGAGGAAAATTTAATAAATACAAATGCAGCTTACAGACTGATATTTTAGAATGTATTAGAACTTGAGAAATCATCAAATAAATCAGAATCCTCATCACTATTTATCAAGGGATTAAGCAACCATCCAACATCGATCAACCCCATCGCACCAGTTCTGCAACAATGGTTATTTCTGCATTTGGTTTTTGAATGAATCAAAACTTCTCGTATCCACGAATTCATTGCACAGCTGCTCTCGGAACTTTCATGCCGAAACCACGCTTCGCTTTCTCAACACTGTTTCAAAATCACATTAACAATGCTTCGGGAATATTATCATAGTAAAGAACTCCCATGAGAGTGTAAGGAGATGAACCGAAAATTCGAAAGAAAGAAAAACAAAATACAAAAGTAGCACATACGTTGGGGCAAGTTTGCCAAGTCTATGTAGCTCTTCACCAGTATCTTCATCCAATACTTTGCCTGATATCTCAATTATGTAGAATCTATCTCTATCAGTTGGAAGCCCTCTACTAGCAAGCACGTCCAAGTCTTTCTGATGGAGCTCTCTCCCATTTACGAAAACACCGGTCGTCCCACCAGCACAATTTTCTGGCATCGGATAGTTAAATTCTTCGATACATGGCTGCAACAGAAATTTATATGAAACCAAACAACGACAAAGATGCTTGTCTGTTAAAATCTAAGCAAGGATTATTTAATCTTACATGAATTATGCCAAGACAAGGTCCGCCCATAACACCCCAGAATCCAGATCGGAAATCATACCTGATTTATGCATTTGCAACAGAAGAATGTAAATTATTAAATGCATGAGAAACTACAGGCTCAAGAAGCAGATAGATTACATTAAGATCAGGTAATATCAGTACACAATTATCATGATAGACATGCCAAAACTATTGAAAGGAAAAGAAAAGCAGATCAGAAAGAAAGCCAATGTACTCTTACCAATAGTTTCCTGGACGAATTGGTCCAGCCATCTTTTCAGCTTTTTTAAACACACGTTCAGGTAGAGGATGCCCGTTAACTGAAACATTACTTTCCTCATGTTCCTCTGTTTGATTAAATTTTGAGGAATCCTTAAAATTCTTGTTAACAATATTTGCTAAACAAGTTTCACCTCCTTTTGCCATTTTCAGTTGATCATATTCTCTGGTTGCATCCCCAGAATCTTGAGAAATCTCAGTATTAGAGTACTCATTGGCTGGCACCTCCATCTCGGTAGGTAATGATGCTTCATTGAAAGAACTTTGTCGTGTGGTAGCCTTGCTGGACAAGATATTTTCTTGATCAGATTGACTACTACGATTTCCCTTCCCGAATTGGTTGACTGCAAGATTGTTAGTAGAGTAATCAAAGTGCTCTTGAAGAGGTGAGCCTGCAGGCGGGGGAGGCAAAATGGATTTGATCGGTTGCTGAACAGAATTAACTTCCTCTCTTGAAGCAAGTAAAACGTCTGGACTGTTTTCATCCTCAGAGATGCTTGGAGATGAAGAATGAATGCTTTGCATTTCCTGAGGTCTGACTGAGTTCAAAGCCTGATCCGTTGGCAGTGCAACCGGTTCTCTGTCCATTGACTGAAACTCATAACCTGAATGATCATAGTCAGTAGACGAGAAGTTAGCAGAAACTCGGTTCTTATGGCCGTGGAAATCAGAGGAACAATCATTCACAACTTCATTAGAGATATCATCAGCCTCCAGAGAAATCCCCTTCATTTTTGCATAATCATGAAGAACATGACTCTTGTTGGTGATATTAAAATTTATCACAGTAGAACAGGCTCCACAACAAAATTTATATTCATTTTTCACTACGAGCTGCATTTTCCTGGGAATTTGTAGTAGCTCAAAGCAATTATAACACGTTATAAACGGAGCACCACCAGCTATAGGACAAACACGACGTCCACCTCTGGCTAAGACCATCCTCTGAAGATGACCCCAAACAAATCCACCAATTTTTGAGCTAGTATCTTCTTGCAATCTAGCACGTGCTTGTGTACCATGTACATCAAACGGAGGAGGCATTGCAGGCCTAGAACCTAAAGTCCCAGGGTTTTCAACATGGTACATTGGATTACCAGGCATATCAGGGAATCTTCTATTGCCAAATGCGCTGGGTGGAACAGGAGCTGGAGCTTTCTGATGTTTTTCGTAACAATGAAAACAAGAACAAGAAGCATGGTGCAACACCGCACTTTGCGGATATGGCATGAATGGGTCATGATTACTTTCAATGTTCTCTCTAGGAATGTATGGATGAGGTGGCTGTTGCTGGTATTCCCCAGGCAACTGATGAGAAGTTCTTCGAAGCACTTGGGGTCCAAATGGATTTCCATATGCAGGAGCATAATTTGGATTATGTGTTGGAGGATACAATCCATGTCGAGTCATTTCGTTCCCAACAGGATAAGTAAACGGTTCTGGAAAATGACCAATGTAAGAGGATTCTGCCCTAGCAGCATGTTTACTAAGTCCATACAAAGGTAATGGGGGCTTTGGTGATCCGGAAGAACGACTTGGAAACCAGGAATCAGCACCATCATATGACTCTGGAGGAGCAACCATCCTGTCAGCTGGAACCTTCTCTTTTGATTTATCAATCACGACACAAAATCGACTGAGTTGCTCCTTTAGCTCATCTAGCTTCCTCAGAAGCATAGCTTGATCTTCTTCAAGGAGAATTCTACCAGAACCGTCCTGGTCCGTTCGAGCCTGCAATGATTCTCTATACCCATATGAAGAATCCAAATGGCGGTTTGATGGACCTTCATCTGAATTGTTTGAAGTTGAAAACCGCAAATCTTCAGCAACAGTTCTTGGGATTCTCATAAAACCATCAATCTCTTCATGCTTCCCAGCTTGCCAATCTGATATCTGTCCCGGTCTTTGTGGTCCACTAGCATGTCCAAAATCAGAATCAGAATCCCCCTGTTCTTGCCCAATCAAACTTACTATTTTATCCTTATTCATGCTAATCTTATTACCTTTCGCAACAGAACATGTATCAGCAATTTTAAGTTCTTTCCTACTTATGTCAGTGCAATCAATATGCAGCTTAAAGAGCCAGCATTTGATTTACCATCTGCAACAGAGGTGTCACTCGAGTCTACTATATCCTTGTCCGGCAAAATTTGGGACTTAGTCGAAACTCTGCCGAGCCTGTCTTCTTTCAACTTCAAGGAGAAAGTTTCCGGTTCACGATTCCTACTTTTTGCTGTTAAACAAACAACATTCCACCATCAAAATTAGGAAAGACTATGCTCATCGAATTGCAAAGGATCAAATGAAAAGGTTCAAAGAACAACAGGAAACTGAAATCCAAAGCCTGAAATGATTTCATTATTTGATTTCAACAAAATTAAGCCAGAGAGTTGTGTTATAACATACAATTCATTCCTTTTCTTTTAAAATATGAAATCATCAGTACGAATTTATAGTATGGCGTAAATGAAAGAACAAAAACCCAACTTCGAATTTCCAAGAATGAATCCTGCCATTGTTGACAAACACGAAACAAACAACTAGCAAATAGATCCTAATCATTTTAACCGCCAAAAAGAGCCATAAAATCCATACCTTCACTATGGTATAACCAAAGTTAAAGTTTCAAGTTAACACAGATCCGGGATCCAGACTCGCAACAAGTTTATTTCTCTAGTCTTCAACAACTTTCTCAGCAACCAAACAAACAAGTAGGCAAAAGAAGAAAAATAGAAGAGGAGAAAGGGGGATAAGTACCTCGAAGGACAGCACCGCAGCCTCCACATTGGTAAATAGAATAGTCAGCAATTTCTGGGAGAAGGTTCACACTTGGGACAGCGAACCAACCTTACTTTGGTTGACTCGGTCATTTTTAGTCACGAATAAAACAAGAAAACGACGTCACGCCAAAAGCTATTTCGTTCCCGGACCATGTTTTCTTACGAGCTTGAAAGAAAATCCCCTTATGCTCTTGCAAGTTTTTCTGTTGGTTTTCTCAGAGGAGGTTGGGGAAATTGTTAAGATATTTTAGCAGGGAAGTGAAAACACTCGGAAATTTCCAGTAGAAAGATGATGGTTTGTGTTGTTCTGAAGAAATCTGGGTTTATACTCTAAACAAATGGAAAATCCCAAATTTGAATACAACCAAGAGAGAGAGAGAGAGAGAGCCAAAGAAACCAACTTCACGTTATCTTTTACCCCATGTCGTGGCCATGGGGAAGTAAAGAAAACCACTTAAAATGTTGGTTTCAGAGTTTCCGAGCCCAATCATATCGATATCGAAATGACTTAGTTTTGGCAAATAAATCAGTAGTTGTTATATTTTAAAATTTGTAGATTCAAATGTGATTAATTATATGAAAAATTTTTGAACAAGTTGGTGTGATTTTAATTTTAAAGTTTAAAAATTTAGGTTGTGGTTTAGAGTTTAATAGTTTAAGTTATAGGTGTATAATTTAAAGTTTATGGTTAGAAATTAAAATTTAGAGTTTAATGTTTAAATTTTAGGGTATTATGGCAAGTGATTTAGGTTTTAAATTTTATAGCTTAAATATAAAATGTTGTGTAATTTTTTTTACACAACCTGTATATCAAAATATAACCCTTAAATGTATTTAAAAATTAAAAAAAAATTATTAATAGAAGGATTGCACATATTTATTTTTCATTTTATGTAAATTCGAATTTCGATATCTGTGATTTAAATATTGTTCTATTGTACTAAACAATATATTTAGAAATTAAAAATTGAATTCTTCAAATATTAAAATAAAATGAATTCGAATGTTATAATATTATTTTTGAAATGTTTAAACATTTTTTTTATTTTAAATAGGTTTATATAAAAAAATAAGTACCTAAAGTACAACACATTTTTCACTTAAGAATCTAAAGTATTTTTTGATCAAAATAAGTACTTAAAATATATTTTTTGGTTAAAATATATACCTGAAGTATTTTTTGGTTAAAATATATACCTGAAGTATTTTTTTGTTAAAATAGATACATAAAATATTTTTTGGTCAAAATATATACTTAAAATATATTTTTTATCAAAATAGATTCTTAAAAAGTTGACATGAAAAATCGATTAAAAATATTTAGAGTACTTATTTTAACCAAAAAAGACTTCATGTACCTATTTTGACAAAAAAATATACTTTATATATTTATTTTGATAGAAAAAACATTTTAAATATTAAATAAAAAATGTAATATAGTTTAGGTACTTTAATATAAACATTTTTAATACTTCAATTTTGAAATTAAAAACGAATAAGTAAATATTTTATTAATTCGATTTTAATTATAAAACGTGAGTTGAGCTCTACTAAATTATTCGTAACGGCAAAGAGCAATTTTTTGAATTTAATTTTGCCTTTAGAAATGGTTTTTTAGGATAGAATATGCGACCATCGAGAGAAGAGCCGTATTTTGTCGGTTGTGGAGTGAGGTAAAAACGACTTCCATTGCCTCGGCCGAAACTTCGAAAATATCTTCAGTGAAACTGACATGGTTTCATTCTTGGATGTCGGCTTCATTTTCTCTGATACATCTTTTTTGAATAGGGATAAGCTACGTAAATAATCCCTAGATTATTACTTTTTAGGAATAACTACATATTTACTATCCTATCTATTTTCGTTTTCTTATTTTAGTACTACACTTAATTTTTTTTAACAAAAATATGCCTAACGTTATCTTTTCTTAACATTTTAGTACCTCCCCGCTTAAACCTAATGAAACTAGTGACGTGAACCTATTTTTTCCATTTCTTTAAAGCTACGCGTTTTTTCTCCTCCAACTCAACTATTCCACGTAGGCTGACCAAATAAAATAATAATTAAAAGCTTTATTAAAAAGGGCAGAAATCCTAAATAGAAATCTACTTTTTATTCCTCGGACTAAACAAAATCACGACTGGAGAAAGCAAGGTTGAAGACGAAGATGAAGGAGCTGGAGCAAATGGAGACAACAAACTTCATTCTTTTTTGTCACTGTGGTGTTCCAGCTGCACTGAGAACATCTTGGACAAAAGATAATCCTGGTATGAGGTTTTTTGGGTGCCCTAATTTTTAGAAAAAAAATAAAAAATTGTCGTTTTTAGGTGGTTTGATACTGAAATACCTGATCGTCCAAGAGCTGTAATTGTTGGTCTATTAAAATCGAAGGGAACAATGGAGAAAGCAAGGAAAAATGAGCGTATCATTTGGGTTATTTGTCTTGCCTTTTGTGCATATTTAGTGTTTTTTAGGGTTTAGTAAAAGGGATGGAAAATGGTTGGGTTAGTGTTGCTGGTTTAGGGATAATTGTAATCTTTTGGGAATAATGGTTGAAATTTCTGGTTTAGGGGTAATTTTCATCTTTTGAGGTAAGGGTGGAAATTTCTGTTTAGGGTTTCTAAAGCTATTTGAATGTTGTTGTTGTTGAACCTTGCGTTTGTTATTGTATTTTAAGCTTTGTGAAATGTTAATGTTTTGTTATGGTTAAGTATGCATCTTTGACTTACATAATTGGATAATAATGTGTATACATCACATTCACAAAGATATAACAATTTGCTAACAATGAACTTATTTGGCAGAAGTTGGTAAATTCCATAACTTTCATTAACTTCTAATTTTTTAACAATGCATACATCAAAAGAAATTGGTATAAGTTGCTAAGCCAGTTTAGTAGCAGCTTTTTCCAATTTACTTCACATTCACAAGCCAAATCACAAAATGAAATTAATTGGCAGAAATTACATTGCCAATGTTAACCAAAAAAGATCAAGTTTAATGTCTAACCCACACTTGTGAATGTGCAAAAGAAAACACAAAAAAATTCCAGATTTCTGCAACTTAATTATCTCATTGAGAATGCTTTGAACTTGTAGATGTAGTTGGTGTAGGTTGGCTCACTAAACTTTATCCAGTGTTGAGCATCCATCTAACTATATTGACTGGTGGTGGTTGTGTTGAAGCTCTTTGGTGGTAAGAAATATGTGGATTAGGGGAATTACTTCTTGCAACAACTTCTTTCCTAATTCCCTCAAAATGTCTCTTAACCTGTATAGGAACACATACAATTTAGTAGTATAACATGGTATTAAAAGAACTAAATTGAGATTGTAGAACATGAATGAGGCATTGATACTCATTGGCAGTTTAGGAATTATTCCCCCTCTTGATGGTTGAGTTTGAGGATGAACATAAGAGTTACCTTTTGTTGGTTGAGTTTGAGGACGGACAGAAGAGTTTCCTTTTGATGGTTGAGTTTGACGATGACTCGATCGACTATTTTATCCAATCAAACCTTTACAAGTCCTAACATTGTGTCCCGATTTGCCACACTTGGTACAAGTCATCCTTAGCCATTTCTTTCCAACCTTTCCAGTATGATCACCTATTTCATCAGCTTCTTTTTTTCTTTTCGTTTTAGGTCTGCCAGGGGTCTCTTAGGACTGGAGGTAAGATAGACAGACAAGTCTCATCTGGAGTCCATTGATTTGGACCTTTAACAGGTTCAATCATATGATTGTATATTGCTTGTTGTGTGGTTGTTTTGTAACATTGGTCCACGAATTCATCATGTCTTCGATCAATGAAAAATACTGCTGAAACGACATGGTTGCATAGAATCCCTATGTAAAAAAACACGAGCCAATAAGTAAATAAATAAAAAATAAAAGTCAAAAAAGGTTTACCTACCAATTACCACTTTCTACATGAGCAAGTATGCTTTTCCAAGTCCACTGCATGTTGGGTGTGTGGTCTACATGCAACTTGAACTTCAATCCACCAGCATGAGTGCTCCAGCACCTACATCCAACATTTTATGTTTTAAATTAAACACATGTAATATCACATGCAACTTGGAACTTGAAAGCACAAGCAATTTACTATCAAATAACAAGTAATATGTTTACCTATTAGACATTCAATGGATGCATCTAACTTTTGTTGAATCTTTGGACAAAGAGTTGTAGTCCATTTGTTAGCTTCAAGCTTCTTCTTACCAATCCTTTGCATTATCTTGGTTCGAATGATTTCAAGTAAGGTTATAATGGGCTTGTCTCTTGCATCAAGTATGAACTGTAAAAATTCAAAACACATTTACTATCAAATAACAAGTAAACTAATGCTTAAAAGAGATGTAAAAAAATGAATGTCCAATACCTTGTTAAAAGACTCGCACAAATTGTTGAGGAGCATATCACATTTACTGTTACAAGAAAAGTGTGATTTGGACCAATTTCTTTGGCTTTTTTCCACTAACCAGTCATGTGCTTTAGTTGACAGAGAATTCATTTCAGCTAAAGCTACCTCATATTCCCTCATGTAGGTTGCTCTTGCATCTTTCCACAAAGCATCTTTCAATGCTTTTCCAGTAAACTTTAACTTGAAGTTCATATATAGATGTCTGACACACGTTCTACTCTCAAAATGAGGAAATAATTCTGCTAATGCATCAATCAGTCCCTACACATAAAATATAAGCATTTGTAAAGTTAAAAACAATGATATTAAATAAGTGAAAGTTAAATAAATATGTTGTTATGTTTTACCTTTTATTTATCTATCATGAATGACACATGGTATGAGTTTGTCAGCCCCAAATCTTGAGCAAGCAATTCAAGAAACCAAGACCATGAAGAGTTATTTTCAATTTCAACTACTGCAAAAGCTATTGGATAGATGCAGCCATTAGCATCAATCCAGCAACAGCCAAGATATGACCCTGGTCGTATCTCTTTAGGTGACAGCCATCAAGACAAATAATAGGCCTACATGCTTTGAAACCCTCCTTACATGCTTGCAAGAAAATATATACTCACTCGAAAACTCTATCATCCAGTTTACATACAGTTGTTGTGCTAGGATTACTCAACCTCAGTTCTGTTAGGTAATCTTATAGCTTACTATAATGAGATTTGTGTTTGCCCTCAATGATTTCAAGGGCTAATTCCCTTGCCCTATAACACTTGCTTACGGGCACAGAAAAAATATAGTCATGCATTACAGCTTCCCTAAGTGCAACAGGTTTGAAGTTTCTATAAGCCACAAACAAATGTATATACTTTTTAGCTATTGTTTTACTTGTCAGATTTATGTTCTTAAATTCCTTGCTACAAATACGCTCATTATTCAATGTTTTGATCTGCCAAGTATGATCTAAGGGATCATGAAGGTTCAATCTTGCTACCCATAACACCCATAGACATCCAAGTTTACAAACTGCCTTCACTCTTCTCTTATCATTAAATTTCAGTTTGATTTTGTACTTTTCTATAAACTGAAATTTCTTATTGCCTCCTTCAAAAATTTCTCTACTACTAAAGAGCATACCCACCTTGAACTCAGGATTATCCATGTCAGTTGCAGAGTTAAACTCTGAAAACCTTCTTCACTTCTTAGTACCAGAATCTGAATCTGACTTATCTATATTGTGTAATGACTCAGAAACATCACTATCAAATTCAGTCTCTACCCTTCTTTTCCTAGCGCTAGAATTTGTCTTAAATTACCCTCAAAATCTATTTCAACATCAACACGAAATTGAGACACATCCTCAACTGAAAAGTCACTATCATCAAATCTAGATGTTACAGATTCAGTCCTAGAAGAACCATTATAGTCAGAATCTTCAGACTCATCACACTCATTAATTGTTGGTTCATGTTCAGGTTCAGATTCTATAGTGGCTTCACTAACAGTTTGAGGTTCAGGTTGTTCAGTTTGAAGTTCAAGTTCAGGTTGTTCAAACACGGGTTCAGGTTTAGATTGTTCAAACATAGGTTCAAGTTCAGGTTCATTTTGGGACTGTTTTTCAAATGCTTGATCAACCAAATATAAGTGCACATGATGGGTTCTAGGTACATCAGCTAACATGTTCACAACATCCATATCACAAGACACGCGTAATATCTTGTGTGAACCATACGATGCAATCCTAAAAATTTTTACAATATTTCTTATCCCTACATCGTTAACCATATCTACCAGCTCAAACATAGACATCTCATTCACATCACAAAAATCAAAATACTCAATTTTTTCCCACAATATTTTCCAGAACCTGATTTGGGAAAATATCCACCATGATGCATAACAACAGTAAATTTGGTTGAATTTGCAGCTGCACATGACATACAAAACTAAATTATTTTTCTATGCATATAATTCAATAATAGTAGTTAAATATGTCAAATGAACAGTGGCAGGTTTCACCCACATGACTAGTATTCAATCAATGCAATCATCTATAACATGTCAATAGTTTAAAAGATTGAATAAACTAGCTAAAAAAACAAGGTTTCCAGAAAAAAAATAGTAATAAACAAACCCTAAACACTAATTAATAAAGACAGTTGACCACTTTTAGAAGTGGACCACTTCAGCTAACATTAAAGACAGTGCCTGCAAATTCTACCAACATGGCAGTATAATAGTAGTAATAAACAAACTCTAAACAGTAAAAGACAAACTAGAAAAATCAATAAAGTATCATCATTCTAAATTTTTAGCATCAAAACAAATTTACAGTACAAATTAGAAGAATTAACAAAGAGGTCACAGAAACGTCCCCTAAAGTAGAAGAATCAATAAAATACCAAACCTTAAAAACACCATTGCCAATTTTGATAAGAACTCAACGCATACAAATGTCCCTAAATCAAGAACCCTAAATGACTGATAAAAAGAGTGACAAAAATAGTGTACCATAAAGAGGGCTTGGTCTTCCCTTCTCTCTAGGCCTCCAACCACCCATCTTAATCGAATCGGATTTCCCTCTTTTTCAGCAATGAACTCCCGAAGAAAATTTTCCCCCTAAATCGAGAACCCTAGAAACGCAAACGTCTGGGGAGTTTTGATGATAAGAGAAGTTTAATTATTATTTAGTACCGCACCTGATTTTATTATAATTTGATTATTATTTTATTTGGTCGGCCTACGTGAAATAACTGAGTTGGAGGAGAAAAAACGCGTGGCTTTAAAAAAATGGAAAAAAATAGGTCCACATCACTAGTTCCGTTAAGTTTAAACGGCGAGGTACTAAAATGTTAAGAAAAGGTAACGTTAGGTACATTTTTGTTAAAAAAATTAGGTGGGGTACTAAAATAAGAAAACGAGAATAGGTGAGATACTAAAATAAGAAAACGAGAATAGGTGGGGTACTAAATATGTAGTTATCCCTAATTTTTATAAGGTTAAAAAGATATTTTTGTTTCGAGTTAAATCTAAATTAATAATGTTGTCCTTTGCGTAAAAACGTATTTAATTAAATTTTCTAGCTCGCACATTACAGCTAATTAGTTAATTGAACAACGTTAACTGACGAAATCGTTAAATGTTGTATATGTGACTGTTAATTTTGTATACGTCAGACATTTTCTTCATTCTTGCCGTAGCACGCTGCCGTCTCCCTCTCTCAACGACGAAATGAATCATAGAATGAATCGGTAAAAAAATCGAATCATTTTTAAGAAATGAACCCAGAACAGAAATTCTTGAGTTTAATCTTCTAATTTCCTACATTTCTAAGAAAATATCAAAGCATAACAAAACATAAAATGAATCAGTGAAGGAATGAATCGAATCATTTTCAAGCAATTAACCCAGAACAAAAATTTATGAGTTTAATTTCTCTTATGGTTTCTTACATTTTTTGAGATTGAGCAAAGTTGTGTCACCATGAGTTTTCATCTTATAGTAATCAAAGATTGAGCAGCTATCATGGTTTATCTATTGATCAAAGATTATCTATTGATTTAAGGAATGAATCGAGCCATGAGTTTTTCCATCTTATAGTAACCAAAGATTAATTGCTTTGCTCTCCTCCACTAAGACAGAATAAAAATACACCGACAGCTGCATTCCCTCCTCTGCCACCATGGGCACCAGCAGCTGCACCACCACCACGCTTCTTTGCAACTTTAATCTCATGTTTTACCTCCTGATTCAGTCGAGATTGAAGACGCAATGGGGGAAAATGGTGAAAGAACAAGACGGCAATGGAAATTTTCCATTTATCTGCGATATAGGCATAGGTAGCAATCCATTCTATAACTCTTTTCATTACCCCTGGTAAGAAAATAAAGTGATCTCACAAACAAAGGAAGTGTACAGTACGAAATAACATAAAAGCATACCCATTCCATAAAAAAAATCATTCGAGCCGGGAGGCTAAAGAAAAAGTGATAAAAAAAAGTGATGAAAAGTTTTCTATTTTTATAGTTGGTTTTCTAGTTAGAATTGATATTGTTCGTACAAATTATTGTACGTCAAATAACATCAAAAGTATTAGTTTCTGAAGATGGAATGTCTAATGTTTTTTTACTCGGAGAACTGATTGGATTATTACGAGTGGAACGAACGGGGCGTGCTTTAGAAGAAGCGATTTGGTATCGAGTCATCTTATTAGAATAACGAGAGCATCTCTGAACACTCAAAGTTTTATATCTGAAGCAAGTTTTCAAGAGAACGTTGTGTAGGGGGTATGATACCCGCTGGTACCGGATTCAAAGGATTAGTGCACCGGTCAATGCAACATAACAACATTCTTTTGTAAACAAAAAAATAATTTCTTCGAGGGAGAAATGAGAGATATTTTCTTACACCACAGAGAATTATTTGACTCTTGCATTTCAAACAATTTACATGATACATCAGGCCGCGCTTTTATAGGTATAGAATTTAATAATTCTTAAGATGAGAGGAGCGGATTTGTCCTTTTAAGTATTTGAGGGGGGTTTTATTAGTTTTAATAGAAGCAGAAAATATATATTTTATTTTGCTATATCCGTGGATTACTTATCCTTACGAAACGAAATATCAGACGAAATAGAACGATTTTAGAAAAGATATAATGAAATTCGTTGGTTGATTTTTCCCAGAGAGAGAAATGATCTGTTTTATTTGATCGATGGGTCCAACAAAAACAAACAATTAAAATTACAATTAAATTAATATTCTTTACTATTTTACTATTTAAATTTTACTGTTTAAATATAAATATTCAAATTGAATAGAAAATCGAATTTCATAATTTAAATGGTAAGGTAATTTATTTAATTAAATTATTTAATTACTAAATTAAATGGATTTAATATTTAATAGAAATTAAAATTTAATAGAAATAGAAAATAAAATAAGAATATAATTTAATAGTAATAGAATTTTCTAATTTCTAATTAGAATTTCTAATCCTAAAATAATAAAAAATCGCTTCTTCTAAAGCACGCCCCGTTTGTTCCGCTCGCAATAATCCAATCAGTTCCTCGGGTAAAAAAATATTAGACATTTCATCTTCTGAAACTAATACTTTTGATGTTATTTGACGTACAATAATTTCTATATGCCTATTATGGATCTGTACCCCTTGAGATCGATAAACCTTTTGAATCTTATTAACCAAAGAGAGACGGCTTTGCACTATAGTTAGCTCAGCACCAATCACGAATCCCCAAGGAATTCTAAGAATTCTTGTTATACATTCGTTCCAACCCTCAACTCTCTTTTCTAGGTTCATCGATATTGAATCAATTTCTTGTATTGGTCCATAATCTGACTTAGGTAAATCCATGAACTCAATTTGTTTATTCTTTTTTTATTTTTACTAGTCGTCTGAACCTGAACCATGAATTGTCTTATGGCTCATCAATCAGAAGATTAATTTTAATTTGAACGAACTCTTCAATTCAAGGAAGAAGCGATCCCTTCTCTCGCTACTGGTTGATCCCCACCCAGATCTACCCCTCCCCCTCCATCAATTAATCTTATTCTTGGATCTTGTTCGTGAGATTGATAAAAGTCAATATTTTTATGTATTCTTCTAATTTCTATGTGTATTAAATTACCAAAGTCTGATATATAGCAAGAAGAAGAAGAGAATAGAAGAAAATATAATTATTTAATTATTTTAAATTTTATCTTATTTTATTTATTTAAAAATTTTGTATTCTATGCCACGTCAGCAATTTTTCCCACAACCATGGGTGACATGGCACACCAGTTAGGTCAAAGGTTGACTTTGAAAGAGTTAACGACGACTGACGTAGAATATGACGGTTTTCGTTGGTCAACGTTAGTCAATGGGCTAATTTGTTATAATATGCAAACGGAATGACCTAATTGAATGCACTTTTGCGCGAGGGGCAACATTACTAATTTGGGTTGAATTCGATGGCAAAAATACTCCTTTAGCCTTTTTATAATTATATGAGTATAAAAATTATAAAATTATCACATGCTGTTAAATGTTTATTGTAGAGATGACGTGTTAGCATTTAAATTTAGAAAAAAAAAATTGGTACACAAGTTTGTGTAAATTTTAGCTTACACATACCTTTTAATTTTAGGGTTTAAGGATTAGGGTTTAGGGTTTAGGCACTTAGTGTGTAGGGCACAAAATGTAAGGTTTATGGTTAGAATTTAGAGTTTAGGGTTAGGGTTCAAGGTTTAGGGTGTTAGGGCTAAAAATTTAGATTTTAAATTTTATAAATTAAATACGAAGTGTTGTTTAATTTTTTTTACACAGCTTGTGTATCAAAATATAACTCTTCTTATAGTATAATAACAATTTAATCTCCCGTGTTTAAATATTGAATCAATCTAATCCTTATGATATATTGATAAAATTGCATATTTACACCGTGTAATATTGAAGAAAAATGACAAGGCTCTTTCTTATTTCATGTACTGTATTCGGCTGTTGAGTTGTATTTAACCATCGACTCTCTCATAGATGTTGTTGATTTGGTTGCTCACTTATCCCATATCAATAACATGATAATATACTGTACCTCTCATTCCGCCGACGCACTAATCAATGCCTACCACCCAGCCAGTCCATCACATCTTCACCGTCGTCTCAACCTCTCAAGTACTCGCCGCCAACCTTTAAAATTTGCAAGGAGAATTTGTGGCCAAAGTCATGTTAATGTTGCGTATGAAACCAAATGTGTGCGCTATGTTCATTTTGCGCTAAACTTGAATTTTGTTAGAATATAGATTGCACTTGAGTGAGACATATGAGTTTGACGCATATATTGATTTTAATATATATCAACAAGGTTTTAAACTGAAAAGGGCTATGGTAACATGGTCCTATTTGTATTTTAAAAGGTACGTACCCCTTGTCACAACGCTTTAGGAGTATAACTGTTGTTCTGTTAATCATTATGATTACAACGAGTAGGGGTGTTCATTTACGGGTACTCGGTTTTTGGGTATCAAAATAATTGGTTATTTAATTTTTTTCGAGTATTACATATGTTGGCTAGATACCCGCTATTCGGGTACTCGATTAACTTTTTTATTTATTTATTTTTAAATTTAAAAATTTTAAAAAAAATCTCATGGTAAACGCATAAAATTTAAAAGTTCATGATACATGATCCAAACACAAAAAATAGTGATTCGAAGTTAGTTTTAAGATGAATATTTGGATATATATTAAAGTTTATCACCAAAAAGACATTAAAAATATTAATCTCGTTTTTTCCTTCGAATATTGTATTAACAAATTAATAAAATATATTTGAAAATTTTAAAACTTAAAAGTACATATTACAAACATAGAAATATAGAGATTTAAATTTAGTTTTAGGTAAAAATATTAAGGAATCTAAAATAAAAATATGATTTAAAACTAAAAATAAATATATTCAAAGTATCGGGTATGGGTCAGATATCCAGTTACCAAAAAAATTCGGCCCAGCTACCGGAAAAAATTCCGGGGTAGGGTACCCGGCCCGATTAGATAATTGTTTTAGTAAATTACCCGGGGGTTTCTTTCGCATCATCGGATAGCCAGACCGGGTTAACTGGGCCGGGTAGTTTTGAACATCCTAACAGTGATATTAGTGATACGAGAAAGAAGCTTTAGTGAATGATTTGTGGCTAGCTTGGTTTATGCAGCAGTCACCTTTTAAGTTATGGGTTTTGATTGTTGGTTTGGAAAAAGGTAGTAGTACTATCATGGCCTTTCATTTTGGTTAAAAGAGCACTTAAAAATTGTAAGTATGATCTTCTTCCTTCTTTTTTTGGAACGAACAGAATGATCTTCTTCCTTGTTAGTGCATTGGGGAATCCTTGTATGATCTTCGTGTGAATTGGATTGACATAACTCTAGTTTTAGGTGCTAAAATCAGTAGTCTGTGGTGTTGTTCCTTAAGCCTTTACAACCTGGAATTTCAGCATTAAATAGAGTTTAAATGATGACTAAAACAACTAAATAAGTTGCATTATTTCTCAAGTGTAAGTGATATTTTGGGCATTAAATTGCTTGAATTTGTTGTTGTCTTGTGCCCTGTTATGGTTGTTTTGAGTCTTGTAATGTGCTTAAAAGTAGTAGGATATGTGGTAAATTCAATATGCTCTGTTTGGGTTATTTGTTTATAATTTAATTTAGTGGCGGTAAATTGGTGTCCAAGGTAGCAAGTAGCTGCTAAAAATTCAAGTTAATAAACTGATCTATTTTGATATATATATATATATATATATATATATATATATTATGCTTGATTATACATCTTTAGGTATTTGATATATCATTGAATTGATAACCCAACTATATCAAACTAGTTAGATGTCATTGATGCTTGATGTTTAAAACCTAACTACTAGCTAATTCGTAACAATGCTTAAGTGTGTGAATAGACTTAACTCTTATCAAACAACAACTGTTTTGCACCCAGTTTTATCGGGTTATAAGTCAAACTAAATATTGTTATTCGATGATAAAAGCAGCAAATAGCTGGTGGAAATTTACAAGCATTTTAATTTCACTCTAAAAAATTAAAATTCAAATCCCTACCTTTAGTTCTCAACCTTAAATTCTAATAATAAAATTTAAATTTCAAACCTTAAAACTTAAACTCTTAAACCTTAAACTAAACTCATAAATTCTAAATTAAACTTACTTGTAATCTTTTTCAGCGTTATTGTATGAAATATTTTCTAATATTACCTTAAATATGATTAATCATGGACGAAACTACTTATAAGATAAGAGGGGAATACAACCCCTCATCATCCCACCCCAAACCTATTCTTTTACCTTTGATTTATATAATAAATTAATAATTATAAATTATCCCCTCGCTTTTCAAAAAATTATATTTGACCTCTTTCGAACTGATATCTTGACTCCTTGTTGCACATTTCTCATTGCATGGTCTTATTCAAACGTAATAATGGAAAGTTTTAAGACAGGTTTCTTTTAGTTTTTCAGTGTTAAAGAATTATTTATCATGACATAAGAAGAAAATTGTTTGCATGATTAATGATTATTTGAATTATGAGGGACAGGGGGAGGTGGCAGTCTTTTGCCTTGTTTTGCAGTCGGGTTTTAACTTTGGTCGATCAGAACAACGTGAATTTGACAAGGTTGGCTTAAAGGCTGGATGGTGGGGTTAGGTTTAATATTCAAGTAGTAATAGTAATAATAATGAATAGGGAACCGGAAAATTTGGCTCAATAATTAATGGGAAGTTTGGTCGTCACTGGGGTAGTTTACCCATTCAATAATTATGTTCTCGTGACACATTTTTCTCTGTCTTTTGATCGTATTCTCGGCCTTTTTGCATGTTTTTCTATTCTTAATCGGTCGTTTGAGCGCTCATTTTTCATTTATTTTTCAATTAGGGTTGGATTTGATGTTACCACGACTGATTAAGATGATACTCTTTTGATTATCCTGTTGATCTTCTTGTTTTAGACTCACGAATTAGATTTGGATACGAGCTCACAATCACCGTTCTTGTTTGCAATTAAGATGCGGTAATGACTGTGTTGTCAACGTGTCTTATTACTGTAATATGTATTTTTAATGTTGTTTGTTATTGGTTTTTACCTTTCATCGCTGATCTTTGGTGATGTTTATATTTTTTTGGTAAAGTTCACAAATGATCACTAAACTTTAGTTAATTATTCAATTTAGTAACCAAACTTCTAATTGTTTCAATGTTACCATTAAACTTTATGATTTGCTTCAATTTGATCACTGAGCTCTTAACAAACGTTAAAAGAGTGACGTGTCAGCTAACAAAATTTGTATAATCACATTTAGTCATCCACATTTGCACATTCAAATAATTTAGTCCTAATTCAAAAAATAATAATAAATTTAATTCTCAATATTACACATTATTTTAATTTGACCCTATTTTTAATTAAAAATAATGTAACCCTAAACCCTAAATCTAAAACACTAAACACTAAAACCATAAACTTAGAATGCACTGCATTAAACAATATTGTTTAAATGAATTTCTAACAGCTAACAAATATTAATAAATATTTTCCTCCCGTGAGTGAAAGTTGCACTGTAAAGCTACCAACACTATAATTGTACTTCCGTTCAAGATATTCGAAATGATGGATAAAGCTAAATCCCACATTTATTTAATATAATGTTATTACTATAACTAATATATTAACAAAACATGAAAAGAAAAAAAAATAATTGCCCTTAAACACCCATGAATCATGATGTAACAAACAATCGGTGCTATGGACTTTTATGTAAAGAGTAATCTTTCTTACCTTTACTTCAGGCATCACTTTTCCAGATACTTGCGGCTTGCGAGTATACGACAATTTAAGTACAAGAAGTAGGCTTATAGAATCCTTGCTTTCTTCAACCTGTACATTAAGAGTTCTATAGACTTTTGTATTCTGTTGTCATCTTTCAAGCATGTTCCTTGCTTTCTTCAACCTGTACATGGTACTTGATCAGTTCAAGGGGTTTATGGTTTAGAGTTTAAGGTTTTAAGGTTTAGTGTTTAGAATTTATGAGTTTAAAGTTTTTTGTTTTGGGTTTAGGGTTTAGAGTTCAAGGTTTTAAGTCACTTTGTTAAAGTTCGTGAAAAACCCAGTGACCGAATTGGAACAAAACACATAGTTTAATGGTAACATTGAAGCAATTAAAAATTTAGTTATCAAGTTGAATAATTAACTAAAGGTCGGTGATCATTTCTGAATTTTACTCTTTTTTTGAGCCTTTAAGTTTGAGTTTTTATCTTTTCTTTATATGGTCCTATTTATGACCTAAAGACATTAGTTTTAGTATTTTAAAAATATGTCTGTATCAAGTTTGTTTACTTAAATTATGAACTCTCATTATATTTTTGAAATTTTCATCTTTTAATAAAACTAACTTACTCGTATTTTTAAAAAATTAACACAAATCATTACTAAAAACTAGATTTTATGTACTTAACAATTAGCATGCGTTACGACATACATCATACATCACATATAAAATAGTACACTTAAACTTATCTCTTTTGCAAACTCAATAAATGTTCACAATAGAAAAACGAGTGATATTTTTTATAAAAAACCTAAGTTTAATTACTTTGTATACAAAGTGTGCGATTATTATTAAATAATTAAAATTTTATATAAATATATATTATTTTATTATTACCTTTAAACTATTAAAAAAACTGTATGTCTTCCGTACAATAACATCATAATCACATAGAGCATATCACAACTTCAAGAAATGCAATCGTCAACACACATGTTATAAAATTGGTAACTGAATAATACATGCGCCAAATAGGCGAAATATAAGAACTTATATAAAATACGGGTGCCACTAAAGCAGAATATAACCTCACTAAGATCAAGGATAGACTTAGAGGGGCGTTAGAGAAGGCAATCATCTTTTAAAAATTTAAAATTTTTATATGATTTAATTTTTAAAAAAATTATTTATATGTTTTTTATTAAAAATTTATTTTTATTTTTCTAAAATTTTATAAGCTGACTTTTAAAATTTTACATGTTCATTTTTAACATAAAATTTTACGTCCGTCTATAATTAAATGAGTAGTATAATATCCGGATCACGTTCAAGTGAAAATACAATATTAATAGTCAAGACTTATTTTTTTACAAGTCGTCTCTAGGGCACAACAACCGACATGACCATTAAGTCACATTAAAAAAAATATGGCCGTCAAGGCACATCAAACAGCTAATTGTCGAGGTGAGTTAAATTGCACATTATGTTTTTAAATTACGACTTTTATACTAAATTAATCTTTAAATTTTTAAATATTTTAATTTTAATTTTATATTATTATTTTTATTTTAAATTGGTTCTTAAATTTTTAAATATTTTATTTTTATTTTCAAATTATAACACTCATTTTAAATTGGTCCCCAAATTTTTTAAATATTCTAATTTCATCCTCAAATTATTGTTTATATCACATCATATTATAATATAATACACATCAGTATTTCATAAACAACTAATGATTTTTATAACAACTTTATTAACATAAGATATGATTAACATATACTAATAATTTGAGATGAAATTAGAACATTCAAGTAGTTTGAGGACCAATTTAGAATAAGAGCTATAGTTTGAGGATGAAATGGAAATGCTCAAAAACTTGAAGACCAAATTAGAATAAATGTTATAGTTTTAAAATAAAATTAAAATGTATAAAAATTTAGAGGTCAGCTTAAAATAAGTGTTATAATTTAAAGATGCGCAGTACAATTAGCTCCTATCAAGGTACATCAAACAACATATTTTAACCTTATTTTTTGAATACATAATCCAAAACCCAACATTAAAAAACACTAGGCTCGTTACACACCTCTTACTCATAAAGTCCATTAGCTATTTATTACCAATAAGGTTCATTTATAAACCTAAGTTTTATTAAGGAAACTCGCACCATTTGGTCTTTGGGCCATTTCAAGATTATTGAATATTTAGGCCCGATTAGGGCTTTTAACTCAACTACTTAGCACCAAAGGGCTTTTCAATTATTTTAGCACACAAGGACATTCAATTATTTCATCACAGGCGTTTTTGTTATTTTAACATATTTGATTATTTCAGTCATTTTAGCTAATAAGGGCATTTCAACACACAAGACATACGAGCATAATAAATGCTTTTTGCGATTTTATAGCCTTATTTCGGGTGATTTATATTAAAATAGATTTGATGGAATCACCTACATAAGTTTAATAGATTAGTCACTTTTCATGAAAAATATTGGGTTGTATTTTTAGAACACTTATGAGCATCTTGGTTAAATCATTGAACTCTTATGAAACTCCAATAAATATGATACAGTCGTATGTTTCAAATTAACTCTTATTTTAACAAGTTTATGATTTGTTTGCTTGTTAAGAGAAAAAATAAATAAATATTCTTAAATATATTGACTAAATCGTTAAACTATTATGAAACTCAAATAGATTTGAGACTAGTCATGTGTTTTGAGTTAACTATTATTTTAACAAGTTTAAGATTTATTCACTTGTTAAAAGAAAAATTACGTATCTCATTATTTACTAGTTCAAATATAACAAAGAACTATTACTTAAGAGGTAATGTAGTTGTTGCTATTTTCTCATTTCTTTACAAAAACTCTGTTTCTTTGGATTAGTGAGGGACTGTTGGTGGTGAAAAATTAAAAAGAATAACAAATTAAATTTTAAATTTCAAATCAAGCACTTGAGGATACTAATGGGCGGTTGAGATGTTTTAGTAACCGCCTCCGTCCTATTTTACGATATTTCCTCTTTTCGGTTCAGATTTTTCTACACTCTCGAGTTTCATTTCTTCTGCATTCTCAGTTCTTTTATATGAAAAAGGCAATACTCTGAGTTCCAATTGTTTTATTTTGATGTACACAGAACATAATTATGATCAAATATTAAGAGGACAAGATTTTATTAAACCTTTAAATATAAAAATTAAGAGGCAAAGTCCTTATTTGACTAGTATTTAAACTTAAAAAAACTTTAATTGTTATTATACCTAAATATTTCGGGTGAGACAAGAGAGCCTCCTAACATATACATAGGCATTTTATCTAAAAAAAACTCATATTATATAGTTATTTAAAATTTTCACCCCACCCAAAATTATTTAGAAAATGACCACAAATGGTTCACGTAGAGTGACCTCGTTTTTTTTTACAGAAAACGAGTTATATGTTAAAAATGTGGGAATTTTTTTTCTTTTTTATTGACTTGTTTAACATAAAACTCACTTTTTGTGAAAAAGCGAAGTCGCCCTACATAAACGATTTCGAGGTCATTTTTTTAAATAACTTTGAATGGGAGTCATTTTTATAAATAACTTTTAAAAATAATTTTTTTATATAAAATAGCCATATACATAGTTCTGTCCCTAAGTGTACATATATAAAAGTATTGTGTTAATTTTGAGGACGTCTATTTTTTTATTACACCAATTTAGTAATAAATTATTTCTTAGATATTGAACCACCACGACACAATGATCATGTTATTTTCATTTTTTATAATTTCTATAGTTAATGTTTTTATTTTGCAGCAATAATTTATGGACATAAATGGACACATAAGCGAAAAAAGAGAGGATACCATTATTATCCTTAATTAATTCAACGTAATCCTTACTCTATTTTTGTCACTCTGGTCTTTTCAAGTAACACAATAGTGTAAATCAGCTAGTAAGGATTTATAGATATGAGCAAAAATCATTCTTTTGTGTTTTCATGTATATTTCAACGTTAAAAATTTAATTTTATTCTCTAATTTTAAATATTAAACTCTAACTTTAAATTTAATTTTTAATATCGGAGCATATATAAAGACACCACAAAAGTATAGTCGTCTAGAATTTCCATTATTTATAGATACAATACAAACTGCAATATTAGACGATAATAGATAATTCATGTCATTGTTTAGTATAAGTGAATAATGGATTTCATAGGAGCAACTGAGACAGTTTGAATATTTCTCTCCGTAGAGATAAGCAAGACTCGTCTCGATTCGAAAAATTGAATTTTTCGACTCGACATGAATTTGATTCGACTTGAAAAAATTCCAAACAAAATTTAAATTATAAAATGAAAATTCTAATAACCCAAATGTTTTAGTAATTAGTAGATTGATTTTTAAGTTCGAGTTGTGTCCCTTTAATTATATTTGATATATACCACATATGAAAAATATAAAAAAACATGTAAATATTATATATAGTTATAGTCTTATAAAAAAAGCCGTTTAAATTAAAAATAATTAGTATGATAACATTATAAATGTTAATTATTAAAATCGTTTGTAAATCCGGGCACCGTGGTCAATGATTTATTTGGGTAGATTAAATGTATTTGTTTTGGGCGACTTTGGGGTTTTGTTAGTTATCACATGATAGGAGTAATTGGTTTAAGGAGCTGTAGCTTTACGAGACAAGTGGAGTTTTTTTTTGTTTTTTTGACCTTACAAGTGGAGTTTGTTTTGAATACTGATTTTGTTGTTGTTCATATGTTTTTTAACCGGTGATGCTTTTGTTTAGGTTGGTATGCAGCGTCTTATTGGATTGTATTTTCATTTTAAGCTTTGGTTGTCTGGTGTATTCAAATATGGGTGTTTGGATACAAACAACTAGTTGTTTTAGTGGGACGATGCACTAGATCTCTTAAACAATATTAGAGGTTCGAATTTTGGTGTTATAAATGAAAAAAATAAGTGGAAGAGCTGTCCCATAATAAGCCTCTACAAAAAACTAATCAAGATATATCGACCAGTTGATCGGAAACAAGTGGTTAAACTAAATATATATATATATATATATTAGTGTTTGGATTAATTCTTTTGAAATGCTACTACTCTATGCAGTTTTTATTTATTAATAAAATCTATCTTGATTGAGTAAAAATATATTATAAATGTTCACAATTAAATTCGAACAATAACGCAAACAACTCGAATTATAAAATAAGACTAGTCACTTTGATTAATTCAAAAAAAAATATTCGACTCAATTCAATCGAATGCTTACCTCTATTTCTAGGCCAAACTAAGCAGGTTTATGATTAGAAACTTTTGTCCCGAACAAATAAGATTAGAAAGTTGAAAGTGCTCATCTGATTACATTTTTGACAACTTTTTATCGTTTACATAAGCTCCAGCACAATTGATACTCCCCGAGTTTATCAAGTCAAATCAAAACAATTCCAAGATAGAAACAGATAGTTAATCAACATTCCTGGTTCCACTGGACAGGGAAAAGAAGAAGAAATTGTGTTTTGTAGATCTAAGATCATCCAATTAACTTCCATGCTAGCCAACTAAAACCAAGTGGGGAGCTGCCATTGGTTAAACCGACATACATTGGAGATGTTATGGTAAGTAAACAAAGAATCGATATGTCATTCTTGAAAACCACGAATTCAGAAAAAGCAGAAGAAATGAACATTAGACAAAATCCCCCGACATTGGAATGCATGTTAATATTGTCTCATCTATGTCTTGCAAAAGCAACAGCCTGTCCCTCCTTTGAACAAACCTTTCTTCTCTTCCAAATCTTACTCGCCAGAAATTCCCCCAATCTTCTTCTTAGACAAGAAGGTTTCTTGGGTCTGGCATTATCTGCAGTGGTGGCTGGGGTAACATCAGATTCAGACCAATGGGAATTCCTGGTGTTCATAATCATCCTGTTTGAGCCGCCTAGAGAAGGCAATGTCATTAGATGCCTCTCGATTTGATGACTGAGAGATACCAATTCATGTGAATCATATAAAGGGCTGCCACAATCCCATATATCCAATGCTGCTGCTCCTGCTCCATTTCCTTGTTCGGTTTCCGATGGTTTTTTCATGTTTTGAGTTGCAAAGAACTTGTGGGATCTATCAGATGGGTTTAAGAAACCAAATTTACATTGAAATGATCGATTTTATTACATCTAAATAGATAGATTTTCTCAAGCCATATCAATTTTAAATTCAAGCTAGCCTGTATCATTCTTTCTTTCTTTCTTTCCTTTAATTATCTTAATTACCTTAAATATAAAAACAATAAAAAAGGGAAAAGACTTGTCCAAAGGTGGGCGAAGAAAATGACACCCAAGACAATAGATATCTCTTTTTTACTGTTCCTATTTATGCCAACACTTTAAAAAAATTAAATTTAGTATTTAGGGTTTAAGGAGTTGAGAATGAGGTATATTTGTAGGGTATAGGATTTAGGTTTAGAATTTAAAATTTAATTTTTTAGTTTTAGGCATAAAAAATAGCACCAAAAAGGGGCAGAAAATTTTTGTTTTACTAAAGAAATAAGTTTCAACGTTAAGCAATTAGTTTATATATCATCTGATGGAGAAATTATTATATGGTCTCGGCTCACCACATTATTCATGGTCTTCATCTAATAAAAATCAACCAACTAATTTTTGTTTTTCATGTCATTTTTTCTTTCTTAATTAAATTTTATATAACCACCCACTTCCTATTTATATGGCAAAAAAGTGAAGATTTATCTTTAGAAAAAAATAACATAAAAAATAAAAAAAAACTAGTTGGCTATTTTTAATGGATAGGACCACGGATGACGTGGTGAGCCGGGACCATATAATAATTTTTTCATCTGATGGGTGATTTACATTTTAAATCATTAAACTTAACATACATTTTGATTTACATTATAAACCTTCAATTTAGTCAAATCACATCATTGAACTTTAACTATTAATAAACTAAGTCACTTATACTAACATCGTTAAATAATCATAAAGAAAAAACTGAAATTAACATGTTTTTCACATATCATTATGTTTAATTGATAATTTTAATAATTTTTTAAAACTTTTCTAAAGTATTTCCTTTAAATAAATTCAAAGAAAAAATAAATAAGTTTTCTATAAATCCTAACAAAAATATTTAAATTGCCAATTAAACATTATTTACAAATGAAGTATAAAACACATAATAAATAAAAACGTCAATTTTAATTTTTTCTTTAAAATTATATAATGGTGTTAATATAGGTTACTTAATTTATAAATAATAAAAGTTGAATTATGTAATTTGATTAAATTAAAGATTTGTGATTTAAATAAAAATACAATTTAGGAATGCATCTAACCAATTGATTTGAAGTAACATGGGTTTGCCTCAAGAATGCTCATTAGTCTATAATTCGTTGCACGCACGTCTGCTTTTGGTAGTTGGCTTTGTCTCGGTGTGGATGCTAAACCATTTTCTTTCCTCGATAAAATATTAGAGTTACGGACGATTAGCTCGTGCTAAATTCTTAAAGTAGGGTTAAAAATTTAAATTATAATGTTGTAAATGGAGTAATAGATTAAGAAAGTCCCTATAATAAATTTTTGCGATACCTAATCTGGAATGAGTGGTAAAATCAAAAATGGTGAGATTAAAAATATGATAACAATAAGATTAATTATTAAAATAATGAGATTAGATATTGTAACGATGACATTTAAATAACATTAAGACACGTGTTTGGATTAAAATACAATTATAACAATGAAGTGAGAATTAAAAATGACTATTAAGGAACTCAACATATGGTCGAGTGGAAAAGCGGATGATGTTCATTCTAGGAGATATGGGTTTAAATCTCTCTGTCTACAAGGTGTATGCGCATTGTTAAAAGGTTAAGAATATGTCTGAACAGATACTACCTTGTAATCACCTTAAGACTATTAAAAAATGACTATTAAGGGAAAAGGCACATTTGGCCGGTTGGTCATTCATTTTTGTTCTATCATATTCCCTTAGGTTATGAGTTTTAAACCTTGAGGGGTTATTTGGTTCACGAAATGTAAGATTACCTCTGGGAATAGGATTACCTGACACATTACAAGGAATGTTGCATTATCTTGTTTGATTTATTTGGTAAGAATATAAGATTATAGTGTTTGATTGGAGGAATATAAGATTAATTAGAAGCAAAATTTACCAACTTGTCCTTATGATATATTTTCGTTTTAACAAGTTAAATGTTCAATTATTGAATTAAAATTATTTGCATAAAATTTATAAAACTATTTTTCATTACATTATCTAAATTTTGAAAAAAAAATTAGATTTATATTTATAATATAATTAATATATTAAATTATTTTTAAATTTTTATATTTATATACCTTTATTCCCTTTTATTTTTTGTAAACAAAAAATATTAAACGTTTAATATGTTTAAATTTTTAATTTTTTTATTATTTTTGACCATTTATCAAACAATTAAAGTAAATAATAAAACAAATCTAAAAGTAGTAAAAATGATAACAATAAATTAACCTACTGAATTTTTTAAGGCGAAAAATATCTTATAAATAAAATAATAAAACTAATAACATTAACTCTTAACGCATGCACTCTCAAGCAACATACAATCTCATCCTATAACCCTAGAAATATCATAAATACAATATTAATAAAAATATACGATCAAATTTTAAAAAAATATTTAAATACATGCAACGCCATTTATATATTAAACTAATATTAAATAAAAATGTTTAATAAATTTACACCATAAATAATTAGTCACCTAATTAAAAATGTAATAAAGGATCAACATGAACATAATTCATTATCATAAGGGCAATGTTGTCCAAAGAAAAAGGAATTGCGTAATAGCTAAGAAAAATGAGGAGAATAGCATTCCAACCATTTGGGGAAAAAAGAGCCACTATTAAAAAAAGAATAATACATCCTAGTGGGAATCCTCTTAAACTAAACATACGATTGTAAGTCAGATAAAGATTATTACCCCTGGTAATTATCTTTTCTGCGAACCAAACGCACCCTAAGAACGTTCTCATTTCTTCCTCTAGAGTTCACTCTCCCCTTTAAATATGATTAAGATTAGAATTAGGATTTGTCAAAAAAGAAACTATTAAGGATATTAGATTAAAATTGGATAAAAATTGGGATGGACCCAGAGGGGGCTGGAGGGGCAGTCGCCCCCTAAAAAGTTGAAACTAATATATGATCTTAAAAAATCTAATTTTTATGCATTTTCTATTGAAAATCTATCTTTGTATCCCCTAAAATTTATAAGTTCGTCTCCCTTAGAATTTTATAAATTCGCCTCTAACATAAAATACAGCATCCATCTCCGAATATAATAGATGTTTTAAATTATTTCAATCTTATGGAACTATTAAAATATGTAAAATTATAATTCTATAGACAAAGTGACAATATGTAATATAGTATTTGTTTTTCATTGGTGATGTAATTATTTATTATTTAGTTAAATAATAGTTACACTAAATCCATGTGTACTAATCATTAATATTTTATAAGTATTTTGTTTTATTTTTGAAAATATAAGTATTTTTTACTAGAAGTATTTTATTTTTTGAACTATATATTATATTGAAATTATAAAAATAACAAATAAAATGAAAATAAAAACTGAAAGCACTGTCCAACTATAGGACAATAAAACATAAAATTATTAAAATTGTATTATTATTAAAATTAATTCATATTAAAGAATAATTAACAATGCACCTGTAGAATTTATTACTCTCGAATCTCACCAATGAGCAAAACGAAACAACAAAGAGGGAGAAAAACAATTTTTTTTTAAAAATGATAAATTTTTTAGATGTTTATAAGTAAAATTTTGTTGTTTAAGAGAGTAATTAAACAATTTTTTTGTCTTAAAATAATTTTTTTTTAAAAATTATTTCTTACGAACTATAAATTAAGGGCCTCATTTTAATATTGCACAGGGCTGTCTGAATCTTTTAACCACACCTGTGTACTATGATTCTACTTTGAGATTAATTAAAAGATAGATGTTGCATAATATTTATACTACCACGCAAGCCTAAAATAGTAAAATTATCGTACGCTGAAAAGTGATTCTAAGAATATTTTGACCAGATAAAAAATTAAAAAAAAAAACGAACTATTCTGTTGTATTCGCTTTAATTTGTAATTTTGGACATAAATTTCATGCGAGGCCACATAATATTTTATTTCTTATAAATCCAACAACAATACTTTGCATTCAAACAAAAAATCAACAGATTTTCATAAAGGATGTGAGATTTATTACATTCTTTTGAAATTTAACATATTTTTACAACAATTTATTTGTTCTTTAGAATCTGTTCATAATTATATTATTTCCTTTTGATGAATACAATACTCAATTATTAAAAAAGCTAGGGGTTTGTTAAGCAATTAGTATAACAATTAACTCACATCACAGGATCCAATTAATATGGTATAAATTAGGGGATTGAGAAGATAAGAATATGGAATCTAGCTCATCCATGACAGCCAATAAACACATCCGATTTATTATATGAAGAAAAATGGTGGGAAGATTAGTTTAATGTGGGAAATATTTAACAACAGCTAGAAAGCAGTACTGAAGCAGCTCTTGGCCACATTGTCGCACAAGATTTGCATCACTTTCTGGTTCGTAGGCCCTACGCATCGTGGTGTTTTAAACTGGCTAACTGCGGCACCTAATCCTAAGTAATGGTCCAGTATCTTTTGAAACGTTCCCCTCTGAAGAACTCGGAGCTCAAGCGGACCAATCGCATTCACCTTGCGCGAACTAACATACCCTGCATCGACAAACGAACTATCCAAACAATTGCAGCATTCTTTCAGCATTTGATCACTTACTTCCCCACTAATTTCCCAGAATATCACATAGTGACCGGGGTCCGTCCACAAGTCGACATAGCTAGAGAAATCAATCACTTCAAGCTTTTCCTCGGCAATCAACTTGGCTGCTTCTTCCACGGCTAGCTGCAAATCTTTCTCGGTGTTTTTGTCGATGTTTACGGTGAGCATCAGATTCCTTCTGCAGATAAATTTGAGTTCCGGGGTCGAGTTATGGAACCCCATAACCTTGACAACATCCCCTAGCCGATACCTGTACAAACCTGTGGTTTGCAGTTGAAAGGGTATTAACATGGCAAGTAGGTGGCTAGGCGTGAACGAGTGGTGCAATATTTCTAAGAAAAGGACAACCAACAAATCACTAACATGGCAATGTCTCAAAATAGTTCAATTATTAATACCAATGAACATATATACATTTAAGGCTTATATTACAAATAAGTACCTAAAGTATACTAACTTTTTCATTTAAGTACCTAAAGTATTTTTTTGAACAAAATAAGTACCTAAAGTATATTTTCAGTAAAAATATGTACCTAAAGTATTTTTTTGGTCAAAAGTATTTTTTTCATCTAGATTCCCAAAAGTTGTCCCGTGACAATGATTAAAAAATACATTAGCTCCTTATTTAAACAAAAAAATATACTTAGGCCCTTATTTTAATAAAAACATATACTTTAGGTACATACTTTGACAAAAAAGTACTTAAGGTACCTATTTTGAACAATAAATATACATTAAGTTCTTATTGTGACCAAAAAAATACTTTACATACCTAAATAAAAAAGTTAGTATACAAGTACTTATTTATGATATAATCCTACATTTAAATACTGAAAACCATGGCCAATGCAATATTTGAAGGGGAGGAAAAAGAAGGTGCAGACAGGGTCAACAATCCAGAATAGAAAATTCCCATTTGCTGATCAGGATTCGACTTGCCAATGACTAAAATACAAGAAGTATCCAGTTTCCACTAAACATCTTTTTAGAAACATTATTATATTAGTGTGTGAGATGAATGTGATCATTGTTAATTGTCCCATAGCCTAGGAAGTTTTGTTTTACATGATCCTATACTTTTCCAGCACGATACACAAAAACCTATGTTATAAAAAATGGCCCCAGTAGCATCTATCTCTCCTCCCTTTGTCATGTATAACGATGTTAATTATAAAAAAATATGAATATAAAAATATCTAAATTGTTTGTTTAGCACAGACCATTGAGTTGACCATTAACCCCCCCCCCCCCCAATCCTTTTCAGAACACATCATTAATTTGTAAGTTTTGTACTTAAATCCTCATAGACTTTGATATAGATGAGAAAACATTGACCTCTTCCCCTACATTTATGCCTCTAGGCTACTCTGAAAGGATGTTCTGTTATGCTTACTGATTTACAGAAAAGGAAAACCTATAGAGAAAAAAGTTGTAATAAGAAAAACAGAACCTATTCAGGCCATGATTCCAAAGAATGTACATATGATGAACCCATGGTAAGAAGTAGACTAAAATATTCCAGATCCTATCTATAAAAAAGCAAGGCTTGGACCATAAATAGCATTTATGTCATGGTTGGGTTATTTTATCAACAAATAAACAACTTCTAGACACTGTAACGTGCAATAGGGACTATAATAGTCATTTGAACGTGGTTTAGATATGAAGTGGAAATGGAGATTATAGAATGCATGCAAATCTACTCAAATTTTGTAAATTAATTGTAGGAAATGCAGAGAAAGTTCAGATTCTTTTTAAAAAAGGAACAATTTAGTACCTGCAACACTTGTGACAATAACCTCATACTCCTCGCCGACCTTAACTTCAGTCAGACCTACTGGTTTGGGCTCCATGGAGATGAAACTAGCATCAACTTTGTCTTGGACTTGCTCTTCAGCATTTTCTTTCAGGGGAATGAACTCAAAATACCCAATATTTGGAAGAACAGCATACCTAGTTGACTCTGGAGGCACTTTTGGATTGACATTTGCCCCGATCCATCCCTCAGAAGAACCATAATCAGCACTTAAAAGAGGCACATCTCCTGCATAGTGCCTTAATTTTTTCAGATAAGGCTCCATGGACCCGGTCATGATCCCGTAGATGTATTTGACATTAGGGAAAAGCTCCGGTATCAATCCGTACCAATTACTCAATCCAGAACATTTCCGATGAATCAAGTCAGCCAATTCAGGATTCGGCTTCAGCAATTTGGCCATAGCCGATCGAACCAAAGGGAAGGTGATGTGGCTTGTGAGGACACCTTCTCTAATATCAGCACAAAGCTCTTCCCACACTTGTTCAAAAGTCCGAAACGCGTGAACAATACTATGGGCAAAGGTAGAGGAAACCGATCGAATCTCCTCCCGGAAAACCAGTCCACATAAAAGATGGCAGTACAAGGATTGGTGGAAATCCGGAGCAAATATCACCTCATCAGGGCTGCAACACTGAGATTGCATCGCTTTCATTGCGTTTTTAAACTGCGAATTGCGGAACACATTCGTCGTTGCAGTTCCGGCAAACAAACCACCTTTGGTTTTAGTCTGCTTGCTACTGTAAATGAACTGCAAAGCCTTCCCGTTCTGAATAGGGAATTCCCTGTACATCAATAATACAAACTGATTAACAAACAGAGAAAACAGATCAAAGAAATTTGTCAAGTAGCTGGCAAAGCACATGTGTTCCGGAACCGGTCAATAACGAACAACATACTTGGAAGAAAAAGGTGTGGACAAGAAAAAACGTTTGGGGGACAAAAAAGGATAAGAGATATTCAATTATATATACCTGTTTCTAAAAGCATAAGAAGTACGGAATATCTGCAAAGTAGTTTCCATTAATTCGTCATTGAAAGGCACGATCTTGGGTTTCCCTTGAGTGGTGCCGGAGCTGCAAATTTACACCAAAAATTTAGCATTCGATATGAAAAAGGAAAAGAAAGGGGGAATTAATGTTAAAAAGGTAAAAGTATGCCTGAGAGATATGTTGGTGATTGGTTTTCCGGTGAGAATCGGAGCAGAAGGACCGTTGGCAATTCTTTGAATGTAAGGCTCCAAGTCCGTGTGAGTAACGAGAGGAACACAAGCCTTGAAGCTTTCAGGGTCAGTTCTGCCGTCGAGACCGAGATTCTGCAAATACTCGGAGCTTCCATTTTCTTCTAAAATCTTCTTTAAAGTCTGCTTTTGAACATTCTCGGCATCTTTGGTCATCGCTTCGAACTCTTTTATCACTTTTTCAGCGTCCAGAATTTCCATCTTTTCTAACATACTTACTGAATCTATACCAAAAACACAACAAAAAATGGAAAACGAAATGATGACTATTTTTACCTGTTATTTATGGGAGAGAATAGCTGTTTTGAAAGCATAGAAAAATCAAAATGCTAACAAAATCTTTTAAAAAAAGCTTCTGTACTGTGCTCACGAGCAATCTGAAAAACCAAGATGATTTCGAAGTTTTTTTTACGGATAGTCAACCCACAAGAAATTTGCAGTAAACTTGAATTTCCCTCAAGAAAGTAGAAAAATAGAGATTAAAAGTTTGTTTAAAAATAAAATAATGAAATTGAACCCCAAAACTTGAAGAAGAAGAAGAAGAAAAATCAAATTTGTATCCTGTTCCAAACTTGAATATTCAAATGAACAAAATTAACAACAAAAATTCAAAGGAATACAATCAAGCTACCCGCAAAAATTTAAGTGAAAAAAAGTCAACAACCAAACAAAATTTCCAATAAAACAGAATCAGAGTGAGGGGTAGAAAGTAAGTAATTGGATAAACTGCAGTGCGAGATTCAGTGAAAATCCTTTTACAAAGAAAGGAAATTCAGTTACCTGAAGAAGCTCAGTGTCGTATTACTAAAACAGTGAGACAGAGATGATAAGGCAAAGGTGGTTTGGGTCAGAACTCAGAACTTCCAGAGTTATCCAATTTGTATAGGAAAAGAAGAGAGATTTGATAGGAAGAGTTAAGGATTTCTTTGTTTTTTCACCGATTTCGATGCATGATTTCTCGTTTTTCTGAAAGTGATTATCTCTGCCTACTTCTTCTGTAAATAAAATCTCCAAAAGAAAAGGGAAAAGGCAAATTGCTGTGTTTGTTTGGCTATGGAGGATAGCGAGGCAGAGGAGATTCTTCGACTGCAATTTATAGTCGTTTTTAATTTTTTTTGGATCTCGTTAATTAATTTCCAATTTTCACTTTTATTTTCAAATTGTTTTTAATCCCGATTTTGCCCATGGTGTAAGCTTTGAATTCCAGAAATGCCGGCATGTGTGAAGCTTCTGGGTTTTCAAATGACTGTCACATACACGTGGAATGAGGTGGGACGATGACGGTTTTATATTTTATACTTCATTTTTAATACTTAAAATTATATGTTTTGCTAATTTTTATTAAATGTTTTGGAAAATTTTTTGTTTTTATATTCTCTTTGTATGGATTTTCACAGTTTTTCCAGAATTTTTATGTTCAAAAATATTAAATAAATTTACTATTTTATTAGCCAAAATAAATAGTTAATTCAACTTAAAATATAAATTTTGGATATTTTGATTGAAAATAATTTACGAGATAATGAAGATTAAAATAGTGTTGTGCTGGAGAAGATTTAGATAAGAGTTTTAGTTTATATCTAAAAATTAAGATAGAAATATGTTGAGAAACTTGAGTGTGACTAGATTTGGGAGGAAATTAAAGTGACAACAATATAATTAATATTTTTTATTAAGATATATATTACAGGTATATAAATAAATATGTATCTAAAAGTCTTGTAAAATATCGGGATCCTCGCGGATATTTTTTGAAAATTCTCACAGTTATTTATACAATTACAGTTCGGATATAGTAATTCTCGTCTCCATCCCTATTTTAGCTGCGGTGATAAAACTTTCCCCTTCCCCATTTCCATCCCCATGGGTAAAATTTTTAGTTATTCCACATACATGTCAGCTAGGATTCCCACGGTTTTCAGATATTCTCACCCTTATTGTTATGTGATTGGGACAATTATTCCACTCTCGTACCTTCAATTTTAGTACTCTATTTCGTTTTACCAAAATCCGTCACTTATTAAAATTTTCATTAAATTTAAAATAATTGACCAAAAATATCAACATGTAACAACTTTAGTAAAACAGAAAAATGTTTTTTTTTCTCTCGTATTCCCTTTTCGTTGTTTTTAATTTATATTTCTTAAACGTCTAATTTTCATTTTCCACTGATTTTACCTCTTTGCTTGCTTTGTTTGGTATCTCCGAGATTCTCGTTTCCTCTTCTTATGTCAATTATATATTTCATACTCTCTCAACTATCGTAGCTTGATTAATCATCTCAGAAAATACTTTGGGCGGGTTAGCCGTCAATTACATATGTATCTCTAATCACCGAGAAATTTCCTACACCTCAGGCCCTTTGTGGCCATTACCTCCATGACATATATGCTCGGTCGCAAGAAGCTTGCTCATACTCAAACATTGAAATATCTTCCTATACTAAATGCATAAATTGCACCCTCAGCCTCAATATACTTATTCTTGAACTTCTACAATAAATAATTTTATGTGGACTACAAAGCCATCTCGATTGTCTCCACTAGTTGTATATGTCATCCTTTAGCAAAGCGATGGCGTGCTACAGGTTGTCCTTTGGCTTTCCATGAAGCTGTCTCAGTACCTTTTAAATCTCATGTCCCTTAACCACTGGTCTGTTAATATCGGGTTGGCATTCCCAGTGTTGTGGAACTCAATAGTTTTGTATCTCAATCAAAGTCTCTTGTAAGCCTTCAGAATGAAATTATTTGACGGAGGGTAGAGGTCAGATCTCTAAAGAAGGTCGCTTCCTCAATTGCAACATCCTTCGGGACCCCTAGGTCCTTAACATCTAGGATGAAGTCGTCCTTACTATCATCGGTGCGAGAGGCACGGCCTTCTTTCCGGTTGTACATGCTCCTACTCGAATCTTCTTCCATTTCAAACTTATCATTTAAAATATAAAAGGGTAAACGACATCAAAATTTTAGCCTTATAAGAGTACATTCAAAACTTAAAGGGCATGTATTCATTGACAACTAAATGAGTTAACTTAAAACCAGTTAAAATTTGATTCTGATGCCACTATGTATAACATCTTAAATCCGACTTGAACTTATCACGCGGGTATGTAATGTCACGGATCATGTTCCTAGAGTACTGAAATTTAAAATTTTCATTTCTTTACTTTAATCAAATAATTTTATAAACCAAAGTAAGTTGAAATCATAAACATTTTAGTAAACAAATAATTTAATACAAATCAGGGTTCCAATATTAGAACAATGTTTTGATTATAAGAGTAAAGTAAATATTAAAGAAAAACAGGACATTTAAAAAATATATTTGAAAATTCACACTTTTTTCAAAAAAAATTATGAAAACATTTTTTAAGATTATAATTTTGTGAAAATTTTTAAAATAAAATTAACAAACAAGAAGTATTAAAACCATAGTGTTGAACAGTCCAAGAATGATGTCAAAGCTACGTGGGAAGAAAAATTGCATTTAGTAGATTGTGCAAAAAAAAAAAAAATTCGGAAGAAGAAAAATCTTATGTGGAAAAGGGATTAATAGGCTGACAAATTTACTGAGACAATCCGAGGAAATTAATGTCTCACCTAACTTCCTTTGATTGTTCATGATAGTTTGAATGCCCCTACTATTTAGGGTAGACAAAACTCGACTCAAAAAATTAAATTTTTCGACTCGACTTGAGGTGAAAAACTTGTTTTGACTCGTAATTTTATAAACTCAACTTGATTCGAAAATTTTTTAAATAAAATTTGAGTTATAAAATAGAAATTCAAATAACTCAAAATTTTTAGTAATTAGTTGATCAGTTTTCATATTCGAATCGAGTTTGTCAAATTTACATGATATATAATGTATATCATATGTGAAAATATAAAGAAGTATATATGTATATTATATATGCATATAGAAAGCTGTTTAAATTGAAATCAACATGTGCACCGCCCAACTTTAAGTATATGCATATAGAAATATATGTGCACCGCTACGTATGTGCATATAGAAATATATATGTACAGTTAAAATTGTATAGAAACTCGAAAACTCGGCTCGACTCGAATTTTATAAACTCGACTCAACTCGAATTTCATAAACTAGATTCAAAAAAATTTTAAATAAAATTTGAATCGTAAAATATGACTTGCAAACTCGAATAACTCAAAAAAATTTAACTCGACTTGACTAGATCGAATGTTCAGCCCTACTACTATCCCTATGAATAGACTACAAAAACAAAAACAACAACCTTAATAACGACCACACTCGATAAGAATCCTCCATGCTAGACAAGAAAAAAAAAATTAATGGCGACCAGAACAAAACTAGAAATGTCAAGCATGGACGGAGATAGAATTCACTCACGAAGGGACAGTGAGGAAACTATGTGGGAGTGGGGTATTTTTCTTTTTACCTTTGTCTCTTTATTTAAATTTTTTAAAAAATTAATTTATTTATGAATTTATCCTCTCACTTTTAAACATTTATGGTATTCTCCTTAATTCTAAATCCTGACTCCGTCCTTGCAAGATGACAAATTATTTAACTTTGAAACGAATATAGTCTTTAAAAACAATTAAACTAAAAAATTAAGAGAGCTAAGATTTTGTTTTACTAATTTTAAAATTGAAAGGACTTAAAAAATAATTAAACTAAAAAATTAGGAGTAAAAACTTAATTTTAATAATTTTAAAATTAAAAAAATCTTAAAAATTAATTAAACTAAAAATTATGGGGAAAATAATGACTTAATTACAATAACATTAAAAATATCAATGGTTTAAAATGTAATTAAACTATTAAAATTAGGAGGGGCAATGGCGTCTTCCACATTAAACGTACATAGGTCCGTGTGTCAAAGCATTGGAATGTACTGGATGCATGCTATAAACTGTCAAAAATTGTAATAATTTGTTTCCATTTCTTAGGCAAATTATAATCTTTGTTTTGTTCAAATTTCTTTACGTTTCCCATAAATTTCAGGATGGAGTCGTGCATTCAAGCATGTAAAATATGCAAGTTTTAGCTTTTACACAGCCACGTTGATTCTCCACGTAGCATTAGTATTCTACCGGAAAGGATGCAGAAGTTGACTATATATACATTAATACGTCGATTTAACAGAAATTCACATGCATTTGAGCATATGATTTAAGATTAAGGTTTAAAGAATTAGGAGTAGAATGTATTTTTAAAATTTAAGATATAAAATTTAAAATTTAAAATTTTAAAAAAATTAATTCTTTAATATTAGAACATAAAAAAATCACAAAAAAGGATAATGTTTTTTTGTTCAAATACGAATATCAACGGTGGACACAACAAAACAACATTCCACATACAAATATCTTGGATTATTCAACGCCATCTCTCATTCTTTTGCATCATAAGCGTGGTTTTATACTTCTATTTTTTTTAAATGCAATTTTTTATAATTTTAAAAAGGGTAAACTACACCAATGGTTCTGAACTATTAAAGTTTTTCTATTTTGATCACCAAACTATTTTTTTGTTCAAATAGCCACTAATGTTATATTTCTTTTCCATTTTAATCATCGGCCCTTAAAAAATTTAACAATGATGTTGACGCAGGTTTATTTGTTTAATTTTTTGTCATTTTCTCTCTATTATTTTTTAATTTATTTTACTAATAAAGTGGTGACATGTACCATCACCTTACTAAACAAAAAAAACCAAAGAAAAAAATTACAAAGGTTCACGTTGCAGGCTTGCAGCTGGACTAGTAAACTGTTTTTCTTTATTTTTTTATCTTATTAATATTTCTTTTAGAGAAAATCATTTATTAGGCTAATATTAGAGGTTTGATCGGTCAAATTCGCTAATTTGAATGTCTGGTGAATAGCGGATTGAAATAACAAATTAGGGTGAAACCTCTATTTTTGAAAATTGTGATAATATAAGCTTTTTGAAAATAGAGATTTTGACATAAGAATTATAAAGACCCTTTTACTCTTAACAATTATAAAAAATCTCTGAATAACCTAAATTTAACCTTTTATTTTAATTCTTCATCATCACTTATTTACATTGTGACATTTGTAAACAATCACGCCCTTATATGTCATTTTGCTTGTTTAAATAATCAAACAACTATCAACAATCAATTAATTTTACCAAATACTTTTATACAATCAACTAATACAATCCACTAGTCAAACCAGCTAATGCAATCATCAATCTGCTAATGTAATCTGCTATTAACTATCCGCTAATTAGGGGTGAGCAAAACTTGACTCAACTCGAATAAACCGAATTTTTCGACTCGACTCGAGGCGAAAAAACTCGACTCATTTTAATTCGACTTGAAATTTCATAAACTCGACTCGATTCGAAAAATTTTTAAATAAAGTTTGAGTTCTAAAATGAAAATTCGAATAACTCAAAACTTTTAGTAATTAGCGAGTTTATTTTTAAGTTCAAGTCGAGTCCTATAATCTTTCTTGATACATATACGGATATAAAAATATATATGAAGATATATATGCCATATATTAAAAAAATATGAAAAAATATATATGCATATTTTATTTGATTAGAAAAAGTTGTTTAAATTAGAATCAAACCGTACTATAACATGATACATAATTACAATTAAATTTGTATAGGAACTCGAAAACTCAACTCGACTCAAATCGAGAAAATTTCAAATGAATTTTGAGTTGTAAAATATGACGCGTCAACTCGAATAGCTCGAAATTTTTTGACTCGACTCGGCTCGATCGAACGCTCACCCCTACTGCTAATTGTCAAACAGTGTCTGATTTTTTTTTTTTTTGTAAATCATCTTACCTTTTGAAATGTAAAAAGAAAAAAAAAAGATTATATCCGGTTAATTGCATGGCATCTCATGTTTGTGTCCATTGTCTTTCTGTATTACGTGTTTGTAAAAAAAGTACTCCTATATCAATCATCGATTGTTCCGAGAATGAAGGTCCCCTCCCTACCATGCAATTCCAGAAAATATTAATATCACGTGATAAGGTTCATATACATTGTAAAAAACATAGCTGGATTTAAAGAAAAATAAAATAATTTTATAAATAATACCTTACATTTTATACAATAAAATTATTGATGTATTAAAATCAAATTACACAGATATTAAATTGCGAGACACAACGTTGGAGGCCGTAAAATCCACATCGTGTTATGTTGGCTTGGGGACCCCTCAAGGTTTCGCACGCCCTGTTTTTTTTTTTTAAATATTATAGTAGTAATATTTATTATGTAATTAAAAAGTAATTCAAATTAATTTAAAATAAGGGTTTAAATTTGATACATAGGCTGTGTAAAGCCGGCCTATTTTTACTATAAATCAAAATTAAATCTAAACCCTAAAAACTAAAGCCAAACTCTAAACCATAAATTCTAAATAATAACCTTAAATTCTAAACTATACAACCCAAACCCCTAAACTTTAAACCCTAAATTAAACCCCTAAAACTAAAAAGTCTGTGTAAACAGTGTGTATTGAAGTTTTTCTCTTAAAATAATATACTTTAATACTAGTCTAGTAATTGTAGTGGAAAATAAAACAATGTTATTCTTTGAAGATTTGGGTTAGAGCAGATTGTCTGCATAGTATATGTGCATTTTTTAAAAAAAGTAAAAGTAAAAAATGTACTATCGTATAATTACTTCAAAGTTCAGATGAGATACGGTACATTGTATATTGAACGTGTAAGTAAATATAAAAGCAAATTAAAGAAGAGATCTACTACTAATTGACCTAGTAACTAAGAATGCTCATTTTGCCTAATCTTGTATGAATTCGAATCCTAATATAAAAATATAATACACCTTTATTTAATAAAAAAGTAAATTAAAGAAAAAAATGAATGGGCAATTAATGGTGGCCCGGAGTGGCACTGGGAATGGTGGAAGTGACGAGTTGCCAAAATGGTGGCGCCCCCCCAAAAAAAAAAAACTCGAAAACACATTTCGGCATACAAAACGTTCCATTGTGTTCCTTGTATCCACGAAAAGTTAGCCACTCGTAAATAAATATTAATTTAATGTCCTAAGTACAGAATTTATGAATATTTTTTTGGATAATTAACCTCAATTTTTGGTTTAATTGAATCACGAAACCTTGGGTTAATTTTGCCTCAACCGGGAAACGAAGGCAGCTCCTTCACTGATGTAGGAGTTACTGTTTTGCCGGGTAAAAGCTACACGAATGGATGGCGGGAACTAATGATTTTCGGTTGTAAGAAGCTTATTCCGAACCAGATTTTTATTAATATAATACATACCAAAAAGGTAATCAACAGTCCTTTTTTGTTTAAACTGCAGTGGAGGATTAGAAAGGCTTTTTTTTTTTTAATCCCAGTGTCGATAAAAAAATTATTTCTGAATCTAACCTCCATTTTGATTGGTAATTCTTACAATGGCACATTTCCATTGGCTCGATATGTTATGCGAGAAAAGACCACATTTAATCAATTGTATTTTTGTAAAAGGACTTTTAGATAAATATCGTTAGAAATTTGATATGAGGTAAATAACTAAAGTGATAACAACATAAAATACGACATACATAAGAGACGAGATTTAAGGTAGTTAAATCTTGCTTATTTCTATGGATAAGAGAAACGAATAATCTACTATTAACGTAAATAACATAAAGAGTACAATTACTCAATGTCATAAAATAAAGTTGAATAGAACTTAAGAAAAATTTAAGATTTTTTAATAAAAAAATAGTACAACTACTCAATTTCATAAAATTAAAGAATGAAAACTAAATTTTAAATTCTTTAATTTTTAGATTAACAGTTAAAAGATAAAATCGTACAAAAGTTAGTGGGGAGACCCATGTTTTTGAAGAAAAATAATAAAGAGACTCAATGTCACAAAATCAAAATATAGAGTCTAAAATTTATAATATATAGACTTTTGGTATGCTTAAACCTTTATCTATAAGTACATTTGCAAAAGAAAAGATAAGATAATGTCCCCAAAGGGGATTAAACCCATAAGTATTATTCCCTCTATGCACAAAAATGGTTACATGTTGATATTTTTTGGTCAATTCTTTTTTTAATTTTAATTTCTTATTATTTAAAATTTATTACTGATAAAAAAATATTTTTAAAACTTTCAATCAAATAGTTTTTAAATATATATTTTATAAATTTTAATTAATTGAAATATTTTAAAAAATAATAGTCAAAATTAAAAAAATAACTAAAAAAATATCAACATGCGATAATTTTAGTGGGACATAGAGAATATATGGAATTACATGCATAACCATTGAGGCAAGATTAACATTTATTTATAAAAGACTTGCACTATTAAAAGTAGGAGTATTCATAGTAGGTTAACCACACTATTTAGCGTAAATTGTTATAGCGGTTATTAATCGTAAACTAACCGTTAAGAAATGATTAACCATTATAGTGGTTAACTATTAAGAAACGGTTCGGTTACAAGTTAAGCTATAACCTATTACAAATTTCTTTTTAAATATTCATTATTTCTTTTTAAAATAACAAATCTATTCATCCATTAAATATTGTATTAACTTTTTTAAAAGAACACTTAAATAAAAAGATTTTAAACAAAAGTTTTATATTTATTTAAAAAAATACTTATAGATTAACCATTAACTATCTTTTTTGGCGGTCGATTAATCGAAACCGTTTACTCTTAAGATTAGATTAATTAACTTTAAAAAAAACTATTATATCGATTAATGGTTACGGTTATGATTAATTTTGTACATCCCTAATTAAAATTACTTTTACAAAACTTAACCGACTGAACGTGTTCATCACCAACGTGACTTGTTCATTCAACTAAAAAATTTCATTCTAAAAATGAATCATTTTTATGACGACAATTAGGTAAAAAGACGAGTTAGAAAATGACAGAAAACAACGTACCAAACAGCTGACATCAACTAAAACTAAAACTAAAACCGTGGTGATTCCTTTTTCTTTTATGGAGTTCGAGTCATTCTGGGGATATCGTTATTGCCTTTGCCTTTTCGGTTGGACAGGGATGGACCGAGGTAATTGGAGGAGACTATTGTCCTTTTAAAAATTTAAAATTCGTGTATAATTTTAAATTTTTTTTTAAAATTTTTATTATTTTCTATTAAATATTTATTTTTAATTTTTAAAATTTTATAAGTTTATCCCCAGAGCTTTATAGAGTCGTCTTCTAACACAAAGTTCCGCCTTCATCTCTGGGCGGGTAGGGAAAGGGATAACGCCCACTCATGTGTCGTGCCTGGTGGGGTTGAATATATTACATATGAAGTCATCAACTACGACATTAATTTGTTTGTTCAACGAGCTCTTTCCATTTTGTTTCTGTCTTGTTGCCCAGATTGATAATGACAAATCGCTATTAGGGTTGCAAGGGCTGATCAAACAAAGTTTCCATATACTTCAGTATCAGATTTGACTGTTTCCAACCCTGCGAAAATGTAAAGGAAATCAAAAGTAGTAACTCAGGATTATCTACCTTTACTGCATTGGTGCTCGTCCCTCTCAATAGTCGGCTATTAGAATTAGTAACTCAGGATTATATACACAAGCAGAATAAAAAATAAAAAAACATCATCAATAAATTTTGATATACTAATTTTAAGTAATATAAAATTAAATTCTTTTATACACTTTATCACTAAGACAATGAATATTTTACGATATTAAAATAAATAAAACAAATTATAATTTAAAATTCTGCATGGCCAAATTTAATAAAAAATGAATCTAGGAGTGGGCTGCAGGGGCCAAATCCTGTCAACCTCATGTAGCTTCGCTCTAGCATACAAGTTCAAAATTATTATGGTTGTGCTATACGCAATTCTAAGGGATGTGCATAAAAGTTAATAAATTTTTATAATTAATGTTTATTTTCTTTTTCAAAAGAATCTAGTAAAATATTTAAATATATAATTAATTGTAAATTTAATTAATATTTAACAAAAAGTCGAACCTATTAATATAAGTTTATGATTTGAGCTTTGAAGTTTAGAGTTTAAGATTTAGGTTATTGTGATTTTAGGGTTTAGAGGTTTGGGGTATAAGGTTTAGAGTATTAATTAAATTTCAACAAACCAACTAAATTAATGAGTTTAATTTTTTATTGAGTATTAATTACATATGCAAATAATTATATATTAAATATTATACTAGATTCTTTTTTAGTGGCGTTAAAGTGATTACAATGCAGTATCTGTTTATACATATTTTAACCCTTTAACAATGTACGCACAACTTACAGACAAAGTGATTTAAACTCGGGTCTCTTACAATGAACATCATCATTTTTTCTACTGGGACCACTTGTTGGGTACATATTCTACTGGATTTCATTGAAAAACTAAATAAACATTAATTATAAGGATTTGCTAGTTTTTATGCACAACGCTCAGAATGCATATAACAAAACATAATTATTATTTCATTAAAAAAAATCAGTTGGTATAATTATCATCGTACATTCAGAAAAATATTTCAAATGTATGTGATTTATGAAAAGATAAGATCAATATAATTCAAATATGGTATAAAACAATTTCAGAACTATTAACAAGTGTAAGGTCCGAATTTTACCGAGTACTCATATATATTATATTGTCAGTATAAATAAAACTAAAAAAATACATCAATAGCCCATATATAATAAGTGTACATTTACACAATATTTAAATACAAAGCCCGTTTTACAAAGGCCCAATTTACAATTCTTAACAGCTCTTATACAGCTCATTCGGGTAAGAAACAACCAAACAAAATTAATTATGTCTTTTTTCTTCTCAAAGTTGTACCAAAAGGACACGTGTCAGTTATCCATTGGTCCCTAAGCTTTCACTTGAATCTGTGTTTCTTCAGATCTAGCTGGCATATGCTAACGTCAGTGAGTTTGACTCCTTATAGGTACCAAGAGAGAGTGTGTTAGATCAATCATTAACTACCATTAATACTTACAATCAACAATAATAATAAATATAATAAAGATGAGAGAAAAATTATATTGGTAGCCGAACCGTCGCTAGGAGAACCGATCGGTCATTGGAGCCGCTGCCAGAAGAGAGGAAGAGTCACCGGAAAATCGGTAATTCTTTTTTTTTTTGAACCTCATTTCAAATCTTCAAAATGACAAATAAACATGTCAGCTTTAAAATAAATAAAAGAGGATTAAAAGGTTCGGTTTTTCAAGTGGAAAATTTATTGATTGACGATATTTTTTTTGCAGGTTTAATTTTTCAAGTGGAAAATTTAATAATTGAAGATATTTTTTTTACAGGTTTAATTTTTTTTAGAGGAAGAAGAGTTTCTAATAAAAAGAGTTCATCAAACAAAGAATCTAGAGCTCCTGCTAAGAAGACTTTGTCAAGCAAAGAATCTAGAGCTTCTGATAAGAATAGTTCGTCAAGCAAAAAATATAAAGTTCCTAATGAGAAGAGCTCGTCCAACAAAGACAATTCCTAGTGAGAAGAGTTTGCCCAGCAAAGACAGATTTCCTAATAAGAGGAGTTCGCCCAGCGAACAATCTAGAGTTCCAAATAAGAAGATCTCGCTTGTTCAACACCTTTACAGAAAGGTGGATCAATATTTAAGAAGAATGAAGAGTATGTTATGCTCAAGGCTTCGCAACATTTCAGAAGAATGGATAGTTTAACTTTTTTAGACTTCATCAACATTCCCAATAGTGCACGAGTATCAACTTTTTTTGCAGAGAAAAATGAATCTACGTTACAAAAAAACTTGTTTGTTCAACGCCTTTGCAGAGAGATAGATCAGCATTTCCCGAAAAGATTTAAGAAGGGTTCGTTTGTTCGACACCTTTACAGAGTGGTGGATCAACACTTTCAACAGTGGATGAGGGTCGACTTTTTGTAGAGAAAAGTGAATCAACATTTTTTCCGAAGAACTAGTTCAGACTTCAATTTAGCCTCGACAGAAAGATTGGAAAGTTCATAATAAGAAGAACTAGTTCAAGCTCTCTAAGAAGAAATGAGTGAAAGTTCGAACTTGAAGCTCAGATGACAGCCAGATGGTGCAGACAAATTCGTGTCTTTTCAGTCTTTGTCCAATTCCTATTCCACATCAATGAACAAAGAGGGGCAGCTGTATGACCTGAATTTTATCCAGATACTCATATATATTATATTGTTACTATAAATAAAACCAAAAATACATCAATAGTCCATATATAATAAATGTACATTTACACAATATTCAAATACAAAACTCGTTTTACAAAGGCTCAATTTACAATTCTTAACAGCTCTTATACAACTCATTCGTATAGGAAACAATCTAACAAAATCAATTGTCTTTTCCCTGCTCAAAATTGTATCCATAAGGACACGTGTCAGTTGCCCATTGGTCCCTGAGCTTTCACTGGGTTCTGTGTTTCTTCAGATCTAGCTGGCATACGCTGACGTCAGCGAGTTTGACTCCCTATAAGTACCAAGAGAGAGAGTATTAGATCAATCATTAACTACCATTAATACCTACCATCAATAATAATAATAAATATAATAAAGATGAGAGAGAGAACTTACATTGGTAGCCGAACTGCCACCGAGAGAACTGATTAGTCACCGGAGCCGCTGCCAGAAAAGGGGAAGAGTCATCGGAAATCGGTAATCCCTTTATTCGAACCTCATTTCAAATATGCAAAATGAAAAATAAACATGTCAATTTTAAAATAAATAATAGAGGATTAAAAGGTCTTTTTCGAGTTTTTTTTACCTTTCTGAATCATATACATGGCGGCCGGAGGTGAAGGATTTCGATTTTGGGAAGTTTAGATTCATATCGGGTGAAGTTAGGGAGGATTCTTTCAAATCCGGGTTAGATTAGGTTGCGTTTTGGGGAAGAAAAGGGTTGATTCTCTCGAATTGGGGTAGATCCATTGATTTAAGGTAGAAAAGCGAAAATTTTAAGGGTTTAGGTTTTGAACCGCGGCGGCCGATGATCACCTTGTGGCAACCGGTGAATATTGAAAGGGTGACCGGAGATGTTTAGGGAAGATCGGTGCGGTGGCCGGAGGATTTACGGCGACGGCCGAAGCTTGAGATGCGGTGGTGATGATCGAAGTTCATGGGTTCATTATGAACACATGAAAAACACCCAAAGAATCTTGGTTTTGATCCATTTGGGTCCTTATTTTCTGGGAAATGTTGTTTTTAGAGAGATGTGGAGAGAATTGAGAGTGCCGAGAGAGGAGAGAGAGAGCATATTTGAAAAATGAAAAAAGAGAGCTGAATTTTTAACCGGTTTGGGCTTAAATATCAAACACGTGTACCGAATCTGACCCGGATAGTAGATCCATGCTTAGCTTTTATGGGTCTTATACTTGGGCTATTCAATTTGCGTCCTTTGTAATTCAATCACCATTTTCCTTAATTGAAATGCTAGTTTTAATTCTTTCAATTCAGTCCTTTAATTTATTTGTTTTAATTTAATTTTAATTGTATTAATTTATTTGATTGAATACATGTTTTAAAATTAAGCATATAGTATATTTGCTAGATCATATAATACACTTAAATATAATTGTTTAGAGCCTTAGTCTTAGGTTCTTAATTAAGATTTAGTTAATTAATTTAGAAGATTATTGTAGCAATTTAATGTATGTTAAGTGGAAATTTTGAGGCTCAAATTTGGATGGTGCTCCACTTGATTGCAATGAGGTGTTATCTCAACATCGGCCTTAAAGAGGTACACTTAATATTCATTACAACATAGAATTAATAAATAACCTAGTTAGTTTAATTAGAGCTTGGATTAGGATTATTACTTTAAATAATTAGAATTACATTTAATTAGTGAATATTATATGGAATTTAGGGGTTCTCAGATGGATTATATTCAAGCAATTGGTACTGTCTCGTAGAAACCTTTAAATTTAATAATATTCATAGTCTAAAACAACTCAATTCATTAGTCTTTTAAGTTAGAACTTAAAATAAACAAGACAATAATGAGTCATGCATTAAAACCTTTTATCTTGAAAATATTTTTTTTTGAATATGAATAGGGGTGGTTCGTAACAGGGCGCTTTTAATCTCATATTCGATTAAAAATATATTTTCTTATATAAGGATATCTCTATTTGGAATTTAAATCCAGTTAATAATTAAGGGTTAAATTAAATTCGAATTATTATTCTCAAAATGCCACCTAAAATTAAAAGGTACCGATAACGGGCGTTTGTGGGGTGCTAATCATTCCTCGCACGTAACCGACTCCCGAACCCAAATTTTAAAGAACGAATCTCTGGTTGTTTTTATGGTGTCTGGTCTACCTCGAAGTGATCGGTGGCGACTCCAAAATATTTTCGAGATTAAATAAAGGAAAAATTCAATTTAACATGAAAAACCTAATTTTTTAAGATTAAATAAATAAAAGGTAAAACTCAAAATTTTAAAGATTAATCATCGAGCTATTTTCACATTCGATTCCAAATTTTTCTTGGTCTTTGAAAGGAACAAATCGATTTCCCTCTGTGAACTGTGTGGCTGAAAGTTAGAAAATGACCTTTGAAATACAATAACAATACTGATAAACAAAACACTGATTAAATAAAGGAACAAGTAATGAAGGTTTTAGAGCCTATGAGACGAGATGAATTAATCAAACTCTTATATTATATTCTAAAATATAGACACTTAGATTTAAGGGAAGGTTTAAATTCAATAGAATTGTCCTGCCCTTTATTTTTGTACCTATAAGTGTCCCTCCAATCTTCAACGGACACGTGAATTAAATAATAGCTATACCCTATATCATTTGTTTTAGAGTCAATTTTTCAAGAAAATCAAGAAAGCAGGTGAATGTTAGACAATGAAATTGTTTTGGTGGTTAAACCTGCTGGCCTTACAGTTAGCGTCCGTTAGAGTTGTTGAAATTGTTATTGGATTAGTTTTAGTTCATTGGTTATAAATGCATAGTTTAATCGAGCTTAAGTTCTTTCAACCAAATATTGTGATTCAAATCTTAATTAGTAAAATCAGATTCCATATTTCTTCTATGTTTCATTTTGTTCTTTCGTATTTCACCATTCCCTTATCTTTCTGTTTAGATTTCGGCCTTTAGTGTATATTGCACTATCATTGCAATATGTTGATGTTGATTTTGTGCGACACCATACAAGGAGGTGAAGATGGTATTTGAAAGAAGGTTTGAGGGCGGAGACTGGTGGTTCACTTGTCGTGGGACGAGCTGAGAGTCACAAAGGACCATGGTTGGTCTTGAGTCAAGCGGTTCACCCCTAGTTGAATTGGGGTCGAGAGCCGCAAATAGTGTAGAACCAGTGGCTTGAGCCATATGGACAGAGAGGAAGTGATTTATGTAGAATGGGCGTGATAGCCTAGTAGAGAGTTGGAGAATCGTCCCCTTTGTCTTCGATATTGGGGGTATTACATTTCCTTAGAGCTGTAGATGGAGTGATGGTTGATGAGACTGTGCTAGGCCTAGTGATGAGCTGACAGATAGATGCTCAACTGTAAGGAAGCGAGCTCAGTCGAACTTGATGGTTGTCGAGGTGTAGAAGGTGTCTGGAGAGATGAGGCTGGGTGGTTCACCCGTTCTGATATGGGCAGAGAGCCACTAATGGTGGTCGGCATAATGGACTCGGTGCCGGTGTAGGTGAAGAAATTAACTCCAGAGTAGATGCCGACAATGTTGACTTGCCAGACAGCTCGGTAGGAAATAAAACTCTGTTGACGGTGGTGAGTCGAAAATCGATTTGTTCACTCTAGCTGGACTGACACAAGTTTGTGAAGTAATATCGTCGTCAGTGGTCGTAGCTGTAAGATCAAACTTCCCCACGCCGTTAGACGCCTATGTACTAGATGAGTCTTTCACCTTTACTAACAGGAAAAACCAGGCACACTACGCGGGTTTGGTGATGAATCGGTCATCTTGGGATGGTTGTCTTTGAGGAAGCATCTCGAGTGATTCTTTTGGTCAGGAAGATCTCCACGCTCACCGCACCGATTGTTGATGTCGATTTTGGGTGACACCAAACAAGGAGGTGAATATGGTTGTTGAATGAAGGTTTGAGGGCGAAGACGAGTGGTTCACCTATCGTGGGACGATCTGAGAGCCACAAAGGACCAAGGTTGGTCGTTGAGTCAGGCGGTTCACCCTTGATTGACTTGGGGTTGAGAGCAGCAAATAGTGTATAATCGGTGGTCGGAGCCATATGGAGAGATAGAGTGTGTGTGGTTTATGTAGAATGGGCGAGATAACTTTGTAGAGAGTTGGAGAATTGTTCATTTTGTCTTCGGTCTTGAGGGTATTTATATTTTTTTGGAACTGTAGATGGAGTGATGGTTGATGAGATCATGTTAGGCCTACTGATGGCTAGTGATGGGCTGGCAGATGGTAGCTCGGCTGTCAGGCAGCAAGCTCAGTCAGACTTGATGGTTGTTGAGGTGTAGAAGGCGTCCGGAGAAAAAGCTTCATGCTCCGTGATGGTTGGTGCGTGGTGCGGAGATGTGGCTATGTGGCTCACTCATTCTGATGTAGGCAGAGAGCCACTAATGGTGGTCGGTATGATGGTGCCATGGTTGTGCCAAGACTGATGATGAGAGCTCTGGACCACCCGAGAGAGGGTGTCCATTTTTTAGCTTGTTTGGTCCTTTTAAAGGGGAAATATTGTTTAGGAAACTCCTTCCTTAGGAAGTTGTTTTTTTGGGAGGATTCATAAGCCAACGATGAATTGTGGGGCTCAATTTGATGGGTATAACATAATACATACATTGTATTCATTAGAATTAAGTTATATGGATGAATAACCCAATAGAACAGAATTTTAACTCAGATATACAAATCTTACCCAACACTATTGTACGATATAGACAATCCCTCCAACACTACAGTGACATAAGTCCGACCAATCAATAACATACCTCTAACAAGACCAAAACGAAGTCTATACACAATCTTGTACATGAGCTCAATGAACTCTATTGTATATCAATTATATTTGTCACAAACTAAATGTACACGAGAATAATTCAATTCATTAAATATTAACATCGTTATCATAACACACATCATTTCCATATAATATTTGCATAACACAAATAAGCTCGAAGCTCGATTTTAGTGTTGTACATACCTTAGACTTCATTATCGTGTGGTTTTCAGAACATAACATTGTGAGCTTAGCTCCAATTAATTTATTACTCATGTCATATATATAATCACATATATTTCAATTATCGTTTATCATAAATCAATAAAACATATCATGTTCATCATATTATATAATTTGTTCAATATGTTCAATATATCAAACATTTACCAATTCCTTATAAGACATTATTATCATCCAATTTGTTTTATGTGAGCCAAATGTACATTCACCATATAATGATTTCTGTTAATAATGGCTTGAAACGTAGGGGCTTCAAAGCTATTTAATTTGGAATTAATTGAAGCCATAAGCTTGATATTAAATGGGCATGGGATAATTGTCTTTTGGTCTCATAACTTTTAGGCTATTTATAGGAATGGTCCTTAGAGCTCAACTATAAATATGAATGAACTTTTTCATTTTATCGTATCCCAAATCTCAAACCATCTCTCCCATTTATAATATTTGGGAATTCTTGAATTCCATTTGTTTGCACCATTTTGGTAATAGTGAAGTTATCATCCGATGGTGGTGCCCGAGGAGTACACGACATTTTGTCGAACCTCATAAATTCTGTGTGTTCTCTCCATTATTTATTTTGGTTGTTCAATATTGGGTTTTTCCATTGTATTACAATATTCAATAGTGTGACGGGTTTGTCCATTGTGCAAATTTCGGTAATTTTAATCTTGACATTTTAGCTCAAATTTAAAGTTATGTTCGTATGGGAAATAAACCAGTTTCCCCAACAATTTGTATTAGAGCTTCGATGAAGGTTATCTTGGTTGCTGCAAAGTAGTGTGGTATTGTGACATTACATGTCTAGGAAAGTTCTGGCTAGGAAAGACTTGGTATTTGAGTGATCTGTTTGATCCACCTCTCTTTCCGGGGAACTTACCCAGTGCATTATTCATAGTATCCAATTTGTTCTATTGAATATTATTTTTTGCCATGGATGGGCCAGATGGGGCATCGAGCTCATCCTCTGTACCGGTAAGGAGGATAATGTCAAATGCAAGCTTTTCAGCGGTTTTGTTCGATGGATTTGGTCATTTTGGTGTGTGGCAAGGCGGTGTGCTAGATGCTTTATTTCAACAAGGTCTAGACATTGCCATTGAGGAAGAAAAACCCGTAGATATAATGGAGAAAGATTGGAAAACAATCAACCGTATGGCATGCAGTACGATTCGATCTTGTTTTTTCAAGGAGCAGAAGTATGGCTACAAGAATGAGACTTCTGCATGCTAGTTGTGGAAAGCATTGGAGGAAAAGTTCCTAAAGAAAAAAAATCTCAAAATAGCCTCTACATGAAGAAAAGATAGTGTAGATTTGATTATCAACTAGGCATCAATATGAATGAACACAACACTGCCTTTAATGAGTTAGTGTTAGACTTATTGGGCATGGATGAAACTTTCAAACATGAGGATTTGGCTTTAATGTTGTTTTCATCACTTCTAGATGAATTTGAGAACCTGGAAACAACGTTACTTCATGGAAAGGATGAAGTATCCTTTAAAGATGTAACTGCTACTTTGTATAGTTACGAGCTCATTAAAAAAACCAAGATGGAGAGCAAGTATAATATAGTAGAGGCCATGATGGCAAGAGATCACTTGAAAAGCTAAAAGTCAAAATGAAGAGGGAGATCAAATTCAAAGTCAAGACTTGGGAAAGATGGATGTGTCTTTTGTCATGAGAAAGACCATTGGAAAAAAGATTGGCCGAAGCTGAAGAAGAAAAAAAACTGCTCCAGATGCATGTGTTGCAGAGCATGATACTAGTGAATCTGAAATATCATTGGTTGCTTCACCATTAGCATTCCATTTAGATGAGTGGATATTGGATTCGGGTTGCATTTATCATATATCCCATAATTAGGAGTGGTTCTCTGATTTAGTAGAACTAAATGGATGAGTTATTTATATAGGCAATGACAATGCGTATAAAACTGTTGGGATAGGTTCAATTCTTGAATAATCAAAATGGATCAACTAGATTTTTAAGTTATGTTCGATATTGCCCAGTTAGAAGTAGAATCTCATCTCGTTGGGAGCCTTGGAATCTAAAGGCTTAATCTTCACTATGAGAGATGGAGTTTTAAAACTCACATATGATGCATTGGTAATAATGAAAGGCATTCAAAAAAATAATTTGAATTACTACCAAGGTAGTACAGTTATTGGAGCAGTAGCAGCAGCTTCTGAGGGAGACATGTCAGATTCAACCTTGTTGTGGCATATGCGATTGGGACACTTCGGTGAAAAATTCTTGCAAATTCTGGCAAAATAGGGATTTTTGAAAGGTGTAAAGGCTTGCAAGTTAAAGTTTTGCAAGCATTGTGTTCTGTGAAAGTAGAAGAAAGTGAAATTCGGCACCGTTATCCATAATAAGAAAGGTATTTTGGATTATGTTCACTCATATGTGTGGGCTCCTTCCAAAACAGATTCGTTAAGAGGAAAACACTATTTTGTAACTTTTTTTGATAATTTTCTAGATGAGTTTAGATGTATACAATGAAGTCTAAAGATGAAGTGCTCAAAATTTTCCTAGAGTGTAAAAATAAGATCAAGAACCAGACTGACAGAAAGATCAAATGGCTTAGGACGAATAATTGAGGGGAATATAGAAATGATCCGCTCTTTAACGTTTGCCAGGAACATGATATTGTTCGATACTTTACTGCGAGACATATAACATAACAAAATGGGTGGCAGAGAGTATGAATCGAACACTACTTGAGAAAGTTCGATGTATGTTGTCCAATGCTGGGTTGGGCAAACCATTTTTGGGGCTGAGGCTGTGACATATGCTGGACATTTCATTAAACGTCTATCATCATTGACAATTGGAGAAAAAATGTTAGAGGTATGGTCTAGAAAACCTACTACAGATTAGATTCCTTACATGTATTTGGATCCACGACGTACTATCACGGGAAGGAGTCAAAGCTTGATCTTAGTGAAAAAAAGTTCCCTTTATGGGGGATCGCCCATGGAGTGAAGGAATTTTGTCTTTGGTGCTTAGAAACAAAAAATATAATTTGTAGCAGAGATGTTACCTTTGATGAACCTGTCATGTTGAAGAAGGTAACATGTCACACCCTGAAAACTGGTCTAGTCGGGATTAGGTTCTAGTGATCAAATATTTTGTACCGGTTACGTAATTTGCTCGATCTTGTACCTAGTTTGAAGCAATAAAAGTTATTCGGGCTAACTGTAAAAGTCTATCGTTATTAATAAAATAAAAAAATGAAATAATGATGATGTTGAGTGGGGGACCCACGGCTAATTCCTTCAATTTGAAGGAAATGGCCGTGAATTCCTCACGTTTGGAGGATGATGCGGCAAGGTGGCAATGTGTCCACCACATGGGAAAATCCTAAGGGCCATGCCCTTTAAAGCATGCCACCACTCTAACATATGTGGAGATTGGAGAGAAAAGTGAAGGAGCCGGCTATTGTATATAAATTGGGGAGAGAGTATGTTGCACAGAAGACACGGCAAAAAGTGAGGAACAATCGATTCAGTGATAGGGTTGGTAAGCTTGAGTTTTTCCAATTCGACAAATTTGAATCCTCGCTATCGATTGGAGGTTGATAAAGAACAACCGTCATCTCTTCCGAAAGCCAAGGATAAAGGCGCTGTTATTCGAGAGTTTTAAAAACATCGGGTTGTCGAGGTGAGTGTAGTTGTATCAAGGGATAGGCTCGGTGCCATCCCATTGCACTATTTTATGATTTCGTTTGTACTTGTTTAAGGGCTTATGAAGAGCAATCTTGTTGAGTTCGAGTGGCAAATTCGGTAAGTACCTGCATTGCTTTGATATGTGCAAATATGACTATGATATACTATACGTATGTGATATATGAAAACAATATGAAATGTAAAATGATATGAAGCTAAGGCTCATTTTGATATTTGATATTATATGACTTGAAAAATATAGACTACGTGAACTTGTGTAATTATGGACATTGGATACAATTGGAATGCCATAGGATTATTGAGCTCGGTTAAGTAAAGGGGGACTACGGTCCAGGACTACGACCTATATGTGGGGGAAATAAGGTCGGCTGTGTAAGAGATATATCTCCAGAGTTACGGCTCAAGGGCTACAGGCCCACTATCCGTTATATGTATTGATGTACACGGGAATCCATGTATCCAATGGTACCTAATGTGATAGGTGTCTATAAATTGTGTTATGACAATATGAATTATGACATGAATATGTGAATTGTAATATGTGAATATGAAAGCATGAGAATAGGTGTAATAGGCATGAATTGTGTATAGTGTAATATGAATACTTGTATATTGGAACATCATGCCATTCATATTATTGATCATTTATTGTAATTGTTATAACTACCTCACTAGGCTATGTAAGTCTAACATGTGTATCTCATGCATTTTTAGGACCTGAAGCAATTCCGAGCCTTGATCGTGTTGTTGCGGTTGCAAGTCACGTTCCTGCCATATATGTATGTTATCTTTTGCTATAAACTCCTAGTAAGGTGGCATATGGTCCAACTTATTTTGTATAAGCCTTTCTATGATTGTATGATGACTTGGTAATATGGTTTGTTGTATGCTTAGATTTGGATAGGTTAAAATGGTTAAAAAGTGTCTAAAATGAGCCTAAGGTGAAAACTTGGTAAATGGATTCCGAACGCCCTAAATTTGACGTACCAATAGGAACATGGTTTATAAGTGTACTGGTAAAATTTGGTAAATTTAGTTAAGTCACAGAACTGATTTTTCGTAAAAAGTCTCAATTTGGTTTAATTAACTTGGTAAATCGATAGGTTAGAATGAAACCTTTAGATAAATAATTGGAGAGTTTAATTTCAATTGGTAATATGAAATCAGATTAAAATCAATAACTGGTAAAAATTTACAATTTAGTCCCTAAGGTTAAGAAAAGTTTAGAATTGACCCTAACTTCGATTAAGTTTAGTAACCAACAAAGTGAATAAGTCTTAAGAATAATTAATTTGATACTTAGATTAGGCTTTGAACTCGGCATCCTTTTTTGAACCTCGATTAGTCTTCCAATAACACTATCTGACCCGGATCTCTACCAGACCGGGAAGGGGGTGTTACAAATGTGGTATCAGAGCCTAGGTTTAGTCGATTCTAGGACTAACCAGGCATCCGTTATGAGTCTGTATTTGCATATGCCAATTAGGAGTTATTTGAATATGTATTATGTGACTTGCAACTTACACGATTTAATCATTCTATGTAATTAGACCTAAAATGTATGCTTCTACCGATCGAATGGTAGTGAACGAACCCAATCCTGGCTCTTCCTCCACTTAGGGGGATAACCTGAGACTTGAAATCTAGCCTGAGCGTGCAGGGCAAAACGATTTTCCTCCTCCTCCTCCGCCTATGCCACCTGCTCAGCAGGAATATCTAATTTCCATGGCGGACTTGATTAAGCAAGTGGTGGTGTCCCTACGTCAGGAACCACATTATTTGCCTGCTGAAACCTCTCTGCGTGCTTCGAGAGCTCCTATTGACAAACTCAAGCAGTATCCTGTGTATACGTTCACTGGCCAGGACCTGGTAACCCCGAGATCGCAGAATACTGGATGGAGAACACTCTGAAAGTGCTGAACAAACAAATGAAGTGTCCCGAGGAGCATAAAATTAGATGTGCCATGGCCTTGATAGTTGAAGAGGCCCAAAGCTGGTGGGATACGGTAACCCTCACTGTTCCTAAACATCGTGTCACGTAAGACTTCTTTCGTCAGGAGTTCTGTAAGAAGTACATCAACGAGCACTACATTGCAGAAAGACACAAGAAATTCCTCCATCTGAGGCAAGGGGGAAGAGCAGTGGAGCAGTACATCTACGATTTCTGTAAGTATACAAGATATGGCACCGAAATCATCTGTACCGAGAAGGAAAAATGCAGAATGTTTATAGACGGCCTTTGTGATGAACTTCGTTCTCTCTTTGTTGCTCTGGAGATCGAAGACTTTCAGACCCTTGTCAATCGGGCCATCGCAACTGAAGCTTCACAAAGAGCCTCCAAGAGGAGAAAGGGGAACCAAACTCGACCTGATAAGAGGTTTCGATATGATTCCAAGTCACCCACGTCCAGAAGAAAGGAAGACAATGGAACCAAAAGTCTGCTACCTACCAACAATTGCCTCGATGTGGTATGCACCTCAGTCTCAGCCTGTCGGAACAACCGCTACCCGCACAGCTTCAATGGATAGCACGGGCGGTTCCACAAAGGGTTCCCAGATTCCCTTATGCAACTTCTACTAGAAGAGGCACTCGGGGCAGTGCCGTATGCAATCCGTTTCTTGTTACCTTTGTGGAGAGTCTGGCCACTTCATCCATCAGCGCCCACAGAATCCCCAGGCTCCTACATCTATAGCTTTTTGGAACAATCCTAATAAGAGGAGAAGAGCAATGCTAGTGCCGTCTGAATCCGCAGGTAGACCCTGCAACAACAATACACCTCCAACTGGCCGTGACTTACAGACTTCAGCCCAAATGTACCACGTTTGAGGTCACGAGCAAGCGGATGATCCCGATGTGATTGCAGGTATGGTGGAGTTATGTTATGAACTTGTTTATGATTTGATAGATACATGCTCCACACATTCCTTTATTAGTGAACCCTTGATTGAAAAGCATGCTCTATAATGTGAACATGTTGCTTCCGAGATAGTTGTTTCCAATCCTTTAGGGGATAGTGTGACCATTCGAATGATCTGTAAATCATGCCCTTTAAAGATCTGATGGATCCCATTTTCTGCCGATTTGATGGCTTTGTCTTTCCATGAGTTTAATCTTATCCTTGGCCTTGATTGGCTAGCTGAACACCAAGCTTGGGTAGATTGTTCAAAGAAGAAATTGTACCTCCGTGGACTCGGTAAGGAGAGCATAACCTTGATGAAGCCTGAACCCGAGCCTAAAAAGAGCCTCGTCTATGCCATGAAGTCTAAGAAGGATTTGAAGCTCGAAGATGTATCAATTGTGAAGGAATTTCCTGATGAACTTCAGGGACCCATTTCCACATGTGAAGTAGAATTCGAGATAGAAGTGCAACATGAAACTACTCCAATCTCTATTACTCTATACAAAGTGGCTCTGGTAGAGTTAAAGGAACTAAAAGTTCAAATCCAAGACCTCCAAGATAAGGGATTCATTCGACCGAGTTCCCCACCTTGGGGAGCACCGATTTTGTTCGTCAAGAAGAAATATGGATCAATGCGTCTATGCATTGATTATCGTCAATTGAATAAAGTGACGATCAAGAACAAGCACCTACTTTCGAGGATCGTTGACCTCTTTGATCAGATAAATGATGCTTTTGTCTTCTCCAAGACAGATCTTCGATCCGAATACTACCAAATGCTGGTAAAGGAGTCTAACGTTCCAAAGACTACCTTCCAGACTAGATATGGTCACTATGAATTTTTGGTGATGCCTTTTGGGCTCACGAATGCACCTTGTAGCCTTTATGGATATGATGAATTGTGTATTTCGGCCCTATCTAGATAAGTTCATGGTTGTCTTTATAGACGACATTCTGATATATTCCAAAGACTCTGTTTCTCATGAAGAACATCTCCGGATTGTGCTTCAGACTCTCTGGGAGAAACAACTCTATGCTAAGTTCAGTAAATGTGAATTTTGGTTATCCAAAGTATCATTTCTTGGTCATGTGATCTCTTCGGCGGGAATTCAAGTGGACCCAAAGAAGATCCAAGCAATTCTTGATTGGATTTCTCCAAAAAATATGGGAGAAGTTTGTAGTTTTCTGGGCCTTGTAGGCTACTACCGTAGATTCGTTAAGGGATTCTCTTTGATTGCTATACCCTTGACGAAGCTCCTTCGTAAAGACACTCATTTTGTGTGGACTGTTGATCAACAACAGAGTTTTGATCAGCTCAAGCAAGTCCTTACTCATGCTCTTGTCTTGGTGCAACTCGAGTTAGGCAAAGACTTCATAGTGTACAGTGATGCATCCCACCTGAGATTAGGTTGTGTTATGATGCAAGAGGCTAAAGTTAGAGCTTATGCCTCACTTCAACTCAAGCCTCATGAGTTGAACTATCTGACTCATGATCTAGAACTCGCCGCAGTTGTGTTTACTTTGAAAATTTGGCGGCATTATCTCTATGGTGAGAAGGGTTACCTATACACTGATCATAAAAGCCTGAAGTACCTCATGACCCAAAAAGAGTTAAATCTTTGTCAGCGCCGATGGATGGAATTATTGAAAGATTATGATCTAGTTATTGACTACCATCCTGTAAAGCCAATGTGGTGGTTGATGCTCTTAGCTGGAAACCCACTTCTTTATTGAAATGCTCGAATGCTCACTTCCGGCTCAAGAAGCATGGTAAATTGCTAGCCGAGTTAAGAGTTCATTTGACCATTGTATCTCGAATCAGAGCACTCCAAGAAACCGATGAGGAGTTGCAACCTATCATTGCTAAGATCAAAGATAATCCAGATCCTGATTTTGCTATAAATTCTGAAGGCTTATTGTGTTTCCGTAACCGCATCTGTGTTCCCGATGATGAAGATCTTCAGAATCAAATCCTAAGTGAAGCTCATTCTAGTCCATTCTCTGTTCATCTAAGAACTATTAAGATGTATAAAGATCTGAAGGAGATCTATTGGTGGTTTGGTATGTAGAACGAGATCACGGACTATGTGGCAAGGTGTTTTACCTGCCAACGAGTCAAAGCTGAGCACAAGGTACCTACTTGTCTTCTGCAGGCTATTGAACTGCCACAATGAAATGGGAATGCATCATGATGGATTTTGTGAGTGGCCTACCTATAACTCTGAAAAAGAATGATACTATTTGGGTCATTATGGACCGATTCACCAAGTCAGCTCATTTTTTTCCGGTGAGAATAGATTTTTGTCTACCTAAGCTCACAGAACTTTACATCTATGAAGTCATTCTTTTTCATGGAATTCTGATATCTATTATCTCCGATTGTGATCTACAATTTGTATCTCAGTCTTGGAGAACCTTACAAGAGGCTTTGGGATCTAAGGTGCACCTAAGCATTGCTTTCCATCCTTAAACCGATGACCAATCTGAAAAGGTTATTCAGATCCTAGAGATATGCTTCGAGCAAGTGTCATTGACTTTGGGAATACGTGAGAGAAATCCTTACCCTTGGTCGAGTTTGCTTACAACAATAGTTACCAGGCTTCAATTCAAATGGCTTCGTATGAAGCTTTCTATGGAAGGAGGTTTAGAACTCCTCTTTGTTGGACTGAACTCGGTGAAGGCAAGATGCTAGGTCCTGACTTACATCGAGAAACTGAAGAAAGGACAACCATTATCCGTGATCAGCTTAAGGCTGCATTTGATCAACACAAGTCCTATGTCGATCTGGGCAGGAGAGATATTCAGTACGAGGTTGGTGAGAAAGCCTTCCTCAATGTATCTCCATGGAAGAAGATTTTTCGTTTCGAAAAGAAAAGAAAGCTAAGCCCTCGCTTTATTGGTCTATTCGAGGTGATTGAAAAGGTTGGACCTGTTGCCTACCGATTAGCTCTCCCCGAGGAGTTAAGTCGAATTCACAATGTCTTCCATGTATCTATGCTACGTAAGTACCGTTCAGATCCTTCCTATGTGATTGAACCGGAATCTATGAAAATCCAATCCAACCTGACATACGAGGAAGAACCTGTTCAAATCCTCACACGAGAAGTTAAACGGCTTCGTAACAAGTCTGTGCCCTTAGTCAAGGTTTTGTGGAGAAGCCACTTTATTGAAGGGGCAACGTAGGAGCCCGATGAGACTATGCAGAAACAATATCCTCATTTGTTCGCCTGAAATAAAAATTCGAGGATAAATTTTCTTAAAGGGGAAAGTTGTCACACCCTAAAAACCAGTCTAGTCAGGATTAGGTTCCGGTGATCGAATATTTTGTATTGGTTACGTAATTTACTCGATTTTGTACCTAGTTTGAAGCAATTAAGGTTATTAGGGCTAACTATAACAGTCTATCGTTATTAATAAAATAAAAATAAAATGATGATGACATTGGGGGACCCACGGCTAATTTCTTCAATTTAAAGGAAATGGCCGTGAATTCCCCACGTTTGGGGGATGATGCGACAAGGTGGCAATGTGTCCACCTCGTGGGCAAAGCCTAAGGGCCATGGCCTTTAAAGCATGCCACCACTCTAACATACATGGAGATTGGAGAGAAAAATGAAGGAGCCGGCTATTGCATATGAATTGGGGAGAGAGTGTGTTGCGCAGAAGACATGACAACAAGTGAGGAACAATCGATTCAGTGATAGGGTTGGTAAGCTTGAGTTTTTCTGGTTTGACAAATTCGAATCCTCGCTACCGATTGGAGGTTAATAAAGAACAACCACCATCTCTTCTGAAAGCCAATGATAAAGGCGCTATTATCCGAGAGTCTTAAAAACATCGGGTTGTCGAGGTGAGTGTAGTTGTGTTAAGGGATAGGCTCGGTGCTATCCTATTGCACTATTTTATGATTTCATTTGTATTTGTTTAAGGGCTCACGTAGAGCAATCTTTTTAAGTTCGAGTGACAAATCCGGTAAGTACATGCATTGCTTTGATATGTGAAAATATGACTATGATATACTATACGTATGTGATATATGAAAACAATATGAAATGTGACATGATATGGAGCTAAGGCTCATTTTGATATTTGATATGATATGACTTGAAAAATATGGACTACGTGAACTTGTGTAATTATAGACATTGGATACAATTGGCATGCCATAGGATTATTGAGCTCGGTTAAGGAAGAGAGGACTACGGTCCAGGGCTATGGCCTATTAGGGGAAATAAGGTTAGCTGTGTAAGGGATATATCTCCGGAGCTACGACTCAAGGGCTACAACCCACTCTCCATTATATGTATTGGTGTACAGGGGAATCCGTGTATCCAATGGTACCTAATGTGATAGGTGTCTATAAATTGTGCTATGACAATATGAATTATGACATGAATATGTGAATTGTAATATGTGAATATAAAAGCATGAGAATATGTGTAATAGGCATGAATTGTGTATAGTGTAATATGACTACTTGTATATTGGATCATCATGCCATTCATATTATTGATCATTTATTGTAATTGTTATAACTACCTCACTAGGCTATGTAAGTCTAACATGTGTGTCTCATGCATTTTCAAGACCTTGAGCAATTCTGAGCCTTGATCGTGTTGTTGCGGTTGTAAGCCACGTTCCTGCCATATATGCATGTTATCTTTTGCTATAAACTCCTAGTAAAGTGGCATATGGTCTAACTTGTTTTGTATAAGCCTTTCTATGATTGTATGATGACTTGGTAATATGGTTTATTGTATGCTTAGAGTTGGATAGGTTAAAATGGTTAAAAGTGCCTAAGGTGAAAGCTTGGTAAATGGATTCCGAACGCCCTAAAATTTGACGTACCAATAGGAACATGGTTTATAAGTGTACTGGAAAAATTTGGTAAATTTAGTTAAGTCACAGAACTAATTTTTCATAAAAAGTCTCAAATTGGTTTAATTGGCTTGGTAAATTGATAGGTTCTAATAATGAAACCTTTAGATCAATAATTGGAGAGTTTAATTTCAATTGGTAATAAAAATCGGATTAAAATCAATAACTGGTAAAAATTTACAATTTAGTCCCTAAGGTTAAGAAAAGTTTAAAATTGCCCTCAACTCAAGTTTAGTAACCAACAAAGTGGATAAGTCTTAAGAATAATCAATATGATACTTAGATTAGGATTTGAACTCTGCATCATGTTTCGAACCCTCGATTAGTCTTCCGATAACACTATTCGAACCAGATCCCTACCATACCGAGAAATAGGTGTTACATAACAAATGAAGATGTTCAAAAAGTAGTACTCTACAACAGGTGGAGTGTACTCCAAAACAGGTAGAGCTTCAACAGACAACGATTAGCCTAGTAATTGATGTTACTGATTATCCAACTCCAATGGAGGAATCAAAAGAAGAAGAAGAGATTCAAACCCAAGAATCATTGGAGACACCGGAACCACTTACAATTAGAATGCTAAGGAGAGAAATTCGTAGACCTGCTCGATTTACAGATATGATGGTCTATGCCCTTCCAATTGTTGATGATGATATTTGTGCCACTTGGAACGCCCCAATTTGGGGCCTAGTGGTTTTCAGGCTAATTAGATGGTCTGATGAGTTGGGATTAGAGATTCGAGTTGGATTTGGGATTAAAATTGGATTAAATATTTTTGAGAGAAAATATTTAGGAAAAATATCTAAAAATCATTATTTAATATATAGATAATTTTGGTAAAGTCAATTTTGAAAAATGGAATTTGGGAAGTTGACATTTGGCCAGTGACCAAAATGTAAAGAATGTAAAACTGTTTTTAGTGATGATTTTGTAAAAGGGTCAAAACTTTAAATCTTTAAGGAACTATTTGCCCAAAGTCTAATATCAGATTTTTCTCCTTAATCGGCTATTTTAAAAAGACTTGGGAAAAATATAAATAGATTTTGGGAATTAATTTTATAATTAATTCCTAAGCAAATTTTACGTAATTACCTTTTCTCTAAAAGATTTTTTCTCAAATTCTCTTCAGCCAAACACTATTTTCTTCTTCAAAATCTTTAGGTAACTTCCTGATTTCATCAATCGTTTGGTTTCAAATGAGTTCTTAATTGGTTCCTATCAAACCCTTATTGTTTTAATCTTGTTTTCTCATGTAATCAATCTAATTAAGGGGGAAATCAACATTAAAGGTGAACTTCTTCCCTCTCCTCTAATGTATGGTTCTTTACTAAAATTCCCAAGTTATTGATCCTTTATAAATGTTTCTTATTGAGTTTTAATAATTTGATTATGGAAATTTGTTAAATCAATGTTTAATTGATTAGATTATATGATTTTCGAATTGGATCTATTTTTTTGAGTTCTTGATTGATTCTAATCATGCTTTTGATGTTTTATGATGTTAATAAGATGTATTTAACATTGGAATCCCGAAGTTAGACGAACTTCTAATTTTCTAAGTTGTTAGTTATGTGTTTTTGATGAGTGGGGGAGGTTTAATGTATGCTGGAGGTATAAGGTTGATGTTAGGTTGTTTTTGGATGTAAATTAAAGATAATTGATTGGATTAAGCTTATAGGTTTTCGCTGGGTTAAGTTCGGAAGATGTTTGATGTTGATTTTGGTAGTTTTGGAATGTTTCGGCTAGAGTTTGAAGAGAATTGTTGTTGATTTGATGTGGTTGGTTCATGAATACATTTTGATGCATTGAATCCCCTGTTTTTGTGTCGTAAAATCAGAGGAGGTTGGTCCTCGAGCTTGTGGCACCATTTTAGAAGCTTTGGAGGAGTAATTCGCATCGGCGAACAGGGCTTTGCATTATCGGTGAGTGAGAATGTGGATTTTAGCTTTGAAATGGTTTAAAGGTTGTTTTGGGAGTTTAAATTAAGCTTGAAACGCTATTTTAAACTTGGAAGTAAGTATAAGGAGATTTTTCCCTCGGTTGTGCTTTAGCGAAATTGATTTTATGCACTTGTTATGAATTACATGGTACCTACTATTAAGCATGATTTAAAGTATGTTTTAGAGTAGTTTTGATCATATAATGTTGATGAATGCATTTGGTAAATGATCCATGTAAGTATGTGTAATACTTGTGAAAGCATAGTTTAATGCTTTGGAAATGGTTTTGATTTGATGCATATAAAAATAGTGAGGTACTTGTGAAAGCATAGTTTGATGCATATAAACTCATGTTAGTGGATTATGCGTCTAACCGATGATATGGGTTACGATAGTACCCAGTTGTGAGCATACCTTGATTTCGGTTAAGATGGCATGAAGTGTTGAGAGGATACTTGTTGAATTCGTGTATCCGATGTAATATTTTGTAAAGTAGAACTTGGATTTATGATCACTTGAAAGCCAATATAATTGTGTATGTATCATGTGATGAATGTTGTTGTATAATGTTGATTTATACATGTTTACTCTTTAAACCTTGTGTATGGATATTATGCATGGGAAAACTTAAATTGAGGGTTAGCAAATGGGATTTACTGTTAATCCATGATACATGTAGCATATGGTTTAATATGATGGTTTTCGAAAATGTTAAGTGCATCAATGTTAAGTAGCATATGATGTTTAATAAGATGATTGAAATGGTGATTTCAATGTATTTTGGAAAATGGTTTTAAAATGCATTGATGGTGTGTTGTTTGAGCACTCCTCATTAAGCCTAGTGTGCTTAAGCTCTTTTTGTCTATCAATGCAGAGAACTAAAGGTTGGAGGTAGCGGGCAAGTAAAGGAAATCTAAGGACTTCGGCTATTCGAAAGTATGATTTCAAACTAAACTAGTAGTAATAAAGGCAATGAGGTTCATTGTGTTTTTGGTAGGGTTTATGCTAAACTCCCTGTTGAGCAAGTTTATATTGCTATTGTGAGTTTGTAAATGGCCTTTTATGGTTGATATTGCTATGGACTCATGTTTTAGATATTGGATAGCTTGGTTTCTAGGAAGCATGCCTCTGGATTTCCTTTTAAAGCATGATGCCATGTGTTGATGATGTTTCTATGATGTTATGATAATGATTGATCCTTAGTAATGCCGTGGATGTGTTTGAGGCATGTTTATGTATGATTGAATTCATGAAAGCATGGAAATCCAGTACTTTGGGACTTTTTGGGCCCAGGCGTATCAGTACGCTTGTCTCAGTACCGATACGAGAATACATATTATGAACAAGGATTTTGGTACTAAAATAGCTGCGCCAGTATGGGCCTTTGCATTTTGGCCTAAGTTTCGGTACACAAGGGAGTGTTCTGGTACGGGTTTGAGCTACTAGAATATGAGCTTTTGAAAATGTACAAGTGTACCGATACACTTACTCGTGTACCGATACCGATGGTAGTTTTATAGTCATCTATTTTGGTCTTTAATGGTTATTTATGTAATTGGGTGAGTTTGGATGGTTGTTTTAAGCTGGAATTTGACCTATGAGCATGTAACTTGACTATTTAAGGTTTGGTAACTTCAAAATATAATAAGTCCCTATGATTTTCCAAAATTGTAGTTTGATCCCTAAATTGCAATTGAGTGCAATTGGATGTCAATTTGACGCCCGATTGAGTTGAGTTTCACCCGTTGCCTGCTCATTCACCCTAGGTTATAATATTGCATCTAGATAAGATAAAAAGAAAAAAAGAATGTAAATCGAGTTAAATCTTTCCAGTTTTATTTAAGCAAACCCAATGTAGCTCGCTCAATTCAGTCTTGTGACTAGGTCAGGTCAAGGGGGTTACATCACTTATCAAGAAGAAATGTAAAGCTTAGAAAGTGACAAGTAGAAAAACGATATGGATGAAGAAATGCAATCTCTCTAGGAGAAAAAACATATGTGATTTGGTGCATTTACCGAAAGGTAAAGGGGCAATTGGATGCAATTGAGTATTTGCAAAGAAAGACAAGTCTTCTGGCAAGAATGATGTTTATTACAAGGCAATGTGGTAGCTAAAGGCTACGCTAAGAAGGAGGGAATCGACTACAATGAAGTATTTTCTCCTTTTTTGAACCATTCCTCCATTAGAATATTGTTGGGGTAGCACAATTGAATTTGGAGCTAGCTTAACTCGATGTAAAGACTTAGTATAAAGATAAGTAGAGACAGACGGAGGGGCGAGCTTTGTTTGACTCAAAAGCAATATCTGAAAAAGGTATTACAATGTTTTAGTATGAAAAAAAACACAAAACATGTAAGTAACTCCACTTGCTTCTCATTTGAAATTTAGCTCTCAGTTATCTCCTAAAACTTATGAAGAGTGAGAATATATGGCTAAAGTTCCACATGCTAATGCAGTTTGGTGTATGCTACGGTGTGTACGCAGCCTGACATTTCACAAGAAGTTGAATTTGTGAGCATGTACATGTATGATCCTGGAAAAAGGACATTGGTAAGCTGTGAAACGGATTCTACGGTATCTCCAACAACCCGTAGATGTTGGTTTAGTTTTTGAGCAAGATAAAAACCTTGGTCAGTTTGTGGTTGGATATGTTGATTCCGACTATGCTGGTGACTTAGATAAACGTCAATCAACTATTGGGTATCTGTTTACTATAGCAAAAGACCCAGTAAGTTGGAGGTCTACTTTACAGTCTACGGTGGCTTTGTCTACTAAAGAGCAGAGTACGTGGTAATTTCTAAAGCTGTTAAAGAGGCTATTTGGGTTAACAATTGTTGGAAGACTTGGGAGTAGTTCAAAGTCACATTAGTCTCTATTGTGTCAGTTAGAGCCTATTCACTTAGCAAAAAACTAAGTCTACCATTCAAGAACCAAGCACATCGACGTGAGGTATCACTTTGTGCGAAAGATTTTTGCAGAATGAAAGATTCTACTTCAAAAGATTGTGACTACAAAAAATCCTGCAGATATGTTGACTAAGGTGATAACAACAATCAAGTTCAATCATTGTTTGAACTTGATTAACATCCTAAAAGTTTGAGCACCTTTGGGTGTATGACGCTCGTGAGGACATTTGGAAGCATTGCAAAAGATAACTTTACTTGGGGAGCTGAAGAAGATTTTGAGATGCTTGTTGAATTTCAAGACAAGTAAGAGATTTTTTAAATAAAATCATAAGTTTGATATTAAATGAGGCATAAGATAATTTTTTTGGTCCCTTAACTTTTAGGCTATTTTAGGAATTGTCCTTGGAGCTCAACTATAAATAGGCATGAACTTTGTCATTTTATCGTATCCTAATTCTCAAATCATCTCTCCCATTTATAATATTTGGGGATTCTTGAATTCTATTTGTTTGTACCATTTTGGTGATAGTGAAGTTATCATCTGATGCTGGTGTCTGAGGAGTAGACGACATTTTATTGAACCTCGAAAATTCTGTGTTTTCTCTATTATTTAATTTGGTTGTTCAATATTGGGTTTTTTATTGGATTACGATATTCAATAGTTTGACGGGTTTTTCTATTGTGCAATTTTCGGTAATTTCAATCTTGACATTTTAGCTCAATTTTAAAATTACATTCATGTAGAAAATAACCCGGTTTTCCCACCAATTTCTACGTAAGAACAACAAAATATACCCCACACATATATACTTAAAATCGACTACATTCACCTAATCCAAGCTGCCCTACGTTTACTAATTCTCAAATCCGTAGCTTCAACATTTCACACTCAATTTAGAGATTTTCTCCAAATCATCATTGCAAGTTCCTTGCAAGAACAAATTATTGATCACAACACATTCTTTAATTAAAGCTAAACTTAGCAAGAACTCTAAAATTCATCAAACCCTAAATTACATTAATTTAAGATTTCCATTTTAAATTTATAGAATTATAACATTAACAATACTAGGATAAAGGAAATTACATGATCATTATAATGGTATGCTTAGTTTAGAGTTTTGGATTCATCACTCTCAATTTAAATGATGGAACAATTTATATAACATGATAGTTAATGGTTAAAGTTTTCTATATATATAAATGCTAGAGAAAGAAAATAAGGTTTCAGAGAAATTAATTCATATTGAAAATCGAACTTTGCCGATAGGAAGATATATAATTGAGAGCTTTACAAATATGTAATTACTTTTGAGGTTTGAAAAACCTTAAATTATTTCTCTATAATTTGAGGTGAGAGGATCACAAATATGCAATCAATTTGAGGAAAAGGTCATTCCCTCTTTCTTTAATGGCGATGTTTAATGGGGTAAAGATGAAAGAAAAGGTCATTCCCTCTTTCTTTTACCCTCATGTACCGTCCCACCAAACCCCTAATGTGAGTTTTCTAATTTCATGCTCTTTATCAAATTAAAGAAATTAGGGTCAATTTATCAAAAAATAGGGTCAAATTACATAAAAGTGAAACCTAGTACCTACTTCATCAAATCTTTAATGGGTAAATAAAAGGGTTAGTCCTTTTCCATTAATAACACTCATCATTTCATGGATAAGTTTAACCATTAGTCATTCAACTTTCCTTTAGTACACTTTTGACATTTTTCTTAACTCTATACTTTAAGCGCCAAACTTATATTCTTTCACTTTTAGTCACTAAATAATTCCTAATCAAATTATAATTTAATCCAAAATAATATTTAATTATTATAAATTTATGCATGTCGTGACCATTTTTTACCGGGTGTGAAAATACCTCGACAATTATTTATTGAAAATTAAGGTTTTGCCGTTTATTTATTTAATCTTGAAAAATTAAGTTTTTCATGTTAAATTGCATTTTCCTTTGTTTAATCTAGAAAATATTTTGGAGTCACCACTAGTTACTTTGGTAGAACGGACACCACAAAAACAACCAAAGATTCATTCTTTAAAAATTAGGTTCGGGAGTCGGTTACATGTGGGGAAGGATTAGCACCCCCACAAACTCCCGTTATCGGTACCTTTTAATTTTACGTGATATTTTGGTATTTTGAGAATAATAATTCGAATTTAATTAAACCCTTAGTTATTAAATGGATTTAAATTCCAAATGGAGGAATCCTTTTATAAGGAAATATATTTTAAACTGAATATGAGATTAAAAACGCCCTGTTATAAAGCAACCCTATTCATATTCAAAAAAAAATATTTTCAACATAAAAGGTTTTAATGCATGATTCATTATTGTCTTTTTTATTTTAAGCTTTAACTTAAAGGTCTCAATTTAATTAAGTTATTTTAGACTATGAATATTATTAAATTCAAAGGTTTCCATGAGATAGTACCAATTGCTTGAATACCATCCATATTAAAACCCATAAATTTAAATAATATTCACTAATTAATTGTTCATTCTAATTAATTAAAGTAATAGTCTTAATTAAAGTTCTATTAACTAACTAAGTTATTTATTTAATTCTAAGTTATAATGTATGCTAACTATATCTCTTTAAGGCCAATGTTGAGATAACATCACATTGCAAGCAAGTGGAACACCATCCAAATTTGAGCCCCAAAGTTTCCACTTAATATACATTAAATTGCTACAATGATCTTCCTAGTTAATTAATTAATTAAATCTTAATTAAGAATCTAAGATTAAGGCTCTAAACAAGTATATCTAAGTGTATTATATGATCTAGAAAATATACTATATGCTCCTAATTAATTCAAAACATTCATTCAATCATATAATTTAAGGAAATTAAATTATTAAATAGGACTAAATTAAAAAGAATTGAGATTGAGATTTGATTTTATTACAACAAGGGACTAATTTAATAACATTACAAAACTTTAGGCCCAAAACATGAATGCCTAAGAATAGGGCGCGAATCCTCTTAACCCGACCCGACAACTCGCGCAGATCCCCTTGACCCAGTGTTCAAAACGACACCATTTTGACTCGTGTATAAAGGCCCCAACTCGGGCTGACTTACTCATTTCTCACAGAGCCACTCCATCTCTACCCATTCTCACTCCCAAATCCTCTGAAGACTAACACAATTAAGCCCAAAAAAATGAAGGGAAATAGATCAAAAACTAAAGGTTTTGGTTGGGTGTTCAATGTGTTCATCTATGTTTGGATGAACACCAAACTCCCCGGCCATGAACCGCCCTCAACTCCGCTGCTAGATCTTTTTTCGCCATGCTCCGGTCACGTTACTTATTCGTCGGCCATCGTAGGCGACGCTAGCCGCCCTAGGGTGATTTTCGGTCCCTGTTCATCTCCGTACCGAACACCAAATTCTTTTAAAATTCCCGATTCAAGCCTTAAAACCCTAAAACTAAATCTCGGGTCAATAGAGCCATCCAACTCCGACCAACCTAAATCTAACTACCCGTACCTTCTCTCATTTTCAACTCCGCTGCTCCTAATAAGAACTCTAACCACTGAAAAACGACATTGATCTTCTCTTTTCATTTCTATTTTGCGTCTTATATATATAAACTAACATTTACTTTATTTTTACATGATTTAAAAGGTAATTGGAGGAAAAATACTTTTCGACAATGGTGGTTCGCAACTTCGATCTCACCTCCGGCAGCGGTTCACGGTTTCGGCGTCTACTCAGCTTTCTGGCGAACTATTCAATTTCCATGGCCGTTCGGCTTCCTAGGTAAAATCCTCACTCTCTTCATTATTATAGTATTTATTATTATTATTATTATATCTATTATTGATGATTAATATTAATTATCGTAGTTAATTCGCCTAACAACCTTCTTTCTCCCTATTTATAGTGTTGATCGAAGATGACATCCTGGTGATGTCACAATGATGACATCACGGATTACTGACACCAGTTGTTGGGAGAGAAACCACAATTCGTTCCTTTTCATTCGAACCAACCCAAGGCTGCTACGTGTCCCTTCATATTGAAATTTGTGTGAGATTTTGAATTTTGGATCAAATGTGTGTTTGTTTGGGTTGGATATGTATCAGAATGGGCCGAAAAAATTATAATTGGGCCTAAATTAGGCTTTTGGTTTCATGTAAAGGATTTTGGGTATTTATGAATGTAAATGGACATTTATAGACTATATATAGACTGTTTTATTTATTTAAGGGTTTATATTATTTATTTATTATACATTTATGTTTTATTTATATCGAACTACTAATATAGAATTATCCACAGAAAAATATGGGTATTACAACTGCCTCTCTTTGCTCATTGTTGTGGAACATGAATAGGGAAAATACTAAAAAGACATAAATTTTGTCCGAACATGCCGGTTGTTGCTCTCAGATGTAAGGTCTTCTTATTATGAACTCCCATTCATTTATCTTTAGAAAGCTTGAACAAGTTCCTCTTATTATGAACTTCCCAATACTTCTGTCAAGACTAAAATGAAGTCTGAATTAGTTCTTCTAAAAAATGTTGATCCACTTTTCTTTGCAAAAAACTTGACTTTCATCTATTGTTGAAAATGTTGATCCACCTTTATGTAAAGTTTTCATACAAAAGAACTCTTCCTCAATCTTCCTTGGAAATGTTGATCCACCTCTCTACAAAGACATTGAACAAGCAATTTTTCTATAATGTCGATCCACTTTTCTCTGCAAAAAATCGATCCTCATTTCCTGTTGGGAATGTTGATGAAGTCTAAAAAAAGTTAGACTATCCATTCTTATGAAGCTCTATGAAGCCTGGAGAAGAACACACTCGTCATTCTTCTGAAATGTTGATCTACCTCTCTATAAAGGTGTTGAACAAGCGAGCTCTTTTAGATTCTTTGTTGGGCAAACTTTTCTCATTAGGAACTCTATCTTTGCTGGGCGAACTCTTCTTATTAGGAATTTTGTCTTTTCTGGGCGAACTCTTCATATTAGGAGCTCTATCTTTGCTGAACGAACTCTTCACATTAGGAGCTTTGTCTTTTCTGAGTGAACTCTTCACATTAGGAGCTCTGTCTTTGCTGAGTAAACTCTTTACATTAGGAGCTCTGCCTTTGCTGAGTGAAACCTTCACATTAGGAGCTCTTCATTCTTTGCTAGGAATACTGATTCACCTCATCCTCTAGGGAAAATCCAAACTTTATATGTCTAAGGTGTCTCGATCTTTCAGTCTAAAACTCATATCAACTCTTTTGTTTTTTTCTTCCTCTGTTGATTGATCTCCTTCTATGCTTGAAATATATGTGACCTGCAAAAGTCAAATCTGTCATTAATCTTTCAACATTAATTGCAAAAAAAAGTATCACTTGGGTAAATCATTGAGAAGCTTCAGATGCTTCAACAAGAGACACTAAAATTTTTGACCAAATAAACTGTGAATCTTCCTTATCTGAGCCCGAAGTTGATCTATCTTGCTTCCCGACCTGGTAACTTGAACTTCATTATTTTCCTTGAGACTGGTGGTCCAAAAGGTTAAAATATTTTTCGATATCATGCCTCTACTATCTTACTGTGACTCCATCCAAAAAGCTCTCATCATTTCTAGAGGTGTCGATCTGAAGGACTTAACATCATCCCCGAAAGACTTACTAATGACCCAAAGGATTTAGAATTGCACTGCACTTTCTGTCTTGTGCAGGCAATTAAATGTTCTTATCACTCCCGAAGGTGATGGCCCAGAGGACTTAACATCATACCCGAAGGACTTACTGATGACCTAAAGGCTTTAGGGTTGTCTTGTATTTTCTGTCTTTTACAAACAATTGAAAAATCTTTACTGAAATCTGTTTTTTCAAACGGGTTGATGTCTTTGTTTCACAAAAATATGAATTAAATTCTTTGCTAATCTTTGTTGAGTCCACTTCTTCAATCTCGAAGTTGTAAATCGAAATCATTGTCTGTTCTTTGTTGATTCTTGTAAATTCTTGTTAAAATGTAAAAAAATGATTTTGAATGCATGAGTTAGTATGCTCTTATCTTATAAATGCCTAACTATCCATGATGCATGAATTCTATCATCTGAGGACTACTCAGATGAGCTCTGATCTTCTTTGCTTTTCTTGGGAGTTTTTTTTTGCTTCTGTTGCAATGGTACCTCATCTCTTGAGATTTTTCTTCTCAAATCTTGATTAGCTTGTTCTTCTTGAGATTTGTCTTACTCTTATTGTCTCCATTCCCCGACAAAATTGCCCCAGAATTTTATTAATGAACTCTGAATCTTTCCTAAGCTGATCTTGATTTCTTCAGCAATCCAATTCTTTCAGGATCTGCATCCTCTCTTGTCTATCCTTATTTTAACTCTTATGCACCATGATGCCCCGCTAATCTCCTTGTTTCTTGCCCCATCATGTATAATTTGCCCCTCTTTCATCATTTAGGGCGAGCGAGCGCCTTCAGTCCCTGAACTTTCTTCCAACACTAAACTTTTATCAAGTTAAGTTTTCAATTTCAAAGGTCAACCGAAACTTCATGGTAGAAACTTTTCGTAGGTCCCTAAACTGTTTGATATACATATTCTTGTCATTTTCCTCACCATGATCCATGATGGATGATTTCTCATTATGAATAGAAGGATGCCGAACAGATGAATGTCTCATACTCAGCCATATATTTACCATGTTAAGTTAATATTTTTCATCCATGGCTTTTGCATTTTGAATTTTATCTCTGAAGCAATACAAGAAAATCTTTTTATTTGTAAAAAATGTCAATTTGTTGATTAACATTTCAACGAAGGGTACCATACAAGACTCAAAAAATCAGAGTCTTAATATAAAGAAAGAAAATAGAATAGATTGCCCTGGATATCAAGTGCAATAGTGTCTTAGATTCAACCCTCCCATGATTAGCATACTTATGAATGTTGTGGTGACGTCCGAAGTTATGAAATTTCTTCTAGATCACCCGGTTCACACCCTATGAATACCACATTGCTCGATCTAGTTAGAGAAAACTCTTTTTCTGTTCTCTTCATTCCTTTCCATTCGTAAATGTGTTCAAGCTTTCCGGACTAGTTTAACCAGTAGAGTGCAAAAATATTATCCTAAGAATAAAATTCTATAATTACATGTGTGTGCTTTTGATTGCTATTAGTTATTGTTATATTATTATACACATGTCTTTAAAGATGCATCTCTAACGCCAGGGTATTGGACAGATGGAGCATAGCTCCTTATTAGATTTGTCGACCCCCTACGGCTCCATCAGAGTACTTCAAACTTATTTATTCAATAGTTCATTACTTCCCTCTCTTTTCCCCTTTTTCTTCTTTCTTTTTCTCTTATTTTCTTCTCTCTCTTTTCTTCTCTTTCTCTTTCTTTCTTTTTCTTTCTTTCTCATTTTTTTCTTTCCTTTCTTTTTTCTTTTTTCCTTTCTTTCTTTTTTCTTTATTTTCTTTTCTCCTTATTTTTCTCTTCTTTTTTCTTTTCTGTTTTTTATTATTATGTTTTTAGGGTATAGAAGACTATGCTTAGAACTTTAATTTCAAGTAACTCTACTTGGTTAAAATCATTTAGTCCACTTCACTATTTATGAATTTCAAATATTTGTCATCGAACATCATCAAAGGCGTAGTAATTTGCCCTTTTTCTTGCTTTGCCAACAAGAGTAGGCTGAGAAAAGAATTTCACTTCATTGTCTTCACAACATCTACTCATTCTTTTTACCAGAATCAATGTCGCATCTTGCAATTGGCATCCAGGGGCCTACAAGGGTAAGAAGAAATATACATATATTCATGAAAAACATCCATTTATTGAGATGAATCCAACAAACATGACATATGCCCCTAGAAAAAGATCTTTACTAGTTTCGGGCCAGAAGTAGCGAGATTGATTCCATGTATTACTTTTAAAAGAAAACTCAAAATACAGAAAAAATTAAATAAGTCCATTTTTGACATGGAAAAACATGGACAAGCAGAAAAACTCGTGCATTTAAATTTTAGACCACCTTAGAAGTACAAATTCGTTTTCTCCGGCTCTTCAACTATTGCTACAGCTTGCCCAATTTTTTTCAATCCATTGCTTCACCACTTCATGTGTTAGTGTTCCAATAGCAATCACCTTCTCTATTTTCTCATTCAAAACCCAACATCTCCTATTAGGGTGCACTAATGCCCCCATATGGAAATCACAAACACTGCTCGGATTGTAATTGAAAATCAATGGATCTGACATTTCCTCCACCGGCCTAAGGATGAGATATTGCCCTTGTATCAGATATGGAAGTAAAATTGAGACAGACAGCTGGAAAACTTTGAGAGGTCTCTTCCCTTGAAGTAATTCTTACCGTAGATGCTTTTTTCATCTACTATTGTTTTGTGTCTGGCCCTCTTGGAAAGACCATCTTCTTCTTGTCCTCTTTACATTGATCTTTGTCTAATTTCACAGGGCTAATTATACTTGGATAATTGATCTTCAGACACGGAACTATCATTTCAAACTCCAATACCTCGAGATCTAGAAAATGCTGGATTTTGTGCCTAAAACTTATACATTTCTCGATGGAATGACCTTGAATACCAGCGTGAAATTCACAATGATCCTCTTCCATGAACCATCTTGGATAAGAAGGTGATGGTGGTTTAACAAAGCATGGTGCAACCAGACGAGCTTGTAGCAACTTAGAAAACAATTATTGGTACACGAACGGAGTAGGATTGAATTGTAAGTTCTTCAATTTCTCTTTTTTTCTTTTAAGAACCAGAAGCTTGACTAACCGATAACTGATGAGATTTTGAAATTGTTGACGCCAATGGTTGATCTTATGCTGAATGAGGTGACGTTTCACACGTCAAAACAACCAACATCTTCATCTTCTTGTTGCATTTTTCATTTTCCCCAACTTGCAGCTCTATTTTATCCAAGTTTCCGTTCACTGGAGAAGATAGGATTTTCAAGAGAGAATCCTCAATTTTATCCAATATCAGTTTAGTGAGAAATTCCGAAGTAGTGCAAACTATCTCATATTGGTTGATGATAGCTTGATCTTTATCAGACAAAGTCTCCTCTACTACAAAATTGTTGTTCCAATTATCACTTGTATTTCCCATGTCTTTTTGCATGAAAGAATCTTCTACTGAACCCTTTTCTTTAATTACGGTAACTATCATACCCATCAACTCATTGATCTACCCCTTTGTTTCATCTTGAAACTTCTTGACATACTTCATCATTTCTTTTTGAATTTGAACTAGTTATTCTTGGAATTCTTAAAGCTTGTCCACTCTAGCCACCAAATTATTCATGTTTCCAAAGCTATATCGACGAGAAATTATTTTATGGGATTTGAATTAGCTTTTTCCTTCAAGGATGCAAATTCTTCTCCATCAGCAACATGTATGATGAATGTGAAATATGTTAAAATGCAAGATGTATTGATTCTAAAAGTGATCATCATAGAACAAATTTCATTGAGATAAAAGGATTCATTTCATCAGATATCAGAGACTTCAAATATTGGTGAGCTTTAACTTCCAACTTACTAAATTTTTCCTAAGAGCCAAGTCAGTTTCCCCCCATAATCTAATGCTGGATCAATATTCTGACTCAAAGCCATTGCCATATCAGCTAGATCTACCACTTGTTGAGCCACTTCTTGTGCTTGAGCAACAACAACTATCGTGTCATTGTACCTTTCTCGTATCTTCATTCTTGATCTTTAAAAATGAACATGCCACTTTTCTTCACCTTCTTGACAATTTTTCTTAATATTATCAACAAGATCTTTATACATTAGTGTAAGATTGAGATAATAATCTACCTTCTTCTTTAGTGTTTCATTTTTAGCTTGATTATCATTCAGCTTGATAGTAGTATCCTCATACATCTGCATGTACTTACTCATCATCTCACATTTAGACCGACTAATCCTTAGATCATCAATGAAAGTATTGCATTGTATTTCCATTGCTCGCAGATCACACGAGAGCGTATTGACTCAATTTTCACTTGCCTTAGAGCTTATTTTCCAGTATTCAGTTTCATGCTTCAATTCTTTGATTATTTCTTTTGACTGTTCCAAAGTCACACCTAATCCAACGCTCTTGAGCATCGAACAAAGTTTTTGATGATTGAATTGCAAACTTTTCGACACCTCATTCAACTCATCTTTCTCTTGCCTTAACTTACTTATTTGATCCTCATATTCGAACTGATGTCCATCTTTCTGGGTATTTTCATCTTGAGTCTCCCACTCAGCCATTGAATTAGGACAATTTTCTATTTCAAAATTCCATTTCCCATGCTCTAAAAGAACTTGAACTCGATGTTTGAAGGTGATACAATTCTCAATAGAATGTCCTTGAACTCTATCGTGAAATTCACAATAAGCATTGGTGTAGTACCATTTTGGATATGGAGGTTGCAAAGGTGCATGGAGAAGTGGGGTCACCAATCGGGCCTTCAACAATTAAGGATACAATTTTTTGTATAAAATAGGAATTAGATCAAAGTGATGTTTGTGATCTCTTATCTTTTGACAATCGGCTGAGGAAACTCTGGAATTTGAACTTTGCCTTGGACACTTACTTGATTATGATGGACTAATATTTTCCTTCACTTTTTTGTCTCTAGGTATTCTATTAATTGTCAGGATTTTAGGAAATTTGGGCCTTCCATCTTCAAAACTCAACATGCCTTCTCTGATAAGATTTTCAATCTTGTTTTTCAAAGCCTCGCAATTCTCGGTAGTATGGTCTAAAATTCCTTGGTGGTAGTCACATGTTGCCTTCATGTCATAGCTTTCAGGATAAAATGACTTTTTGGGCTTAGACTAGACTGGGCTCACAAAATTCTTATCTACCAGTATTGGAAGCAATTCTGCACAAGTCATCGAAATTGAATCAAAGGATCCTCTATTATTTTCCACTTGGGCTTTTTCCTAACCTATCATCACCTTTTTGGAATTTGACTCAACTACACCTCTAGTTGGTTTGTTGATGCAGATTGTAACGGTGTACGAACATGGTTGTTTGTTCATGTTCTGGTTTTTGTTCGGCTCTTCTTTCAATTCAGTATGCTCATTTTCTTTGGCTATAGTCATCATCATGGTCATCATCTCAGCCATTTGCCTTTTCAGTTCTTGCCTCTCATTCTTGTCAGTATTAACACTAACAAAATTTGATGTGTGACTCTTGGATGAACTACGCTTCACTTCTTCCATGATTTGTCCCGGACACTGCCTCATATTTGCACTCTACTCTATCAGATTACGAATTCTCTTATATGTCATGATCGCCTTCTAATGATAACTACTTTTGAATCAATGCCTCTATACAATGTAGATATAGTGCAAAAAATTGCCAAACAAAAGAAAAAGAAATGTCAATATGATGGAATAATATTGAAGGCACAAAATAAATTACTAATAAAGTAAAACAAGTTATATCATGCAAAGAGAATAACCAGAGAAGCGTATTTAAATCAACAACACCCTATCCTAGGTCCATGAATGGCTCTAGTCGTGTAGGCTTCCAGATTATTACATGTGGTTTTTGTTCTAGACTCTGGGTACCTAAACTTTCGTTACTGTCGACTACGACAGCAAGACATCGATTCGGGAGTATACGACCCCTTATAGTAGAGGTGCGACCTCACAGTGTATAAGGTTAGTATAAAGGAAGAAAGACAATTTTAATCACGGAGCTAGATAACTCACATAGGATCATGTCTCGCTCCCACTTAAAGGTGAAAGCCCAGGTAGAAGGCTATGCAAGAATGACATTCTTTCTAAAAATCTATCCAATAATTATTGAAAAAATTAAATTCAAATTACCATTCCTTAAATGCCAAAATGCCACATGAAATTAATTAATTAGGCATGACTCTCGAAAGTCCCCAGCGGAGTCGCCAAGCTGTCGTGACCATTTTTTATCGGGTGTGAAAATAGCTCAAAGATTATTTTTTGAATATTAAGGTTTTGCCTTTGATTTGTTTAATCTTGAAAAATTAGTTTTTCATGTTACATTAGATTTTCCTTTATTTAATCTTGAAAACATTTTGGAGTCGTCACCGGTCACTTTGGTAGACCGTACACCATAAAAAATCAGAGATTCATTCTTTAAAAATTGGTTTTAGGAGTCGGTTACGTATGGGGAAGGATTAGAACCCCCCACAAACACCCGTTATCGGTACCTTTTAATTTTATGTGGCATTTTGAGAATAACAATTCGAATTTAATTTAACCCTTAATCATTACCTGGGTTTAAATTCCAAATGGAGGTATCCTTTTATAAGGAAATATATTTTAAACCAAATATGAGATTAAAAGCGCCATGTTATGAAGCACCCCTATTCATATTAAAAAATATTTCTAACATAAAAGGTTTTAATGCATGATTCATTATTGTCTTGTTTATTTTAAGCTCTAACTTAAAAGGCTCTAATTAATTAAGTTATTTTAGACTATGGATATTATTAAATTTAAAGGTTTCCATGAGATAGTACCAATTGCATGAATATCATTCATATTAAAACCCCTAAATCTAAATAATATTCACTAATTTAATTGTTCATTCTAATTAATTAAAGTAATAATCCTAATTAAAGCTCTATTAACTAACTAAGTTATTTATTTAATTCTAAGTTGTAATGTATGCTAAGTGTACCTCTTTAAGGCCAATGTTGAGATAACATCCTATTGCAAGCAAGTGGAACGCCATCGAAATTTGAGCCCCAAAGTTTTCACTTAATATACATTAAATTGCTACAATGATCTTCCTAAATAATTAATTAAATCTTAATTAAGAACCTAAGACTAAGGCTCTAAACAATTATATCTAAGATCTTCTTAACCTGACCCGACAACTCGCGTGGATTCCCTTGACTCGGTGCTCAAAATGGCACTGTTTTGACTTGTGTATAAAAGCCCTAAGTCGGGCTGACTCATTTATTTCTCACCGAGCCCCTCTTTCTCTACCCACTCTCACTCCCAAACCCTCTGAAGACTAACACAATTAAGCCAAGAAAAATGAAGGGAAATAGATCAAAAACTAAGGTTTTTGGTCGAGTGTTCATTGTGTTCATCCATGTTTGGATGAACACCAAACTTCCCAGCCACGAACCGCCCTCAACTCCGCCACTAGATCTTTTTTCTCCATGCTCTAGTCACCGTTACTTGTTCACCGGCCACCGAGATTCGAATCCTGGCCACACAGGTGACGCCAGCCGCCTTAGGGCAATTTTCGGCCACCATTCATCGTCGTACCGAACACCAAATTCTCCCAGAATTCCCGATTCAAGCCCTAAAGCCCTAAAACTAAATACCAGCTCGATAGAGCCACCCAACTCTGACCGACCTAGATCTAACTACTCGTACCTTCTCTCATATTCAAATCCGCCGCTTCTGATAAGAACTCTGATCGCCAAAAAATGACATTGATCTTCTCTTTTCATTTCTGTTTTGTATCTTATATATATATATATAAACTAACATTTACTTTATTTTTGTAGGATTTAAAAGGTAATGGAAGGAAAACTACTTTCCGACAGTGATGGTTCGCAACTCAGATCTCACCTCCGGCGGTGGTTCACGGTTTTGGCGTCTACTCAACTTTCCGACGATCTTTTCAGTTTTCACGACCGTTCGGCTTCTCAGGTAAAACTTTCTCTCTCTTTCTTCATCATTATAGTATTTATTATTATTTTATCTATTATTGATGATTAGTATTAATTATGGTAGTTAATTTGTCTGACAACCTTTTTTCTCCTTATTTATAGTGTTGTTGACCGAAGATGACATCCTGGTGATGTCATAACGATGACATCACATCTAGCTGGCACCATTTGTAGGGAGAGAAAGCAAAATATGTGCTTCTTCATTTGGACCAACCCAAGGCTGCCATGTGTCCCTTCATATTGAAATTTGGGTGAAATTTTGAATTTTGGATCAAATGTGTGTTTGTTTGGGTTGGATATGTATCAGAATGGGCTGAAAAAATTGTAATTGGGCCTGAATTGGGCTTTTGGTTTTATGTAAAGGATTTTGGGTATTTATGAATATAAATGGACATTTATAGACTATATATAGACTTTTATATTTATTTAAGGTTTATATTATTTATTTATTTATTATACATTTAGATTTTATTTATATCAAACTACTAATATAGAACTATCCTCACACAAAATACGGATATTACAATGCATTAGAAAAGATTATTTTATGGTTATCGAACAAAAAGTTCTAGGTCAATTTTTGGGTGTTACGTTAAGTAACCCTTGTGTGGGGAGTGAAGATTAAAAACTTAGTTAAGTGTCGTGTAGAGGATCATTGGACTTTCCAATGCTTTGTGGCCTTGAATTTGATTAGAGAATGCTTTGCTCGTGAATTCGGTAAGTTTTTTGATTTTGAATTTCTACTATATATATTTGATCCATTGATGTAAGCATGCTTTAGCGCTCAACGATTACTACATTATAAATATACCCTTATATGCCTATGATACAAAGTACTCATTTTGGATTTGTGGTTGGGTTAAGTAGCTCATGTTTGCTTTGAATGATTAGTTTATGTTATGTAATGTCATGTTATATTAATGCTAAATTTTTATATTTACCATGCTTTATATAGTTTTTTTTATGATAGTTTTGTATTACCAAGCTTTTTAAAATTTAATGTTCGAATTTTCCTTCCTCACAAGTTAGTAGGCTTTTGAGTATCGACCGAGTATCGTCATCATGCAAGAGGTCCAATAACTATCATCTTCAAGAGTATTGTACTTATCTTTTTGGTGACATGTATCTTGTAGCACCTTGCTTCTTTTGTACGATTGAGTTGGTAACTTTGAAGTATTGTTTAAGAAGAGTTTTGTCATATATATATATATATATATATATATATATATATATATATATATATATACTCCTAAAACAATTTGATATGTAGTTAAGTCAATTCACTATAGACAATTTTAAATATTTTTAATAAAAATTAAATTATTGAGATTTTAAGTTGTAGGTCGATCATGTGACTTGAATATGACATGTTGGATCAATTGAAACTTTCGAGCCGGGTTGTTAGAATGTAACTCATTTGATAAAGTATAGAAGGTTGGTTTTTTATTTCCAAAAGATGGCTATCTAGATTCAGAGTGAGACACGTCTCGATAGGAAACGGTGCTTCATAACCTATTTGTTTGTATATATATATATATATCTAAATTTCAGTACACCCCTCATGGGTTAATCTTATAGTTAGGTAGCCGCAACACTTTATGGCTTTATCTTATCTATGGTCAATGAGAGTGCTTGAAAATGTTACGTCGTGGGTGGATGGCTTTATAATCAGAAGATGGAGCATAACCGACAGGCAGCTGCTTCTATAAAGTTCAAAAGGCAAATCTTAAGGATATTCACTCAAGCTGTCGTTCGGCACCAGCTTGGCATGTAGTTCAGTAGATCGCCCATGGGGGAATGTCGAAAAAAATCAAATGAATGGAACAAAAACCAAACATATGGTGTCTGGAATCTGGAATCATTCGATCATGAGAAACAAAGTGTTTCTTTTTTCTATGTTTTGATGTCGAAACAAAAGGGAAAAGGTTTGGGTTTTGTCGGTTGTATTTAAAGTTTTGGTGGGAATATGATATTTGATATCAATGTACTCTTTATTTATTTTGATAGAATTGTGAGTAGATAAATGTTGGAGCAGATCTGACGGGGACGAATGATGGCTATTGGGTGGTGGCTGATGGCGACAGCCACCCCAAATTTTAGGTTATAAATTAGGAATGTAGTATAAGACTGAAACGTCGATGACATGCAGATAATTATATAATTGAGTTGGTCCAGAATGTAAACTGTTTTTGGCATAATTATTTTAATCTGCAAAAGTCAAGATGATCCACTTGGTTAGGGTTAGGGGCTATAATAAACAACAAAAACTGGAAAGCTACCCAACGGGGGACTGCATTATTGGGCCTTATCTTTTGCTTTCTCCAATAACATCTCGCAATAACAAGGAGTGACCTTACAAATATTAGCACCATTTCTAATTATTTCTGTCACGTGACATATGTTCACGTGAAGTATTTTTTTTACTATAATACTGGATAACTTTTATTGAAATTTAAACATAAAAATATCTATAACAAACAATAAAAAATTAAAAAAAGAAAAATGATAAAAATGACTCTCCTCAAAAGATAAAAAATTAAATCACGCCAGTAAATGATGTTCTTGTCGTTGTTCAAATAGATAAATATAAGCTCGATTGAATGGCAACAAAAGGTCAGAAGAATTATCAACACTTAAAAGATAAAGTAAATCTTTAAAGAAATATCATCAACAAAAATACAGTAACCGCAAATAAAACTCTTTATCCCAAACTAATTAGACGCTTGATAAGTAACAAACTAGTGACGAGCGAAAATCCAACCGTCTACCTGAAGCATTTTAAAACTTCAAAGATAAACTAGCATTAATGTCCCCAAAACTCAACCGTATTAAACTAATTAAAAACAATTCCATAAACGATGTTGCTTTATTCTTTTTCTCTTGTCTCCACTAAAATGCATTTCCTTTCCACGTCTAAAAATCTTCCAAAATCCCAAGAGGAATCCAAGTTTCTTTGGCTCCTCGTTGCATCTGGAATTTATATTCGATAACTTCTAGATCAGTTTTCATCAAATAAATAAGTCAACCTACTTAATTAATTTATGGACCGACTGTAAAGTGTGATCTTCATGAGTATATTACTTAAACATACTTAAAATATTAAAAAGTTGGTATTCTATATATGATTTCCATTGAATTTAAAACAAAATCATATATATATCTATGTTTCTTGTATGATGTAGTGAATATATACCTGAATATTTCTGCTTTACGTGGAAAGCAAAGCAATATGCGGCTAAATGAAAGCAGATGGGAGTTGAGAGGCACCTAAATTCTAAAAAATATTTAAAGGAATTGTGACATGTTTTCAATCTACTTCATCATTTAATTATTGTTTCCATTTATAAGCTGACCAATGTGATAATTCCAACGTTGAGTTTGGAAAGTCAGGACAAATGTTCATAGCTCAAAAGTTTGGTTCATTTAATTTTCTCGCTTTCTCACGAATTTTTATCTAGAAAATTTAACATTTTCTTTTAAACAATAAAAAAAAACATCTTCGAAAGACAAAAGATTTGATATTTAACTCAAACTTCGGTAAAAGAGGTCTAAGTCCTAAAACTTGTCTATGCCGATCCAAATCCGAATAGATCTGAATCTGAAAAAATCTCGATTGATCTAAGTCAAATAAAATTTTGAGAATAAAAAATTTAAGTCTGAAAAAAATACAATCTTGACAAAAGCTCGAATTTGTAAACATGGCTTAAGAGTATCATAAGCCTTTAAACTTTAAAAAAAATAAATTTTTAAATTTTTTTCACCCAATTAAGCACTTATACTAAAAAACTTCACTCTCATCCCCAAATTTTGGAAAATTAAAATTTGACTAGGGGTGGCCATGGCCCCCAAAATTTTGAGAGATTAAAATTTGACCTCTATAATTTTAAAGAGTTTTAAAAAATCATATTAAATTTCAAAATTTTAAATATTTTTAATAAATCTTTTCTCATAATTTTTAAAAATTCTTACGTATTCTCTTAAAACTTTTTTAAAAAAATTAGTTAAACCCTCGGTTTTTGAAATATTTAGTTTAAACCCCCAAATTTTTTAAAAATTTAAATTCCCCCAAACTCTTACCCCCAAGTTCCATCATTGCCTCTTTGACCAACATTGACTGTTAAATCTAACCGTTGTTTTTAGATCAGTTGGTGCAATGTGTCGTGTTACAATGTTGTCACTTTGCATTTCCAAAATCTTTTATTTTATATGAAAAATTATTTAAAAGTTATAAAATTCTTAAAAAATATAAAAATTATAAAAAATTGTAAATGTCACACGACAGAGTTGTAGTGTGTCACGTGTGTAATCACTAATTTTATCCAGGGTGTTAACCCGTTTTTGTATTTTATATTTTGCAATAACGGGTTTTACTTATCTACTTTATCTATTTACATAGTTTATGAATAAAAACTCGAAGAAACAAAAAAAAGACTACTAGTATTATTATTCGCTTATTACAATTATGTGTAATACTTTTTCTATTATTTTGTTATTATCCATTTAGAAAATCCCTATATATTATTAACATTATTTATCATTATCATTATTATTGTTATTATATTATTGTTATATTATTCTAAAAAAATATATAAAAAGCCCAAAAAAGAGAAAAAAAGATTATTAAACTTAATTAAATAAAGGCTTGCATATGTATATAAAGAAGGAGTCCAATCCATTTACAATTAAAATAATAAGCCCAAAAAACAATAATAAAATATCAATACATTTTGGCTTGATAAGGGCACATGCCTAAAAACCCTAATCTGCCCTAACTATCTCTTTTGTCCCTGATGCAACTGGCTCTGAATCGTTAGATCTAGGGCAGATCTAACAGCCCGAGATCAAGGCGGGGAAGATTCTAGAGCCTTCAAGCGCCCGTCTCTTCGGCTCCCCACGGACGCGTGCAGTTCATGTTTGACCTCTCAGCTCCTCCACGCCGTCTGCCACGATTTAGCCCATGTATCCTCCCCGATCGAGTGTAAGCAACATGCAACAACGCAAAAGCACAGAGCATCAGATAACAAATATAGTAAAAATGACATGCAAACAAAAAACAACAACCAAGGTCAACTAGACAAAAGGCAGAGAGCAAGGTGAATCCGGCCAAAGATTTTAGAAGGAGACCAATAGCATTATCCGATCTGTTTTCTTTCAATTTAAAATCCATTTAATAATCAATGGCTATATAACAAAAGCCCCAAACATTGTAAAACCTAGTTGGGAACGGGGATTTCTGAGAACAAGCAATAGAAAAACAACAACAATTTGAGGTATATCCTTTCGTATCCAGTGCATATCATAAGTGTGAAATCTAGGGTTTCGAGTTTACCTTTGTCGGTTGAGTTCTTCGACCTTCCTAGGGCTTTCCGATGATGGACGACCCCTCCCCTTCGATGACAACACTCTGGCTTCCCGGGCCATGAACGGTGAATCGAGAGGTTTTAGAGAGGGCCTTCATTTTCTTAAAAAGGGGGGACTCTTGTTTAGGCCTTCAAAAAAGGGGTTTTTTGGGCTATTTCTCAAAACCGGTTTCGGATTTGAGTTGGGAGATAAAAATGAGTGTTTTTGGATGAGTTTGAGAAGTGTCGGCCGCGGTCGAGCGGTAGCCGACGCGACGAAAAGTCGCCGAAATATGGGTTTGGCAGTTGTTTTTGGGTTTTGGGATGAACACCACGGTAGTGTTTATCTGTTTTTCAAAAAAAAAAAAACGAGAGAACAAGGGGTTTATCATTTTGTCCGTTTTCCTTTCTATTTTTGGTAAAAAATGAGGATTATGCGTGTTTTATAAAAAAACAAATGGGGTAATTCCCTTTTAAGTCCCTCCACCTTTGGGTAATAATGCCCACGGTCCTTCCATTTCTTGAAACCTTGGTCGTAGTATTTAGGTTTTTAATATCCTTGCCATTTCGCCCCTTTTTTATGCATGTTTAATTTCTGCCCTTCTTTTATTACTTTTCTTCAATTTTGGTCCTTTTATGTTCATGTTCGATTCTCTGCCTTGTTATAATATGACATTGTGAATATATGTGTGTTATATTTTGGTTCGCAATGTTTATTTCGTATGTTGTTTAGTTTTATCGTATAATATAAATTATATGTATATACCATATGTTGGCCTAATACATGCTTTAAGATATAATATGTAGTTAATGTAAATATGTTTCCTATATGTAACATACATAATATATGATTTTATACATATAAACATACATTTTATATTTCATATATGTATTATATAATATAGTTTTAAATGTTGTACATATATGGCTGTTAAGCTCTTTTATGAGTAATACGCATATATATATATATATTAGTATTATATATGAATATAAGCATAATGCTTTATACAAATATATATATTATATACCTTATATGTATATTAAATTACATATTTTATATATTATATAGTTTGAAGGCTTCCGTTAAAGGTTCTATATGTATATGTATGTATATATACATATATTTACTCGTACGTATGTATACATATACGACATTTTATTATAGGTATTTGTTACATACTTTAAACACATATTATATAATACATTAAATATTATAGTTTCATATGTATGGTTGGTTTTATTGCATGCTCGCCTTTTAGTTATGTTAGCTTTCTCAATTTAGTCAATTTGTGGCTCAATTTCTTTGTTTCTTTGCTTTGCTATTAGGATAGTTTAGCCTTTAGAACTTGACTTAATTAATCTAAAACATACCCTTGGCTTAATGGGTGTGTGTTTAGATTAATTAAACTAAGTATAGGTTCTTAGATTAGTTGAAACCTTACTTTTGGGTCTTTTAAGATAGTTTAGGGTAATTTAATTTAATTAATCTAAAGTGTGCGCTCGGCTCATTAGGATATGATCCTTAAATTAATTAAATTAGATTCAAGATTAGATTTTTAGAGTCGTAGCTAGATTTTAGGTTCGAATTAGTTTAATAAGTTTAAATTTATCCTTAGCTTATTGGGATAAATGTTAAATTTGTTAAACTAGTTGAACACCTCATAATTACCCCTTTGGATAAAATTGACAAAGTTTAGATGGACGCTTAATTCAAATCACGATCTAATTAATTTGGTTCGTTTTAAATAGAATTCTTGGCTTATTGAGATACTAGTTTAAAATTAATCAAATTAATTATCGTTCAAGATAATTTGTAAGTCATTAGGAGTTCTTTCTTATGGTTAATTAATTTAGGGCTAATATTAGAAAAACATAGCTAATAATTAGATCATTAATTAATGGGAAAACCCCCGGTGACCACCCAACTATTGCCTGCGACCTGTTTTGACCACCCAACTATTTAAATATACATATTTTGACCACCGGCTGTTAAAAGTTAACGGAAAGGTGATGTGGCCGTTAAAGTAAAATTTGTATAATTGCACATTTGGTCCTTGTTAGTTACCTATTATATCAATTTAGTCTTAATTTTAATTTAAATAAATAAAATTAATCAACCAATCTGGTGATGACACGTGTCGTCGCCCAATTGGATGATTTTAATCGAATTATTATTTTATTTTTTAATATTTAATATATTTATATATGAAATTATTAAAATAAATGTGAAAAAGAAAAATATTCAAATTAGTTTAAAAATATAAAAATTCATATATCTAATTTCATTTTAAATCTTGCTTTAACTATACGTTAAATATATTTATATTTAAATTAATTATTTGAATTGGTTAAGTGGTTTGTATGGTTTTACACATTCCAAGTGATTTAGGTTCGAGTCCCTTTGTAACCATTTTTAATTCTTTATTCTTAGTATTTACTGCATTATAAGATATATATAAAAACTGGTGCAATCCATTTCAATAAGACTGGATTGGTGTAGTGGTAAGTCATAGGGTTTCACCCATGGCAAGCACTTCTCCTATATTCTTGAATTTTCCTTCCATCCGGTGGTGACACGTGTCACCGCTTAATTGGAGGAAAATAAATATATTAAATATTAAAAATAAAATAATAATTAGATTAAAATATCCAATCGGGTGATGACACATGTCATCACCAGATTAGTTGATTAATTTTTTTTATTTAAATTAAAATTAGGACTAAATTGATATAATAGGTAACTAACAAGGATCAAATGTGTAATTATACAAATTTTACTTTAACGGTCACGTCACCTTTCTATTAGCTTTTAACGGCCAGTAGTCAAAATAGGTCTACTTGAATAGTTGGGTGGTCAAATTTTGAATTTTTTTAGTTGGGTGGTCAAAATAGGTCGCGAGCAATAGTTGGGTGGTCACTGGGGTAGTTTTTCTTTAATTAAATTTTCATAATTTAGGCCTTTTAGGATATGACTTTAGTGGGCCTATGGTTTTAATTTTCAAGCCATTCCTTGCCATGCATTTCTAATTGTCATTCATATGACATTTAATTTTATAATCAGGCATGGAAATTAATTAACCTAAATCCTAAAAAGAAGGTATTCATTAATTTCAATATTTGTGTCATAACAGTTCTGGCTCAATGGATGTCGACCAAATATTTGAATTAATTCCTATCGTCCGTAGGTGAACATCAATTTAAAGTCGACAAACTATATCATCATGTTTAAATGCTTGCATCATGAATAAAAGTGATGTACAGAATTCGAGCCATAAATTAACACGGCAATCGACCTTATTCTATGTCAGTTTAATCTATGGTTCGTTGTATCGTTACCCTTATTAATTAAACGTTTAATCAATTCGGATCTACCAATTTGACTAAGCCCACTTAATTAGAGTTCATACTCAACTGAGAACATTTAATTAGAGTTAATTTGAATTTCATCTCTTTCTATCGATGAAATGCAATATATGATTTGGTATCGATTTTGGGCATTGTGGGGTGCTAAACCTTCCCCACATGTAACCAACTCCCGAACCCAATTTCACGAGTCCAAAAAATGTCTTACTTGATCCAATTTATTTTTCAATTGGTAGATCCTCTTATTTTTCAAAAGAACACGAAAGATTTTTTCAATTTCAAAAAATGTCGCTGCAATGTGAATAATATCTAAAAACGGTCAAAAATTGATGGTAAAAAATGATTGGAGGGCTTAATTGATCCAATTTATTGGTTCGATGACTTACTTGGGTGCAAACAAGTTCAAATGCTTAATTGATTTTCTAAAAAAAAATTCAAGGGCTTCAAGCACCTTACAATTTTAACAATACAATGACTAAAATGTATGAAAGCCATCAATAATATAAAGTTCATAAATGGTAACTAAACTATACTTCAATGTTCACTAAACTTTTAATTGTTACAAAACGGTAGTTTGGGTAAATTGCTTAATAGCACAATTAGTCCACCATATTTATACATTCGATTAATTTGATTCTAATTAAAAAACCCCCAATAAATTTAGACTTATTATTTACAAATTCTATCAATTTAATTTTATTTTTATTAAAAATTACAAACTCTTTCGATTTAGTGACATTTATGAACTTTATCCTATTTTTTGGATTCAAGTTACCATTCTTAGTCTTTGGGTTCAAGTTTCAGATAAGAATATATTCTCAACAAATTGCCTTTTTTTAATATTTTTCCTATGGTAGGGTTAGGATCCACTCACACTATGTAAAACCCAACTAGTTTTATACTAATTCAAATAATTAGATGAGTAAAATGGATGAATGCGATTAACTCTTTATTTTTTTTCAAGTGATAATCTTCGCATATCCTACTTCTAATCTCATACATATTTTTCACTCATTTAATGGCCAAAAATTAATATAAAACTAATTAAATTTTACATAATGTAATATGATTCCATCTCATATATATATATATATATATATCACTGCGGATACGTATACATGCTTTCATCATCACAACAACTTGGACTAGCCTTATTCTCTAATCCCGGACCAGAAAAAATTACAACTTTAGAACTCCGGGAATTAATCTACTTCGTTCCCGTAGATATTCCGGAATTAACCGTATTCGTAACAGTCCCCAAAATGCAGCTTCCATTATGCCGAAAATAAAATATTAAAAAGGATTTTCCATTTGTATTTCCATAATCAAAAAGAAAAAAGGATAAAAAATAGGGTAAAGTTTTGTAAATGTTCACTAAATTGATAGATTTTGTAATTTTTAATAAAAATATGATTAAACTGATAGAATTCGTACATAATAGTAACTTATTTTTATAATAAAAATAGGACTAAATTGATAGAATTCATAAATAATGAGCATAAATTTATTGTTTTTTTAATTAAGACTAAATTAATCAAATATATAAATATAGAGGACTAATTGTGATATTAATTTCCCCCCAAACTATCACATCACCCCACCTAACGTAGTTAGGGGCCAATAACCATTTTGTAACAAAATTGATAGTTTAGTTATCATTTTATGACAATTGAAAATTTGGTGACCAAAATGAATATTGAGGCATAGTTTAGGGACTATTTATGAACTTTGCCCATAATATAATAACTACAGATATATGTATTTTATGAAAATAAATTTATAAATATTTATAAAACCATATATTAATTAAATAAAAAAAATAAAATCAATTTTATAAATTTCAAACATGATGAACCATGATTTATTATGTTACATTTTAAAGTCTGTTTTTTTCCTTTTGTAAGACTAATTTAAATTACATTTTTATTACATAAAGGTAAAATTAATTGTTATATTCGAAATGAAAAATATTTATAACTTATAATCTCAAAATATCTCAAATTGTTTTAAGCCATCTTTCTGGCATGAATCCAAAAAAAAAAAATCTAAACTTCAGAAAAACTAAACACGGAAATATATGAGTTCGAACTGATCCAAACTCGAAAAAATCTCAAACTGAAAACATCTTAGGGCCCGTTCACCATTGCTTATCCAACGTGCGTTGGAATGCTCAGCGAAAAAGCAGCGCCGAACATCACCACGGTTAGCGTTAAACGAGCGTTTACCTTTGTTTTTTCACCTTTAAACAGGCGTTTCACGGCAGCTAATTTTTCCAGCTTTTCCTCCGACGGCCGTTTGGTAAGGGATTTGCGTTCAGCAATCCCTGCTGAACGGAGCCTTAATCCAAAAACAACTTAACCTAAAACCTACCCGTTTAGCACCTCTATATATACATCTCATGTTACCAATTTTGTGTCACAAAATTATAAAGAGAGAATTTTTCGAATCACAACTTTAGTCAACAAGATTAGATTGAAATTTATTGATAGACAAGTGTGGAAAGAGAGAGCTTTGAGTTTTAATCATGTTAATTTTTTATACTAGTAGCTAGCTATCCAATTCATCGTAAACTTCCAAGGAAATTGACCCCGATTAGAAGTTTCAAGTCAAGAGAGGGCCACGTTCAACCTACAATTGCTCACCCTTTTTTGCGTTATTTTGTGACCACGTACCTACAACCAACGTATATAAATCATGCCCCTTTTCGGTATCTTATGTATGTTCTAATATTAAAAAAATAAGTTTAATGTTTAAGATTATAGTTTAAAGTTTACAGTTTAATTTTTTAGTACTATAGCATACATAAAAGTACCAAAAAGAGGCAAAAGATTTTATTTTCACAACAAACAAGTCTCGATCAAATGTCGTATCCCCTATCAAGGGATCTGAAAGTCAGTGTAAAGAGAAGGAGAGATGGATCGACAATCTGCGATCAAGGACTGGTCTGGTAATGGTTGAGACAAGGAAGCCTTTGTCGGCGATTCTTGTCAAAAAAAGATGCAGTTAAATTCAAAGTTCCAAGATCAAGTAAATGAAAAACCATAAATCTTTCTAGTACGACGTTCATGCATATACATCACTCTTGCATGCATTCATATGTACATTAACTTCACCAACTAAACTTTACTTAAATCGACCTGAATGCAAGCAACAAGACGACCTGAAAAGAACAAGGCTTGCTCGGAATGGACATCCCAGCAGCCTTTCCCAAACTTGTAAGCAATTGATTATTAATTTATTGGGGAAGAACTGTTTATGTTTCTTTACTTTTTCTTGATTAATAGTTAATACTATACAAGCGTAGTGAGCATTGCGTATGAAAGACTATAAGTCGTAAATAGTTAACCTTAAACACAAAGGAAACAAATTAGATTTTTAAGAATCTTGAATGTTCAATCCTTTACCCAATAAACCAACAAGTTTTTAACAATATTGAATGAAGTAAAGTGATTGATAGGATATGCAATTGTCCATGTCCATGTCCATGTCCATGTTCATGTCCAAAGAATATATATACGAGATATGATTTGTTTACACAGTGTAAGAGTTTTAAATTTTACACTTATTTTGAATTGTTAGATGAGTGAACAGATGACTGAGATTAATACTAGAAAATATGTGAAGATTATCACTTGAAAAAAGATAAAAAAATTAATCTTAGCCATTTATTTATCTCGTCCAACAATAAAAAAAAAAGTAAGGAGTCCAAAAGTTTTACACTTTATAATTGCTTTCTGTATTGAAAATTCAACTTATGCGGATTAGTTTGTCGGATTATGTTAGCAAAGGAGTGGGTTATGCTGTCAAATATTTTATCAATTCACAGTAATATTTCCTTTTAACCGTGTACGTAGATTTTGGCTTGAATGTGCATGAGAAAAAGAACAGAACTTTCCAACTTTTTTGTCCTTTTCAGCTTAAGACAGAGAGGGTGCATGTACCCAATAGGCCTAGCAAATATGGAATCCAAAATACTGCAGAGACTGGGCCCAATATGAATAAAATGTCTGTTGCTTTAGCTATCTTTAACTAATGATTAAGCAGAAAATGGTGGTTTAAGGATTGTCATTATCAGCTAATTACAAGCCTGACAATTCATTGGATGTGGAACAAGGAATCAGGATTCAGGATACATATTTGGTATGTTTGCTTTTGACAATGATTTCTTTTGTCATTGTCGAGTCAATATCATGGGATTGGCACTGCTGAGAATTCATACAACTAACCTACACTATATGACAAATTCCATATAAGAAAATAAACAGAAATCATATAGAACCCAATCAGCGACTCCAACGAACAAAAAAAAGATGACGTTCATTTTAAGAGACCTAGATTTGAACACATATATATGCAGTGTGTATTATCAAATAATTAACAAAAATATAAACAAATATTATGATGTAATCACACCAGTATATTAAAAAAAACCATATAGATTCATATTCCAAAGAATCCAAGCTTTTCCCGCAAGGAAGCTCTGGCCCCAGAATTGAGAGTGTAGTTCCCCCAGTAAGCTCTGCATGTTTGCCCATTATGGGTTTGTGGTTCTGGGCTGTTAGAAGAGATGGGCTAGCATTAAAACATGATACAAACAAAAATGTATGGAATGATTTTACTTTATGGAAATGAAGATGCCAACAGAGCGAGAATGGACTGAGGAGGGCAATTATCTTCATCCAATCAAAAACCATATATTTATATAGTATAATATTAGAGGATCGGGCTGCTACAAATACAAAAATAAGAACTGGAACAACCACGAATTTCCCCGGCGCTTAACCATCAACTTTTACTTCCTTTAGCTTCCCTGTCGTTTACATTTTTCTGCAATGCCTGAGCAAAAAAGCACGCATATTAAACAGTGCAAAATACAGCATTTATTATAAAAACATAATGTATAGGAAGAAATACTGTAAAAATTAACCTGAAATCCTTGGGTATTGTCTGTATCTTCTGTGTCTGTCGTCTCATGAGCTTCACGAGGTCGTTGGTCACCCGTTTCCTAGGTTGGAGCTTGGGAATATTGCAGGCCTTGCCCTTAATGTTATTGTCTTTATTCTGCGTGTCATCCAATTTTAATCCCTCTTCATCGTTGCATACCGTGGTTAGTGAAAGCGCCACTATCAGGAGATTCAAATCGGTAAGAAACGTTGCATTCGTCGGCTGCTGCTGCTGCAGGTCATCAGGTTCCATGGCTAGCTCCTGCACCGGCTCCTCGTCATCACCCAACACATGGTTTGTTTCGTTTTCGGGTCGTTCCATGTTGTAGTGGTTTCAAAAACCTGTACCCACAGCATCTTAATAATCACATGTTTCCATCTAATAAAACCATCCCTCATTTTTGACCTGTAATGCTTAACGGAATAATTTAACTCTCGATGACAAAAATCAGGGATGGAAGACAATATATATGTACGTATATGGCTCTATGCCTATAAGGGATGGCTGTTATGCACCAAATAAAGTTAGAGAACCCTAAATTTAAAATTTAGGAGCAACTATGACTTCTTTTATTCCACAAATATAGGTGATAGGTTGGTTAAAACAGTTATTACTAATACTTGCTAATCTTAATTAAATTAATCCTAAACCCAAATAGAAACCCTAACTAATAAAAATCAGGATATTATATCATGCATTGGACGTGAATTTTTTTTCTACAATTAAAAACTAAAATTTAAATCCTAACCTTAAAATATCCCCTAAACTCTAAAACTTAAATTTTAACCAAAACCCCTAAACGACTAAACTCTAAACCCCTAAATCTTAATGAAACATGAAATACAATAAAAATAACATGACGAGAGGATTCATAAAATATAAAATTTGATACCTAATTAAGCTGCTCACGGAGTTTTGATTAAGTGAATTCTTCTATTTCTTCCTTATCGTTTGCTTTGGCTTGGAGTTTTCACTTGTGTATAAACATGTAAGAAGACGTTATCAAAAGTCGATTGGCATGCCGAAGAACATAGCACAATGGGGAATGAGTAAAAGAAAATTTGCTTTGAGAGAGCTCTTCAAGATTCTCAACTTCCACGATTCTGCTCAGCATTCAGCAATGGCTTCCTAGAAAAATTGACTTAATTATAGTAATATATATGAGTTGGAAGTCTACTTGTGAGTTAGATTATGTGTTTTTTTTTTCCTTCGTTTTTCGCTCTCTCTAAGTCTCCTACAATAATAGATGCAAGCTGAATTGAAAAAGTCTTTTTCAAATTCGATATGTATTAGTCGGCAAATAATTTAAATATTAATAATTATAAAATTTATATTTATCTTAATATTATATTTTCAAGTTCCACAGTCTCTTTTACCCTCCTTTTTCATGCTTCCTCACTACAACAATATATGTTCTTAGTGACAGATTGACAATGACTAGAAGTAATGTTATCACAAATATTAAACTTTTTGTGACAATTTTTTTTGCGACACTATTAGTAGAAGTAATTGTGATGTATTTTTATTTGGTCATTGTTATAATAATAATTGTGATAGAAATTTCGTTGGCACTAAAACTTTGACATATGATAGTGCCGATATATAAAGTGGTCACTATTATTTGATATTTATTGTGACAATAAAATTGTTTGTCACTTAAAATTTTACTTTTTGTTGTGATAAATTTTGTCACTATTAAAAAAATAAAATTAGTGACAAATTAAATATTGTCACAATAATAAATTTATTTTTTATTATACTAGTAATAATAACAATTATAAAAAATTGAAGTTACCATAAATTAGTTTGTCAAAAGGTAAAATAATTCTATTATTCTCTATACTATGTGTAAATTCTTGTTTTGATCATTTTACTTTGATCAATTTTAGTCCTTATTTTTTCAAATTTTAAAATTTCAATCCTAATCTAAACGGGACAACGACAACATGACTAAATTACAATGACTAAAAATGATCAAATAAAAGAACAAAAATCAAATGTGCAACTTATGTATAGCAAATGGGCTAAAAAAATTTACTTAACATATTTAAAGACAACTATTCATGTCAAAGATCAAAATTTTAAAATTTTACAATGACTAATATGTAATCTTGACATAATTTATGATAACAAATTTTTTAACTTATGAAAAATTTTACACTTAATATTTGTTTTAACTTTGCTTGTGGATTTAAAATTTGCATTGCCAGTGTACCAAATAATTATCACATAAAAATGATAATTCTATCAACAATTTAAATACAATTAAATTAATTAATTTATTTAATTAAAATATAGTATTGAATATTGAATATTTTAGGCGTAAATCTTAATATTTACATGTTTATATTTTAAAACCAACTCAATTATTTTTATATATTTTTTTCAACAAACATATTTTGTATAAAAAATCATGGAAAAATAAATTAAATTAGTATTATGATAATTTTACTGTTATAATTGATACATATTTTAAAAATAAATAAAATTAATTTCAATTACAATTTAACCTAAACACTATTTTTCTTTCAAAATAATATCAAATTTCTTACCTAGCCTAGTGGATAAACATTGCACTCTCACCTTAAAGGTTCCAAGTTTGATCCTCCTTGAGGCCATGCATGTATTTATTTATTAAAAATTGACATTTAAAGGTGCCACTTCATCTATAATTAAAAAGTGTTTTTTGACTAGAATGCAATATAATTAATATATTATTATTAAAAGTGACGACATATTTTAGACACTATTTCAATATGTATTTGTGATAAAATGTTTGTCACTAATAAGAATAACATTAGTGTCTAATTTGTAGTCATTGTTGTTAATCTTTTGTGTTAAAAATGTAGTCACAAAAATTAGTACTAATTGTGATGAAATGCATGAAAGTTGTCACTAATATAATAGTGATTTACAGGGTGAATTTGAGTGACTAATTTAATACTTTTAGTGACAAATTTCAATGTCACTAAAAATGCATTTTCTTGTAGTGCCTATGCGTGATTGGCTACAAAGGAACCTTACCTCTAATGTTCAAAAGCATGAGCGGAGAATCTCTTGGAACCTTGTCTTCGCCTCAGTGCTTTGGCAGACATGGAAAACCAGGAATGAAGCAGTCTTCTCATAGTGCTCTGTGACCCAAGAATCTGTATTAGCTAGAAGTATCATGTGGGCGAGATATTATAATGAAGGCTGGATTCGTCCCACTGTTGAAACCATCATCCCTAGCGTCCAACACCATTGGAGGAAACCATAATCTGGTTGGTTAAGTTTAAACGTTGATGGTGTTGTCTCGCTTGTTTCTAGCGAGGCATCGATTGGTGGCTTATTACGAGATCATGAGGGGAATTGGCTATTTAGTTTTACAAAATTCTTGGGCTGTTCGAATAGCCTCCTTGCTGAACTTTGGGCGTTGTACATTGGTTTTCAATTAGCTTGTGACCATGGTGTTGAAATTCTCCAGATTCAATCAGACAGTAAACAGGCTCTCCATTTGGTGCAGGACCCTTCAGCTGCTTCTAGCCCCCTCTCACTTGTTCGTGGCATTCGCGAGCTTTGTGATAGAAGCTGGGTTACTGAATTATGTTGGACACCGATAAGCTTGCAAAGCTATCTGACCGCTCTTGCTTTGATACTTCATTATTGACAATTCCACCCGCTGAAATATCCCCTTTACTTTTTACAGATTTGTTAGCCAACTCTGAGATGTAAGCTCCTCGGAGCGTTTTACCACTTTTAATTCAAAAAAATATAAATTATTATTTGAACGATTATCCCAATATATTAAAATCTAAAGATTTACTTGCACCACGTGCCTCCAAACTATGACCCTCATTCTAAATTAGTCCTTTAATTTTTTGAGTTTTCAATTTCATCGCCAAATTATGGCTCACGTCTAAATTGGTCCCTCAAACTTTTGAATGTTCCAATTCCATTATCAAATTATTGCTTATATCACATCATATTATTACATAATACACATCAGTGTTTACATAACAATTATCAATTTTAAAACTTTATTAACATGTGATATGGTTAGCGTATACTGATAATTGGCGATGAAATTAAAATGTTCAAAAGTTCAGGAACCAATTTAGAATCAAAGTCATAGTTTGGGATTGAAATTTGAATGTTCAGAGGTTTGAGTGACCAATTTAGAACAATGATCATAGTTTGAGGACGTGTGATGCAATTAACTCAAATCTAAATTATTATTTAAGTTATTAAGTCCGAATAAAACTCCAAATATCCTAATTTATGAAGATATAAAATTATCATTATTTTTTAAAATATAAATATAAATATCCTAATCCTAATTTATTAAAAAAACTTATCCTCGACCTACTAAAGCTAAATTCCAAACATCCTAGTTTGGAAAAATTGCTAATTTAGTCTTTCATCTAAAATAAAAATAATAATTTAATCCTAAAACTAAACCAAAGTTCAATTTCAGTCCTAATTTAATTTAGTCCAAATATCCCTTTAAAGCCCATTCTAGTGGATCCGAAGCCCAATCACAACGGTATACAAACTAAAACAACCGGACAAAACTTAAACCAATTAAGGATTCCTTCAATACACACACTGATGGTGGAGGCTCAGCAGCTTGCCGGAAGACATATAACAAAAACAGAATGAGACGAAATTGATTTGCCTGTTGAACTGCCTTAAAGATTTATTATGTTCATGCTTAAGCATATAAGCACGAATTCATTAGGTTTGGTTGCATTTTCCCCTACTTTATCATCTTGGATAAGTTATTGAACTTGTTTTTAAGTATGAAATATTAGCCGAGAAGACTTTTGAGAAGGAATCCAGACATTTCTATGTTAAGATGTCTTCTTATGGATCGATCGATTATCAATTAACTTTTCAACGTAATTTTAAAACATATTAATAAGATGTCGGAAACTCAAATACACATTATAAAGAAGACAATACAATAAAAAAATTTCATACGAGTTCAATAGTGATTTCTTTTTGTCTATATATTTTTAATATTTATATATTTTAAAATTTTATTGATTTGTACCATGGTGGATGTATTACATTCTCATACCGAGATTTAAATCCATACAAGATGGGACAATATGAGCATATTTAACCATTAGACCAATTAATAGATCTCATTTTTAAAACCAGTATTTTATGTAATGAAAACCCTTCGGCGACGGCTATCAACTAATTTTCAAATAATGCTGAAAAGCGGAGTATCCAAGGCAAAATTAAGGTGGTATGATTTTGTATTCTACATCATTGTACTATTCACCATTTTAAAGAATTTATAATTCAACCAATGAGATTGATGCAAGTGGTAAGTGGTTTGATATTGTTTAAACATGTATTGAGTTCAAGGGCTTGAGTATGCAGAAAATTTTTTCTGGGAGACCCGCCCACCAAAATCAGGTTACTTTACGTGTACGGCGTGAGTCAATCCAAATTAATTAGGGTAAAGCCAAGAGAAACCAAAAAATCATTTTTTTAAATAAAAAGTAATTCAATTGGACGAATTAACAAATTAAACAAGCTGAGGAAGGTTGCATAAGCTCCCATGCAGTCCCTGGACCATTCAAATAATCTGAGTCAACAGCAGCTACCACTCCATTGTTTTTTTCTCAATTACTTTGTATATAAAAAAGAATCATTTCTTAATTTTTAATTTAAATTATGTTTCTCCCAATCACAAATCGGCAGCAAATATGGTTGGTAAAAGGTTGTATTTGCAAATTGTTATAAAATAATACGGTTATGATGAAATTAGCGTCTTCTTTATAGTTAATTGTTTTCATGGTTTATTTCAAAAATAATATTTTGAGTGTTTGATAAATGATAGAGTGAGCAAAATTAGTTTCGGCTCGAAAAAAATAAATTTTAAATTAATTTAATTGAGTTATTAAATTCCTCTACTCGAGTTGATTGAATTTTTTAAGTTGAAACCGAGTTAAATTTTACATTGAATTACAAGTTTTTGTCAATATTATTTGGGTCCTAACAATTTCAAGAATATAAAAATTGATTCATACCAACAAAAATTACAAAAAAACCCTTCAAAAATTAAAAAAATATGTTTAGTATAATTTATAAAAATATATATGTAATCCTTCAAATTCTATAAAAATATTAAATTTAAAAAATTGTTCCAAAATGATCACTTCGAGGCATTAAACAAATATTATTAAACTTAAAGTATCTTATTTTTCTCTTATTTTGTTTTAAAAGAATTTCCAATTATACATGATATTAATTTGGTGTGCTTTAACTTAGAATTTAGTAATATTGTGGATAAGATTTTAATGTAAAATATTTTTTTAGTTCAACTCGAACAATTATTCTACTTGATTTGAATTGAACTTCGTTTCACTCGAATCAATTCAGGAAAAAAATTAAATTAAGTTAGGATTATAAGATATAACTCGTCAACTTGACTAACTAAAATTTTCAACTCAAGTCTACTCGGTTCAATCAAATACTCAACCTTAGTAGATGAAACATAAGATTAACTAAGGACACATTTTACTAATTTGTCCTCGTAGAATTTGTTTTACCATAAAATGTTGGAGCTTATAATATTTTATGAATATGCATTTCTTGGAAAATTAATTCAATATCTTGTTAAATAAATAAACTAAAATTGTGAATGAGTAATTAGTAGCTACTACTTCTCTTTGATCAAAGTGGCTGGGAAAATTGAGTAACAATTTTAAATCTTACAAAAATATAAGGATATTGTTGTTCCTCATAAATCAAATTTGAATATATTATTATTTTAATATTTTAATAAAAAATTACTTTTAAATGATGATATCATTATTCTGATGTGTAGTAATCTTGTAATGACATGCGTCTTGAACTTAAAAACATCAGTGGCAAGTATCATGCAATGAAAGTACAAAGACCTAGTTGAAAGAAAAAAGTTTAAATATTTATATTTTTTAATGTTGTTTGGTTTTATCTTTTATTGTCGAGTTTTGATGCTATTTGTATCTAATTTATTTTGAGTTTTTGAATTAGAGCTTTTACTTTTTTTTATATGGTCTTGTTTCTGATCTAGAGGCGTTAACTTTTTTTTAGAAATATGTTTGAATCAAATTTATTTACTTAAGTTGTAAGCTTTTATTATATTTTAGATTTTATTTTAGATTTTTTCTTTTTTAATAAAACTGACATACTCATATTTAAAAAAGTTTAAATATTAAATTGAGAGAAAGTGTCATTACAAGGATCATATAGGTATTTAGCCCAATTAATATTAAATATTATATTTTTTCAACAATAAACGTCAAATTTTATATTCAAAACCCAATCAAATGACATCTCTCACTCAAAACGAAAGAGATTTTCTATTTAACTGAATTTACATTAACAAGAGATCTCATGAAGATTTCATTCTAATAAAAAATTGGAATAATATATTTTCATTTAAATTTGAAAAAAAAAGTGTGTATCCAAGCTTCTTCTTTATAATTTTCTTAGGAGTAATTATTCCATGGTCTTAGTTTTAGGATTTAGGGGTTTAAGTGTAATAGTTATGAATTTAGGAGTTGTTGATAGAATTTTAGGTTTAGGGTTAAAGTTTAGGGTTAAAATTTAGGGCATATAGGTTAAAACCTAAACTCTTGACCATATTACTCTAAAACCTAAACCCTAACCTTAAACTCTAAATCCTAACACATAAATCCTAAATTCTAACCTTAAACGCTAAATTCTAAACCCCTACACTAATACCCCTTGATAAGTATGTAAAAGTACTATTTTTCTTGCCTTTTTTATTCATATTATTGTTAGACTTAGGCTCATTTTAGTTGCATTGATAGACATTCATGCATAGTTTTCTAGTTTTCTTGGTTAATGAGCCTGATATTACATTTTGTTGATTTTTGTGGAAAATTCGTTGTTGGTGTGCTCTATTTTGTGCAGGTTAAGATTGTCGTGGCAAGTGAGTCAGATTGCCGTGACAAGTAGGGGCCAATTCTGAAGGAGTTGCCATGACAAGTAGAGGACATTCTGAAGGCCTTGTCGAGCCAGATTGCCGTGACATACCTGGATGGTTTTGCCCCAATTTCAGGATAAGATCGAAAAGCAAGGGATAACTCCCCAAGATCCAAATTTTCAAGCAGAATTTGATGGAATAAAGACTCAACCTTGTGAGAAGTATTTAGAGATAAAGATGGAAGAGATTTATTGTCTTTTATCCAAATTAAATCAAGCTTTATCCTATCAACTACATAATTTGTAGAATTCAAGAGTTTGATCGGATAAGAGCCCTATCTCCAAGGAATTCCAACAGAACCAACTTCTCCTATCAACACACAACCGATCGGATCACCCCCTTTAAATAGAGAAGATTAAATCACAGCTGAGTCGATTTAGAAGGAGATCGAGCCAAAGGGATTCACGCACCAAAGGAGTTTCATCTCCAGTTTATTTTTATTTTGTAATCCCACCATGTCCGGGTTATTTTCTTTGTTATTTCTTCTTTACCTAGCCATGAACTAATGTAAATTGGCTGGGGTTATTTTGGGTTTGTGATTTTGATAAGCGTTTAGATTGTTTAGGTTCTTGATTGCAATTGAATTCAAAGTTTGTTCATTCTTGGTTCTTTAATTTTCTATCTTGAGAGAATCGGGAGAGAATCTTGAGTGTTATCCATTTATCTAGACTCGGGAGAGTTAGATTCAAGAAACGAATGAGCATGATCTTCATTCGAATGATTGTTGGTGAAGATTAATCCACCTTAAGAATAAGGATTGGATTTCAACGGCTAAGAGGAGCGTAGATCGGTTGTTGATCACCCAAGGTTCACACATGGATGTATTACCAAGGCATGCTCGAACAACCAGTTCTTCTGTTAGGGATAACAAGAAGACATTGAAGAACGCTTCGTCGAGCTTTGAAGGAAGGAACCCAGTTACTACGACAATCGAACCAGTCCTAGTTGCCATGACAATTGAGTTGCCTCAGCAATCAATTGCTTAGACAATCCATTTGGATATTGCACCACTACTCACGATAACTCGACCTACTCTCTTTAATCGATTACTCTTTCCTTTCTTTCTATTTACTTAGTTTATTTTACTTATTATTCATCACTATCAATCTATTTCTTTTACAATGCAGTAACTTAAGCAAAGTAGCCCAGACCAATTCCTAAGGAGACGATACTCGATATTTATCATTTATTACTTGCGACGTGTTCACTTGCACCATTTGCGTAGCACTCAAAACACGCAACACCCCTAAACTCTAAACCCTAAACCTTAAAATTAAGGTGTTCGTGGAAACAAAAAAAATTCCACCGCCTGTGTATGAGATAATAATCATAATCTTAAATATATTTACAAAGTAATATTTATTCATTTTTTTCTTAACTTTACGATAAGTCATTCAAACTTTATAAACAAAGTTGCTCGAACACAAATCTCCTAAAATAAACATCACCCTCATTTCAACTTAACCACTCATAGGGTTCATATATATATATATATATATATATATATATATATAGACTAACAAATGAGTGAAAACATTTTTATAAAAAAAATATATAAATGTTAACTTTTAAAATAAGAGTTTCATCTTTGATGGATCAAAGGGGAAGTGACAATTATGGTATGAACATCATCTGTCTCAACAAGAATACCAAAAATAAAACTCTACCTATCACGTGACCTTGCAATCAACAATTCAATATTTAACCTGATAAAGATAATCAACCTGACCCACTCTCCTAAACCATCCACATATTTTGCTGGTCACAACTCAAAGTTTTAGAACCTCACTCTTCCTTTTAAATGCACACTTTCTCCCCTGGAATTTATCTGCTACTTCACCTTTTTTTTTTTATTTAAAGCGTTTCCCTTCCCCACTGGTAATAGTTTTACAGAGGGCTTTGTTCAGTGCAAAAAGAAAAACAAAATGACAACCATTTCTTCCACTACTTTCATGGCTATTGCGCTTATCTTTGCTCTTGTTTTTGTTATCATGTCACCCTATGTTGAAGCACAGTCTGCATCTCCAGCTCCTCCTTCCTCTACTGATGGTAATTTCCCTTTCTGTGTTTAGATTTGCTTTCTTTTCTTCCTTTCTGCATTGCCCCCAAGGAAAAAAAGTTGTCATTTTAGATCTGTAGTAACAACTGAAAAGCTTTGTGTTGGTCTTTTCAAGCAGAATATTGGTTGACATTTTTTGTATTGAATTTGAGCAGGAACTTCAATTGACCAAGTGATTGCTTACGTGCTGATGCTGTTGGCACTTGTGCTCACATACATCATCCACCCATCAGATGCATCTTCCTGCAGCTTCTTTTAGATCATTCTTTACAATAACTCAGAGATTCATTTAGGTCTGTGTTGTAAAACAAATTGCTACCTTGATGAATCTATTGACTTGTTTCTTTTCCAATATGGGGTATGGATTGGTTAATGATGTTTCCCAGTAGATTGTCTTGTGTATTATTATCATTTTGATTCTCATACTCCTTGATTACTTTGCTTCTTATTTTAATTCGAATCCTCCTTTTTTTTTACATGAAAATGACTGGTGAACTGCCAAAGAAGAGTAATTTACAACACTGAATGACCGAATCGGACTTCCCAGCACGACTAACACGAGGAACAAGTTCAGTAAACAGTCCCTTTATCCCTCCACTCCTGTTTCAAATCACAGTTTAGGACAATAAACTAAAGTGAGTGTTCTTGTATTAGGAGGCATTCTTTGTATTAAACTTAAGTCATTGACACTAGGCACTTTACGGTGAGTAGAACAACTACGTACTGTTCTGAATAAAAAAACCTTAGCCTTAGATATCTTTTCCTGCTTCGCTAGAAATTGAACTCTGTCTGCGGTGCTGGTTGCAACATCTAGGGTACGGGGACAGGTATCGGCTGCTGCAAGGCTTTCTGCCACAAAACCAACAGCGAAATTTGCCTCATGGACACTACATGCACCAGCTTCATCACTATATAAGCAAGCAATTATCTCCTGAGCTGAAAAGGGAAAAAGAAACCAACATTAACAAGAATCAAACATTTACGAAAACGAACCATCATAGAACTTTAAGATTAAGAAAATGAAGTCTCACTGTCCAAATTGTTGTTCAAGGCTAGTCCATAAGCTGCAGTAGCTCTGATAAAGAATATATCAGCGAGAAGGCATGCTAGAGTTTCTACCTGCAAAAGGGTCTTTGCCGGTTCAACAGATTAACAAGTTGCAGAAGCTAAAAGACATGCAATTATGCCTGCAACTAATTCGACTTATGGGGTGAAGGTTGGAGCATTATTAGTTGTGAATTATTCCATTTAATTGCTAAAAAAAATGTCATAACAAGACATGTGAATGCCAACCTAATTCACAACAAAAGAACATTTATAAAAACAGATGAAGGAACTCAAGCATGTTTTGTAAGGATTAGAGCAGCCTGTGCTTGCATTCTTGTATGGATATGTCATATAAAGCCCGTGCTTGCATTCTTAGGATTGGAAGACATGTTCTGACAGAATTTACTTAGTTGAATATTGATTGTAGGCTATCAATATTGAGAACAGAAGCTCAACTACTGTGTCCGAAATATAAATACAGCTGAAAATGCATTCCAATTCCAATTCCACCCCCAATGATTTTCTTTAACTTCATCTCATATTAAAGATGAATGATGTAGTAATCATCCTCTGCCACAAAAAACATCCCGAGGCATCTTTGAAATAGTTAACAAACTATCCAACTTTTCCGCTTCTTTTTCTTTCGAATACATAGCTGAAACAATCAATTTTCTTTGCGAATTAGTACAAAATTTTTGCTTGGAATGATAAAATGGAATCGTAGATGAAAGGCTGGCTGAAATAAGAATCAATTTGACTGTAATTCCAACAGCATTATGCCACTTCCAGGGGTTGAATAAAACTCTAAGCCAGCAAAAGAGAAAACCAGAAAGCCCTCTCCTCCTGCTTTGACCTTCATTTTTCTTCACAGTTTCTTTCATGTCGCTGTCCATTGAAGTTTTCTTATCATCATTGCCAAAACAAGCACTCAACTCTTTCACCACATCCAGGGGTCTTCCTTCGTATTGTGTTACTTGTTTTATGAGAAATAGTCTGCTTTGCTCCAATCGACCGAGGACCGAGTGCCGATCTGTCAGCTGCCAAGCCTCCAATTTCTACATGTAGATATGAACATGAACCTCTAAAAGTCAGGTGGAATATTCTGAATTCTGATCATACTCAACAGGTTTCAACACTAATTAAGTTTGTCAAACAAAAGGTAACATAATCATTTCCCATTATAGAATTCATAATTCCATTAAGAACAGAACCCAAAAGGAAGAGCTTTTGAAACATTAGATCTCATGAAACAATGTTCAGCTTAAGGCAATCAATCTTGATGGTGGGATCTAAAGGGTAAGTACAAAACCTGGAAATGGAGAAGGGAGTTCTCAACATCCTTCAATGAATCCCGGATGGCAATCAACCTCTTCCTTTCCTCAAATGGGGTCTGCTGCCCAATATCACAATAGCGACCGTGCTCTGAACAATGCCTGCAGAAGCTGATACTGTTGTCGATTTCATGGTTCAACCTGTCGTCCAAATCCCATGCCCTGTTGACGAGAGTCTGCAGTTTCTCGTGATTCAACTCCATTGGTGGGAGAGAAAAAAAAACACAGCCCCCACCATTCAGAACACTCCTGTTCCTCTCTGCATTTTAACTTTTTAAAGTCCCACCATTTGCACTTTATTCTGTCATTTTTGTTTCTTTATACAATTTACTACTCTTTTTTTCTTCTTCTTTTTTTCTTGGTTGTGGTGGAAGAAAAAGAAAGCTTGAGGAAGAATTTGGAAGAGTATAGAAGGGAAGATCGGCCTCTACTTTTGAATGGTGTTATCGCTATCTGGCATTTTGGACAAAATCATTCTGGTGTTTTTCACTTTGTTTTGAGTGGGTAAGTTTGCTTTGAAGGCAAGTCTTGGTTGGAAATGGGATTCCGAAGCTTAGCTGTTCCCTGCCCCACAGTCTCACCAGATGCAGTTATGTACATGTGGCCTTGCATTGCCTGCCCTACATACATTTCCAATTGGTCATGCCAGATACTCCATGGACCATGTCATTCAAGGGTGAAGCCAAATGGAAATTGAAAATGACTATGCTTACATATAGGACGATAAAAGATTTATATATAAATGCATTAATCTCGAGTTCGAATTTAGCTGGTTGGCCAAATTGCTCATCTTTATTACATCATGTTCTGTTAAGTCATGGGTTCTAGACACACCTGTAACACTCTCCTTCCTTTCCCTAGAGTCCCCATTCCCCTTTTCTCTAGGCAGGATTATGATTAGATTTAATATTTGTAAAAAAATCTTAATAAAAAAAAATGAAAATATCAGAAAAGAAATGGCTTCCCATTATCTCACCATACACAATGTTATACCACCGAAAGGTTTTGAAACCCGAAAGCCCAAAGGTGCCATGTGAATGCATATATACATACTAATATTTAACCAATTTATGTGAGGTGAATAAGAGCAGGGCCAGCCCCGTTCGGTTGTTCATTCAGTTACCACATAATGATGAGGGGCCAAGGTTACTTGGGCTATGACCCTTCTGCGTGGTTAGCAAAAACCACTTTATTTTTTTTTCATAATGTCAAAAAAATATCTCAAACATTTAGCTGAATAATTATTTTAGTTTATTAAAAATTTGATAAGCGAAAAATAACCAAAGACGATAACAACATAAAATAAGACATGCGCAGAAGACGAGATTTAACGTGGTTTAATCTTGCCTACCTCCACGGATGAGAGAAACAAATAATCCACTATCAACGTAGAAAACACGAAGAGTAGAAATACATGATATCCAATATAACCCATTACCTGGTGTATATATATATATATATATATATATATATATATCCAAAACCAGGTGTAACCAAAACACTTTTCCTAGCGTCCCTACAATACTCATATCTATAACATAGTTATAGCCACTATAGTTGCAGAGATCCTAAAAGTGATTATGTTTCTCTATAGTAATTTTCTCTCTATCTCTCATAATTGTAAAAGTTAAACCTAATCTATATCTATAGACCAAAATACTTGGTCACCAAGAAACCTTGTTCAATAAGATTTCTCATCTAATATAAATATTTACTCCTTAAAGTAGACCCTAATTACTAAGTAATTTTTAACCACTAGAATTACAATAAAACCCAACTTAATTACCAATTAAAATTTGAGTCAAAATATAACATGGTTTATATTTTTTAAAAGCATTTTAAGCATCAACATTTTATTTTGGGTCAAAATGTTCACTCCGTGGATGAACATTGTTGGCCAACTAACTATAAACAACTTGAAATGACTTGACATAATGACGCGTCATCAAAAGAAAAAAAATATATTTTATACAATTTTATAAAATTATTTTTTGGTTGATATGTCATTATGCAAAGCTAGCACATTTGTCCATATGACACTGTTATATCAGTATGCACTGCCATGTAGGTTTGTCACGGCATTTAAAGTCATTTAATGTTAGTTGACTAACAGTTTTCATCCATTGATGGATTATTTTGACCTAAAATAAAACGCTGACGGTTAAAGTGTTAAAAAAAGGGTTAAAATGACTATTCAATCAAACGTTAGAGGCATTTTCTAACATTATATTTTTTGTTTTGTTTTTCAAGGTATTAACTAAAGCATGTTTAATAATTAATTATTTGTATTTTATTAATTCATATAGGGATTGACAATAACTACAAACTTTAAAATTATTCTATACTCAAAATGAAGATCAAATTTTGGACCCTTACTAAAAAGAATACATTTACTATCTCATCTAACCCTAGTGGTTGAAACCATTTCTCCTTAACAAAGTCAAACAACGTCAAACAACGTAGTAAGCTCAACCTACCTCACTTTATTTACTTTATTTTATGTTATTGCCTTTCAGCTGTCTTTGAGTGTCACTTCCAAAAATTGAAGAAGCATCAAAGTCTAAAACAATCGCATTATTAATATATGGTCATGATTTAATGGATGTTGGTCTGGCTCTTTGCTCGATCAAGAACATGGGTGGGTATCTTTAAGAACCGGCGGAGTTACGCCTTTTAAAATTTTTATTTTTTTAAAAAAAATTTGATATAATAATAAAATTATATTTTAATTTTTAAAATATATTTCATATTTTAACTCTTCTAAATTTAAATATTTTTAAATGATTACTTCAATATAACGTCGATCGTTGGGTTTCACCACTTACCAATAAAAACAAATGCAAGGCAGCCGCCTTGCTTAATATGATTATTCATTGTTCAACTTACCCAAGCACCTATAACCACCATGAACTAATCATATTCGCCCATCTGGTTACCCATTTCCATTACCATGCAATATTACAAATAAGCACTTACACTTTTGACCAAAATTAGACCGCCCTCAATTAAATATGAGAGAATAAAATAAATATATAGCATCAGAACTTTGGAGAAAAAGAGACCATTTGCATGAATTGTGCGTTCATATCATTAGGAATAGATGAAAATGGGTAAGAAGACCTCCCTGTGCCTCTCTCAATTTTAAATTTATACAAATTAATCCCTATAAAAAATATTTTACTTTAATCAGGATGTTAATGTTTCCATCAATTCGATGTAATTTTGATTGATACAATAATGAATTTAGCCTTCAACTTTTATATATTATGTCAATTGAGTCCTACTAAAAAATTAACAAATTTAACCCTCAATATTTGTATGATGTATAAATTATTTGTTGAAGTTTTTAGTCAGGATTAAATTAACATAATATGTAAATATTCAGGCTAAAATTGTTATCATGTCAATCAAATTTATGTAAATGGGATGGAAAATATTAATATTGTGATTAACTGTCCTTACTTTCAAAACTGGCAGGGACTAAACTGCTCTTTTTTAAGGGATCAATTTATTTAATTTCAAAATTTAAAGAGATATAAGAGGTCTTCTTATTATAACTATTTAAAAGACTAAATATTCAAATAAAGGCCTAAACGTTTGGGGGTTGCTCAAATAAGAGTAACATTTTTAAATGGTCAAATAATGAGTTAATATTTTTGTAACACCCTAGACCGGTACGGACGATCCGACCCGACCTGAAGTGCCACATTCAGGTCACAGGGGCGACCCACAAATACAATTACAAATAAATTTAAAGTTTTCGAATAAACCAAAGTAATTTAAAATCGAATTCAGAAACCAAAATAGAACTCAGACTTAAATCGACATACATACAAAGTATAGTGACCAACATGTCCGCCTAGATATACAAGTATCGTACTCCGCAATTAAAGCTGCTAGAACTTCCTGAATTGTTGTCAATATCCCGAACAAAGTTCAACCTGTTGACCTGCAAAGATTAATAATTTTAATGAGCTTGGGAGCTTAGTAATACAGAAATACCAAAATGAATAAATACAAAGCAGGCCAATATAATTGACAGAAAATAAATGTAGCATAAATTATTGTGCACAATAATTAAATTAATCGAAACAAAAAAAGTAGAACCAAACTCAAGTAAACCGACTCGGAAATCCTAAATATACAAATCATCAAATGTAAAAACATAAACATACCTGAATCGCATGTATAATCGCAAAATGCCTGATACGAATGCTAGTATAAAACGATTAACTAAACTTAGGTCCTTTTTTTTCTTTTATCTAGTCTAGATACAAAATTACATCCTATAGTGAGCATGCTGACAGCGTGCAAAATATCAACTAAATCGGGTGTCGATTAGACATCCAATTGCGCAAATTGCATTTTAGGGACTAAAATGCAAAGCTAGAAATTTATGAGGATGTAATCAAAATTCGAGTTACCAAACCTCAATTAATCAGATTACATGCTTGCTTGCCAAATTTTAGCTCAAAATGATAATCCAAACTCATGCAATTGCATTCAAGAACGTTAGGGATCAAACTGAAAGAAACAGAAACTTTAGGAATCACATTAACTGAATTTACAGCAGCCCGTATCGGTACACGGGGCACCCGCACCGATATAGGGCTTTAATACAACAGGGCATACCGATATGAAGCCAAGGCGTATCGGTACGCGGGCTCGGTTGTAAAAAGTGGATTTCTAGTAGCTAAAGCTCGTACCGATATAGCCTTCCCTATACCGATCCCAGGCCAATGTCCAGCATACCCGTACCGATACGAGGACCCGCGTATCGGTATGGCCTGACCCAAAATGCAGATTTTTTTTGGTTTTTCAAACAATTATGGATTTGAACATGCTCTAACAAGCCACAAACATGTAAACCATTAAACTAAAGACCAAACCACACCATATCATCAAGGAAACATGCTTAAAACATAGCAATACACCTCAATCTCAAGTCTAGAGGCATACATCCTAAAAACCAACCCATCCAAAGAACAAAACATAAATCCACATCAAAACCAATCATATAAAGCCTCATACAACACCATAACAACATTATAAACTTGCACAAATAGGGAGTTTAACAAATAACCCTCCCAAACAACAATGAACCCCATTGCCTTTATTACTACTAGTCTAGTTCAAAAACCATACTTTTGAGCTATTCAAGTCCTTAGATTTTCCCTCGATTGCTCACTGCCTCCAATCATTATTTTTTTGCATTAATGGGCAAAGAGAGTGTAAGTACACAAGGCTTAGTGAAGAGTGCTCAAAACACAAAACCATCAATGCGATTAAAACCAGTTTTCAACTCACAATGAAAACTTCATTTAAAACAACTTTTAAAACATCATGCCTTTCAACTATGCACTTACCATTTCCAAAACATGCATATTAAACCATATGCAACATGTATCATGGATAAACAACAATATCTCATTTCCTACCCTCAATTTAAACTTTCCCATGCATAACAACCCATATGCAAGGCTTAAAGAGTAAACATGTATAAATCAACATTATACAACATAATACATCAACATGATACATTATCAATTATATTGGCTTTCAAGTGATCATAAACCAAGTTCCACTTTACAAAATATTACATCGGATATACGAATTCAACAAGTGTCCTCTCAAAACTTCATGCAATCTCAACCGAAATTCAAGGTACAATCTCAACCGGAATTCAAGGTACAATCATAACCCAATTATCTGTTAGATGCATAATCCACAAACATGAGTTTTCGGTAACATATAACCCCTCAACCATTAGGGTACTCGTGGTGGAGTATTCGGTACACATTAACCCATCAATACCCGATGCGTCTTTTTATAGTGTACTATCAATCCTATGGTCGACCAACTATATCCGATAATATTTTAAACCACATCACTTGCCAATATAATTCATCATTAACCATGTATCTCACTGTTTTTATAAGCAACAATCAAAACCATTTTAAATGCATTAAACCATGCATTAACAAGTATTCTGAATATTTACATGGATCATTTTCTCAATGCATCCATCATCAATATATGATCAAAAACAGTATAAAACATACTTCAAAATATGTTTAAACAGTAGGTACCATGTAATAAAAAATAAGTGCATAAAAACAATTTTGTCAAAACACGACTGAGGAAGAAATCTCATCATACTTACTTTCGAGTTTAAACCAACGTTTCAAGCTTCATTTAAACTCCCAAAATAACCTGTAAACTATTTCAAAGCTGAAATCCACATTCTCACTCACCGACTTTACAAAACCTCGTTCACCGATACGAACTACTCTTTCAAAGCTTTTGAAATGGTGCCACAAGCTTAAGGATCGACTTCCCCTGATTTCACCACACAAAAACATAGGATTCAATGCATCAAAATGCATTCACAAATCCAGCAAAAACAGTTCAGAACAATCCTCCTCAAGCTCTAAACGGAACCCCTCCACAACAACCGAAAACAACATCAAACACCCTCTAAACTTAACCCAGTCAAAACCTAAAGGTTTAATCCATCAATTATCTTCAATTAACATCCAAAAACAACCTAACATCATCCTTATACTTCCATCATTCAATAAACACCTTTAACTCGCCAAAAACACAACACTAGCAACCTAAGCAATTAAATATTCACTTAGTTTCGGGATTCCAATGTTAAAACCAACTTATTAAAATTATAAAACATCAAAATCATGACTATAACCAATCAAGAACTCAACAAAATAGATCTGAAATGAAAATCACTTAATCTCATCAATTAAACCTTGATTTACCCAATTTTCACGATTAAACCATTAAGACTCATTAGAAAACATTAAACAAGGTCCAATTACTTGGGAATTTCAATAAAGAACCATTCATTAGAGGAGAATAGTGAACCTTACCTCTAATGAGTGAATTTTCTCTCAGTTGGATGTTTACTCTTTGAAAACAAAGAAAAACAATGAGATTTTGGAAAACAAGATTGAAGAATCCATTAGAAATTAAAAAGTTTAAGAAATCAAGATCATTACCTCAAATATTTGATGAAAAAGAAAGTTTTTCGTTTTTTTGTTCAAGAGAAGTTGAGAGAAAAGAAGTTACGTCAAAAATGTTTTTAGGAAATAACTACCTCCTTTAATTAATTCCTCTTTTAATTTCCTTAATTAAAACTCGTTAAAATAATCCGAATTAAGAGGAGAATCAAATTATAAACATTATTTAAAATAACTCCTTAAGGATTCTAAGATTTGACCCTTTTTCAAAATAGTCACTAAAAACAATTTTCATTCTTTAATTTTGGTCACTAGCCAAAATGTCCAATTTCCAAAGTCCATTTTCCAAAATTGAATTTACCAAAAATATCCATATATTAAATAATGATTTTAGATATTTTCCCATATTTTTATCACACCAAAAATATGTACTCCGATTTAAATCCCAAATCTGACTTGAATCTCTAATTCTGATCCACCAGATCGTCTAGTCAACTTAGAAACTCCTAGGCCTAAAACCGAGGCTTTACAACTCTCCCCTACTTAGGAAATTTCGTCCTCAAAATTTTACTTGAAGGAAACAAATGCGGAAATTGTTTCATCATGTCTGTCTTACTCTCCCACGTGGCCTCCCCAACTCTACGGTGTCGCCGCAACACCTTTACAAGCTCAATTGTTTTGCCACGAAGAGCATTACTACTATAATCAAAGATTTCAACAGGTTCTTCATTATAAGACAAATCTGATTGTAACTCAATTTCCTCCACTGGCATAACATGCAATGGATCCGACCGATACCTCCGCAACATCGACACATGAAACACATCATGAATCTTCTCCAACTCAAGAGGCAACCTCAACTGATAAGCCACATGACCTACACGCTTCACCACCTCATATGGTCCAATGAACCTTGGACTAAGCTTTCCCTTACGTTCAAACCGCATCACCTTCTTCCAAGGTGACACCTTCAAGAACACACGATCACCAACTACGTACTCAATCTCCCTACGTTTCAAATCTGTATAGGATTTTTGATGATCTGAGGCTACTTTCAAGCGATCAAAAACAAGCTTCACTTTCTCATTCGTGCCTTTCAACACATCCGGGATAGAAACATGTTTTTCCCCAAAATCGGCCCAACACAAAGGCGTACAACTCTTCCTACCATACAAGGCTTCATACGATGCCATCCGTATACTAGCCTGGTAGCTATTATTATAGGCAAGCTCTACCAAAGGCAACTGCTTCTCCCATATCCCTTAGAGCTCAAAGATACAACACCTTAATATATCCCCCAAGACTTGGATCACACGTTCAGACTGACCATCCGTTTGAGGATGATATAAAGTACTAAAATTCAGCCTTTGTACCCAAAGCTCGGTCCAAACACTCCCCAAACCTTACTATAAACCGCGAATCTCTATCCGAAACTATGGACTTAGCTACCCCGTGCAAGCGCACAATCTTAGCAATAAACAACTCCGTCAACTTATCCAATGTATACGTTGTATGCATTAGTACAAAATGTGCACACTTTCGTAAACAATCATCAATCACCCAAATGGAATCCTTTTTAGTGGGCGTCAATGGCAACCCAGACAAAAAAATCCATGGTGATTCTCTCTCACTTCCATTATGGTATACTCAACGGTTGCAACAACCCGGAAAGAAACTGATGCCGAGCTGATAAGTGTTCAAAAATACTATTTTTCTTACCCTTTTTACTCATATTATTGTTAGACTTAGGCTCATATTAGTTGCATAATTAGCTATTCATGCATTAATCCATGTTTCCTTCCATCATTGAGCTTGATTACATAACTTGGTAGTTTTTGTGGGAAAAGATGCTGCTTTTGTGTGTTTTGTGTGTATGTGCAGGATCACTTGCGAAAGCAAGGCTAGAGCTAGTTGCCAGGGCAATACATGAAGGAGATGCCGAGCTAGTTGCCAGGGCAATGCATGAAGGAGACGCTGAGCCAGTTGCCAGGGCAATTGTCGACAAAGAGCAAAGGTGATATGGTAGTCGAAATTGATGACTAGACAAGCCCAAGATGACGTGGAGCAAAGCCCAATCCCAAAGGAATTTGATTTCCATGAAGAGATTAAAGAAGAATTAAATTCCAAGAAGATAGGAGAAGTTCTAGTCGGAATATAATTATAATAAAGAATTATATTCTTTAAAGATAATTTAATTCCAACTTAACTTCCTCCTCAAAGAATGACTTTGACCTAGCCCTATAAATAAGAGGCCATATCGTCAAACTCCAAGGAGAGCAAGAGAGGGGAATTTCGACAACTCCAAGGAGGGCAAGAGGAGAGAATTTTCGACAAGCATCTAGGGCAAGGAGGATTTCAACAAGCCTCCTTCTTCATCCTTTTCTTTCTTGTTCGATTGGGTTCATGCTAGGGATTATTTATCTTGTGTTTCTTTGGAACCTAGCCATGAACTAAATTTATTTGGCTATGGTTATTGTGTTTTGTGGTTGTGAGAAACTATTGGTTTTTGTTTAGGTAATAAGAGTTTGCACTTTTCTATTCAAGGTTTATTCATTCTTGGTTCTTATTCTTGTTTGCGAGTGAATTGGGAGAGGATCTCGAAACTTCATCTGTTTATCTAATATCGGGAGAGTTAGATTCAAGAAACGAATGAATATGATCTTTATTCAATCTATTGATGGTGAAGATTAATCCGGCTTAGGAATAAGTCAAGGATTTCAACGGCTAAGAGGAGCGCAAGATTGGTTGTTGTTCACCCTTGATTCACGCAGGGATGTATTATCAAGACATGCACAAGTAGATAGAGTTTCGACTTAGGGATAAGAAGAAACCATTGAAGAACGCTTTGCCGAACCTTGAAGGTTGCTGCCCAGACGCCCAAGTAGTTGCCCAACTAGTTGCCCGGGCAACCATCGATTAGTTGCCAAGGCAACCCCGTTGTGCAAGTTGCCACCACAACTGAGTTGCCCGTGCACTCTTTTACCAAGACGATCCAATAGGCTATCACACCTCAACTCACGATAACCTGGCCTATCTCTCTCTCATTTGATCTCATCTTTTCTTTTACTTTATTGCTTTCTAGTTTAGTTATTAGTTAAACTCCTATAACCCTTTATTTGTGTTTTTACTTTTTACAGTGCAAGAGACTAGATTCTTGAAGTGGCACCAATCCCTGTGGAGACGATATCTTTTATACTATAACTTGCAAAGTGTATACTTGCACAATTGCGTAGCACTTATTACGCGCAACAAGTTTTTGGCGCCGTTGCCGGGGACTGGCACTAGTGACTTTGTTTTTATTTTCTTGCACTTTCTTTTTACTTTTCTTGTTTAAGATTCAAAGGGCTAACAAACTTTGGTTTTGCATTGGTATATGACCAGGGCGAGACCGACTACACCATAATATCCCTTTGATCCAGAAATCGAACGAACCTTACAAAGACTTAGACGAAGGATAAGAGTAGCAATGGCTAATCAAGACGACAATATGAATCAAGATGTTCCAGCAAGAGGAGGAGTGATTCTTGCACGAAACAGAACTATTTGAGACTATCTTGAAGAAGATCTTGATGGACTTAATCCAGGAGTTGTCGCACCTGAAATTAAAACCGACCACTTTGAGTTGAAACCGGTAATGTTTAATATGATCAACACAATTGGTCAATTTGGCGGCTCAGCAACTGAAGATGCACGACAACATCTGAAATCTTTCCTCGAGATTTACAGCTCGTTCAAAATACACGGAGTCACCCCCGATGTTTTACGATTAAGATTATTCCCCTATTCACTGAGGGATAGGGCGAAAGCATGGTTAAATAGCATTCCTGCCGGATCAATAGCATCTTGGACCGATCTTTGTCATGATTTCCTTGCTCGGTTTAATCCTACAAATTTGACTGATAAGCTTCGTAACGACATTACTTCTTTTCGGCAGGCAGATGATGAATCCATGTACGAGGCTTGGGAGCGATATAGAGAACTTCTACACAAATGCCCCCTACACGGATTCCTAGTGTGGACTCAAGTAACAATGTTTTACAACGCCATGAATACACCAACAAGGATGATGCTAGATGCCTCGGCAAACGGCATACTTCTAGATAAGTCGCCGAAGAAAGCAATACAAATTCTAAATAGGCTGGCCAAGAATGATTATCAATTTCCCTCTACTAGAAGAGGATGAGTTAGACGCCAAGCCATAATACATGAACTAGGATCATCAGATTCAATTTTGGCACAATTGGCCACTTTAACCAAGATGGTCCATAACATGCAAAAACGAAACAACACACATGAAGTCAAGGTAATGGATTCTTTTTGTGAGTTATGTGGTGATAACCATGATTCTTCTGAATGTATGCAGAATCCGGAATCCAGCTTCTATGTGGGGAATTACAATCGGAACAACAATGTGATGTCCAATACATACAATCCAACTTGGAAGAAGCACCCGAATTTTTTATGGAGTAATCCCAACAACACTCTAAACCAGAACAATCAGAATGCACAAGCATCGGGATTCCAGCAGAATATGCCACAACAACAGTTGCCGCAATAACAACCGACAACATCTAGTTCTTTGGAAAATTCTCTAAATGCTTTTATGATGAAAACTGAATCTTATATGGATGAGAATAGTAACTTCATAAAAAGAACTGGTGCTTTTATTAACAGGACCGAGATGAGATTGCAAAACCAAGAGGCGGCAATCAAATCATTGGAAAATCAAGTCGGACAGTTTGCTCAAAATCTGAATACTAGACCGCAAGGAGGTTTACCTAGCGATACTGAAGTTGCAAGAGGAACTAGCCATGAGCAATGTAAGGCGATCACCACTAGAAGTGGCCAACAACTTAGAGAGGCTCAACCCCCCTCATCAAACAAAACTCCACAAAAAGATCAAGACGAACCTAGCGGCAAAGCCTCAGATGCTGACCCAGGAATTGCCGCGGCAACCGGCAATAAGCATGCCTCGGCAACCGACGATAAAGATGCTTCAGCAACTTGCGATAAGCATGCCTCGACAAACCGAGTTTATAATGCCTCAGCAACTCCAGTTGTCTCGGCAATACCGTCAATCAGATTCCAAACTAATGAAAGGATCGAAGATATCTGACTTCCACCACCATTCCCACAAAGGTTGAAGCGACAAAAGCAAGAATATCAATTCAATAAGTTTCTTGATATCCTAAAGCAAGTCCACATCAACTTGCCATTGGTGGAAGCAATTGAACAAATGCCAAACTATGCCAAGTTTCTTAAAGACATTGTCTCCAAAAGAACAAGGCTAGGAGAGTTTGAAACAGTTGCCGCAACAGAGGGATGCATGGCAATGTTGCACAATCGTATGCCACCCAAGTTGAAGGATCCCGAAAGTTTCACAATACCCTGTTCCATTGGAAACCACTATGTCGGGAAAGCATTATGCGACCTTGGGGCTAGCATAAACTTGATGCCTAAATCAGTTTTCCATAAACTAGGAATCGGGAAGGTAAGACCTACAACAGTTATGCTGCAGCTAGCCGACAGATCCTATGTGCATCCAGAGGGAAAAATCGAGGACATACTGGTAAAAGTTGATAAATTTATTTTCCCCCTGACTTTATTGTTTTGGATTGTGAAGCAGATGAGCATGTACCCATCATTCTCGGGAGACCATTCCTAGCAACATGGAGAACCTTGATCGATGTTGAAAAGGGAGAACTCACAATGATGGTGAATGACCAGCAAGTTAAACTAAATGTGTTCCAAACACTAAGGCATGCCGATGATCCAGAAGAATGCCAACTTCTTCATGCCACGGCGTAGTTTAACTGACGAGGAATTTAGTTGCCTCAGCAACTACATTGCGATCAAGAGGAACCTGAGGAGTATGAATAACCGGTCGATGAGGAACAACAAGAAGAGGCAAATTGGCGAGTCAATCGACCAGGTACATACTTTGAACCACTGGATTACTCAGGTAAGGAAGGTAAACTCGAAAAACCCTCTATTAAACAACCACCGATTCTTGAGTTGAAACAATTGCCAGAGCAACTAAAATATGCATACTTAGGAATCGATAATACATTGCCTGTAATTATTTCTTCTAAGTTACAGCTGAGCGGAAAAGAAGTCGATAAAGATGTTAAAGCTACACAAAAAGACAATAGGATGGACAATTGCCTACTTGAAGGGAATTAGCCCGGCAGTGTGCATGCACAAGATTTTGTTGGAAGATGATCACAAACCTTCAATTGAGGCCCGGAGGAGACTGAATCATGCCATGAAAGGGGTTGTAATGAAAGAAATCATCAAGTGGCTTGACGCGCATTATATACCCTATCTCCGATAGTACATGGGTAAGTCCAAAGACAATGCGTGCGAAAAAAGGGAGGTATAACGGTGGTAAGTAATGAAAACAATGAACTCATTCCAACCAGGATCAGACCGGTTGGAGGGTTTGTATGAATTATCGAAAGCTAAACAAAGCCACTAGGAAAGATCACTTCCCATTACCCTTTATTGATCAAATGCTTGACCGTCTTGTAGGTAAACCCTTTTATTGTTTTCTTGATGGTTATTCAGGTTACAATCAAATTGCCATAGCACCAGAAGATCAAGAAAAGACAACCTTCACATGCCCATACGGTACTTATGCCTTCCGAAGGATGCCGTTCGGGTTGTGTAACGGCCCGACAACCTTCCAAAGATGCATGATGGCACTCTTTTCAGACATGGTCGAAGACTTCCTTGAGATCTTCATGGATGATTTTTCTGTTTTTGGTAATGACTTCGACAGTTGTCTCGTCAATTTAGAGAGGGTGTTGGCAAGATGTGAAGAAACTGATTTAGTCATCAATTGGGAGAAGTGCCATTTTATGGTAGATGAAGAAATAGTGCTCGGCCACAAGATTTCATCCAAGGGAATTGAAGTAGACAAAGCTAAGGTGGACGTGATCGAGAGATAACCCCCACCAAGTTCGGTTAAAGGAATTCAAAGTTTTCTTGGACATGCAGGTTTTTACAGGAGGTTCATTCGTAATTTTTCTAAAATCACTAAACCCTTGTACAATTTGCTTGAACAGGATAAAGTCTTCGATTTTGATGATTCTTGCACCCCAAGCATTCGAAACCCTAAAGGAAAAGCTTGGCTCGACACCCATTGTCGTTCCACCAGATTGGACGCTACCTTTTGAGCTCATGTGTGATGCAAGTAATTTCGCGGTAGGAGCAGTCCTAGGCCAACGCACATGTAAGACCTTCCATGTGATATACTACGCTAGTAAAACTCTTAATAGTGCTCAGGTGAATTACACAACAACGGAGAAAGAGTTACTAGCTGTGGTTTTCGCATTTGACAAGTTCCGATCCTATTTGATTGGTACAAAGGTAATTGTTCATACGGACCATTCGACAATCAAATATCTATTTGCTAAAAAGGATGCCAAACCTCACTTGATTCGTTGGATATTACTTTTACAAGAATTTGATATTGAAATTAAGGACAGGAAAGGAACAGAAAATCAAGTGGTTGATCACTTATCACGTTTAGAACGCAAAAGGGAGGAGGACGCGGATCTAGAGTTATGCGATGCATTCTTGGATGAACAAATTTTAGTTGCCTCGGCAAATATGGACGCGCACGCCTCGGCAACTCTCAACGTCGCAGTAGCCTTGGGAGCAGTCACCACGGCAGCACATACCTCGACAATACCCTGGTACGCGGATTTAGTTAATTTCCTTGTTTGTGGTATTTCACCTTATGGCATTACTCACCAAGGGAAGAAGCGGTTCCGCCATGATGCTAAGCATTACTTTTGGGACGAGCCTCTTTTGTTTAAACAATGTGCAGATCAGGTTATACGCCGATGTGTCCCTGAAGAAGAGCAACAAAATGTACTCCGGCAATGCCATTCTTCACCCTATGGAGGACATTTTGGAGGAACTCGTACCGCAACCAAAGTTTTGCAATCTGGTTTGTATTGGCCAACATTGTACAAAGATGCCCAAGACTTTTACAAGCAATGTGATCGTTGCCAGAGGACGGGCAATATCTCTAGACGACATGAGATGCCACTCCAGAACATCATCGAGGTGGAATTATTCGATGTATGGGGGATCGATTTTATGGGACCTTTCCCATATTCATTCAGCAACCTCTACATTCTACTTGCTGTCGACTACGTATCTGAATGGGTGGAGGCAGCTGCAGTTCCCAAAACGATTCCAAGACCGTGCAATGATTCTTGCAGAAAAACATATTTACACGGTTTGGGATGCCGAGAGCAATTATCAGTGACGAAGGCAAGCATTTTGACAACAGACTAATTGCCAAGATGTTGCAATGCTTCGGCACATCACACAAGATCGCCACGGCATATCACCCACAAACCAACGGGCAAGCAGAAATTTCCAACCGGGAATTGAAGGGTATACTCGAGAAAGTTGTAAATCCCTCTAGGAAGGATTGGTCATTAAGACTAGATGACGCGCTTTGGGCATATCACACTGCATTCAAAACACCCTTAGGTATGTCCCCCTTCCGACTTGTCTATGGCAAAACATGCCATCTACCGGTGGAAATCAAACACAAGGCATACTGGGCAATCAAGACCGTGAATATGGATTGGGAAAGTGCCGGACAAAAGCGTTTCTTGGACCTCAACGAGATAGAAGAATTCCGTGCACTCGCTATAACAATGCACGAATCTACAAGGAGAAAACAAAGCGATGACATGACAAGAAACTATTGCCGCGGCAATTCATGCCAAGGCAACTAGTTCTCCTATTCAATTCTACGCTAAAACTTTTCCCGGGAAAGCTGAAATCAAGATGGTCAGGACCATTCGAAGTTGTCAAACCATTCTCCCATGGTGCTGTGATAATCAAGTCCATCTCTGACAACCATGAATTCAAAGTTAATGGACAAAGATTGAAGCACTACAATGGAGCCCATGTGGAACGTAACAAAGAAGTGGTCAACTTAGGAGATGCATGAGCATGCTCTCCCTTTGATATTTTATTTTTTTTATTTTTTTTATTTTTTTCCGATTAATATTTTTTTTATTTTTTATTTTTCAAACTTTTTTTTTATTTTTTTTATTTTTAATTATTATTATTCTTTAGGATAGATTTTTTTATTTATTTATCTTTTTAAGTTTAAGAATCCAATTACACATCTTTATTTATTTTCTTTATTAGTTTATCTTTAATTTTAATCCTTATTTGATTTGTCTTTGAATTGTAGGGAAAAAAAGTTCAAGATAAAGAGGAATTCTAATCCAAGAAGGAAAACATCTTCAACAAGAAAACTAATGGGCTGAATCTAAGGCTTATATAAAGCCTCCAATTTACCCTAATCAAAACCCCCTTGCCGTCACCCTCTCCCTAAACCAAAACCCTTTTTTCGTTTTCCTCTAATCCCACCCACCATATTCACCACCTATCTTTTCTATAAAAACCCATCACCCTTAACCTATTCCTACTTTTTATCTTGCAACTTTTTAGTTTCTTTTCTTTTATTTGTTTTTACAAAACTCACAACCAAGATCATCTATGGCATCCAAGATTAAATTTTTAGTTCATCCAAGTTCCTCCAAAGAACAAAGATACAAGAAATTCGCTACACCGGTGGTTCAAGAAAGATTTCACTCCAAGTTTGAAAGCCGGAAGATTCATGAAGAACAAGGCTTTGAATACTCCAACTCTCATCAAGATTTCGGCCTTGAACCATTCATCTTCGAGAGGATTGCATATCAAAAGTAGCAAATCTTTTGCCATCAACCGGAACTGGGCCATACTCATAAGTCCCGAAAACGTCAACACCTTTTACGGGATTTACATTGAGAAGGACAAGCATCAAGCCTTCGTTGATCAAATCACTCCCAAGCAACTCGACAAGGTGCTTCAAGAACTCACTCAACTGGAACTCATTGGAACGACGGTAAATAGAAGGGCACGGTAAATCACCTTCAGCTTAAACCTGAGGCAAAACTATGTAATAAGTTTGTTAAAACTTCTTTAATGCCCACCACACATAATACTACCGTTGATATACCACGTCTTTTGCTCATACATTCTATTTTGCATAATCGCATCATTAGCATTGGAAAAATTATTTGTGATGAGATTTCTGTATGTAGCTCAAAAGATAAGGGTTCTCTTTTCTTCCCTTGATTAATTTATAATCTTTGCAAGGAGATGCATGTCCCAAGTGAGTCCACCGATGAAAAGGCCCTACCCAAGTCCGGATGGAATCAAGCACTAATCCGAAAGCTAATGGGAGAGGCACCAGGAAATTCTTCATGGCATCCAATTTCCACGGCAACTCCTGCCGCCCCGGCAATCCCTAATGCCCAAGCACCTAACGCCCGGGCAACTCGGCCATCAACACCGGGACACTTTGAAGCACTCTTGCAACCATTGGCAAGCCACCTAAGGCAAATTGAAGACCGGCAACTAATGTTCATGGGGTACATGAAGGAGCACAACAATGCCATCACCCAAGTCATCCTAGAAAAGTACCCGGACAGTCGCGTGCCGTTCCCAATCTTTCCTGCCGAGATCCTTGCCCCAGCACCCAATGAAGTAGTCGCCACGACAACCGCAACAGATGATGCCGCGGCAACCTACATCGTGCACTCACAAGCTGATGCCACGATAACCAACCCTGAAGATGCCACGACAACCAAAGCTAAAGACATACCGGCAACCACTGAAAAAGCCAAAGGTAAAGCACCTATGCCCGAATCAACTCCTACGGAATCATTTTCTGGTTTTTCAGATTCGGACGAGTCCTCCATTGTACCAACAAAGACCGCACCAATTGAATCCTCCAAGCGAAAAGCCAATGACACTGATGAAAAGGATGATGAGGACAACCCCGTACGAGGATCGATTCCACCACTGGCAACAAGAAAACAACCATCGCGTTCAAGCAAGAGAATCAAGACACCGACAAAAAGGAAACTAATCATCTACGATGACAAACTCTCGGAGTAAGTCCTCGTATGCATTTTATTTTTCGTTATTTTTATTTTTCTTTAATGCATGCATTGAGGACAATGCCTCACTCGAGTTTGGGGGGGATTGTTATTAGTAGTTATCATGTTTAGTTACATTCATCTTAAGTATTACATTTAGGATACATAAATGGCTTGCCATGCCTTTAATTGGAACAAGAATTGCTTAGATTTGATGAATATCCGATGATGACTTTGCCAATGCACTTAATTGATAGAATTTTTATTCTAGGATAACCATGGAAAAACTTAGAATTTTACTATGATGCTAATTTTGATGAAACACTGTTGTGGTTTGATTGATTTAAGGAATTCTAGTGAACTTAGGTTGATAATTAACAAATTGGGGGATTAGAATAAAAATTGGATGCATGCTAGAGGTGCCCGAAATTGGCTCTAGCATGTGCTAAAAAATTTGATCACTAGAGGTGCCCGAAACTGGCTCTAGTATGTGTTAAAAAAATTGATAGCTAGAGGTGCCCGAAACCGGCTCTAGTCGAATAAATTAACTTAAGAAAACTAAAAACAAAACACTAGAGGTGCCCAAAACTGGCTCTAGTTAAAACATGTTAAAAAGAACCCAATAAAGTAATTTGAAAACCTATTGTTTGAATAGAATCTGAAAAATCAACTTGCACACAACTCTGCACACACTCACAAGCATTATAGTTTGATTCCGAGTAACTTCTAAGTTTTCCAAAAAATGAAAAGCCAATCATACTTTGTGCCCCGGTTCAGAGAATTGAAATCAAGTTCAAAGCTAAGTTTGTGAAAATTGAAGTCTTGGCAGGTAATTATTAGTTTGCATTGCTTGAGGACAAGCAATAGTTCGAGTTTGGGGGTGTGATAAGTGTTCAAAAGTACTATTTTCATACCCTTTTTACTCATATTATTGTTAGACTTAGGCTCATATTAGTTGCATAATTAGCTATTCATGCATTAATCCATGTTTCCTTCCATCGTTGAGCTTGATTACATAACTTGGTAGTTTTTGTGGGAAAAGATGCTGCTTTAGTGTGTTTTGTGTGTATGTGCAGGATCACTTGCGAAAGCAAGGCTAGAGCTAGTTGTTAGGGCAATACAAGAAGGAGATGCCGAGCTAGTTGCTAGGGCAATGCATGAAGGAGACGCCGAGCCAGTTGCCAGGGCAATTGTCGACAAAGAGCAAAGGTGATACGGTAGTCGAAATTGATGACTAGACAAGCCCAAGATGACGTGGAGCAAAGCCCAATCCCAAAGGAATTTGATTTCCATGAAGAGATTAAAGAAGAATTAAATTCCAAGAAGATAGGAGAAGTTCTAGTAGGAATATAATTATAATAAAGAATTATATTCTTTAAAGATAATTTAATTCCAACTTAACTTCCTCCTCAAAGAAGGACTTTGACCTAGCCCTATAAATAAGAGGCCATATCGTCAAACTCCAAGGAGAGCAAGAGAGGGGAATTTCGACAACTCCAAGGAGGGCAAGAGGAGAGAATTTTCGACAAGCATCTAGGGCAAGGAGGATTTCGACAAGCCTCCTTCTTCATCCTTTTCTTTCTTGTTCGATTGGGTTCATGCTAGGGATTATTTATCTTGTGTTTCTTTGGAACCTAGCCATGAACCAAATCTATTTGGCTATGGTTATTGTGTTTTGTGGTTGTGAGAAACTATTGGTTTTTGTTTAGGTAATAAGAGTTTGCACTTTTCTATTCAAGGTTTATTCATTCTTGGTTCTTATTCTTGTTTGCGAGTGAATTGGGAGAGGATCTCGTAACTTCATCTATTTATCTAATAACAGGAGAGTTGGATTCAAGAAACGAATGAATATGATCTTTATTCAATCTATTGATGGTGAAGATTAATCTGGCTTAGGAATAAGTCAAGGATTTCAACGACTAAGAGGAGCGCAAGATTGGTTGTTGTTCACCCTTGATTCACGCAGGGATGTATTATCAAGGCATGCACAAGTAGCTAGAGTTTCGACTTAGGGATAAGAAGAAACCATTGAAGAACGCTCTGCCGAACCTTGAAGGTTGCTGCCCAGACGCCCAAGTAGTTGCCCAGGCAACCCCGTTGTGTAAGTTGCCACGGCAACTGAGTTGCCCGTGCACTCTTTTACCAAGACGATCCAATCGGCTATCACACCTCAACTCACGATAACCTGGCCTATCTCTCTCTCATTTGATCTCATCTTTTCTTTTACTTTATTGCTTTCTAGTTTAGTTATTAGTTAAACTCCTATAATCCTTTATTTGTGTTTTTACTTTTTACAGTGCAAGAGACTAGATTCTTGAAATGGCACCAATCCCTGTGGAGACGATATCTTTTATACTATAACTTGCAACGTGTATACTTGCACAATTGCGTAGCACTTATTACGCGCAACACCAGCCTTGACACGCTGACACACCATGCATCTAGCAACAAAATCAGCCACATTTTTCTTTAAACCAACCCAATAGTACTATTCCTTCAAACCTCGATACATCTTAGTACTATCGGGATGCATAGCAAAAAGACTAGTATGCGTCTCGGCCAAGATGATACGCCTTAACTGATCATCATTAGGCACCACTATCCGATCTTTAAAATGTAACACCTCATCATCATTAAAGTAAAAATCCATCAAATTTCCATCCACGATACCCTTAACATGCAGTACCAACGTATCATTATAAGGTTGTTTTTCCTTAATCAATTGTGACAAAGATGACCTTACTTGCAACTTGGCCAACAAGCCTCTATTCCGCGGTACACTTAACCGCGCAAACATCGCCCTCAACTCCACCACAAATTTCCTACTTAAAGCATCGGCTACAATATTAGCCTTTCCCGGATGATACTCAATTGTCAAATCATAATCCTTAAGTAACTCTAACCATCTACGTTGCGTAAGATTCAAATCCTTTTAAGTCATCAAATATTTTAAACTATTGTGATCCGTGTACATAACACACTTCTCACTGTAGAGATAATGTCTCCAAATCTTTAACGTAAACACAACCACGGCGAGCTCAAGATCATGCGTAGGATAATTGCGCTCGTGCACCTTCTACTGTATAGAGCATAAGCCACAACTTTTCCTTCTTGCATCAACACACAACCCAAACCTACATATGATGCATCACTATAAACAACAAACTCCTTGTCCAACTTAGGTTGAATCAAGATTGGAGCTTGTATCAAAGCTTCCTTCAACTTTTCAAAAGCCCTCTGTCTATCCCCTGCCCACTCAAAATGGAAATTCTTTTGCAAAAACTTGGTCAAAGGAGCAGAACCATCGAAAAAATATCCATAAATCGATGACAATAACCTTCATGTTAGGATATTTGTTTTGATATAATAATTGAAAATTATTTTTGGACTAAATTAAAAAGATTTCAAAAATAATTTTAATTCTAAACAACTTGAAAATATGTTTGAGGAGTTTTCAAAAGGTTTTTGTGAGGTTTGAAATGGTTTAAAGTAGCCAAACTACAAATTTCAGCTTGATTGTACCGATATGGTATACCCCATATCGATACACCTTAAGGGTTTCAGCTACAGGTTTTGAAACTGCTAAAACCCGTACTAATACAGGGCTTGCCCATATCGATACGGAGTAAGAACGTTTCAATACACTGTGTAGCGTTTCGATATGCAAAGCTTTAAATGCCCAACGTATTTTGAGAATCCCCCAACGGCTAGTTCCCTGCAGCATAATGAACACTCGTACAAATACAATACATAGGCGTACTGATACTGGTATCGATATACGCCCAAGCGTATCGATATGTAGAGCTGCATCAAAATCAAACGGCTAGTTCTGAAGAAGGGCGTACCGATACAGCTACCCGCTTATCGATACAGACAGTATTAGAACTACAATTATTGTGGGAAGTAAAGGCCTCAATGGCTCCAATTCATCCTCAATGGTCTCCAACGGCTAGGAACTCAATTGGGAGTATAAAAGGGACCTCAAAGCATCCATGGAAGACTAATGATCCAAAAGTCAACAACATTATGATCAAGATTTATCTTAGTGCCCAAAACTCAATCTTCTCCACCACTTGATAAGTATTTCGGTTGTGATCATCGAGCCCAATACTGCCAACCCAAGAAAACTATGAACCTCTGACATAGACTTAGGTGACTTCCAACCTATCATCGCCTTAATCTTGTATGGATCAACCTGAATTCCTTCGACTAACTCAACATGCCCAAGAAAAACAACCTACTTAAGCCAAAACTCACACCTGCTTAGCTTGGCATACAACTGATTATCCAACAACGCCTGAAGCACAATCCACAAGTATTTGTCATGATCTTCCTCGGCACGAGAGTACACAAGAATATCATCAATAAACACAATCAAAAATTGGTTTAAAAACTCATGGAACATCGGATCCATCATGTCCATGAACACAACAGGTGCATTAGTCAAACCAAACGGCATCACCAAGAACTCGTAATGCGCATACCTTGTACAAAAAGTAGTCTTAGGCACATCCATATCCTTTACCTTCAACTGGTAATACCCAGACCTCAAATTAATCTTAGAAAACACTGAAGCACCTCTAAATTGATTGAACAAATCATTAATCTGCACCAAAGGATGCTTATTCCTAATTGTCAACTTGCTCAATTGTCGATAATCAATGCACATCTGCATCGTACCATTCTTCTTTTACACAAACAACACCGGCGTACCCTACATTTAAACACTCATGAAGTTGCATCTTTAACTCATTCAACTTTTTTAGCCCCATGCGATAAGGAGCAATAGACACCAAAGCTGTATTTGCATACAACTCAATGCCAAACTCAAATTCCCTATACGATAGCAAACCCAACAACTCTTCTAGAAAAACACTTAGAAACTCACATATTGTATGGATGTCCTGAACACGTACCTACTTTGATCTCGAATTCATAACATAGGTTAAGAATGATTGACATCCAAAATCCATCAAACGACTCGCTTCTAGAGCCGAAACAACATTGGGCAAGAACTTAGCATTTTCACCCATAACAACCACTTTGTGATCATTAGCAAGTTTCAAGGAAACTAGCTTGGATTCAAAATCAACCACAGCCCTATGCTCAGACATCCAGTCTATGCCCAAAATTACATCAACCCGTGAAATGGCAGCTCCATCAAGTCAACCATAAACACATGACATTGATCCGTCAAAGGACATCTCCTAAACCGCCTTATGTGATCACACAATCCACAAACCCAACATGTATTATGTGCTGCTTTAGCCTGGGTACCCTGACCCTACGATCCTCACCCAATACTAACTCTGCCTCGCCTCAGTTCCAAGCGATACCTTTTATCATGATGCTTCTTAAACTGACCACCACCGGAACCAAAGTCTGCAACTCTCTTGCCAAAGCTGGAACCTCCTACACAAATTGATAAACCCTGCTCAATATCATTCGCCCGCGTAACCAACATGTCAAAATCGATGTAGTCAGAAGCTAACATATATGTCTTAACATCCTGTACCAATCCATGACGGAATCGGTCACAATGATGCCTCTCAATCGGTACCAGTTTAGGAGCATACTGACTCAACCGAACAAATTGAACCTCATACTCTACTACATACATACTACTTGAACCAAAGACATGAACTCACATTTCTTTTCATCCAAGTATCTAACTCCCAAATATTTCTTCTTAAAAATAGTTCAAAAGAACTCCCAAGTCACATCACTGGGTTCCATGCCCGCAATTACGATGGTCCACCAACTATATGCGTCTCCTCTAGTGAAAGTTCTTTGGAGAAATCACAGAATGGAAGAAGCAACATGGGAGCCTGAGGCTACGATGAAGGATCAGTATCCTCACTTGTTTAACTCAAGTAAAATTTTGAGGGTGAATTTTCTTTTAAGAGGGAATTGTAACACCCCAAACTAGGGCCTAGTAGCTTGATGCTCAAGTAATTAGAATCTGGGTATGCTAACACCTTGTAATTAAAAAGAATTAAATTGATTAAGGATTAAATTGATAAGAGCAATAAAGGAGTGGCCAATTTAAAAGGGACTAAACTGAATTATGGAATTAAAGCGTGGTTTGCATGCTAACATTTAAACAAATCAAGGGCCATTACACTTGTCTTCCCACCAAGTGATAATCGGCCATGAGCCTAGGATGAATCACCATCATCCCCTTCATCTCTTATTTGGCCAAAAATAAAGAGAAAGAAAGAGTGGGAGAGAAAACTCCATTGTAGGAGAAATTTAAGCTTGTATGTGATGGCGTTTTTCATGTAATTGGAAGCTAGGAAGATAGTAAGTAAACTTCATCTCTTATTCGAATGAATTCTTGGTTGATTATAGTGTTTGAATCTTGAAACGATGATGTTCTTGTTTCCTAGTTTGATTTGGATTATTTTTATGTATGGTAGGATCATGTTAGCTTCTAATTGAACTTGAAATTTTGAATGCTAGTAGCCAATTTGATAAAGACAATGTATATGGTTGCTGGAAATTTGAGAATTGGAAGTATGATTGAAAACAATCTTGATTAGGGACTGTTTTACTTGTGAAAATGTGCGAAAAGGCTAAATGTATATAGAACCCTATTTTGATCATGCTGGTATATGAATTAAGGATTGAATAGAATAGATAAGTTGCTGGAAATGGATACACCTAATTGGATTAGTTAAAACGAGGTAATGGACTGCTCAAATGATGAATTGGATGAATGATGTTGATAAAATAGATCAAATTGGATTTAACATGATAATGCCCTGTTTTAAGCACATTGCTAGGTGAATTAGACTGACCTAGACATGTAAGAACATGAAAATAAGTTGAATTGCCAGAACCTTGTTTGGATGAGTTGTGAAGCTAGAAACTCAACCTAGAGTAATCTGCCCAGAATACTCTATTATGGGCAAAAACTTTGAAAAATCAACATAAATTGTATAAAAAGAATTCAAGGCTGAAATTTTTATGTAAAATGCCTTGATATGTCTAAATTCATCAGGAGAAAATAGAACTAAATTCTGGATTGTAGAATGAATTGTAGAGAAGAAACACTATGGACAGTGCAAATTGTCCACTGTTGTAAATTACCCTGTCTTTAAGATAAAAACTATATTAATTGGCAAAGAACTAAAATGTAAGGCCTATATGGTTAGAAAGACAGTTAAGTTAGCTTTCCAACGGTGTAAACCAATTGAAATTGTTAACGTACGGAATGAAAGTTATGCATGTTTAAGTGAACGGAGTACATACTGCCTAGTAACAACAGTTTAGGTAATTGTACACTGTTTTGTGATAGTTTTGTAAACTGTTTTGGGACATTGATTACTGCCCTGTTTAGCATGAATTAAAGTATAGATGAGTGTAGTTATGTATAGTAAAGAATGTATATGAACATGCTACCAGATTTGTGTATGTTGTGTATTTGTAACATTGTCTTGATTGGACGATTATATGAACTTGTTTTAACATTTATATACTTGTGCAATGTGTTAGAACCAAGAGTGAATTTGGTGTATGAGGAAAAGGTGGAACATTCTAAAGCTAAGAACAAGGGAATGTGGATCCAAGACTAGCTAAGCTTGGAGTATTATGAGTCTAGTCTTGCTTAGGGTTAGGACATAGGTCCTAACCAAATTTACTTGTTACATTGTTATTATGGAATTGCCATGAAAAGAATCTAATTTAAACTTGGTAAAGTATAATGGAAGAATGGCTAAATGGAAACTTGATTGATTGAGATATGCTTGACATGTATCTTGGTTATGTAAATGATCTATGTGACTATTGTTTAAACTTGTACGAATCCTTGAATGTTCTATTCGAATGCTACTTGATACATTAAGATAATCATGCTTGATATTTGATGACATGAAACATGGATATGTATGTACTTGTTATGCTCGAATGATATGTGATAAATGAGCTAAGGCTCAAATAGCCTAAGGGCAAACCTTGATATTGTTAACCATCACTTAAGAGTGATGTCTTGAATAGTTTGATACACGAATACTTGATACATGAACACTTGATACTTGAGAAGCTTGATACTTGAATGAACTTAATATATGAATTCATGATAAGAAATCAAACAAGCCTAGGTTGTTAGTTGGTCTTAGGTAGAAAGGCATGCCTTAGAGTCTAGAGCTCATTGTGAATTGGGTGGACTACGGTCTAGGGCCAAGGCCCCTATTTGGCGACAGTATGAGGGATGTGTGTAATGGTCACTTGGCGACAGTAGAAGGGATTGACCGGTACTATATGTACCATCTTGTGGTAACAGTTTGGTTGGCGACTCGAGTACCTAGACATGACTATACACCAAGGCCTAATCTAAATGTATTAAGCAATAAAGAAAACATGACTTGATACTTGAACATGCTTGACTTGTTACTTGAACTTGCTAGACTTGACACTTGACCATCTTAACTTGATATTTGAATTAGCTTGACTTGTTACTTGAGCTTATATGCTACATGACACTTAGATGAAAACATGATTGGGGTAATAGTTGAGTAAGCTCCTTGACTCGTTGATTTTTCTTGATTGAACATAAAACCGAATGATCTTTTCTCTTTTACCCTTTGAATGATGCTTGTTTCTTGTGACTTAAGATTCTTGATGATATGCTTGACCTTGGTATGAAATGCATGAATGCTATCGACCATACATGTCTACTTCTTTTCCATCTAGTCCTATGATGCTTGCAACCTTAGCTAGGTTGGTGGCACTTAGATGTGTATAAAGATCATGTTAAGTTCATGCATTTTGATACTTGAAGTTTGTAAATATATGGTCATTATGGTTTGAAGTTGATATGGCTTGAATATCCCATGAAAGATGTAATCATAGCTTGTTGAAATGGTGATCTTGATACTTGAATTACATGACCTTGATATGTTCAAATGTGATTGAAAATGGAGCACTACATGCTAGACCGTTGATAGCCTATTCGAAGTGACCTTGAGTAGGATTGCTTGTCCTTGTTCGAATAGTATGATCTTGAATACTATCCTTGTTTTTTTATGTAATGAATTTCTTGTTGAGGTTATGCATCATTGATGGATAGATTGATCGATTTACAATAGCATGATAGCTTATTCAACTTGTTTGCTCACATGACTTGATTATAGTAACCTTTAAGACCTTGCTTAGTTAAATGATTTGAAATTGTTATAAGTCCTAGTATACATGTTAGATTAAGTCTCGGAATGGATTATAGCTGCGCAAGCATGAAATAGAAATTGTATGGGATGTGTCCATGATTAATTATGAATTCGAATGCTATGTATGATTACTTGTATAGGAAGAAATGAATCTTGAAACGAAATTAATCGTAATTCTTGCTTATGTGTGTTATTCGAAGGCTTCTTGTGTACACATAAATGAGTTGTAAGCAAACTTGTATGTAATTTGCAAATGAATCTAACCAATTCGAAAACCCCTTATGAATAGGAAGCTTGATCTTATTGTTATTTCTCTGCTCATCTGTGCTTCTTGCTAGATAAGTAACTCATCTTCTAGAGATGGGTGGAAAAATTTTAATTACCTTGTAATTTGTGCCTTATTGTATCTTTGTTGTGTTCTTGTTTTGCATGTTCTAACACTCTTTGGACGGGTTACTCTTAACCCGGGTGAGGGGTGTTACAGAAGTGGTAATTAGAGCTTTAGGTTTAGTCGATTCTAGGACTAAACTGGCCCATCATGCATCATATAGGATTAATTATGCCACCTAGGAGTTCTATTTCAAGTTGCTTGTGTCCTTGCTTAAACTAAACTCTTCTTGTTTTACCTGAACTAGAAATGTCTGAAACAAGACTCGCCCGGGACTGTGAAAGTCCTGGCGGCTCCTCAAATGAAGGATGCACTGTGAGGATGGAACAAAATCCTCCACAACAACAAACTCAACCCTGAGCACAAGCTGCTGCTCAACAAGAAGCTCTTGTTATAAATCTTGTATAGCAAGAATGCCTCCAAAGCATGAAAGAGATGTTTGATCACCTTGTAACTACTCTGAGATGGGATCATCCTATTCAATCTCCTGTTGCTACACCCAGTAGAGCCTCAATTGATAAGTTAGCTCAACACCGAGCCTATACCTTCACTGGTACTGATGAAGCCAATCCCGAAGTAGTCGAGTACTGGCTATAGGCTACTACTCGAATTCTCACTAAACAACTCCCGTGTTCCGATGAACACAAGCTTGAATGTGCCATAGCTCTTTTGGACGATGAAGCTCTAAGTTGGTGGGAAACCACAACTTTGCTGCCCCTGCTGATACTATCACATGGAAGTTCTTCGTAGAGGAATTCAAGAAGAAGTACATAAGTGAACAATATCTAGCCGAGCGCCGAAAGCGTTTCTTGTACTTGAAGCAAGGTGGAAGGTCGATAGAGCAATACGTTAGTGACTTTTGCAAGTATTGTAAGTATGGTTCGGAGTACATCAAGACTGAAATGGACAAGTGTAGAATGTTTATCGATGGCTTAAATGATGAGTTAAGCCCTATCTTTACGGCTCTAGGGATTATAAATTTCCAAAATCTTGTTAATCGAGCCATTTTAACCGAAGCTAAAATGAAAGCCTCGGAGAAAAGAAAGGGTGGTAGCCACATAAGTGATAAGAGATCCAAGCACGATAACAAGCTGCATTGGCAATCTAAAAAGGCCAAGTTTCATAAGGAGAGCTCCTCAACTCATACTCCTTCTTAGAAGAGCAATTTCATACCGAGATCTCAATCGGTATCCAAGCCCTCGGCCCCGGTTATCTCTGTTAATAGCACGGGTAATTCTGGAATAGTTAACCAAGTCTCTACTTCAAGTTTTGTCAAAAGCTCCATTCTGGACAATGTAGAACTCAGTCTAACCTATGATATCTTTGTGGAGGCTTGGATCACTATATCAAGGATTGCCCTCAGAATCCTAACAAGCTTCCCAACCGAGCCCCGACAAATGTTAGTTAAGCTCCATCTAATCGAAACAAGGGCCCGAGACAAGCTCATTCCAGGAATCAAATCAAAGGTAGAGGCCAACATTCAACACCTACACACCAGGAATCCCGAGCCCCTGCTCGAATCTACCACATTCGTGGGAAGGAGGAAGAAGAAGCACCCGATATTATCGCAAGTACTGTTGAATTAAATTCGAGTCCTGCATATGCTTTGATTGATTCAGGGTCTACCCACTCTTTTCTATGTTCTTCTATGATTACTAAGTTAAACTTAAAACCCGAACTTGTTAAGACTAGCCTTGTAGTTTCGAACCCTATAGGAGGAAATATGCCTATTAATTTCCTTTGCAAGCAATGCCCTATAAGCATTCTAAATGTGCCTTTTTCCCATGGACCTTTATGTCTTGCCTTCTTGTGAATTCGATCTAGTATTGGGACTAGCTAGGGAAACATCAAGCCTGGATAGATTGTCAAAATAGGAAACTTTATCTATGGGGTTTAAGGAAATAATCCATTCTTCTTATTGATAAAAAGCCTACCTTTATCTTTGTTGCTGATAAGTGTTCAAAAGTACTATTTTTCTTACCCTTTTTACTCATATTATTGTTAGACTTAGGCTCATATTAGTTGCATAATTAGCCATTCATGCATTAATCCATGTTTCCTTCCATCGTTGAGCTGGATTACATAACTTCGTAGTTTTTGTGGGAAAAGATGCTGCTTTGGTATGTTTTGTGTGTATGTGCAAGATCACTTGCCAAAGCAAGGCTAGAGCTAGTTGCCAGGGCAATGCATGAAGGAGATGCCGAGCTAGTTATCAGGGCAATGCATGAAGGAGACGTCGAGCCAGTTGCCAGGGCAATTGTCGACAAAGAGCAAATGTGATATGGTAGTCGAAATTGATGACTAGACAAGCCCAAGATGACGTGGAGCAAAGCCCAATCCCAAAGGAATTTGATTTCCATGAAGAGATTAAAGAATAATTAAATTCCAAGAAGATATGAGAAGTTCTAGTAGGAATATAATTATAATAAAGAATTATATTCTTTAAAGATAATTTAATTCCAACTTAACTTCCTCCTCAAAGAAGGACTTTGACCTAGCCCTATAAATAAGAGGCCATATCGTCAAACTCCAAGGAAAACAAGAGAGGGGAATTTTGACAACTCCAAGGAGGGCAAGAGGAGAGAATTTTCGACAAGCATCTAGGGCAAGGAGGATTTCGACAAGCCTCCTTCTTCATCCTTTTCTTTCTTGTTCGATTGGGTTCATGCTAGGGATTATTTATCTTGTGTTTCTTTGGAACCTAGCCATGAACTAAATCTATTTGGCTATGGTTATTGTGTTTTGTGATTGTGAGAAACTATTGGATTTTGTTTAGGTAATAAGCGTTTGCACTTTTCTATTCAAGGTTTATTCATTCTTGGTTCTTATTCTTGTTTGCGAGTGAATTGGGAGAGGATCTCGTAACTTCATCTATTTATCTAATATCGGGAGAGTTAGATTCAAGAAACGAATGAATATGATCTTTATTCAATCTATTGATGGTAAAGATTAATCCGACTTAGGAATAAGTTAAGGATTTCAACGGCTAAGAGGAGCGCAAGATTGGTTGTTGTTCACCCTTGATTCACGCAGGGATGTATTATCAAGGCATGCATAAGTAGCTAGAGTTTCGACTTAGGGATAAGAAGAAACCATTGAAGAATGCTCTGCCGAACCTTGAAGGTTGCTGCCCGAAGCCCAAGTAGTTGCCCAACTAGTCGCCCCAGGCAACCATCGATTAGTTGCCAAGGCAACCCCGTTGTGCAAGTTGCCACGGCAACTGAGTTACCCGTGCACTCTTTTACCAAGACGATCCAATCGGCTATCACACCTTAACTCACGATAACCTGGCCTATCTCTCTCATTTGATCTCATTTATTCTTTTACTTTATTGCTTTCTAGATTAGTTATTAGTTAAAACTCCTATAATCCTTTATTTGTGTTTTTACTTTTTACAGTGTAAGAGACTAGATTCTTGAAGTGGCACCAATCCCTGTGGAGACGATATCTTTTATACTATACTTGCAACGTGTATACTTGCACAATTGCGTATCACTTATTACGCGCAACAGTTGCCATAGTTTTACAAGATGAATATGATTTTGGATTACCAAATATTCATGTTGTGTCTGAATTTATCGATGTTTTTCCCGAGGAACTCCCTGGTCTCCCACCAATCAGAGAAGTAGAGTTTGGGATTGATATCCAGCCTAGAACAAATTCGGTGTCTATTACACCCTATCGTATGCACTAATTGAGTTGAAAGAACTTCAGAAGCAACTCCAAGAGCTTCAAGACAAATGATTTATCAGATCCAGTTCTTCTCCAGGTGGTGCACCAGTCTTATTCGTGAAGAAAAAGGATGGCACGATGAGATTGTGCATCGACTATCAGCAATTGAACCAGCTTACTATCAAGAACAAGTACCTCTTGCCAAGAATCAAAGACCTTTTTGATCAACTTAAAGATGTTGCGGTGTTCTCAAAGATCGAACTTCGATCGGGTTACTATCAAATGAGGGTAAATGAAGAAGATGTACCCAAAACAACCTTTCGAACTCGGTACGGCCATTATGAGTTCCTTGTAATGCCATTCAGGTTAACGAATGCCTCGGCTGCATTCATGGACCTCATGAACTGAGTATTCAAGCCCTATCTTGATAAATTTGTGGTCGTATTCATAGACAACATCTTGGTCTATTCTTGAAGAAGGAGGATAACACAGAGCACCTCCGAATTATTTTGCAAACTCTTCGAGAACGTCAGCTATTCACAAAGTTCTCCAAATTTGAATTCTGGTTATCTGAAGTCTTGTTCCTTGGTCACATTATCTCAACCGAATGGGTTAAAGTAGATCCGAAGAAGATTCAAACTATCATAGATTGGAGACCTTCGAGGAATGTAAGTGAAGTCAGAAGTTTTCTCAGTTTAGCAGGATACCATCGAAGATTCGTTAAAGGATTCTCTACCTTAGCCATGCCCATGACCAAGCTTCTTCTAAAGGGGACACCATTCGAGTGGTCTGAGAAGCAACAGATAAGCTTCGAACAACTCAAACAAGCCTTGACTCATGCCCCAGTCCTTACTCAACCTGAATCGGGAAAAGAATTCACTGTGTACAGTGATGCTTCATGTTGCGCGTAATAAGTGCTACGCAATTGTGCAAGTATACACGTCGCAAGTTATAGTATAAAAGATATCGTCTCCACAGGGATTGGTGCCACTTCAAGAATCTAATCTCTTGCACTGTAAAAAGTAAAAACACAAGTAGAAGATTATGGGAGTTTAACTAACAACTAAACTAGAAAGTAATAAAGTAAAAGACTAGATGGAATCAAATGAGAGAGAATAGGCCAGGTTATCGTAAGTTGAGGAGTGATAGCCGATTGGATCGTCTTGGTAAAAGAGTGCAAGGGTAACTCAGTTGCCGTGGCAACTTGCACAACGAGGTTGCCTTGGAAACTAATCGATGGTTGTCTGGCGACTAGTTGGGCAACTACTTGGGCGTCTGGGCAGCAACTTCAAGGTTCGTCGAAGCGTTCTTCAATGGTTTCTTCTTATCCCTAAGTCGAAACTCTAGCTATTTGTGCATGACAAAGAATAAGAACCAAGAATGAATAAACCTTGAATAGAAAAGTGCAAGCTCTTATTACCTAAACAAAATCCAATTGTTTCTCACAACCACAAAACACAATAACCTTAGCCAAATAGATTTAGTTCATGGCTAGGTTCCAAAGAAACACATGACAAAGAATTCCTAGCATAAACCTAATAGAACAAGGAAAGAAAAAGATGAAGAATGGATGAAGCCTTGTAGTCGATTTCTCCCCCTTGAAGCTTGTCAAAAATTTTCTCTTCTCTCCCCCTTTGGAGTTGACGGCTTGGTGATCTATTTATAGGGCTAGGTCAAAGTCCTTCTTTGAAGAGGAAGTTAAGTTGGAATTAAATTATCTTTAAAGAATATAATTCTTTATTATATTTATATTCCTTCTAGAACTTCTCTTATCTTCTTGGGATTTAATTCTTCTTTAACCTCTTTATGGAAATCAAACTCTTTCGGGATTTAGCTTTGCTACACGTCATCTTGGGCTTGTTTAGTCATCAATTTTGACTACCATATCATCTTATTCTTTGTCGAGAATTTCCCTGGCAACTAGCTCGGCACCTCCTTCATGCATTGCCCTAGCAACTAGCTCGGCATCTCCTTTATGCATTGCTCTGGCAACTGGTTCTAGCCTTGCTTTGGCAAGTGATTCTGCACATATACACAAAACACACCAAAGCAGCATATTTTCTCATACAAATCACCAAGTTATGTAATCAAGCTCAACGATGGAAGGAAACATGAATTAATGCATGAATGACTAATTATGCAACTAATATGAGCCTAAGTCTAACAATAATATGAGTAAAAAGGGTAAGAAAAATAGTACTTTTGAACACTTATCACACCCCAAAACTCGAACTATTGCTTGTCCTCAGGCAATGCAAACTAATAATTACCCGTCAAGACTTCAATTTTCACAAACTTAGCTTTGAACTTGATTTCTATTCTCAGAACCGGGGCACAAAGTATGATTGGCTTTTCATTTTTTGGAAAACTTAGGAGTTACTCGGAATCAAACTATAATGCTTGTGAGTGTGTGCGGAGTTGTGTGCAAGTTGATTTTTTGGATTCTATGCAAACAAGAGGTTTTCAAATTACTCTATTGGGTTCTTTTAACATGTTTTAACTAGAGCCGGTTTTGGGCACCTCTAGTGTTTTGTTTTTAGTTTTCTTAAGTTAATAAATTTATTCGACTAGAGCCAGTTTCGGGCACCTCTAGCGATCAATTTTTTTAGCACATACTAGAGCCAATTTCGGGCACCTCTAGCAATCAAATTTTTAGCACATGCTAGAGCCAATTTCGGGCACCTCTAGCATTTATCCAATTTTTATTCTAATCCCCCAATTTTTTTAACTATCAACCTAAGTTCACTAGAATTCCTTAAATCAATCAAACCACAACAGTGTTTCATCAAAATTTAGCATTATAGTAAAATTCTAAGTGTTTCCATGGTTATCCTAGAATAAAAAATCTATCAATTAAGTGCATTGGCAAAGTCATCATCGGATATTCATCAAATCTAGGAAATTCATGTTCCAACTAAAGGCATGGCAAGCAATTTATGTATCCTAAATGCAATAGTTAAGATGAATGCAACTAAACATGGTAACTAACTAATAACAATCCCCCCCAAACTCGAGTGAGGCATTGTCCTCAATGCATGCATTAAAGAGAAATAAAAATAAAGAAAAGTAAAATACAAACGAGGACTTACTCTGAGAGTTCGTCGTCGTGGATGATTAGTTTCCTTTTGGTCGGTGTCTTGATTCTCTTGCTTGAACGCGATGGTTGTTTCCTTGTTGCCGATGGTGGAATCGATCCTCGTATGGGGTTATCCTCATCGTCCTCTTCATCAATGTCATTGGCTTTTCGCTTGGAGGATTAAATTGGTGCGGTCTTTTTTGGTGCAATGGAGGACTCGTCCGAATCTGAAAAATCAGACAATGATTTCGTAAGAGTTGATTCGGGCATAGGTGCTTTACCTTTGGCTTTTGCAGTGGTTATCGAGACGTCTTTAGCTCTGGTTGCCGTGGCATCTTTAGGTTTGGTTGTCGTGGCATCTTCAGGGTTGGTTGCAGTGTAGGTTCACGCGGCATCATTTGTTGCGATTGTCGTGGTGACTGCTTTATTGGTTTCCGTGGCAAGGATCTCGGCCGGAAAGATTAGGAACGACACACGGCTGTCCGGGTACTTTTCTAGGATGACTTAGGTGATGGCATTTTTGTGCTCCTTCATGTACCGCATGAACATTAGTTGCTGGTCTTCAATTTGCCTAAGGTGGCTCGCCAATGGTTGCAAGATTACCTCAAAGTGTCCCGGGGTTGATGGCCGAGTTGCCCGGGCATTAGGTGCTTGGGCATTAGGGGTTGCCGCAACAATTGGAGGCCTTGAGGATTTTACCAGTGCCTCTCCCATCAGCTTTCGGATTTGTGCTTGATTCTAACCGGACTTTGGTAGGGCCTTTTCATCGGTGGACTCACTTGGGACATGCATCTCCTTGCAAAGATTGGAAATTAAGCAAGGGAAGAAAAGAGAACCCTTGTCCTTTGAGCTACATACAAAAACCTCATCACAAATAATTTTTCCAATGTTAATGATGCGATTATGCAAGATAGAATGTATGAGCAAAAGATGTGGTATATCAACGGTAGTATTGTGTGTGGTGGGCATTAAAGAAGTTTTAACAAACTTATTCCATAGTTTTTCCTCGGGTTTAAGCTGAAGGAAATTTACCATCGTTCCAATGAGTTCTCGGTAGAGTGAGTTCTTGAAGCACCTTATCGAGTTGCTTGGCCTTGATTTGATTAACAAAGGCTTGATGCTCGTCCTTCTCAATGTAGAGCCCGTAAAAGGTGTTGATGTTTTCGGGACTTATGAGTATGGCCCGGTTCCGATTGATAGCAAAAGATTTGCCACTTTTGATGTGCAATCCTCTCGAAGATGAATGGTTCAAGGCCAAAATCTTGATGAGAGTTGGATTATTCAATGCCTTGTTCTTCGCAAATCTTTCGGCTTTCAAACTTGGAGTGAAATCTTTCTTGAACCACCGGTGTAGCAAACTTCTTGTATCTTGGTTCTTTGGAGGAACTTGGATGAACCAAAAATTTACTTTTGGATGCCATGGATGATCTTGGTTGTGAGTTTTGTAAAAACAAAGAAGAGAAAATAAAAGAAACTAAAGAGTTGCAAGATGAAAAGTAGGAATAGGTTTCTTAGAAGTTAATGGTGATGGGTTATATAGAAAAGGTAGGTAGTAAATATGGTGGGTGGGATTAATTTTGGAAAGGAGAAAAAGAGGGTTTTAGTTTAGGGGAAGGGTGACGGCTAGGGGGTTTATTTAGGGTAAGTTGGAGGCTTTATATAAGCTTTAGATTCAGCCCATTAATTTTCTTGTTGAAGAAGTTTCCTTCTTAAATCAAAATTCCTCTTTATCTTGAACTATTTTCCTACAATTTAAAGACAAATCAAATAAGGATTAAAATTAAAGATAAACTAATAAAAGAAAATAAATAAAAATATGTAAAGGGGTTCTTAAACTTAAAAGATAAATATGAAAGATGTAATTTTAATCTTAAAGAAAATAAATATATCCTAAAAGAGCAAATAATCAAAAATAATAAAAAATAAAAATTAAATAGTTTGAAAAAAATAAAAAAAATAAAAATAAAATATCGAAAGGAGAGCATGCTCATGCATCTCCTAAGGCGACCACTTCTTTGTTACGTTCCACATGGGCACCATTGTAGTGCTTTAATCTTTGTCCATTAACTTTGAATTCATGTTTGTCAGTGATGGACTTGATTATCACGGCACCATGGGAGAATGGTTTGACAACTTCGAATGGTCCCGACCATCTTGATTTCAGTTTTCCCGGGAAATGTTGTAGCCAAGAATTGAATAAAAGAACTAGTTTCCCTGGCATAAATTGTCGCGGCAATAGTTTCTTGTCATGCCATTGCTTTGTTTTCTCCTTGTAGATCGTGCATTGTTATAGGTGAGTGCACGAAATTCTTCTATCTCGTTGAGGTCCAACAAACGCTTTTGTCTGGCACTTTCCCAATCCATATTCACGGTCTTAATTGCCCAATATGCCTTGTGTTCGATTTCCACCGGTAGACGACATGTTTTGCCATAGACAAGTCGGAAGGGGGACATACCTAAGGGTGTTTTGAATGCAGTGCAATATGCCCAAAGTGCGTCATCTACTCTTAATGACCAATACTTCCTAGAGGGATTTACAACTTTCTCGAGTATGCCCTTCAATTCTCGGTTGGAAATTTCTGCTTGCTCATTGGTTTGTGGGTGATATGCCGTGGCAATCTTGTGTGACACACCAAAGCGTTGCAACATCTTGGCAATAAGTCTATTGTCAAAATGCTTGCCTTCGTCACTGATAATTGCTCTTGGCATCCCAAACCGTGTAAATATATTTTTCTGCAAGAATCGTTGCACGGCCTTGGAATCGTTGTTGGGAACTACAGCTGCCTCAACCTATTTAGACACGTAGTCAACGGTAGGTAGAATATAGAGGTTGCCGAATGAAGATGGAAAAGGTCCCATAAAATCGATCCCCCACACATCGAACAATTCTACCTCGATGATGTTTTGGAGCGGCATCTCATGTCGTCTAGAGATATTGCCCGTCCTCTGGCAACGATCACATTGCTTGTAAAAGTCTTGGGCATCTTTGTACAGTGTTGGCCAATACAAACCGGATTGCAAAACTTTGGCCGCGGTACGAGTTCCTCCAAAATGTCATTCATAGGATGAAGAATGGCATTGCCGGAGTACATTCTGCTGCTCTTCTTCAGGAACACATCGGCGTATAACCTGATCTGCACATTGTTTAAACAAAAGAGGCTCGTCCCAAAAGTAATGCTTAGCATCATGGTGGAACCGCTTCTTCCCTTGGTGAGTAAGCCCATAAGGTAAAATACCATAAACAAGGAAATTAACTAAATTCGCGTACCAGGGTATTGTCGAGGCATGTGATGTTGTGTCGACTGCTCTCAAAATTGTCGAGGCGTGCGCGTCAAGAGCTGCTGCGGCGTCAAGGGTTGCCGAGGCATGCGCATCCGTGGTTGCCGAGGCGTGCGTGTCAAGGGCTACCGAGGCGTCGAGGGTTGCCGAGGCATGCACACCCATAGTTGCCGAGGCGTGCACGTCAAGGGTTACCGAGGCATGCGCACCCATGGTTGCCGAGGCAACTAAAAGTTGATCATCTGGGAATGCATCACATATCTCTAAATCCGCATCCTCCTCCCTATTGCGTTCTAAACGTGATAAGTGATCGGCAACTTGATTTTCTGTTCCTTTCATGTCCTTAATTTCAATATCAAATTCTTGTAAAAGTAATATCCAACGAATCAAACGAGGTTTGGCATCCTTTTTAGCAAATAGATATTTAATTTTCGAGTGGCCCGTATAAACAATTACCTTTCTATCAATCAAATAGGATCAGAACATGTCAAATGAGAAAACTACAGCTAGTAATTCTTTCTCCGTTGTTGTGCAATTCACTTGAGCACTATTAAGAGTTTTACTAGCGTAGTATATCACATGGAAGGTCTTACCTGTGTGTTGGCCTAGGACTGCTCCTACCGCAAAATCACTTGTATCACACATGAGCTCAAAAGGTAGCATCCAATCTGGTGGAACGACAATGGGTGTCGTGGCAAGCTTTTCCTTTAGGGTTTCGAATGCTTGGGCGCAAGAATCATCAAAATCAAAGACTTTATCCTGTTCAAGAAAATTGCACAAGGGTTTAGTGGTTTTAGAAAAATTATGAATGAACCTCCTGTAAAAACCTGCATGTCCAAGAAAGCTTCGAATTCCTTTAACCGAACTTGGTGGGGGTAATCTCTCGATCACGTCCACCCTGGCTTTGTCTACTTCAATTCCCTTAGATGAAATCTTGTGGCCGAGCACTATTCCTTCATCTACCATAAAATGGCACTTCTCCCAATTGAGGACTAAATCAGTTTCTTCACATCTTGCCAACACATTCTCTAAATTGCCGAGGCAGCTGTCGAAGTCATTACCAAAAATAGAAAAATCATCCATGAAGATCTCAAGGGAGTCTTCGGCCATTTATGAAAAGAGTGCCATCATGCATCTTTGGAAGGTTGCCAGGGCGTTACACAATCTGAACGGCATCTTTCGGAAAGCATAAGTACCATATGGGCATGTGAAGGTTGTCTTTTCTTGATCTTCTAGTGCTATGGCAATTTGATTGTAACCTGAATAACCGTCAAGAAAATAATAAAAGGGTTTACCTGCAAAACGGTCAAGCATTTGATCAATAAAGGGTAATGGGAAGTGATCTTTCCTAGTGGCTTTGTTTAGCTTTCGATAATCCATACAAACCCTCTAACCGGTCACAGTCCTGGTTGGAATGAGTTCATTGTTTTCATTACTTACTATCGTTATACCTCCCTTTTTCGGTACACATTGTACTGGACTTGCCCATGTACTATCAGATATGGGGAATATAATACTGGCGTCAAGCCACTTGATGATTTCTTTCATTACAACCCTTTCATGGCATGATTCAGTCTCCTATGGGCCTCAATTGAAGGTTTTTGATCATCTTCCAACAAAATCTTGTACATGCACACTGCCGGGTTAATTCTCTTCAAGTCGGCAATTGTCCACCCTATTGTCTTCTTGTGTAGCATCAACATTTTGATCAGCTTCTTTTCCTGCTCAGGGTGTAACTTAGAAGAAATAATTACAGGCAATGTATTATCGGTTCCTAAGTATGCATATTTTAGTTGCTCTGGCAACTGTTTCAACTCAAGAATTGGTGGTTGTTCAATAGAGGGCTTTTCGAGCTTACCTTCCTTACCTGAGTAATCTAGTGGTTCAAAGTATGTACTTGGTCGATTGACTAGCCAATTTGCCTCTTATTGTTATTCCTCATCGATCAATTCTTCATACTCCTCAGGTTCCTCTTGATCGGCAATGTAGTTGTCGAGGCAACTAAATTCCCTGTCGAAGTTAAACTCTGCTGTGGCATGAAGAAGTTGGCATTCTTTAGGATCATCGGCGTGCCTTAGTGTTTGGAACACATTTAGTTTAACTTTCTGGTCATTCACCCTCATTGTGAGTTCTCCCTTTTCAACATCGATCAAGGTTCTCCCTGTTGCTAGGAATGGTCTCCCGAGAATGATAGGTGCATGCTCATCTGTTTCACAATCCAAAATAACAAAGTTAGGGGAAAAAATAAATTTATCAACTTTTACCAGTATGTTTTCAATTTTCCCTCTAGATGCACATAGGATCTGTCGGCTAGCTGTAGCATAATTGTTAGGTCTTGCCTTCCCGATTCCTAGTTTTTGGAAAGCCGATTTAGGCATCAAGTTTATGCTAGCCCCAAGGTCGCATAATGTTTTCCCGACATAGTGGTTTCCAATGGAACAGGGTATTGTGAAACTTCCGGGATCCTTCAACATGGGTGGCATACGATTGTGCAACATGGCCATGCATCCCTCTGTTGCGGCAACTATTTCAAACTCTTCTAGCCTTGTTCTCTTGGACATAATGTCTTTAAGGAACTTGGCATAGTTCGGAATTTGTTCAATTGTTTCCACCAATGGCAGGTTGATGTGGACTTGCTTTAAGATATCAATAAACTTCTTGAATTGATATTCTTGCTTTTGTCGCTTCAACCTTTGTGGGAATGGTGGTGGAAGTCGAATATCTTCGATCCTTTCATTGGTCTAGAATATGATTGATGGCATTGTTGGGACAACTGGAGTTGCCGAGGCATCATCAACTGGGGTTGTCGTGGCGTGCCTATCATTGGTTGCCGAGGCATGCTTATTGCCGGTTGCCGCGGCAATTCCTGGTTCATCCTCTGAGGTTTTACCGCTAGGTTTGTCTTGATCTTTTTGTGGAGTTTTGTTTGGTGATCGAACTTGAGCCTCTTTAAGTTGTTGGCCACTTCTAGTGGTGATCACCTTACATTGCTCATGGCCAGTTCCTCTTGCGACTTCAATATCGCTAGGTAAACCTCCTTGCGGTCTAGTATTCAGGTTTTGAGCAAATTGCTCGACTTGATTTTCCAATGATTTGATTGCCGCCTCTTGGTTTTGCAATCTCATCTCGGTCCTGTTAATAAAAGCATCAATTCTTTTTATGAAGTTACTATTCTCAGCCATATAAGATTCAGTTTTCAACATAAAAGCATTGAGAGAATTTTCCAAAGAACTAGATGTTATCGGTTGTTGCTGCGGCAACTGTTGCCGTGGCATATTTTGCTGGAATCACGATGCTTGTGCATTCTGATTGTTATGGTTTAGAGCATTGTTGAGATTACTCCATGAAAAATTCGAGTGCTTCTTCCAAGCTGGATTGTATGTATTGTACATCACATTGTTGTTCTGGTTGTAATTCCCACATAGAAGCTGGATTCTGGATTCTGCATACATTCAGAAGAATCATGGTTACCACCACATAACTCACAAAAGGAATCCATTAACTTGACCTCATGTGTGTTGTTTGGTTTCTGCATGTTCTGGACCATCTTGGTTAAGGTAGCCAATTGTGCCAAAATTGAGTCTGATGATCCTAGTTCATGTATTGTGGCTTGGCGTCTAACTCCTCCTCTTCTAGTAGAAGGGAATTGATAATCATTCTTGGCCAGCCTGTTTAGAATTTGCATTGCTTCCTCCGGTGACTTATCTAGGAGTATGCCGTTTGCCGAGGCGTCTAACATCATCCTTGTTAGTGTATTCACGGCATTGCAAAACATTGTTACTTGTGTCCACACTGGGAATCCGTGTAGGGGGCATTTGTGTAGAAGTTCTCTGTATCGCTCCCAAGCCTTGTACATGGATTCATCATATGCCTGCCGAAAAGAAGTAATGTCGTTACGAAGCTTATCAGTCAAATTTGTAGGATTAAACCGAGCAAGGAAATCACGACAAAGATCGATCCAAGATCCTATTGATCCGGCAGGAATGCTATTCAACCATGCTTTCGCCCTATCCCTCAGTGAATAGGGGAATAATCTTAATCGTAAAACATCGGGGGTGACTCAGTGTATTTTGAATGAGTTGCAAATCTCGAGGAAAGATTTAAGATCTTGTCATGCATCTTCAGTTGTTGAGCCACCAAATTGACCAATTGTGTTGATCATATTAAACATCATCGGTTTCAACTCAAAGTGGCCAGCTTCAATTTCAGGTGCGACAACTCCTAGATTAAGTCAATCAAGATCTTCTTCAAGATAGTCTCGAGTAGTTCTGTTTCATGCAAGAATCAATCCTCCTCATGCTGGTACATCTTGATTCATATTGCCGTCTTGATTAGCCATTGCTACTCTTAACCTTCGTCTAAGTCTTTGTAAGGTTCGTTCAATTTCTAGATCAAAGGGATATTCTGGTGTAATAGGTCTCGCTCATATACCAATGCAAAACCAAAGTTTTTTAGCCCTTTGAATCTTAAACAAGAAAAATAAAAAAATGCAAGAAAATAAAAACAAAGTCGCTATTGCCAATCCCCGGCAACAACGCCAAAAACTTGTTGCGCGTAATAAGTGCTACGCAATTGTGCAAGTATACACATCGCAAGTTATAGTATAAAAGATATCGTCTCCACAGGGATTGGTGCCACTTCAAGAATCTAATCTCTTACACTGTAAAAAGTAAAAACACAAGTAGAAGATTATGGGAGTTTAACTAACAACTAAACTAGAAAGCAATAAAGTAAAAGAATAGATGGAATCAAATGAGAGAGAATAGGCTAGGTTATCATGAGTTGAGGAGTGATAGCCGATTGGATCGTCTTGGTAAAAGAGTGCAAGGGCAACTCAGTTGTCGTGGCAACTTGCACAACGGGGTTGCCTTGGAAACTAATCGATGGTTGCCTGGCGACTAGTTGGGCAACTACTTGGGCGTCTGGGCAGCAACTTCAAGGTTCGTCGGAGCGTTCTTCAATGGTTTCTTCTTATCCCTAAGTCGAAACTCTAGCTATTTTTGCATGCCTTGATAATATATCTCTGCGTGAATCAAGGGTAAACAACAACCAATCTTGCGCTCCTCTTAGCCGTTGAAATCCTTAACTTATTCCTAAGCCAGATTAATCTTCACCATCAATAGATTGAATAAAGATCATACTCATTCGTTTCTTGAATCTAACTCTCCCAATATTAGATAAATAGATGAAGTTACGAGATCCTCTCCCAATTCACTCGCAAACAAGAATAAGAACCAAGAATGAATAAACCTTGAATAGAAAAGTGCAAGCTCTTATTACCTAAACAAAATCCAATTGTTTCTCACAACCACAAAACACAATAACCTTAGCCAAATAGATTTAGTTCATGGCTAGGTTCCAAATAACCACAAGACAAAGAATTCCTAGCATAAACCTAATAGAACAAGGAAAGAAAAAGATAAAGCCTTGTAGTCGATATCTCCCCCTTGAAGCTTGTCGAAAATTCTCTCCTCTCTCCCCTTTTGGAGTTGACAGCTTGGTGATCTATTTATAGGGCTAGGTCAAAGTCCTTCTTTGAGGAGGAAGTTAAGTTGGAATTAAATTATCTTTAAAGAATATAATTCTTTATTATATTTATATTCCTTCTAGAACTTCTCCTATCTTCTTGGGATTTAATTCTTCTCTAACCTTTTCATGGAAATCAAACTCCTTTGGGATTTAGCTTTGCTCTACGTCATCTTGGGCTTGTTTAGTCATCAATTTTGACTACCATATCATCTTATTCTTTGTCGAGAATTGCCCTGGCAACTAGCTCGGCATCTCCTTCATGCATTGCCCTGGCAACTGGTTCTAGCCTTGCTTTGGCAAGTGATTCTGCACATACACACAAACACACCAAAGCAGCATCTTTTCCCACAAAAATCACCAAGTTATGTAATCAAGCTCAACGGTGGAAGGAAACATGAATTAATGCATGAATGACTAATTATGCAACTAATATGAGCCTAAGTCTAACAATAATATGAGTAAAAAGGGTAAGAAAAATAGTACTTTTGAACACTTATCACTTCACATTCGGGACTAGGATGTATTTTGATGCAAGGAGAAAATGTGGTAGCTTACGCATCAAGGCAATTGAAACCTCATGAGCTAAACTATCCAACTCACGACCTTGAAATAGCTGCTATCATATTTGCTCTCAAGATTTTGAGGCACTACTTGTACGATGAGAAATGTCACCTATACACCGATCACAAAAGTCTCAAATACCTTCTAACTCAAAAGGACCTCAACTTGAGACAAAGAAGATGGATGGAATTGTTGAAAGACTACGATTTGGTTATCGACTACCATCCAGGGAAAGCAAAAGTGGTTGCTGATGCCCTTAGTCACAGACCATACTCGGGTAAACCCTTAAATCCAAATCTTAGAATAATCTAATCGAATTAAACCTTTCTTGTCTTACAAGTAACCATTCAAAAATCTCTTAATGATCTTGTCCATTCATTTGTAGCTTACTTGGCTATCAATGCTCATTTTCGTTTATCCAAAGGACAAAAATTCTTGTCTTATCTTCAAGTCTAGCTTGATCTCGAGAATCAAAGAACTCCAGCAAACTGATCCAGATCTTCAGAAGATCATATCCAAGCTAGAATCTGAGTCAAGTCGAATGGACTCCTCTATTTCAAGGATAGAGTATGTGTTCCTAACAATGAGGAACTAAAACAAGAGATATTACAAGAAGCTCACCAAAGCTCTTTCTCGATTCACTCGGGATCGGTTAAGATGTACAAAGACTTAAAGCCACTATACTGGTGGCCAGGCATGAAATCAGCTATCATAGACTTTGTTTCAAAGTGCTTAACTTGTCAGAAAGTTAAAGCCGAGCATCAAGTCCCTACTGGATTGCTCCAACCAATCGAACTACCTCAAAGGAAATGGGATCGGATTATAATGGACTTTGCTACTGGTTTTCCTTGCACTTCAAGAAAGAATGATGCCATGTGGGTAATAGTGGATAGGTTAACTAAATCGACTCATTTTATCCCTATTCGAATGAATCTAAGCTTGGATACCTTGGCCGAGCTTTACATTTGAGAGATAATACGTTTACACGGAGTTCCTACATCTATAATCTCTTATTGAGACCCCAGATTCACAGCTCGATTTTGGAAATCCTTACAAAGAGCCCTTGGAACCAAATTGAATCTAAGCACAGCCTTTCATCCCCAAAGTGATGGCCAATCTGAAAGAGTGATTCAAGTGCTTGAAGACATGTTAAGAGCCTGTGTTATAGACTTCGGGAAGAATTTGGAGAAATCCATACCTCTAGTGAAATTTGCTTACAATAATAGCTATCAAGCATCGATTCAAATGGCTCCATTTGAAGCCTTGTATGGGAGAAAATGTAGAACCCTCTTATGCTGGTATGAAATGGGTGAGAACAAGATATTGGGACCTCAATTGCTCAGAGAAACTGAGGAGCAAGTCCAAATCATACATGATCGTTTAAAGCAACCCTTTGATAGACAAAAGGCCTAGGCCAACTTGAAAAGAAGGGATGTTCATCACAATGTAGGAGACAATGTCTTCCTTAAGGTTTCCCCTTGGAAAAAAGGCTTCAGATTTGGGGGGAAAAAAAGGAAAGCTCGGCCCCCAATTCATCGGACCATTCGAAGTTGTTGAAAGGATTGGTCCAGTGGCATATCGATTGGCACTCCCTAGTGAATTCGATAAGATCCACAATGTCTTCCACGTTTCTATGCTTAAAATATACTGGTCTGATCCATCACATGTATTAGAACCTGAAGAAGTGGAATTGAATCCTGATCTATCATATGAAGAAGAGCCTATTCAAATACTTGACAAGGAAGTTAGAAGACTTCGAAACAAGAATGTACCTCTAGTGAAAGTTCTTTGGAGAAATCACAAAATGGAAGAAGCAACATGGGAGCCTGAGGCTACGATGAAGGATCAATATCCTTACTTGTTTAACTCAGGTAAAAATTTGACGGCGAATTTTCTTTTAAGGGGGGGAATTGTAACACCCTAAACTAGGGCCTAGTAGCTTGATGCTCAAGTAATTAGAATCTGGGTATGCTAACACCTTGTAATTAAAAAGAATTAAATTGATTAAGGATTAAATTGATAAGAGCAATAAAGGGGTGACCAATTTAAAAGGGACTAAACTGAATTATGGAATTAAATCATGGTTTGCATGCTAAGATTTAAACAAATCAAAGGCCATTACACTTCTCTTCCCACCAAGTGATAATCGGCCATGAGCCTAGGATGAATCACCATCATCCCCTTCATCTCTTCTTTGGCCGAAAACAAAGAGAAAGAAAGAGTGAGCGAGAAAACTCCACTGTAGGAGAAATTTAAGCTTGCATGTGATGGTGTTTTTCATGTAATTGGAAGCTAGGAAGATAGTAAGTAAACTTCATCTCTTGTTCGAATGAATTCTTGGTTGATTATAGTGTTTGAATCTTGAAATAATGATGTTCTTGTTGCCTAGATTGATTTGGATGATTGTTATGTATGTTAGGATCATGTTATCTTCTAATTGAACTTGAAATTGTGAATTCTAGTAGCCAATTTGATAAAGACAATGTATATGGTTGCTGGAAATTTGAGAATTGGAAGTATGATTGAAAACAGTCTTGATTAGGGACCGTTTTACTAGTGAAAATGTGTGAATATGCTAAATGTATATAGAACCGTATTTTGATCATGTTGGTAGATGAATTGAGGATTGAATAGAATAGATAAGTTTCTGGAAAATGGATACACCTAATTGGATTAGTTAAAACTAGGTAATGGACTGCTCAAATGATGAATTAGATGAATGATGTTGATCAAATAGATCAAATTGGATTTAACATGATGATGCCCTGTTTTAAGCACATTTATAGGTGAATTAGACTGACCTAGACAAGTAAGAACATTAAAATAAGTTGAATTACCACGTTAGAACCTTGTTTAGATGAGTTGTGAAGCTAGAAACTCAACCTAGAGTAATCTGCCCAGAATACTCTGTTCTGGGAAGTAACTTTGAAAAATCACGATAAATTGTATAAAAGGAATTTAAGGCTGAAATTTTTATGGACAATGACTTGATATGTCCAAATTCATCATGAGAAAACAGAAATGAATTCTGGATTGTAGAATGAATTGTAGAGAAGAAACACTAGGGACAGTGCAAACTGTCCACTGTTGTAAATTACCCTGTCTTTAAGTTAAAAACTGTATTAATTGGCAAAGAACTAAAATTCAAGGCCTATATGGTTAGAAAGGCAGTTAAGTTATCTTTCCAACGGTGTAAACCAATTGAAATTCCGACGTACGGAATGAAAGTTATGCATGTTTAAGTGAATAGAGTACATGCTGCCTAGTAACAACAGTTTAGGTAATGTACACTGTTTTGTGACAGTTTTGTAAATTGTTTTGTAAACAGTTTTGGGACATTGATTACTGCCCTGTTTTGCATGAATTAAAGTATAGATAAGTGTAGTTATGTATAGTAAATAATGTATATGAACATGCTGCCAGATTTGTGTATGTTGTGTATTTGTAACATTGTCTTGATTGGATGATTATATGAACTTGTTTTAACATGTATATACTTGTGCAATGTGTTAGAACTAGGAGTGAATTTGGTGGATGGGGAAAAGGTGGAACATTCTAAAGATAAGAACAAGGGATTGTGGATCCAAGACTAGCTAAGCTTGGAGTATTGTGAGTGTAGTTTGCTTAGGGTTAGGACCTAGGTCCTAACCAAATTTACTTGTTACATTGTTATTATGGAATTGCCATGAAAAGAATCTAATTTAAACTTGGTAAAGTATAAGGGAAGAATGGCTAAATGGAAACTTGATTGATTCAGATATGCTTGACATGTATCTTGGTTATGTAAATGATCTATGTGACTATTGTTTAAACTTGTACGAATCCTTGAATGTTCTATTCGAATGCTACTTGATACATTAAGATAATCATGCTTGATATTTGATGACATGAAACATGGATATGTATGTACTTGTTATGCTCGAATGATATGTGATAAATGAGCTAATGCTCAAATAGCCTAAGGGCAAACCTTGATCTTGTCAACCATCACTTAAGAGTGATGTCTTGAATAGTTTGATACACGAATACTTGATACATGAACACTTGATACTTGAGAAGCTTGATACTTGAATGAACTTAATATATGAATTCATGATAAGAAATCAAACAATCCTTGGTTGTTAGTTGGTCATAGGTAGAAAGGCATGCCTTAGAGTCTAGAGCTTATTGTGAATTGAGTGGACTACAGTCCAGGGCCAAGGCCTCTATTTGGCGACAGTAGGAAGGATGTGTGTAATTGTCACTTGGCGGTAGCAGGAGGGATTGACCGGTACTATAAGTACCATCCTGTGGCGACAATTTGGTTGGCGACTCGAGTACCTAGACATGACTATACACCAAGGCCTAATCTAAATGTATTAAGCAATAAAGAAAACATGACTTGATACTTAAACATGCTTGACTTGTTACTTGAACTTTCTAGACTTGACACTTGACCATCTTAACTTGATATTTGAATTAGCTTGACTTGTTACTTGAGCTTATATGCTACATGACACTTAAATGAAAACATGATTGAGGTAATACTTGAGTAAGCTCCTTGACTTGTTGATTTTTCTTGATTGAACATAAAAACGAATGATCTTTTGCTCTTTTACCCTTCGAATGATGCTTGTTTCTTGTGACTTAAGATTCTTGATGATATACTTGACCTTGGTATGAAATGCATGAATGCTATCGACCATACATGTCTACTTGTTTTCCATCTAGTCCTATGATGCTTGCAACCTTAGCTAGGATTTGACCTATGGTACTTAAAGCCTAGCTAGGTTGTCATTGACTTAAAAGACCTTTAAACTTGAAACTTGAAACTTGCTAGCTTTAGATGCTACCTCACTAAGTACTCTAAGTACTTATCACTCTTGTTTTCTATTCTTCCCAAAACCACATGTTGGAAGAGTTCGTAAAGCTATCTTTCTTGAGCCTGAAACAAGACACAAAGTAAAAGCTCAAAGTATGATTTTGTATTTGTTTTTGTAACCTCCTAGTTGGTGGCACTTAGATGTGTAAAAAGATCATGTTAAGTTCATGCATTTTGATACTTGAAGTTTGTAAATATATGGTCATTATGGTTTGAAGTTGATAGGGCTTGAATATCCCATGAAAGATATATCTATAGCTTGTTGAAATGGTGATCTTGATACTTGAATTACATGACCTTGCTATGTTCAAATGTGATTGAAAATGGAGCACTACATGCTAGACCCTTGATAGCCTATTCGAAGTGACCTTGAGTAGGATTGCTTGTCCTTGCTCGAATAGTATGATCTTGAATACTATCATTGTTTGTTTTATGTAATGAATTTCTTGTTGAGGTTATGCATCATTGATGGATAGATTGATCAATTTACAATAGCATGATAGCTTACTCAACTTGTTTGCTCACATGACTTGATTATAGTAACCTTTAAGACCATGCTTAGTTAAATGATTTGAAGTTGTTATAAGTCCTAGTAAACATGTTAGATCAAGTCTCGGAATGGATTATAAGTCCTAGTAAGCATGAAATAGAAATTGTATGGGATGTGTCCATGATTAAGTATGAATTCGAATGCTATGTATGATTACTTGTATAGGAAGAAACTAATATTGAAACGAAATTAATCGTAATTCTTGCTTATGTGTGTTATTCGAATGCTTCTTGTGTACACATAAATGAGTTGTAAGCAAACTTGTATGTAATTTGCAAATGAATCTAACCAATTCGAAAACCCCTTATGAATAGGAAGCTTGATCTTGTTGTTATTTTTGCGCTCATTTATGCTTCTTGCTAGATAAGTAACTCATCTTCTAGAGATGAGTGGAAAATTTTTAATTACCTTTTAGTTTTGTGCCTTCTTGTATCTTTGTTGTGTTCTTGTTTTGCTTGTTCTAACACTCCTTGGTCGGGTTACTCTTAACCCGAGTGAGGGGTGTTACACAATCACAACCGGGTACAATCACAATCCAATCATCGGTTAGATGCATAATCCGCTAACAGGATTTTTTGGTACCATATAACCCCTCAACCTTTAGGGTACTCGTGGTGGAGTATTCGATACACATCAACCCCTCAACACCCGAGGTGACTTTTTATAGTGCACTATCAATCCTATTACCGGCCAACTATATTTGATAACATTTTAAACAACACCACTTGCCAATAAAATTCATCATTAACGTACCTCATTGTTTTTATAAGCAACAATCAAAACTATTTTCAATGCATTAACAAGTATTCTGCATACTTACATTGATCATTTTCTCAATGCATCCATCATCAATATATGATCAAAAACAGTATAAAACATACTTTAAAACATACTTAAATAGTAGTTACCATGTAATCAAAAACAAGTGCATAAAAACAATTTCACCAAAGCACGACCGAGGGAGAAATCTCATCATACTTACTTCCGAGTTTAAACCATCATTTCAAGCTTCATTTAAACTCTCAAAATAACCTTTAAACCATTTCAAAGATGAAACCCACGTTCTCACTCACCGACTTTGCAAAACCTCATTCGTCGATGCGCACTACTCCTTCAAAGCTTCTAAAACGGTGCCACAAGCTTAAGGATCGACTTCCCCTGATTTCACCACCCAAAAACATATGATTCAATGCATCAAAATGCATTCACAAAACCAGCAAAAACAATTCACAACAATCCTCCTCAACCTCTAACTGAAATCCCTCTATGTCAACCGAAAACAATATCAAACAACCTCCAAACTTAACCCAGCCAAAATCTAAAGGTTTAACCCACCAATTATCTTTAATTAACATCCAAAAACAACCTAACATCATCCTTATACTTTCAGCATTCAATAAACACCCTTAACTCGCCAAAAACACAACACTAGCAACCTAAGAAATTAGAGATTCACTTAGTTTATGGATTCCAAAGTTAAAACCAACTTATTAACATTATAAAACATCAAAATCATGACTATAACTAATCAAGAACTCAACAAAACAAACCAAAACGAAAATCACTTAATCTCATCATTTAAACCTTGATTTACCCAATTTCCACAATTAAATCATCAAGACTCATTAGAAAAAATTAAGCAACGATCAAATACTTGAGAATTTCAATAAATAACCATTAATTAGAGGAGAAGAATGAACCTTACCTCTAATGAGTGAATTTCCACTCAATTGGATGTTTACTCTTGAAAAACAAAGAAAGACAATGAGATTTTGGAAAACGAGATTGAAGAATCCCTTAGAAATAAAAAAGTTTAAAAAATCAAGATTATTACCTCAAATCTTTGATGCAAAAGAAAGTTTTTGGCTGAAGAGAAGTTGAGAGAAAAGTTTGAGAAAAGAAGTTACGTCAAAAATATTTTTAGGAAATAACTACCTCCTTTAATTAATTCCCCTATTAATTTCCTTAATTAAAACTTATTAAAATAATCCCAATTAAGAGGAAAATTTTGATTAAAAAATTATGTAAAATAGCTCTTTAAGGATTCTAAGATTTGATCCATTTTCAAAATAGTCACTAAAACAGTTTTCATACTTTACATTTTGGTCACTAGCCAAAATGTCCAATTTCCAAATTCCATTTCCAAAATTGGCTTTACAAAAAATATTCATATATTAAATAATGATTTTTAGATATTTTCTCACACCAAAAATATTTACTCTGAGGCATTACATAGTCAACTTAGAAACTCATAGGCCCAAAACCAGGCATTATATAGTCACAGAATGCCTGAATCGCGGGCTATATAATAAGCGCTAAATGCTCATGAGTCATCATTAGTATACCAGAACATAATATATATAAGCTAGCGTCGTTGCGCGGGCATCGAAACGAATCATGCGTGTAAGTACGTCATACATTCAAATACAAAATTACTGAATAATAGAACTATAAGAAATGCAGAATTTACTGAATCTATCATATACCGGGACTTATAACCTCGAAACTTACCGAGTTTATTGTACCGAGTTTTAGATTCACGAAATTGACCAAATCCTGAACGAAGCCCACTCAAGTCAAACCATGGCTACCAAGCATTAATAAGTATTCTAAGATCCTCGGAACAACGAATAAACAAAGTCTAAGCTTTACTTGCCCTCGAGGTACACTCAGAAGCAAATTAGAACTTACAAGCACACACTCAAAACTTCTAAAGGTTGATCAAAGGTAATTTGATAATTTAACCGACCGGCGGCAAATTACTCAACTACAAGTAAAAGGTTATTTTAGTAATTGGCACCCAAAATGAGTATTTGACCAATTGTAAACAAAAGGGTCATTTTGGTCATTTACCCTACGAGGATATTTTGGTAATTTACAAGTAAAAGATATATCGGTCTTTTTACACAAATACTAAGGTCTCAGTTTCAAAAAAGAAAGTGAGCCTATTCAAAGGTTTTAAGGTCAAAACAAATTATGTTGATTTTACATAATTGCACATCAATCAAAAATATTTTTATAAAATTGTATAAAATATAAAATATTTTTTCTTCTGACGCGTCATTCTGTCAAGTCATTTATCGTCATTTGACTAATAGTTTTCATTCGTAGATGAGTTATTTTAGCCCAAATGAAACGTTATGAATTAAATTGGTTCAAAAAAATATAAACCAATAAAACTATTCAATCAAACGTTATAAATATTTTTTGACTTTATGCCTTTAACAAACGAGAAAATAAATTCAGGACCCATTTAAGTATTTGACCCCTAATCGCACGGAGCTTTAATAATTTATGAAGAAGCTGGTAGACTGCTAGGTGAGATGGGCCCTACTTGTTTGATTTCAACAGATTAATCAACGTGATGAGCGGCTGAGATTTTACGTGATCGGAGTGAATTTCCTTGGGCTCGGCTCACTACTGTTTTCCCATGTGACATAAAAGAGATTTTGTGGGCCAACCCTATTTTTCTTCGTAAGATAAAGAAATAAGCCGTCGGCTACACTGAAGCCCGGTAAGCTGGAGAGTGGAAGGGTTTCGATACTGCGTTCCATCCACGTGATCACGAGAGTAAAAAAAAGGCATCCATCTATTCTTACCAACTTATAACTACTTCATAATGAATTCATAAAAGCTTATCTGGTTTTCTTTTCACTGCTTTTCAATAATAATGGTCTTATTATTATTATTATTATTATTATTATTATTATTATTATTATTATTATATTTTATGTTCTCATCTTTCCAAGGGTTGCTTTGACCTTACTGATCACTATCCCTAATTCATATGACGTTAAACCTATATTTTAACAATTCTAATAAATTTGTAAAACACTTTGACCTTGGATTTGTAAAGGATTTGTAAACTTTATAATGATACTGTTTACAATTGACCTATATATAGGCTTACAAATGAATATACAAGGATGAGAGAAATCAAATATTAAATACAAATCAAATATTTAAATACAAGATAAGATTGAGATAGAGGTAGAGATAGAGATAAGATAAGATAGGATTTCAATGAGATTTGACTAAAAGTTATCTTATGGATTTGAATGACATAAAAGTTATCGCATATTATCTTTATCCTTAATACGCCCCCGCAAGATAGAGGATCCATCAAAGACTCCAATCTTGGACCTAAAATGGATGAAGAGATTACGACCAAGCAGTTTGATGAGCGTGTCCACAATTTAAGCTTTGGAAAGAATGTGTTGAACAAGTAGGGAACTCGCAACAACTAAGTCACGGACAAAGAAGTAATTAAGGGCAAGATGCTTCATACGAGAATGAAAAACTAGATTTTTTGCAAACATATGTGGCATTGAGATTGTCGCAGAAGAGAGATGGTAGTTTTGGTAATGTCATGGAAATTTCTTGAAGAAGATGTTGGACCCAAAATACTTCAACAGTTTCATTTACCACGGTATGATATTCAGCTTCTGTAGAGGAACGAGAAACAGTTTTCTGACGAGCTGACTTCCAAGAAATAAGATTAGATCCAAGATAAATAGCATATCTAGTAGTGGATCGACTGTCCATAGAGGATTCTCCCTAGTTTGCATCGGCAAAGGCAGTGAGATGAAGGGAAGATACCGAACGAAAAAGAATGTCATGGCATAATGTTCCTTTGAGATAACGCAGGATGCGCTTAACTGTTGTCCAATGTGCAAATGAAGGACCATACATATATTGCGACAGATGATTCACAGTAAAAGAAATATCCAGACGAGTAAGTGTGAGATACTAAAGGAAACTAATACCCAGAAATATCAAGTGTCGTTGATGGCTTTGGTAGAGGTAGCTTGTCGGAAGAGGACATATGTGTAGAAATTGCCTTGGCATTTTCCATCTGAAACTGAGTCAAGATGTCAGAGATATATTGCGTCTAAGATAAAAACAACCCAGTAGGAATAGAAATAGCCTCAATGCCAAGAAAATGGCTGAGCAAGCTCATATCTTTCAAAGCAAACTTCGTAGATAATATGTTGGTGAAATGAGCAATAAAATTAGTGTTATTACCAGTAAGCACAATATCATCCACGTAGACTAGAAAGTATAAAATAACTCTCTTTGCATTATAGATAAAGAGAGAGGCATCAGCCTTTGATTTCGTAAAACCAAAATGAATGAGAAATTGAGAGAGTTCAACATACCATGCCCTCAAGGCTTGCTTGAGTCCATACAAGGCTTTATGCAATTGACAAATATGAGATGGCTTAGTAGAATCAACATACCCAGAGGTTGTTTTGGATAGACTTCCTCATGTAAGGTGTCATTTAAGAAGGCATTATTAATGTCAAGTGGCTTGATGGTCCATGCATGATGGAGGGCAATAGTGAAAATAATACGCATCATAATAGGTTTTATCACAAGACTATACGTCTTAAAGTAGTCGCGACCAGCTTTTTGGGAATACCCTTTTGCTGGCAGTCGAGCCTTGTATCGATCAACAGAACCATCAGCATACCGTTTCACACAGAATACCCATTTGTATCCTACGATATTGTGTAGACCATGGAACAAGATCACATGTTTGATTGCATAGCAAGGCATTAAACTCATAATGTATGGCTTGTCTCTATAGTGGGTCTTTGAGAGCTTGAGTAACAGTCTTTGGCTTTATTATGGAAGGCAAATGATGACATATAGTAGTATTAATAAATGAAGGACCAAAGTACCTTAGATTTGGCCAGTGAATCCGCTGTTATGAAAGATCATATTGTGGTAAGTCAGGGGAGACAGTTCGTTGTGGCAAGTTAGGGGCGACATCTTATTGTGGCAGATTAGCCAAGGGAACTGGTGTGAAAATGGAATTATCAGGTTGTCATAGCATATTAGACATTGAAGCATCACGTTGTCATGGCATAAGAGGCAATGAAACATCATATTATCGTGGCATAGTAGGCAATGAAGCCTTCGGTTGTCGTGGAATAGGGAGGACACATCGTGTAGCAAAAGGGAAATGTGAGAAATAAACCGAACATTGCGAGAGACATAGATTCTGTTAGTGGTCATCTCTAGGCATTTATAAGCAGACTGCGTCATAGAGTATCCAAGGAAAACACATTCAGCAGACCATGACTCAAGTTTATGTGTTGTGTATGGTCTCAGCCAAGGAAAGCACAAGCATCTGAATAGTTAAAGTTTGTCATAGTTTGGTTCTTGTTGATGAAGGAGAAGATAAGGCGATACATTACCTAGTATCGGTGTCGATATCTGATTAATAAGATAAACAGTTGCCTGAAAAGTATGAGGCCAATACTCTATTAGGAGGGATGCAATGTGAAGTAAAGAGATTCTAGTCTCTACTATGTGACGATGTCTCTGTTCAGCAGTGCCGTTGTGTTCTGAAATATGAGGCGGTGAAGTAAAGTGGGAAATACCACCCAAATTCAAAGTGGGCAAGAGGTTAAAAAACTCACCTCCATTATTAGAGAATAGAGACACAATGGTCTAATGAAAAAAGCTTTTAACAAGCCTTTTAAACTGAGGAAATATTGTTGCAACATCATATTTTTTCTTCATCAGGTATAGCCAGATATACTTGGTAAAATGATCAACAAACACTGCATAGTATGAATATCCATCATAAGACACATGTTTAGTGCTCCAAACATTAGAGTAAAGCAATTCAAGAGGACGAGAGCTTGACATAATATTTTGACCAAATGGCAGTTTATGACTCTTATTAATAAGATATGAAGTACAATGATAGTTTGTTAAACTAGTTAGGTCATAAGATATATTACAAGTGCGTAATATAGAGGCTATGACTTTATCAGATGGATGACCAAACTTGTGATGCAGCTGATGCACGGACAAGCAATTGACTGAGTTAACTTGAGGGGAAATGATCGCGGAGCATAGTAGACACCACCAATTTTATTGCCTCAAAGAAGGGGAATTATCGTGGGTTGATCCTTAACAAGAAAATAAGAGTCAAAGAATTCAACAGACACATGATTAGTTTGACATAATTTAGAAATTGACACCAAATTTGTATTTAACTAAGGAACACATAAGACATTTGTGAGAGAAAAGTTCTTGGTAGCCATAAGAACAGTGGATCGACTAATATGAGATATAGGTAGAGAATTACCATTACCTAGATGAACTATATCAGGACCATCATAAGAGAAGATACCCTAAAGAGACGCGGTGGTCATTTTCGTGTGATGCGAGGCACCACTATCAAACATCCAAGGAGCTGAGTCAAATGGTGAAAGATCAGTAGCAGTGTTAACAACCGGTGAATCAGACGGTGCTAATAAAAGTTATTGTGAAGGAATCGAACAAGCTTAATGCAATCTCGAACAACATGCCCTAGTAAATTACAGAACTTACACACAATATCTTACCGTCTAGATTGAGGAATAGGATTACGACCGCCACCAGAAAACGAATGGCCAGAGCGACCACCCTTCCCTCGAGAATAGTTGGTGGAATAACCATGATTGGAATTAGCCCACTACGCAGAATATGTCATGGCAAGAGGTGTAGCTTGGTTAGATTCTTGTAGGAGTCTCTCGTGATCAGTTAAGATTTCAGACAACTCAAGCATAGATGTCGATGTGTTACGTACACGAAGGGCGGCAACAATTGGACGATAATCATTACACAATTGATTAGCAATATAAATCAAGAGATCTGTATCGGAGACAGGACAGTTTACCAAGGTAAGATCGGAGGCAATATCCTACATGACTTTCAAGTAGCCGGAGATAGACCTAGAACCACGCGAATTGCGAGCCAACTTGGACTTGAGAGCAAGGATACGATCGAGAGATGCTCAAACATAACTTGCAATTAGAGTATCCCATGTAATTTTGGTGGTGATAGCGGATGAAATAAGTGGTTGAACTTGATCATCACAATTGCCAAGAAGAGCACTGATAAAATTTGATCCTGACGATACCATCGTAGATATTCAGGATTAGCAATTGTTGTCGCGGCATCAGTAAACTTAGATGGGGAAGGCTGTGAACCATCAATATAACCGAGTAGCCCAAAACTAATGAGAGTAGCTGTAACATCCCTAAAACCGACCTACTCATAATTGGGTTTCAGCGATTGAAAACCCTATACGATAAGTTTAAATATTTCATCAATATTTACTATGTGTTAGTTTTGTTGTTAAGGGACCTTAATTGGGTCCATTCATAGTTAGGGGTTTCGTTGAAAATGTGAAAATGTTGATTTTTGTCTAGGCGTATCGATACAGTAAAACTTGTATCTATACGGTCCAACTGTTTCCTAATAACTTACCGAACCTGAGCCAGCCGTATTGGTACGGCCAGAAGGGTATCGATAAGGGTCCTTGTCAAAAACTATTTTAAGGACTAAATTGAAAAGTTTGAAAATTAGAGATGATTCACCTACTTGGTTGCCACCCATATCATGTGGCATCACTTGAAATGTTAGAAAGATGGAAATTGATTTCCTTAGAATTGTAAAAAGGCATGAAATGATAGGAAATGAATAGTTTAAGCAAACCCTTCATTAAGGGAAATCTTTCTATTGGCCCTTGGTGAGGTGGGCTATGGTTAAAACCATTCCAAGAGAATAAGAAAGAGTTCTCATATTTTCTTTAGCCATCACCGTAACCAAAGTTCACCCTTTTGTCTTGAAATAAGCAAGCACCTCCATTGTTGTCTTCTTTACCAAGCTCAAGCACACACCTCTCTAATTGAACTCCTTAAGCTTAAGTTTTCCTTGGTTCGAGAGCTTCAATCCATAGATATCAGGTGGTTAAGTAAAAGCCCTAAATCTATTGTTGATTATATTGTTTATTGAATGTCCAATTTCAAGTTATGATTCTCAAACTAAACTCTTGTTCTTCAAGTTTTGACCTATGGACTTATTGAATAGCTAATGGATATTCCAAGCTTATAAATGTGTATCGATGTGGTTATATTGATTGTGACACTTCCTATTGATTCTCCCTAGCTCAAGAGTTGGAGGAAGCTAGCCCATCATCTCCAAAACAAGCTAGGAATAAGGGGATTACCATCTAAGAGCCGTAGGAGCTTCAAAATTCAATGTGAGTGTAGTTAGAGTCTCAAGAGTTGGCTAGGTGCCATCTCGAATCATTGACAATCGATTAATGCACTGGTAATCATTGTATTAAAGATTTTACATAAAACCTTATTGAAAGCTATATAGGTAAGAACGGGTAAGTATTGCATTGAAATCGTGTCTGAAACATTGTTATTGTTGTCATGGAAAGCATTGAAGCATTGTTATGTTAAGCTATTGAGTATTGAATATCGGATATTACACATTGTTATGGAAATATTGATATATGTTTATTGCTACTGAATTACCGTATCGAATCATTGTTATCAAATCATCGTTATTAAATCATTGCTATTGATACATCGACATTGTATTATTGATTATTAAACCTTGGGATCGAGAGTATTGGATACAATTGGCATGTCATAGAATTCATGAGCTAATTGGTACGGGTATAGGCTACGGCCTTTATTGTGGTGTGGTAGAGGGATGTTGATGTGTATTGGTCAAATTGGTGCGGCAGAGGGATTACGACTAGACCATTATTGATATTAGTGCAGAGGTGGAATTTATATATCCATATACCGTGAAATCGATCCAAAGAAATCATTGAGTATTGCTATTGCTTATTGATATGAAAATCATTGATATGCTATTGATTATTATTGTTATGATGATTATTGATGCCATGCTATATGTTGAGTATAATGATTAGTCCATGTTGAATCATATGTCTTTGTTAGCATAGTTAGACTTGTTATCGAAGCATGTTGGGATTGCATACCATGCTCATTCATTTTTATGGCTACCTCACTTAGACTATGTAAGTCTAATGCATTCATCTTCCACATTTCAGGTTAAGAAAGTGTTTTGGATCGAGATCGGAGCTAGCTGAAAGTTTGGCAAGTCACCACAAGTTTAGAGTAATGTGTTTTGTCCTTATGAAATCCTAGAATGGTGGAAAGTAGTTAAAGTAGTTGAATCTGACCTTTTGAGTATGTATATATTGGTTATGTTTTGTTTAAGTCTTAAAGGCTCTAATTGACACTTTGTTTTGGCTAAAAGTAGTTAAAATGGCATAATTGGCTTAAAAAGGTAAAATCATGGTAAATGGATTCATATTGACATGCTATTAGAGTTATGTATTAATAGCTTGCTGGTAAAATTTCATGGTATTTAGACAACGTTCAATAGGTTAAATTGAATAAAAACCAGTTAAAATCTATCATTACAGGAAAAGCGTATCGATACGGGTCAAGCTATATCGATACAGACTTGCATAATTGAACTTGGTAAAACAGAGCGTATGAATACGCCAAGAGGGGTGTATCGATACGGAGTTGGGCAATAAGGTCTGGGAAATAAATTGTATCGATACGGGCTTGTTACCCTTGAATCTGGAATTGAGAAATTTGGCTTAGCATACCGGTACGGCCTTAAGTATATCGGTACGGTGTTAGTCAATTATGTTAAAAGACTTAAATCATAGTTTTAAATGGTTACAGATTGGTCACTAAACTTTTAATGGTCTAATTGGGTAGGTAAAGGACCTCCGTTAACAACGAAATTTCACATGCTGATAATTGGTAAGTTAAACTGAAGATTCTTAAAGAGAAATTCTGATGAAGACCCTTAATTTGTAAAATTTATGATTTAGCCCCTAATTCCGAAAAAGTTTAAAATTAACCCCAAATTAAGTAAGCTATTAATAAGTTAGTTAAATAGGTCTTAAAAGAGATTAATAAGACATTCCGAATAAGATTTCGAACTTTAATTAAGCTTTCAACCTCTGAATAAGCTTTCGGTAACATTTTTTGACCCGGTTCCCTATCAGGCCGGGATGGGGGTGTTATAGTAGCCTCCACTTGGCGACACCAAACAGGAAAGTTAGCAGACGTAAGTTTGATCGGGAAGTTGGTCAGTGCACTAAGATGCACAAGATCATTGGAAGTAGAAGACGAAGTCATGAAAGGAGATCCGGTTTAAAGAAGAGCGGAAAAGAGAAGAAAAAATGAGTAGAGAAATTCTACTTAGCTTTGATTACCATGTAAGGGATTTGTATATTTTATAATGATAATGTTTACAATTGACCTATATATAGGCTTACAAATGAATATACAAGGATAAGAGAAATCAAATATTAAATACAAATCAAATATTTAAATACAAGATACTTAGCTTTGATTACCATGTAAGGGATTTGTATATTTTATAATGATAATGTTTACAATTGACCTATATATAGGCTTACAAATGAATATACAAGGATAAGATAAATCAAATATTAAATACAAATCAAATATTTAAATACAAGATAAGATTGAGATAGAGATAAGATAAGATAGAATTTGAATGAGATTTGACTAAAAGTTATCTTATGGATTTAAATGAGATAAAAGTTATCTCATTTTATCTTTATCCTTAATTGGCTTCATCTGTCACAAATCTTCAACATACGAATGGAGGCAAATTTGTGAGTTTTGATATACAAAATAAACAACAATAATAATTAATAGATGATTTTGTGAAATTAGCATGAGACTGTAAATTTGACGTGAAAAATCATAATAGATTTTTTTTGGAACATAAATCAGGCCAAGTCTCGTAAATCCTCAAAGTGCAGTCTGTCCAAGTTTGCTTTTGGGGTTTTACATGCCTTTTCTGTCACAGTAAGTAATACGGTACGACAGGTTGCTGTACGAATACGGTACGACATCAATTAGAAATATTATAAATTTTGAAATACGAAATTGAAAATATTACATTTTTTATAATATTTTTGATACATTTAAAAACTTAAGATGTTATCAGAAGAGATAAAAGTATCCATACTCCTAGAGCCGGTTATGAGATTTTAGGGGCCCAGGGTGAACTGGAAAACTAGACTCCTAACAATAAGTTTTGAAAAAAAAATAAATTTTAATAGTAGACCCCTAATAACAAATATTCAAAAAATGAATTTTAAGAGTAGGCCTAAACAAATATTGAAAATTTTTAATTTTAAGAGTATGCTTCTAATAACAAATATTGAGGGAAAATGAGTATATAATAACAAGTATTGAAAAAATTAGACCCTAAATAACATGTCTTGAAAAAAAAATTGTAGCCTAAATAACAAGTATTGAAAAATAAATAAATTTTAAGAGTTGGCCCCTAAGAACAAATATCAGGAAAAATTGGGCATCAAATAACATGTATTAAAAAATTAGTCCCTTAATAACAAATATTGAAAAAAATGAATTTTAAGAGTAGCTCATAATAACAAAATATTGAGAAAATTGAGCCTCTAGTAACAAGTATTGCAAAAGTTGGACCCCAAATAAAAAAATTGAAAAAAATGAATTTGAAGAGTATGTCCCTAATAATAAATATCAAGAAAAATTGGGACTCAAATAACAAATATTGAAGAAAAAATTACTCTTGATAACAAATATTGAAAAGAAAAAAAATTTCAAGAGTAAGCCCATAATAACAAATATTGGGGGGAAATTGAGATTCTAATAACAAGTATTGAAAAATTTTGGATCCCAAATAACAAGTATTGAAAAAAATTAGACCTCTAATACTAACTATTAAAAAAATTGAACTATAGCTATTTAAGTAGTAAAAATTAAAAAAGAAAGAGGGGGCTTCTATCTAATATTATAACCAAAATATTATTTCGTTTACTTGTTATTTATGGCCTAAAGTATAAGCCTCTATCAAATATTATAATTAAATTTTGGGGTCTTTTCTATTATAATTTTTAAGTAGGAAAAATTAGGAAAAATAGGACCCTGGCGGTCGACCGGTTCGACTTGCCCCAAGGCTGGCTCTGCATACCCGAAGTTAAGTTTTGATACTTACCACCAACCGAAAACGTTATCAAACAGTGCATCATTTTCAGTTCCATGTTTCAAAAATTAGGGTAAACTACTTGGGTGACCACCCAACTATTGGGTCTGACCTATTTTGATCACCGAACTATAAAAATTCAAAATTCGACCACTTAACTATTTAATTAGACCTATTTTGATTACCGACCGTTAAAATCTAATGGAATGATGACGTGACAGTTAAAAAATTTATATAATTACACATTTAGTCCTTGTTAATTACATATTATATCAATTTACTCATAATTTTAATTTAATTAAATAGAATTAATCAACAATTCGGTTGGCTTAGATCCGTTTAACCGTGTAACAACAACGGTCAATCCCCAGATCTACCATTAAATGAGGTACCATTTTGTCACTTTAATAAATCTCCAAACAAAAAAAATAAAAAGATTAACAATTGGTCGGATTTTTTTTCTTATTTTCTAAGATGCTGGTAATAATGAGATTGCGGTGGAAGTGAAAAAAATGGTGGACCATTCCAACCGTTTCAGAGAGGAAAAAACTGTAAAAAAAAGTGTTCAATCATCTGCAGTAACAAAAACCAATGCCTCATCAACGAGTACTTCCACAACTGAAAGTGGGAGTAGAGGTGCAAAAGCCAATAATGGAAACTATAGTAAAAAAGATGAAAAAGAAGGTCAGCCTTCGCAAAAGCAAAGGCGGTGTTGGTCGCCAGAGTTGCATCGCCGATTCTTGCATGCTCTCCAGTAACTGAGCAGTTCACAAGTTGAGCTTTATTATTATTTCTTTGTAATTTAGTAATTCATTTGGATTGTGTTGAGGCGGCGATTCTAAATGGGTTTTGTTTTGCAATTGTCACCCCGCAGTAAATTAGGGAGCTGATGAATGTTGATGGACTTACAAATGATGAAGTTAAGAGCCATTTACATGTGATTATTTTATCTTTAATTTCTTGAAACACGCTGTTAGATTTTAGGGATGAATCAATAGGGTTTCTGTTTTGGCAAATTGATATGTTTTTTCAGAAAAACACTGCAATTCATACCGAATTAAAGTTTAGTCTAATCTTTATTTTTCATGTGTTTTATTTGTTTCAGAAATATAGATTGCACATAAGGAGACCAAGTCCATCCATCCAACACAACACCAATCCGCAAGCACCTCAATTTGTGGTGGTCGAAGGCATTTGAGTACCACCTCCACCAGACTATGCCACAATGATTGCAAAGACTGCGACCATCACATTCTGAAGAAAGGGGTAGCCACAGTGAAGGGAGAGTTCATTCGAGTTTACCATCGACGTCTTCCTCTACCCACACCACCATCGATTCACCTGCGTTATAGGTCTCATGACATTGAGAACATGAACTTTGAGGGGTTGATTAGGTTAATTCTTTTGTAGTTTTGTGAGATTTTGGTGTTTTTTTTGGATCTTAGTTTACTTGGTTGGTTTCAAGCAGTGTCTTGATTTTTTGTTGTTAATGGTTTGATGAGTTGGGAGCTTGAGACTAAATTGATATAATATATAACTAACATGGACCAAATTTGTAATTATACAAATTTACTTTAACTGTCATGTCACTTCGTCGTTAGAATTTAACGGGTGGTGGTTAAAATAGGTCCAACTAAATAGTTGAGTGGTCGAATTTTGAATTTTTTTAGTTTGGTGGTCAAAATAGGTCATATCCATTAGTTCGGTGGTCACCCAGGTAGTTTACCCCCAAAATTATAACATTTTCAATTGATACTTTACAATAGACGCATCGTATCTTGCCGTATGTTAGGCACGCCCATAAAAAATTGTTTACCACAATTCACAGCTATGTTGACAACTACACTGATACGGGTACAGGTAAAGAAACTGTGCCGAAAAATGATAATTTTTTCAAAATTTTAAATTACAGGTATAATAAGGGTACGCCAAATATAAATAAATTTTATCTTTTAAAAAATGTAAAAGTAAAAAGTAATAAAAAATTCATGTGAACATGATATCACACATACTTATACATTTATAGTTGAATCGTGTGAGTAAAAAAATCAGAAAAAAACAAGAAAGGGGCAAAAAAGGTGTCGGAGTAATAAAAATATATGAAAAAATTAGAAGATAAAATATTATGGAATACTCAAATCGTACTCAATATATCTTGGTACAATGACTATCGAATATGTAGTACGATAATAAATTGAAGTATTAGTACTACTTAGATGCCAGAATACTCCATCTGAACAAATGTGTAAAACCAAACATCTTAACAGTAATAGAGCACTTTATTTGGTAATTCTGGGTTAAAGGGCAAAAAGTCGAGTGCCAAGTTAATTTCATGGTAGCCTGAGTTTGTCCAATCTCCAATATCCCTTTTCTGTCTTGAAACTGGAAAAGATAATTTTTTTAAGGCTTAACAATTAAATAAAAGCTCAAACTATATTTTTTTTAGTTAGGTGTTTAAATTTTATTTGGAGTCAAATAGGTATTTAATGTTTTTTATGTTACTCAAATAAGTGTCTTGTTGTTACTGTTTGTTAATTTTTACCGTTAGCTTCTGTTATCTGACACGTATCATCTTCTTAAATTTCTAAAATTATATTTAAAAATTAATAAAAAAATAACCCAAAATTTGAAATCACTAACACCCAAAATTCAAATCCCGAATTGTTACGCCGCCGCCCATTACGTCTGTTGCCGGACCATCACGTCCATTTACCCCATCACCTTGTTGCCGAAAATCGACTGACGTTGTGCGCAATGCTGAAATCGTCGAATGGTTCATTCGAATGATTCTCGACAAACGGCGATATAACGGACGATGAACGGTGTGCATGTAGTTCGGCTAGGGGAGGGTGCTTCATTTTGTCTCCAAAAACGCAACCAATGCCGGTGGGAGTGGCCGGATTTGGGGGCTTTAGGGATTTAAGGACTCGTTTGGAATTATTTGAAAATTTTAAAATATTTTAAAAATTCTAATTTATTTTTAAAAAAAAATCAAAAATTTTTAACATTGTCATGTGTACAATTTTTATCGGATAACGGCAGAAAATTAACGTCTGTTACAGTGTGGCGCCTATTTAAATCATGAAATAAAATGTTAAGTATTTAATTGGCTTATAATAAATTTTATCTATTTTAAAAAATATAATTTAAACACTTATTTAAAGGTTAAGTATTTCGAAACATCACACTTACTTTAGACCTATTATATGGAGTGGCTTTCTTTAAAAAAAAATGGAGTGGCTTACGTTTTTTACCCTTAGTTTATTTCCTTGATCTTCAATCTTTGACCAGTATGAAATCTCGATACATATTTTTGGTGTAACCGGTTACGGCAACCTGTACCTACCATTTCTAGGAAATTTGGCTTGTATGATAGTAGAAAGTTTTTTAAAATGAGGAGCTTAAAATGAGGTTATACAAAAAATTTTATAAAAATGATAAAAATTTTAATATCGATTTTTATATATATACATAAATCTTTATAAAAATAATAAAAATATATGTATGTACAGAAATGCTTATTAATTTTGTAAGCATTTTTATATGTACATAAAAATTAATACCGAAATTTTTATTATTTTTATAAATATTTTTTTATATATTTTCATTTTAAGTTGTTTCACCTTACAATTACTCGATAGCAGGGGCCACCATCTCAAAGTCAAACAAAACTTTGCATTCTATTGTCGCTGTTACCAAACATTTAAATCAGACGTAAAAAGAAGAAACCAACATCAGTATTCAGGGAGAGAGCCGACTATTGGGCTACCAGGCCCCCCAGAGTTGCAGCTTGCAAGTGGGTCTGCTTCAGACATCAGGCCAGCTTACGCCAGAAATCAGCCCTGCTTCAGATATCATATTATAATCCCAAAAAGCCTGCAATTCACAAACCACCTTTTTGACTGGGGTTGGGTTGCTGAAAAGAAGATACTTCTCGGTGCCGGAGAGTCCATCACGCCGGGAACTGCCATGCAACCTATTGTCTTAGATAGCCTATGGCTATGGCTCTAGGACATCCGTTTCCGAGACGTGGTTTTTAGTATTGTTTTTCTAGAGCCTTGGGGAAGGGGGCGAAGATCGCATCGGGTCAATCTCTGTGTGGTCGACGTATCATTATTTGACCAAGGATTTCAAAATCAAGCATTGTCAAGTGGATGGAACCGGGTCCAATAAACGAGTCCGATGCGGGCATCTCGCAGTTATATCCCTTGTCTCAACACCAGAAATGTCCCTGTCAACTCAAGACTTATATGCAGTTGGAAGCCAACTCCAAGTGAACAATTAAAATGCAATGCCTCTTGATATGGAACAAGAACATAACGTGTCTCTCTTGCTCTCTTCACCATAAGAAAAGATCCTACATAGAATCATGGCTAGCGTATTTTTTAACCTTGATGGTGAAAGTGAAATTAGAGCACGAGAAATTGACAATGAAAGATTGTAAGAAATTTGGTCGACAAGATTTGAAACGTTTGACGCAAGGAACAAGTGGCACGGAATTGGAATGCCATGCTTAAAAAGAATGGCTCAAATGAGTTTATGGCTAACAAGTGTCCGAGGTGGCGAACCGTTGAACATGGGAAGCCAACTTTAGCTTAACTTCAATGCACCCACCCATTAAAGATTAATTAAAAAAACGAAAAACTAGAAAGAAAAAAAAAATCTCACCGCCCTCATCAAAATACCCAGATAGGAAAAAGATCTAAAGCAAAGTATTTCACTAACCAACAAACAATGAGATTTTATATAACTTTTTTTAAAACAAAAGCCATAACCGCTAAGCACGCTTCCTGGCATACGCCATACGAACAACGACCACGCCGAATGAAACGCACACCAAACCCATCCAAAAGAAGGCTAGAAAGTCCCAAGAATTTGCATGTTCCTTAGCATTTCTTTACATACTAACAAACTGGAAAATGTATCCAAGTTTCCACTCGGAATTTACCATCAAATTAACATATCGGCAAAAGTATTTACCAGCAACTTCAGTCCAGGCAAAATTACTCTGATCTTAATAGTAATTGTCGACATCCCAGGAGCAGGACCCGAAATCGACATCCAATTTAACAGGAATATCAGCATAACTCTGTTCCAATTTACTCTCTTCTGGTAACCTCGTTTCATCGAAAAATATTGGTGCAGGGTTATCAGAATCAAAGTAATCGTATAAAACCCCTTGATCTGTTAACAAATAGTCATCGGAAAGTTGTCTCCACCCGGTTTCCATTATCTCTAAATATTCATCTTTGGGCTCGGACATAGTTTGAAGTTCAGCTTCTTCATTGGTCTGAAATCTGAGAACAGAAGTAGGTGAACAGAGAGACTGAGATTCTTGGCCAGAATCATACGCGGAAATCATTTCAAGTTCAATCTCCGGCCGTGATGGTCGCGAAGGAGGCTTTTCAAAGTTTGTAAGAGCATCGGGACCCTTGATACGAATCGCTGCTCTGTCATACACCAAGGCAGCTTCTTCAGCAGTGTCATAAGTTCCAAGCCAGACCCTGGTTCGACTCGTCGGGTCTCTGATCTCAGCCGCCCATCTTCCCCACGGCCTTTGTCGGACTCCACGGTACTTCACACCGTTGGACAAGCATTGCTGGTGTTGTTGTTGCGGCTGCTGCTTCTTTGATCTGATATTCTCAAGGCCGCTCTTATTATTTGTTGGTCTGTTTTGCTTGTTCGATTGCTTGGTGGAATTGAATGTAGAACAATCTTGGATCCTGATTTCACTCACATGCCTTTTCACTTTCTGTCGTCTCTCCTTTTCGCTTTCGTCGCTGGAAGAATCCGTGGCATCGCCGTCGGTGACATAAATCCTAACAACCTTGGGGGCTTTGGGTTTGGACTCCATGGGAAACCACTTGCTCGACGCCTTCACTAGCTTATTAGTAACTGTTCTTTGCTCTGTGTATTTCACTCGGAACGAACTCTCTGGATTCATATCCAGAAATTTAACATCAAAGATGGGATTTTGATTCTGAAGGGGAAAAGTAATGCAAGAAAAAACTAAAACTTTGGTGGAGAGCAAAAATCAAAGGGCGAGATACTAGAAGAGGAACAGGAGAGTTTCAGTTGCAGGGGAAGAGTCAAAATACCAAGAATCGCTGTTTTATAGGAGTATCCTGAATATATATAAAAACTACCTTAATTAGTTTATTTATTTTTTAAAAATAAGATAAATCTTAATTGCTTGCCAAATATGTGTTCAAAATTGATTAATTAAGATGATTAATGGTTTAAACGAATAAGCGATGATTACAGAACCCGAGACTCCGGTGATTCGCTTCTGAATGACACGTGTCCTGAAGTTTCCCTCTAAAATTAGCTCGGTCCTTCTGTTCAGCTTGGTCCCCAAGTAACACGCTCTGATGGGCAGTGTACTACACGCTTCAAATGTATTGTACTCAATAATGATGTTTGATTTGCCGCTGGAGTTTATTTCTCCAAAAAATTACATATTTGTATTATATAAATTATAACTATATTTGGATTTTTAAATATGTAACAAAATAAGCATACGAACTTAAGAAGGTGTCTCAATAATAAAAGGTGATGGGTTTAAATTGTATAATTCTATTCAAATAAGTTAACTTAAAGATATATGTAAGTTTATCAAAATTTAAAATCAAACACTAATATCATTTTACACTAATATAAAATAATAAAAAAGAAACATATAAGTAAAAATTATTTTTCATGTTAAATAAATATGTAAAAACCACTCCAGCCATAATTTTAGTATAATAAAAATTATTATTAGAAAATAAAAATAATAAATTTAATAAAACAAAATTTAGCTGCTTTATTAAATAACATAACTAATCATAAATAACAATAATCCATAATATTTCTTGAATGAATTATTATATATAGTACATATTTTTATTATGAAACTCTTTATATGCATCTTTATATGACCTTTTCAGAGAAAATTACGTGTGCGAGTAAATTAAAATTACAATTGCAGTCCTCGGCATATATGATAATTATATTACATATTGCATCCAAACGAAATATTAGAAATAATGGATTAATAAATTATTATATATTTGGTTAATTTTTTAATAGTCTAAAGATGCGTATAAAGTAGCATATGTTTATAGATAATTTTAACCCTTTGACAATATATATATACCTTGTAGACAAAGCGATTTAAACTCATATTTTCAAGTATAAAAGTCATCCGTTTTTTTTTTTATTGAAACACTTATTGTGTTCATATTTGGTTATAATTTAATAGCATATAATTAAACCAAATCGTATATATACACGCACTTATACACACTAAATTAAGGTTTGAAGTAGATCATAAATAATCTTAAGTGGCGGAATAAAGTTTTGATATGTATACACATTAATCGATTTACATGTCATCAATTTAATTGTACACGCATATAGATTAAAGTAAAGTACATGTTTATGTGTCGTCTCTAAGGAGAAATTATTAGATAACTTTGTTCACCATATTATTTGTGGTCTAATTAATTATGTCCGTCTATCTTAAAATATTTACCTAATAACTACTTACTCTCTAATTACACGTAGGAAAGAGGTGATGATTCATTTTGAAAAAAAGTACATGTTTATGTGGATATCTCTTTAATTGACATGTAAGCATTACATTAATTTTTAAAATATATATATTTTATATAAAATATAATTGTAATGCTAAAATTTACAACCCAATTTTTTATAAAATGTATGATTATCGGTTATCCTGACTAGTTACTTTATAACTTTTTATGTATATTCCATTATTTAAATTTTTATCATTAGATTTTAAAATTATTATAATTTCTATTCAAAAAATATTATAATTTAATTTTTTTCTCAAGATTCATCAGAGTAAGTCCAGTAATTAATCATTTCGTGTTATATTGGATAATAGTTATAAATTACACATAAGTAATATAATTTAGCTTATATATACAATAATCACGTGCGAGAATGAGAAAACAGTATAGTAATGTTAGAACGAGTATGTTGCATCATTGTTTTGTTAGGGTAGCTTTTATTTCAAGTATGTTGCTATAATTAAAAAGATATTTCTTATAGTATTTCGGTTGTTATTAATAATGACAATTCCTTGAATAATGTCGATTCTTTACAAAAACATAAATTTGTGAATATTGCATAAGAACGCTAACTTGAGAGCAGCGGTTCTTTGAAATTTTGATTGTAATGTTATTTGTATCTATTATCATATTATGAGTGATGTTCTAAAATAAAAAGTATAGATTGTTAACATATTATTTTAAGGTTGATTATTTTATAGCACCATTTTATTCACAAAGATAGTATTTAGTATTGTTATATGTTCTATTTATAGTTCCGATTAAAATTTAAACTCTAAATATAAACTCTAACTCATATATAAGATATATCACACAATAGAAATTCTCTTATAGAAAAAAACTACTACCGAGCGCATGAAATAATTTACCTTATTTTGATAATTTATTTGCCTTTAACATCTATTTTATATATTTTTTAAATAATAGATGGTGTAAATATTACGTTCTTCTTTTATATGCACAATTGCTGTTAAAACTGAACATTTTTTTGTTTGTTCGGCAACTGTGTTTTGAGTTTGGCAACTGTGGTTTGTTGGTGTTTTGAGTTTGGTAACTGTGGTTTGCCTTTAACATCTTTTTGTGATGTTTTGTTTGGCAACTGTGGATTGTTGGTATTTTGAGTTTGGTTAATTGTAATTCCCATGTAATCTTTTTTCTTCATCTAGGCTTACAGAGGTTTTTTAACGAGGTATATGTTGGTAGTTCCCCTTATTTATAAAAGAAAAATGAACATTTTTCATAAATAATAGTATGGGACAAAAGCTCTATTTTTAATAGTTTTAAGATGATTATAAGGTAATAATTGTTCATATTTTTTTAACTCTTTGATAAAATATGCACACTTTGCAGACAAAACTATTCTAACTCAAATCTCGTAAAATGAACATTATTTTTTTCACTGTGACCACTCGTTGGGGTCAAACAAAAGCTTTATTTAATTATTGTTTTAGAACATTTCCACTTTTGATGTACTGACCATGTTTGGTAAACAACTTTTTGAGCTAAAAATATAGATTTAAAGTATTTTAGAGGTTTGACATGTCAAAGCCGATAATTTGGATGTTTGCTAAACATAGAATTATAATAGCGGATTAAGGTGAAACCACTCATTTTGAAAAAGCTTCAAAAAGACTTGTAAAGACTATTTTGTCATTGATAATTATAAAAAAATTTCTTTAAATAAAATAAATTTAATTAACTAATAAAATTTTAAAAATAATTTCATAAATAAGAAAATAATATACAAATTAATACATACATATAAATTTAATAATTACTAAAAGGGTAAACTACCTGGGTGACCACCCAACTATTGGGTCTGACCTGTTTTGACCACCGAACTATAAAAGTTTAAAATTCGACTACCCAATTATTTAAATGGACCTATTTTGACCACCGACCATTAAAATCTAACGGAGAGGTGACGTGGCCGTTAAAATTTTTGTAGAATTGCACATTTGGTCCTTGTTAGTTCCTTATTATATCAATTTAGCCCTAATTTTAATTTAAATAAATAAAGTTAAGTAACCAATCAGGTGACGACATGTGTCATCACCCGATTGTATGATTTTAATCTAATTTTTATTTTATTTAATTTAATATTTAATATATTTATTTTCTTTCAATCAGATGGTGGCTCGTTTTCAGATGTAATTGAAGGCAAATAGGGAAGATTTCGCAAGACTTTGCTTGGCAAACGAGTTGATTATTCGGGACGTTCTGTCATTTTTGTTGGCCCCTCACTTTCATTACATCGTTGTTGATTGCCTCGCGAAATAGCAATAGAGCTTTTCCAGACATTTATAATTTGCGGTCTAATTAGACAACATATTGCTCCAAACATAGGAGTTGCTAAGAGAAGAATTTGGGAAAAAGGGTCGATTATACGGGAAATACTGCAAGAAGTTATGCGGGGACATCCTATATTGCTGAATAGAGCGCCTACTCTGCATAGATTAGGTATACATGCATTCCGACCTATTTTAGTGGAAGGACGCGCTATTGGTTTACATCCATCAGTTTGTAAGGGATTCAATGCAGACTTCGATAGGGATCAAATGGTTTTTCATGTACCTGTATCTTTAGAGGCGCAAACGGAGGCTCGTTTACTTATGTTTTCTCATATGAATCTCTTGTCTCCAACTATTAGGGATCCCATTTCCGTACCGACTCAAGACATGCTTATTGGGCTCTATGTATTAACGAGCGAGAATCGTCAAGATATTTGTGCGAATAGATATAATTCATGGAATCGAAAAAAACTATCAAAATCCAACTTTCATACGAGTTATTGGCGGTTCATTCATCTGACCGTAAACTAAAGCCACTTTTGATTCGACAAGATTTTGTTCATTAATTACTCCAGATTCTTTCATTTCCATGTAAAAATCATTTCCTTCACGAGTCCGTTCACCTACTCCACCAAATATGGATTCCCCCATGAGCTTTTGCAATGTTGTTGATCAATTCCATAATAAAGTATTGTTTTACCTACCCTAACCCCCAAATAGTTCGATTTTTCCTCCACGACGATAAGGAGCTAAAAGATCGACTACTTTAATTCCTGTTTCAAAAATAAATAATTTTGTATCTAATTATATAAAAGGGGGCGTGGGTTTATGAATAACGCTATCACCATATGGTAAACAAAAAATTCAAGAATAAAAAAGAAGTGCTTAACATAAGGTTTGAACCCACAACTTTAGGGAAAAACCTCATGACTTTACCACTACATCAACCTATTTTTTTGTGGAATAGATTACACCATTTCATATATATTTTATAATGAGTAAATACTATGGAATAAAGAAACAAAAATGATTGCAAGAGGACTCGAACCTAAATCATTTAGGATGTGTAAAACTATTCAAACCACTTAACAATTCAAATAATTAATTTAAATATGAATATATTTTAAATATATTTAATGTATAGTTAAAGCAAGATTTAAAATGAAATTAAATTTATAATTTTTATATTTTTAAACTGAATTGAATATTTTTTCTTTTTCACATTCATTTTAATAATTTCATATATATAATATTGAGTCGAGTTCTTTAATTTAATTAATAATTTTATTTTTATTAAATATTTTAATTCATTATTAATATAATATATATTAATTAAATTAAAAATAAAATTATAAATATAATTTAATTAAAAATAAAATTGTTAAAATAAATGTGAAAAAGAAAAAAATATTCAATTTAGTTTAAAAATATAAAAATTATAAATCTAATTTCACTTTAAATCTTGCTTTAACTACAAGTTAAATATATTTAAAATATATTTATATTTAAATCAATTATTTGAATTGGGTTAAGTTAGGGATGACAATTTAACTGGACTTGATGGGTCTCGACCTGATAGGTGCGTTTTTTTTAAATCAGGTTTGGATCAGGTCGGATTTTAAGAAAATAAAATTGGGGCAGGGCGGGTTCGGGTTTAGGATGAAAATTCCCCTACCAGACCCGACCCGAGTTAAATTACTAATATACCCATTTATATGTAATATAATTTAAATTAAATTTCTGTTTACCCTATTTTTTTTTTTTACATTTACTGCCGCCTCAAGGCCTCTTCACCCTCTCGATCTCTTTTTCCGCCTCCTACCCATTCTCCATCTCATTCTTCTCTGTTTTCACGATTCTTCATTTTTTTATTATAATTGAAATAAACTCATTCCTATACTAAGGAACAACAGCAAGAACATGAAGATCACACTCCTGAACTAGGTCTACAGCATTCGTAGGTGGCTTATTGTACCTTTATTTTGGCAAATACTTGTAATTACTTCTTTTATTCGTTCTATCTTTTCTTTCTTTTTCTTTTTAATTTGAAGCATGGTTATAAAAAAGTTTTCAGGTTTAATAGAATTTATAGGTTGTTCTTCTTATAATATATTTTTTTGTTGTTGGTTTGAGTATGTTTTATTTTTAATGGTTTGTTGGTTCTGCATGTAATCAATTTCCAACCATACATATCTAGATATATTTATTTTTATAGATATCTCTTTGATTGGTATGAAAATCATGGAAGGAGAATCGATTGACAGTAGGCTGTTGAATCTGTAAATTTGGATAAAAAAAATTTGGGTTGGATCAGGTCGGGGTCGTATATACATGTCAAAACTCGGGTCGGATTCGAGGTAGGTGTAAGGGCATAATTGTTCGGGGTAGGTCGGGGCCAGGTTTAAATTACCTTTCTTCGTGTTGAGGTTGGGGCTATCAAAAACCCGCCATTCTTAGGTTAAGTGGTTTGTGTGCTTTTACACATATTTAGGTTCGAGTCTCATTGCAACTATTTTTACTTTTTTATTCCCTAGCATTTACTGCATTATATACATATAAAATGGTGCAATTCATTTCACAGATGGTGTCACCTAATTGGTTAATTAATTTTATTTATTTAAATTAAAATTAGGATTAAATTAATATAATAAAGAAATAACAATGACTAAATGTGTAATTATATAAATTTTACTTTAACGACCATGTCACATTTCTGTTAGATTTTAACATCCAGTGGTTAAAATAGGACTGTTTAAATAATTGAGTGGTCAAATTTTAAATTTTTATAGTTCGCTAGTCAAAATAGATCAGGCCCAATAATTAGGTGGTCACTTAGGTAGTTTACCCTGAATAAAATTATATTCAAAATATAATTTCATAGATAAAGAAATTAATATATACATATAAATTTAATAATTATTAAAATTATATTAAAAAGATAATTTTATAAATAAAAAATTAATATATACATCCTCATATATACTAGTTAAATTAGCTAATCCTATCAACTATTTACTATCAGTTAATGTAATGCACTATTAGCTATCTGCTAATTACCATTATTTTTCATTGAATTCGATAATGAATAATTCGTTAGTTGTGTTTTTATTCTTGAAACGTCATATTAATCCAGACTTGTTAACGTTTTTCCAATAACAATGATTCATTATATATATATATATATATATTATGGCTATGTTTGATAAATAATTTTTTGAGTCAAAATTAGAGGGTTGAAGTATTTTTAGAGGTTTGATCAGTCAAATCTGCTAGCTTAGATGTTTGATAAATAGATGATTATAATAGCGGATTGTGATAAAACTTTTGTTTTTGAAAAAGCTCACTTTAAGAGCTTTTTTGAGTTAGAAGTTTGAATAAAAAGCTTGTAAAAACTATTTTGTCATTGATAATTATAATTTTTAAATAATATAAATTTGAATAACTAAAAAATTAAAATAATAATTTCATAAATAATACATTGATATACATATAAATTTAATAATTAATAAAATTATATTCAAAATATAACTTTGTAAATAAGAAATTAGCGTATATATCTAAATTTAATAATTATAAAATTATATTAAAAAGATAATTTCACAAATAAAAAAATAATATATATATATATATCATTCGTATATGTTTAGTAATGATATTAAAAGATTATTTTCATAATATAATTAATATTAATTTATACAAAATAATAATAACTAAAAAATTATTCAAACAAGTATTTAATATAATAGTGTCCTTATATGTTATTTTGCTTATTCAAATAATCAAACAGCTATTAATTATTAGTTAATTTTACCAAACACTTTTATACAATCAGCTAATGCAATCTGCTAGTTAAATCAGCTAATGTTATAAGCTAATGTAATCCACTATCCGCTATCAGTTATCCGCTAATTGTCAAACATGGCCTATGTTTAACTCGATATTAGATATTAATTTGGCAACTAGTATTAGTTTAGGTTATACCTTAACCATTGTAGGCACGAAATACCTTTCAAAGATTTAAATAAAGATTTGAAATATTAATAGTAATTTTGGAAATATATCAATATAAAATATTAAGACATTAATTAGAAAATAATATGAAACAAATCCTCTGACTTGTATAATCCATTTAAATAGGATAGGTTGCTTGGGGACCAAGCATCGAAATTTTCTCTTGAAAAAATGAAACAAAATCTTTGGTTTTGTACGTACACTGTAGGTTTGGTTCCATTCAGTTGACTGAAAAATAAAACCAGGATTCGGTCAGAATAATGAATCTAAATCCGTTGATTCTGTTACTATAAATAAAATAATTTAGATTCTCATAACTAAACTTTTCATTCCATTGATTTAAGGAATAAATTTGTTTCCATTAACTGAAAATTGGGTTTAAAAGTGCATCCTTGTACACCACGTGATATATAAACTTGGCTTAACGGTTATTTTTGCTTTAGTCTCAATTTACTGATTTTATCTTTATAGTATTTTCGTATCAATTTGATCTATGAAATAGTCGAATTGTATCATCACTTATCCTTGACTGACACTCTAACCCTAATTTATAAATCTCAATCTCTAATAAAAAAAATTATCAATCTAAAATGATTGTGAAACATAAAAGTATTATTAAACCCTAAACGATAATGCAAGTTGACTATTCCAGGAGGCAAATAGAAACAAAAATATTATATAGACGAAATCGATAAATTGAGACTACTACAAAAGTAAAAATAGGCCTTAAACATATAAACTTTTATTTGTGATAATATTCAAAGTATTATTGTTTCCAGAAAATTATAGTTACTGTAAATAAGTTGAAGGTTGGAGATAAGAAGGACGATAATATGAGTTATGAGTAGGTAGAAAACAAACGCATTTGTTTTTGTCACCGACTCACCCTTCCTCTCATTTACTTCACGTGACTATTATTTAATTGACCATTCCTTTCGACCATTGAATTAAGTCTATCAAATGTTACTAAAATGTGCTTCAAATTCTAAATTAATTTTAATTATTTTAATAATTTTGAACTCGTAGAGTGGTCCTAGAGGTAGATGATGATATATTTTATCCAGGTGACTCGGGTTTAAAAACTATGTGTGCACTAGTATATTCAAAAAAATAACTTTATTTTGTCAATTTAGTTATTAATTTAAGTGTTTAAATGTTAATTTAAATTTAATGTAGAAAATATTTAAAATATACATATTGAATTTTATATATTGGACAATTAATATACCGATCTAATATACTAAAAAATAACTTATTAAACTTTAATGATACATTCTACTTTTTTTACGTGTCAAATCTAAACGGCCGTGTAATATGCAAGGATAAAGTTAGGATTAAACATTGAGAGGAACAAAGGTTTATTAAGCCTTTAAATCTAAAAATTGAGAGAGGGTCTCTCCTTCTCCCAAGATGTACAAGACCCCGTCCCTGACAATACGTGCACACAGACTTAAAATTTAATTTGTGTGTTTTAAATATACTCAACATTAGATCTAAGCTAACATTTTGTGCTTAAACTAATGTTTAAATCGACGTAATGGCTCAATGGATACAACGTTAATAATTAAAATACTACTTATCACATTTAAAATTTTAAGGTTAAAGATCAGTTTTACATAATTTTTAAAAAATACTTTAAATTGTTTGTTTTAAAATTAAAGTGTTTGATACGACTTTTAAAAATATTTTTAAATAAGTAAACTGTTTGTACTATTATTTTTGAATATATGAAAAAATTGATAATACAAGCGAGAACAAATAAATAATTTTACTCAAAAGGGAGTTAGAAATAGAAATTTAATTATTTGAAAAACACCTTCCAAACCCAAATGAAAAATACTTATGTGATGTATTACTTCTAATCTCATAAAGTATTTTTTAACTTCAAAAAAACTTTTACAAAAAATACAAATCATGGTTTAAATATAATTTGGGGACGTCTAATCAATAGAACTTGATGGGAAGATTTCTTCCTCTTTTTTTTCTTCTAACTTTCAAGTCATTTAATTGGGCTCTGTATTTTACGTGTGTTGGATCATTGCGTGGTGGGCTTTCATTGACCATACATATAATCGCCCCGTCTTTTACTATTTCGGGTTAATCTACTGCACTTTTTCATCTGTAGTCACGCTTCAATGTAGTGTTCCGTTAATATATTTAGAGTAAATGATTAAAATTTTTAAATTGATACTTCCTCTTTTCTTTTAGAATTGTACGTTCAAAACTATGGGTAGACCTATATAAAAAGATTTGGGTTCAATCAACCCTATTAAAATGTACATTCTGTATAAAAATATTAGAATTGTATCAGAGTGTTAATAGAAAATATTAAAATCGACCCCATTTAATTTATTGAAATATGGAGTCAATAATATTGATTACAGTAATATACTAATTTCTCGTACACTATACCATACTTTGACTCACTATCAAAGCCCATTAAGAATAAAGTCTCATTTTTCTTCTCATAAATAAAAATTGTTCCAAAAGAAATGAGTAATCTCAAGCAGTAAAATCATTATAAAGGGCAATAAAATCCTAGACCGCACTCATTCGTCACACAGGGTAAGGTATATTTTATAATCTCATAGTGTCAAAAAAATTCTAATGTTTAACGGAATAATCTTTTTAGTTTTATTTTTGAAATAATTTAAGCCTTAAAATTTTATTTTGAGTCAAAATCCTCCTGCAGATGAAAACTGTTAGTCCACTAAAGATAAATGACATGATAAGCCTGCATGACAACTAGGGGCGTTCAGAAAAATTCGAACAGATGTACCGTACCAAAAAATCGAAAAAATCAAACTACATGGTAGGTAATCGTACCATAAAGAAGTTAGCCAAAACGGTACGGTAACTGTACTAGTAAAATTAGCAGTTAAACGGGACGTGAGCGGTTACAATTTTTCGCTAAACGGTTAACCGAAAAAGCTGATAAGAAATTATAAAATTTATTTTATATTAATATTAAATTAATGATTATTACAAATATATGTGTAATTACCATACTTAAACTATAGTTTTATAATGATATTAAATTATTAGTAATAATCAAACGCGTAGTGTACGTCTATTCGAATGTGCATCTATTCTAGTATTGAGATTTAGTGGGATATGTGTTGCATCCTTTTATTTCTGTTGGTTTCCAGTGTGGTTGCAAGCAGTTTGTGTCTTGAGGCATTAGTTTGATCTTGCAGTTCCTTTTACAGTTCATGTTGCCGCATCTTTGTTTTATTTACATTTGCTTTTGAACAACTCTGTTGAGCTTGTGCTCATGTTATTGCGATAGTGGAATAAAATAAATTTGGAGTACTTTTTTTTCTCTTTCGATGTTCTTGTCTCGATTTCGGTTGACTCAAACGGTGAAAGTAATTTTAGCGAAGTTTTTTTCTTTTAAAAATTATAATAATATCGCATTATTAATTATAACAATATTTGTGTAATTAATATAATTTATCTAAACTTTTAATTGTTTTAAACTTTGAAGACTTTTTAAATATAAATATTGAAGACTTTATTTGGTTGATTTTTTAAACTATTAAATTTAGTAATATTAAATATATAAACGGTTTATGGTTAACCGGGTAACCGTACCAAATAAATCGGTTAACCGTTTAAGCGATAACCGATTTAAATTAGACGGTAACGGTTCATCAAAATGTCGAACTGAGACTTTCGGTAACCGTACCAATAAGCTGTGCCAGTACGGTTAATCGTCCATGAACAGTTCTAATGACAACACACGTTGACACGAAAATGTTATATAAGAAAATGCGTTGGCTTGAAAGAATGACACACCAGTCAAAAAATATAATTTTATGAAATTATATAATATCTAAAACTATTTTTTTCTGCTGACGTGTCATTCTATCAAGTTATTTCAAGCTGTTTATCGTTAGATGATTAACAGTTTTCATCTGTAAAGTGACCATTTTGACTCAAAATAAAACGTCAATGGTTGAATTGCTTAAAATGTATAGGACTAAAGTGATTATTCAATTATACATTTGAGGTATTTTTTTACTTTAAGCCTTTTAAAATATTAAATTAGTTTTGAACAGTGCAATATACAAAACACTTGTTCTTAATCAAATATCATATTTCATATAATAAAATTTATAGATTATTTTTTTCAACTTTAAATTTATACAAGTACTTATTATATTTTGTTATGGGTATAATTAATTGTCAATAATCTCCAAAGCAGGTGGTTAAAGCTCTAAGTTTATATCCCTTCCCTTAAGTTGTGGGTTTAAGACCTAGTAAGAGAAAAATTCCCCTTCCCCTAAGTAAAAATTGTTTTAAAAAATTAATTCTGATATTGGAATTAACTTTTGCAAATTATATGTGTGCACATAATTTGATGTGTGGTAATAGTGTTGTAGTGTTTGACTTATTTTAATTTCTAAATTCGATAACTATTTTTAAAATTCTAATTATGAATATCGAATATATACTACTAAATAGTTAACAATCATAACTTTTTTTTAATAATGGCATCTGAATTTTATTAACCACCATGAAAGATAATACAATACAATGCATCAAAAACAGAAAAAGGGACTAGTCCACTAAAAGTCTCTTACAATGGTGCAAAGAAAAGTAGATACTTCCATCGAGATTATCATACCAAAATCCAGAAACCTTCTTGAATCTCCTTGTCTCTATCCAAACGAGATGCTTTACGGGGTAAAAAATGAGTGGTGAGCGAACCAAGCTATCAGGCAGATTGCTCCTCTACCCAGGTCTGATTACATTGGCAACCAACCATCAACTAAGTGGGGATCCATCTTTCTAAGACCACCGACAAAACCATAAAGATTAATGTCGTGAAGATCTCTGTACAAGCACCAACTAAACGCTTATGTATGCTGAAAATCATGCCACAATGACAGATGAAACGAACCACAATAAAATCAAAGAAAACGTGTCACAAGGATAGAGGAAACGTGTGCAACAAAGGCAGTGATTCTTATTAAAACAAGAAAAAACAAGAAAAATAATAGACCCGGTGGTCGACAACCAATACTAAGAGTGGTTGTCGACCACCAACCAAAGGAAGAAAAGTAAAGTTACAAGCGACAGAGATTTGAGAGAGTAACTAGGTTAACAATAATAACTTTTTGAGAAGTATAATGTTTAGTAAAATTAATTGATTGAATTATAACTATAAATAAACTAGCCACTTAAGATCATACAAGGAAATTTCATTGATGATAATTTTTTCATAGAAATCGCTAGTTTTATTAAACATATGAAATATTCAATATTATAATGATGGTTTACAACTTTAATCGTAAATTAAGCACATAATTTAGACATTTTCCTATAACCATTGAGAAAAGAAACTAGCCAATTGAGATCATACAATGACTAAATAATGAAAATGTTAAAAAATCAACCAAAAAGATTCGAACAAAAGATAGATACAAATAAATCTGAATGCATAGGCAAACGAACCACAAAAGGGGATCAAACTACTAAAAGACCACTGACAATCGCAAATCAGAGCTAAGCGTCTTGAGAAAACTATCCACGAACGCGAACTGCGTATCCAAATCCAATATGAAGGTCCAAAGCAAGAAAGATCAACATGATAACAAATAAGCGACATCTTGATCAATCGAGGTGACACCAAATCCAATTCTAAGAAAAAATAAACAAAAAGAACAACCAAACTACCGAAAAGATAGAGAAAGTAAAGGAAACATGAGTATCAGCGGTCGACGACGACCATCATTAAGGCTGACGCCGCCGTCAACTAAGCAAAATGAAAAAAAGAATGAAAGATTGCACCAGTGAGAAAAGTTTTTATTGGTGATATTTTAACTGAACTATATTTGGTTGAGATTCATTAGTTGATTGAGTGGTAAACAATGCTCATTTTATCACATCTTATAACCTTTATCATTTGAAATATAAAAACTCCGTACTTAATAAAAAATATCTAGACACCACATCATAATTGTATGCAAATATAAATATTATTCTAGTAACTATACTTATGTATAATTACAAGGGATTCTAATTCCCTAGACATGTTTGACTTAAAGTTATAATTACATTGTAATTCTCTATGTCATGTTTGGATGTACGAATTGTAATTGAAATAATATTTCTAACAACCCGATTTCGGGTTAATGAAACAGGTTGTGGACCTGGGTTATGGGAAATTATTTGTTGGGAGCCCAAGTTATGGGTATTTAAGTGTAGGCCCATTAGTTGGAATAGAGTGTTATTTGAATTTTAAATAGGTGGTGTGTAGGGAAAAATGGGGAAGAAGATATTATGAGGAGAGAGAAGAAAGAAAAAAAGGAAAAAATGGATAGTGGGAGAGAGAAAAGAAAATAAGAGAAGAGGGAGGAGATTTCAAACTCTGATCTACGAAGATTCAGCCGTCCGTTGTCGACACCTCCACCACCATTGAATTCCCCTCAACGAGACAAATTCGTCCATGGTCAGAGTGTCACCGTCGAAGCCTCCATAGAGGGATGTTAAGAGTTGGAAGCTTCGGTTATTTTTAGAATAGGGTGGTTTCAGTGGTCAAAACCCAAATTCGAGGGGACTAGTGTGTTCACCGGCATCGGAACAGTAGATCTGGAGCTCGCCGTCACTGTCTGACCGTCAGAGAGTGCCCTACACGCCACCACACGTCGTTGTTGCGAGTGGGCCTGCTTTAACGCTTTGGAGAACCATCCAGCCAGCTGGGCCGAGCCAAGACGACCTGAGCCGGTCTGCCAAGTTGAGCCATCGAGCTAAGCCGAGCCGAGTCGAGCTACCGAGCTGAGTCGAGCCGCCAAGCCGAGCCGAGTCACCGTTGACCGATTCGCGTTGACTATTGGCTGAGTCGTTGACCATTGACCGAGACGTTGACTTTTTAGGGGACCTTACTTAGGGGTTTCTCGACGTTCTAAGTCTGATGGTGCAGTCTGTTTTGCCAAATTTGAACCCGGTAAGCTATTTTTACACGTTTGACCTTGTGATTATATAGGGGATGCATGAAACTAATGTAGTTTCGTATTCATTGTTATACGAGGATTTTTTGGGATCGAATATCGAATCAAGTGAAATATTAGATAAGCTCAGATAAGGATTTTAGCAATATCGAAGTAAGGTTAGTACACCTCGAACTCCTATTACTTCATAAGCATCATAAATATGATTGCTTTGCGTGCTAGTGTCTGCAAAATAGGTTGTTGATAAATACACATGTTTGTGTACCGATAGTATGAGATTTGATATCATTGAGATGCATGATGATGCTATGAATATGATGAGACTCGTGGAGGCTTTAAATAATGTCTAGGGTCGTTTGAGGTGCCCATATGATTAGTTGATGATTGTTTGTCTGATTGAAATATTTGTGATGGCTTGTATGTTTATTCAAATAGGTTGATGAAATTTGATGGAAATGATAATAAATGTACTGATTATTGGTAATATTCGAATAAATGATTATGAAGCCGGTAAATAATATTAATTGGGTGAATACGTTAGTAAACCATCTCTAATGACTTTCATAAGCTTAGGGATTGAGTAAAGTGTTGTAAATTGTAATTCATGGAAATGGTACGAACTCATGAATAGGGTATTGGTACAAGCTTTGTGTAACACCCCCTTCTCAGCCTGGTAGAGAACCGAGTTGGAGCGTGTTACTGATAATCAATACGATAATCGGAACAATATTTTAACCTTTGATCTATGATTCAACGAGTCATCAACTATACAATAATTAATTTAGAGTCTTAGGACATGGCATGGTTATCGAAGTCCTGCAAAATAAAAACTAATTTTACTAAACTAACTTGTAGTAATAGTGAGATCAGGTCGAATCCCAACAGAGCTGAAATTAGAATCTCAAAGCTTAAACAATAAAGTAAAATTGGGGGGGTGGTATATAAAGATAAAATTAAAGATAATAATTAAAAACTAAAAATAAAAATAACAAAGATCAATCTTACCGAACTTCCAATCCAAAGGTTTGATTTTCATCCAACCGTAACTTTGATCATAGGCTTAAAGACAAATTTCTTATATCCAAGAAATTAGTCTATTTGGGGAACACCACAAGAAGCATTTATTCTCCTTTTATAATCGATTAGTCTACTTGAGGGAACACCGCAACAAGTATTCAAATCAAAACTTACCATTAAATGAAATCAATGATAACACTAAGATTTATGAGAATGACTAAAACAAAATCAATCAAATTAATCTTGCACCTTTATTTCCCTAGGGACTATCATGCGTGATGTGTAGTCGACGAACACAAAACATGAGCCTTACCCTTTGCTATTTACGTCATGGATAGCGATAGAACATTCAATATCGAATTAAGGCGTCAATTTAATCAATATCAAACATTCATAAAAATAAGAACAAGAAATAAAGATTACTTGGGTTAAAGGAGAAATACTATTTTAATACAAGCCTCACAAAATTACAACGAAATTGCTTCACCCTTGAATTGGAAATAAAATGTTAACCACACATGGTGTAATAAGAACACAAGAGAGAAGAGCCGTCGAAAGATTGATTCTAAGATATTCTCTAAGAGACCTATTGAGCTCTTTATATAGAGAGCAAAAACCCTAAACCTAAAAGTAAATTACCTTTAATTGAGTTCTAATCAAATAAGGAAAGATAAAATAAAGGAAAATCTAAATAAATAAAATCCTAATTAATAAAAGAGATTGATTATTTGTCCAACACTTCCAGAATAATGGAAATAACCATAAAATAGGGCTTCATCACGGATTTGGCTCCAAAAGCACGAATCTTCACGTTAGACACCAGTCTCGTATCAGTCACAAGGCGTGGTCACGCCTTATCGAAGATAAGCTTCTGCCTAGTTCAACATTCTTCCAAAAGACTTGATTTTCACTTGGAAAGCTAAAAACATGCTTTTGAGCTGATATTCACCATTGCATCCATATTTCACCTCCTATATCAAAACAAACATAATTTCCACAATTAAGCTCAAAATATATTAGAATGTGAAGGAATTAATCACAACAAAGAGTATATAATTATAACCTATCAAGACAATACATAAATCATATAATGCAATAGTGAGTCGATATAACTTATAATCTCAATTTGGGACCAATTTAATTTTTTACAAGCTTTAGGGACTAATCTATAATTTTAGTATTTTAGAGGTCCTTTACTGGAATTAGCCTTACCAAAATGAAATTCAATCCATAATAATATAGCATGCAAATTTCCACATCAATCGGAGTTCAATTACCACTTTAATTAAGCCCATCAATAATCAATGACCAATTTATAACTTTTCAAAACTATTTCATGAAACTTATAACTGAATTACCTGTATCAGTACTGATACTCGATGGTCCGTATCGGTAAGCCAAGCACATTTTATAATTTATAGATTCTAGTGATCAAAACTCGTATCGATACTGCTTTAGCCGTAGCAGTACAAGTAGACCTGTTTTGATACGTCTTGAAGCCGTACCGATGTATTTTCAATCCCAAATTCCAATGTTAACTTTTTGTACCGATGCACAAAAGTCTATCGGTACGCTATGTTGACCAGTTTTGACCTGGCCCAAATATGCATACTTGTATTGATACGTCATCACCTGTATCGATACGCCCTGTTCTGTAATGACAGATTTTATCTGGTTTTTAATCAATTTGACCTATCACACAATATCCAAATCCAATGAAATTTTGCAGGCAAGTCTAAAATGCTATAATCTACTAACATGCCAAATTTCATGGTCATACAAATCCATTTAGTAGACCCTCGCCTTTATGAGCCAAATATGCAAGTTTGGTCACTTTTAGCCAATACTAAAACCACTTTTAGGGCTTTAAACACTTATACATAACATAGGCAATACATGCACACCTAAAGGGCTAAAAGTAACTAGTTTAACTACTTTGTCACCATTCTAGGAGGTTGTAGGGATAATATACATTACTTTATGCTCGTAGTGACTTGCCAAAAACCTTCAACTTCCCAATCTCGCAACGTTGACCCCTTTAACCTGAAATGTATGAGATGAAATATATTAGACATACTTTTCCTAGTGAGGTATTCATAAACATTAACAAAATCAAGGAGATGCATTCCAAATCATGTTTTAACATTAACAATGCAATGGTTCATGTTCAATGCCAATTATAACACATTTCAATATTATTCCTTGGATCGAATCAAGATAGTGGATACACGAATTCCTATGCCTCACCAAATCAATAAATGGTCTAGTCCCCCCGCCTTGCCAATTGACCAATATCACAACATCCCTCTACCTCGCCACAACAAAAGTTGTAGCCAAGGACCATAGTCTACCCGTACCAATGAGCTCATGAATTATATGGCATACCAGTTGTATCCAATGTCCTTTCGAATCCAAGGTTCAATAACCATAGCAATATCAGTGGCAATAATAATGTTAATATCAATGACTATGACAATATCAATGGCAATGTTTCAATAGCAATGACAATAACATTACCGGTGTTCAATAGCAATGAAAATAACATTACCAGTGTTCAATAGCAATGACAATATCAATATTAATGACTATACAATGCCTACATCAATGTCTAATTTCTATGACAATAACACTATCAATATCCAATGGTCAATGTAATTCAATGCTTGGATGATGACAATGGCAATGACAATGTTTCTATAAACATTATTTTAATGTAATAGCTTACCAATGATGCTTCCAAAGAGGTTCGATGCCATATCCTTTAACAAAAGGTTAGCTATGCAAAATTCAATAACAATGAAATCGAGAAAGCTCCTAGCTTAATCCTGAGACTCTGGCTAACTCACTTTGATTTTCGTAGCTTTTACGACTCTCGGATTATCACTCCATTGTTCCTAGCATTTGATGGAGATGCTGGATCTTCCTTCTCCACTTCTTGAGCTAGGCAAAACAAGAGCATGTTTTAAAATTCGATACAACAATATCAAAATCAATACTCAACTTGGAATAGCTATTAGCTATTAAGTTCCCATGAATTTAAGCTTGGAAATCCTAAGTTTAACATAAGTGTTCAATCACTTTGGCTTGAAATTAAACTTCATTCATCCATGGAATTCCATAATTAATTAGGGGTTTTTACTAACCCAATCGATGAGTATCCTACAAGATCAATGGATAGGAGAAAATCCAAGCTTTAGACTTTTACCAATAGAGGTGTTAGCTTAAGAGCTTGAGGAAGATAACAATGGAGGTGCTTGCTTGGGGAATTGTGGAAGATGAAGTGGATTAAAAGATAGAGGCTTCGGTGGACACTATAAAGATATGAGTAAACTTTAAGTGTTAAAAACACTTTACTCACTTAAGGGATGACCGGTGAAGCTTTTCCCTTGGTGAATGATAATTTTATTTTAATAATTTCCATCTTTCCCCCACTTTTCCCAAATTTGAGGTCATGATAATTATTGAACATCAATTCTCATCCTTTCTTAAGCAGCTAATGAACAAAAACACATGGGGTGGAGGTAAGTAAGGAGGTGACTCACCTCGAAATGGGATTATTACAAGAATACTCCTTCCACTTACCAATTCTCATACTTTTGTTTCCAACCTTTCAATGTTCACAATTTAGTCACATTATGACTTTCAAAGTATTTAATAAGGTCCTTAATCTATAAATTAACTCAATTAGAGTCCAATATCAATATAATTTACTATAAGGTCAAGGACAATTCAATATTTAGACTGTGGGTTTCTGATCACCGGAACCCAATTTTGACTAAACCAGTTTTTGGGGTGTTACAACTCTCCCTCTTAAAAAAATTCATCCTCGAATTTTACCTAAATTGAAGAGATGAGAGTATTGCTTCTTCATTGTCTCCTCAAGTTCCCTGGTTACCTCTTCAACAATGTGACTTCTCCAAAGCACTTTAACCAATAGAACAGATTTGTTGCGAAGCTTTTTAACTTCTTTTGCAAGAATCTGAACTTGTTCCTCTTTATAGGACAAATTGGGTTAGATCTCTAAAGACTCTGGCTTGATAATATGCGAAGGGTTGAAACGATATTTACAAAACATCGATAAGCTACAGGGCCAACCCTCTCACTGACTTCAAAGGGTCCAAAGAAATAGGGACTCAACTTCCCCTTTTTGCCGAACCTCAGAACTTTTTTTCACGGTGAAACCTTGAGAAAGGCTTTGTTGACAACTTCATACTGTATGTCCCTTTGCTTGAAGTCAGCATAGGAATTTTGTCGGTCGAAGGTAGTTTTCAAACGATCATGGATGATAGCAACCAGTTCTTTGGTTTCTCGAAGTAGATCAGGGCCCAACATCTTGCGTTCACCGAGTTCAGACCAACAAAATAGAGTTCCATAGCCTCTGCCATACAACACTTCATATGGTACCATCTTAATGGAAGCTTAATAGCTATTGCTGTAGGAAAACCCAATGAGAGGTATGGATTTCTCCCAAGATCCGTAAAATCAATGACACATGCTCGTAGCACGTCTTATAGAATATGTACAAAAAGGTTCAATAACGATATACATTTTCAATGATTCAATGGAGGAGACTTTTCAATGATTACCTGAATACCCTTTCTGAATGGTCGTTAGATTGAGGGTGAAAAGCAGTACTAAGATTAACTTTGGTGTCCGGAGCTCCTTTAAATGTTCTCTAAAACTGAGAAGCAAAACGGGGATCTCGATCGGAGATGATTGATTATGGTACTCCATGGAGTCGAATTACTTTCTTGATGTACAAGTCAGCCAACTCCAAGTCATGAGTGGGGTAATTCATCTTATGCTGCTTTAGTTGTCTCAAAGCATAAGAAATGACTTCACCTTCTTGCATCAATACACATCCTAATCAGAGATGCGATGTATCACTATAGACTGTATAGTCTTTTCCAGACTCAGGTTAGGTTAGTACCGATGCGTGAGTCAAGACTTGTTTTAATTGATCAAAGCTTCTTTGTTGATCCTTGGCCTAAACAAATGAAGCATCTTTCCTTAATAGCTTAGTCAATGGAGCCGCTATCATAGAAAATCCCTTAACGAATCTTCTATAATAACCAGCAAGACCAAGGAAGCTTCTCACTTCACCAATATTCTTCGGTGGATGCCAGTTAAGAATGGCTTGGATTTTCATCGGATCTACCTAGATACCCGAAGCTGATACAATGTGCCCAAGGAAGGCAACCTTGGTGAGCCAAAACTCACACTTTGAGAACTTGGCAAATAATGGCTTTTCCTGAAGGGTTTAAAGCACAATGCAGAGGTGATCATGATGCTCAGCAACATTCTTAGAGTAGAACGATATCGTCAATGAATACCACTACAAATTTGTCAAGATAGGGTCTAAAACTTGATTCATTAAATCCATAAAAGGTGTCGGTGCATTGGTTAGCCCAAAGGGCATTACCAATAATTTGTAGTGACCGTATCTTGTACGAAAAGCTGTTTTGGGTACATCGCATTCCTTGAATCTCATCTAATAATACCCAAACCTTAAATCGATCTTGGAAAACACAAAGACATCCTTTGTTGTTGGGCTTAGCTTTGGTGGGCCTTAGGGAAATAAGGCTTTAGATGGCCTAGTTGGGTTGTTTTGGGCCCTTTGTTGTTGGGCTTAGCTTTGGTGGGCCTTAGGGAAATAAGGCTTTAGATTGAATTAGACATTTTAACTTAATTAACTTAGATTGTGTGCTCGTCTCATAGGGGTACGATCCTAGAATTAATTAAATTAACCTTATGTTTTTTAGAGCTTTAGTTAGATTAGGGTTCGAATTAATTTAGTGAATTTAAATTTATCCTTGGCTTATTGGGGTAATTGTTAAATTCATTAAATTAATTGAACATTTCTCAATTACTTTAGCGGTAAAACCAATTTCAAGTTTAACTTAACATTAAATTACAAATTAGTCGCCATAAATTAGGTTTCTTAATCTTTTAGGGCTAAGTATAATAAATTGGGCCTTCCTTTTGTATGTTTACATTCATGCCTTTGATTGTCATGCCTTAATTGTCATTCATATAATCTTTAATCTTAATCGCATTCAAAATTAATCTAAATTGTAAAAGGGAGGTACTTATTAATTCCAATATTTGTGTCATAACAGTCCGAGCTCAAAGGATGTTGACCAAATATTCGAATTAATCCTTACCATCCCGAGGTAAATGGACCAAAGATTAACAAAATCATCACATCATACTTAAATGTTTGCATCATGCATAAAGGTGACGTACGGAAGTCGAACCATAAATCAACACGACAGTCGGGCTTATTCGATGTCGGTTTAATCTATGGTCTGATATATCATCAACCTTATTAATTAAATGTCTAATTAATTTGAATCCACCAATTCGATAAAGCTCGTGCAATCAAGGTTAATTTTCATCTAAAAACTCCGAATTAAATTCAATATAAATCTCAATGAATTTCACCATTTTAAAGGCAACAAATATTTTGGTACATATCTCCGGGCGTGATGGGGGTGCTAATCCTTCCCCACACGTAACCAACTCCCGGACCCTTTCACAACGAATATCTGGTTTCTTATGGTGTCCGGCCTACCTTGCCCAAGTGGCCCGTGGCGACTCCAAGTTTTCATCATTTTAAAAAATTTAAGGTTTTCAAAAGAAATCCACAATCTTCCAAAAGATTTTCATTAATGATTTAGGGGAAAATTAGTAGCTGAATTATTTTCTAAACAAACACCCTTAACGACAATTCTTCTTTAAAAAGAAGAAAAATGTCGATACAAGTACGCGTATGAGTAACGGTACCCGGGGTACCACATTGATACTCGTGTTCAAGTATCAATACCCACTAAACGAAATAAATTATAATGCTAATTGTTGCGTGATTTAAGTGCAACGCAAACGGTGCAAGTGAACAAGTCACAAGTAATAAAGTGATATGTATCAAGTATCGTCTCCACATAGATTGGTTTGAGCCACTTTGCTTAAGTTACTGTATTGTAAGAGAAATAGATTGATGGTGATAAACATTAAGTAAAATAAACTAATTATATAAAAAATTAATAGGAGTAATCAATTTAAGAGAGTATGACGGTTTACCGTAAGTTGTGGAGGAATTGATGAATGGATTGTTGCGGCAATTGATTGCTGAGCCAATTCAATTGCCGTTGTAACTGAGTCCAGATAATTGTCGTGGTAACTAGGTCACAAAATATGCCATAGAAATTGGGACTGGATGAATACTATGGCAACTGGGTTTCCTCCTTTAAATTTCGGTGAAGTTTTCTTCAATGTCTTCTTGTTATCCCTAACAGAAGAACTGGTAGATTGCGCATGCCTTGGTGATACATCCATGCGTTAACCTTGGGTGAGCAACAATCGATCTTACACTTATCTTAGCCGCTGAAATCCAATTCTTATTCCTAAAGCGGATTAGTTCCCACCAACGATTTGTTCAAATGAGAATCGTTTTCATTCGTTTCATGAATCTAGCTCTCCCGAGCCTGGATAAATGGATAATACTCGAGATCCTTCCCCAATTTCCATAGGATAAAAATTAAAGATTCAAGAATGAACAAACTTCTAAGTTTATTGAAAAAAAAACATCCAATCGTTTATCACACCATAAAACCCAATAACCCAAGCCAAATTAAATTAGTTCATGGTTGGGTAAAAAAAATACAAAGGAAATAACCCACACATTGATTGCATAAAAAGATGAAGAAGAAATGATGAGTGTGCGATAGATCTTGCGATCTAATTCCCCAAAATCGACTTTGCCTTGAATCTACGATTTGATCTCTATTTATAGAGTTGTTGTGATCATATTTGATTTGAAACGATAGAGTTTGATTTGAATTCCGCTCGGAAGGATTTATCTTTTTATATTTATCTGCACCAGCTTTTGATTCAAATCTGAGCTTTATCCTTTGTGATAAGGATAAGTATAAAGATAAAAGATAATTCTTGAATAATTCTGCATTTATTTCCGACTTGCCCTGGCATTCACTTGGCAATCAACTTGGCAATTCGTACCTGCACAATATAAAGCAAAACAACAACATTTTCTCCAAAAAAACTAATAAAGCATGAAGCCAAGCCCAATGACCAGGGGAACTACGAAACTATGCATGAATGACTACAAATGCAACTAAAATGGATCTAAGTCTAACAATAATATGAGTAAAAAAGGTAAGAAAAGCAGTACTTTTACACACTTATCATACCCTCAAACTCGAACTATTGTTTATCCTCAAGCAATGCAAAATACTAATAATTACATGCCAAGGCATTTAACACCAAAAACATGTTTCTTACCTGACTTCAATCCTCAGAACCATGGCACGAATAATTTATTACCTTTTGATCTTCGGATAGCACAGAGAATTACTCAAAATTAAACTGCAATGCTAGTGAAAATGTGTGTGTGGAGTTGTGTACAAGTCAATCAACGATATTCCATGCAAATAGTAGGTTCTATTATTTACTTGCTAGGGCAATTGAATCTGCTAGAGCCAATTTTAGGCACCTCCAGCGAAGCAATTTCCTTTTAAATTTAACCTAAAGTTTACTGGGTCTCCCTCAAGCAACAAGCCACAACTGTGTTAATATAAGTAGAATCATAGCAAAATTTTAAGCAAACTCCATGCTAATCCTAAAATCTAAGGTTTTCTCATTTAAGCGCAGTGGCAAAACTCATCATAGGATATCACAGCAAGTTTCGGCAGTTCTATCAAGTAATTGTCTTGGCAAGTAATATATGCAAACTAATATGAGAACACTAAAATCTAAACAAGACAACCCCCAAACTTGAGAGAAGCATTATCCTCAATGCATGAAAAAATAAATAAATGAAAAGAAAAATAAAATGCAAATGAGATAATCGGAGAGGTCATTGTTGCGCGTAATAAGTGCTACACAATTGTGCAAGTATACACGTCGCAAGTTATAGTATAAAAGATATCGTCTCCACAGGGATTGGTGCCACTTCAAGAATCTAGTCTCTTGCACTGTAAAAAGTAAAAACACAAATAAAGGATTATAGGAGTTTATCTAATAACTAATCTAGAAAGCAATAAAGTAAATGAATAGATGAGATCAATTGAGAGAGATAGGCCAGATTATCGTGAGTTGAGGTGTGATAGCCGATTGGATCGTTTTGGTAAAAGAGTGCACGAGAAACTTGCACAACGGGGTTGCCTTGGCAACTAATCGATGGTTGCCTGGGCAACTAGTTGGGCAACTACTTGGGCGTCTGAGCAGCAATCTTCAAGGTTCGGCAGAGCGTTCTTCAATGGTTTCCTCTTATCCCTAAGTCGAAACTCTAGCTACTTGTGCATGCCTTGATAATACATCCCTGTGTGAATCAAGGGTGAACAACAACCAATCTTGCGCTCCTCTTAGACGTTGAAATCCTTAACTTATTCCTAAGCCGGATTAATCTTCACCATCAATAGATTGAATAAAGATCATATTCATTCATTTCTTGAATCTAATTCTCCCGATATTAGATAAATAGATGAAATCATGAGATCCTCTCCTAATTCACTCGCAAACAAGAATAAGAACCAAGAATGAATAAACCTTGAAATAGAAAAGTGCAAACTCTTATTACCTAAACAAAAACCAATAGTTTCTCACAACCACAAAACACAATAACCATAGCCAAGTAGATTTAGTTCATGGCTAGGTTCCAAAGAAACACAAGATAAATAATCCCAAGCATAAACCCAATCGAACAAGAAAGAAAAGGATGAAGGAGGAGGCTTGTCGAAATCCTCCTTGCCCTAGATGCTTGTCAAAAATTCTCCCCTCTTGCCCTCCTTGGACTTGTCGAAATTCCCCTCTCTTCTCTCCATTGATTGTCGAAATCTCCTTCCTATTTATAGGGCTAGGCCAAAGTCCTTCTTTGAGGAGGAAGTTAATTTGGAATTAAATTATCTTGAAAGAATATAATTCTTTATTATAATTGTATTCCTACTAGAACTTCTCCTATCTTCTTGGAATTTAATTCTTCTTTAATCTCTGCATGGAAATCAAATACCTTTGGGTTTGGGCTTTGCTCCACGTCATCTTGGGCTTGTCTAGTCATCAATTTCGACTACCATATCACCTTTGCTCTTGTCGACAATTGCCATGGCAACTAGCTCGGCGTCTCCTTCATGCATTGCCCTGGCAACTAGCTCTAGCCTTGCTTTGGCAGGTGATCCTGCACATACACACAAAACACACCAAAGCAGCATCTTTTCCACAAAAACTACCAAGTTATGTAATCAAGCTCAACGATGGAAGGAAACATGGATTAATGCATGAATGGCTAATTATGCAACTAATATGGGCCTAAGTCTAACAATAATATGAGTAAAAAAGGTAAGAAAAATAGTACTTTTGAACACTTATCACACCCCCAAACTCAAACTATTGCTTGTCCTCAAGCAATGCAAACTCATAATTAACTGCCAAGACTTCAATTTTCACAAACTTAGCTTTGAACTTGATTTCAATTCTCTAAACCAGGGCACAAAGTATGATTGGCTTTTTATTTTTCAGAAAACTTAGGAGTTACTCGGAATCAAACTATAATGCTTGTGAGTATGTGCGGAGTTGTGTGCAAGTTGATTTTTTGGATTCTAGTCAAACAAGAGGTTTTCAAATTACTTCATTGGGTTCTTTTTAACATGTTTTAACTAGAGCCAGTTTTGGGCACCTCTAGTGTTTTGTTTTTAGTTTTCTTAAGTTAATTTATTCGACTAGAGCAGGTTTCGGGCACCTCTAGTTAAATTTTTTTTAACACATCCTAGAGCCAGTTTCGGGCACCTCTAGTGATAAATTTTTTTAGCACATGCTAGAGCCAATTTCGGGCACCTCTAGCATTCATCCAATTTTTATTCCAATCCCCCAATTAGTTAATTATCAACCTAAGTTTACTAGAATTCCTTAAATCAATCAAACCACAACAGTGTTTCATCAAATTTAGCATCATAGTAAAATTCTAAGTTTTTCCATGGTTATCCTAGAATAAAAATTCTATCAATTAAGTATCCTAAATGTAATACTTAAGATGAATGTAACTAAACATGGTAACTACTAATAACAATCCCCCCCAAACTCGAGTGAGGCATTGTCCTCAATGCATGCATAAAAATAACGAAAAATAAAAATAAAAATGCATACGAGGACTTACTCCGAGAGTTCATCATCGTAGATGATTAGTTTCCTTTTGGTCGGTGTCTTGATTCTCTTGCTTGAACGCGCTGGTTGTTTTCTTGTTGTCGGGATGTCTTTAGCTTTGGTTGCCGTGGCATCTTCAGGGTTGGTTGCTGTGGCATCAGCTTGTGCAGGCACGATGTAGGCTGCCGCGACATCTTCTTCATTGGTTGCCAGGGCAAGGATCTTGGCAGTAAATTTCCTTAGCATAGTAGTTGTGAGTCTTGTTGTGAAAAAGAAAACAAATAAAACCTGAAAACTAAAGATAATGAAGAAAAATAAAATATCTCCTAAAAATAAAAATGAAAATAAAAAGAAAAAGAAAAAGAAAATATTGAAAGGAGAGCATGCTCATGCATCTCCTAAGTTAACCACTTCTTTGTTATGTTCCACATGGGCACCGTTGTAGTGCTTCAATATTTGTCCATTAACTTTGAATTCATGGTTGTCAGAGATAGACTTGATTATCACAGCACCATGGGAGAATGGTTTGACGACTTCGAATGGTCCCGACCATCTTGATTTCAGCTTTCCCGGGAAAAGTTTTAGCTGAGAATTGAATAGGAGAACTAGTTGCCCTGGCGTGAATTGCCGTGGCAATAGTTTCTTATCGTGCCATCACTTTGTTTTCTCCTTGTAGATTCGTGCATTGTTGTAGGCGAGTGCACGGAATTCTTCTATCTCGTTGAGATCCATCAAACGCTTTTGTCCGGCACTTTCCCAATCCATATTCACGGTCTTGATTGCCCAGTATGCCTTGTGCTCGATTTCCACCGGTAGATGGCATGTCTTGCCATAGACAAGTCGGAAGGGGGAAATACCTAAGGGTGTTTTGAATGCAGTGCGATATGCCCAAAGTGCGTTATCTAGTCTTAATGACCAATCCTTCCTTGAGGGATTTACGACTTTCTCGAGTATTCCCTTCAACTCCCGGTTGGAAATTTCTGCTTGCCCGTTGGTTTGTGGGTGATATGCCGTGGCGATCTTGTGTGATATGCCGAAGCGTTACAAAATCTTGGCAATTAGTCTGTTGTCAAAATGCTTGCCTTCGTCACTGATAATTGCTCTTGGCATCCCAAACCGTGTAAATATGTTTTTCTGCAAGAATCGTTGCACGGTCTTGGAATCGTTGTTAGGAACTGCAGCAGCCTCAACCCATTTAGACACGTAGTCGACGACAAGTAAGATGTAGAGGTTGCCGAATGAAGATGGGAAAGGTCCCATAAAATTAATCCCCCACACATCGAACAATTCCACCTCGATAATGTTCTAGAGTGGCATCTCATGTCGTCTAGAGATATTTCCCGTCCTCTGGCAACGATCACATTGCTTGTAAAAGTCTTGGCCATCTTTGTACAATGTTGGCTGTTGCGCGTAATAAGTGCTACGCAAATGTGCAAGTATACACATCGCAAGTTATAGTATAAAAGATATCGTCTCCATAGGGATTGGTGCCACTTCAAGAATCTAGTCTCTTGCACTGTAAAAAGTAAAAACACAAGTAAAGGATTATAGGAGTTTAACTAATGACTAATCTAGAAAGCAATAAAGTAAAAGAAAAGATGAATTCAAATGAGAGAGAGATAGGCCAGGTTATCGTGAGTTGATGTGTGATAGCCGATTAGATTGTTTTGGTAAAAGAGTGCACGGGCAACTCAGTTGCCGTGGCAACTTGCACAACGGGGTTGCCTTGGCAACTAATCGATGGTTGCCTGGGCAACTAGTTGGGCAACTACTTGGGCGTCTGGGCAGCAACCTTCAAGGTTCGGCAGAGCGTTCTTCAATGGTTTCTTCTTATCCCTAAGTCAAAACTCTAGCTACTCGTGCATGCCTTGATAATACATCCCTGCGTGAATCAAGGGTGAACAACAACCAATCTTGCGCTCCTCTTAGCTGTTGAAATCCTTAACTTATTCCTAAGCTGGATTAATCTTCACCATCAATAGATTGAATAAAGATCATATTCATTCGTTTCTTGAATCTAACTCTCCCGATATTAGATAAATAGATGAAATCACGAGATCCTCTCCCAATTCACTCGCAAACAAGAATAAGAACCAAGAATGAATAAACCTTGAAATAGAAAAGTGCAAACTCTTATTACCTAAACAAAAACCTATAGTTTCTCACAACCACAAAACACAATAACCATAGCCAAGTAAATTTAGTTCATGGCTAGGTTCCAAAGAAACACAAGATAAACAATCCCTAGCATGAACCCAATCGAACAAGGAAGAAAAGATGAAGCTTGTCGAAAATCCCTTGCCCTAGATGCTTGTCGAAAATTCCCTTGCTTTCTCCCTTGGACTTGTCGAAATTTCCCCTAATGCTCTCTCTATGGATGGTCGAAATCTCCTTGCTATTTATAGGGCTAGGCCAAAGTCCTTCTTTGAGGAGGAGTTTGAGTTGGAATTAAATTATCTTTAAAGAATATAATTCTTTATTATAATTGTATTCCTACTAGAACTTCTCCTATTTTCTTGGAATTTAATTCTTCTTTAATCTCTGCATGGAAATCAAATTCCTTTGGGTTTGGGCTTTGCTCCACATCATCTTGGGCTTGTATAGTCATTAATTTCGACATCCCTATTGCATTTTTTCTTTGTCGACAATTGCCATGGCAACTGGCTCGGCGTCTCCTTCATGCATTGCCCTGGCAACTAGCTCGGCGTCTCCTTCATGCATTGCCCTGGCAACTAGCTCGGCATTGCTTTGGCAAGTGATCCTGCACATACACACACAAAGCACACCAAAGCAGCATCTTTTCCACAAAAACTACCAAGTTATGTAATCAAGCTCAACGATGGAATGAAACATGGATTAATGCATGAATAGCTAACTATGCAACTAATATGAGCCTAAGTCTAAAAATAATATGAGTAAAAAGGGTAAGAAAAATAGTACTTTTGAACACTTATCACACCCCCAAACTCAAACTATTGCTTGTCCTCAAGCAATGCAAACTCATAATTACCTGCCAAGACTTCAATTTTCACAAACTTAGCTTTGAACTTGATTTCAATTCTCTGAACCGGGGCACAAAGTATGATTGGCTTTTTATTTTTCGAAAAACTTAGGAGTTACTTGGAATCAAACTATAATGCTTGTGAGTGTGTGCGGAGTTGTGTGCAAGTTGATTTTTCGGATTCTATGCAACCAAGAGGTTTTCAAATTACTTCATTGGGTTCTTTTTAACATGTTTTAACTAGAGCCAGTTTTGGGCACCTCTAGTGTTTTGTTTTTAGTTTTATTAAGTTAATTTAATCGACTAGAGCCGGTTTCAGGCACCTCTAGTTAAAATTTTTTAACACATCCTAGAGCCAGTTTCGGGCACCTCTAGTGATCAAAATTTTTTTAGCACATGCTAGAGCCAATTTTGGGTATGCGCATCTATGGTTGCCGAGGCAACTAAAATTTGTTCATCCGGGAATGCATCACATATCTCTAGATCCGCGTCCTCCTCCCTATTGCGTTCCAATCGTGATAAGTGATCGGCCACTTGATTTTCTGTTCCTTTCCTGTCCTTAATTTCAATATCAAATTCTTGTAAAAGTAATATCCAACGAATCAAACGAGGTTTAGCATCCTTTTTAGCAAATAAGTATTTGATTTCCGAATGGTCCGTATGAACAATTACCTTTGTACCAATTAAATAGGATCAGAACTTGTCAAATGCGAAAACTACAGCTAGTAACTCTTTCTCCGTTGTTGTGTAATTCACTTGAGCACCATTAAGAGTTTTACTAGCGTAGTATATCACATGGAAGGTCTTACCTGTGCGTTGGCCTAGGACTGCTCCTACCGCGAAATCGCTTGCATCACACATGAGCTCAAAAGGTAGCGTCCAATCTGGTGGAACGACAATGGGTGCCGAGGCAAGCTTTTTCTTTAGGGTTTCGAATGCTTGGGGTGCAAGAATCATCAAAATCGAAGACTTTATCCTGTTCAAGCAGATTACACAAGGGTTTAGTGATTTTAGAAAAATTATGAATGGACCTTCTGTAAAAACCTGCATGTCCGAGAAAACTTCGAATTCCTTTAACCGAACTTGGTGAGGGTAATCTCTCGATCACGTCCACCTTGGCTTTGTCTACTTCAATTCCCTTGGATGAAATCTTGTGGCCGAGCACTATTCCTTCATCTACCATAAAGTGGCATTTCTCCCAATTGAGGACTAAATCCGTTTCTTCGCATCTTGCTAACACCCTCTCTAAATTGCCGAGACAGCCGTCGAAGTCATTACCAAAAACCAAAAAATCATCCATGAAGATCTCAAGGAAGTCTTCGACCATGTCTGAAAAGAGCGCCATCATGCATCTTTGGAAGGTTGTCGGGGCGTTACACAATCCAAACGGTATCCTTCGGAAGGCATAAGTACCGTATGGGCATGTGAATGTTGTCTTTTCTTGATCTTCTGGTGCTATGGCAATCTGATTGTAACCTGAATAACCATCAAGAAAACAATAAAAGGGTTTACCTACAAGACAGTCAAGCATTTGATCAATAAAGGGTAATGGGAAGTGATCTTTCCTAGTGCCTTTGTTTAGCTTTCGATAGTCCATACAAACCCTCCAACCGGTCACAGTCCTGGTTGGGATAAGTTCATTATTTTCATTGCTTACCACTGTTATACCTCCCTTTTTCGGTACACATTGTACCGGACTTACCCACGTACTATCGGAGATAGGGTATATAATGCCGGCGTCACGCCACTTGATGATTTCTTTCATTACAACCCCTTTCATGGCATGATTCAGTCTCCTATGGGCCTCAATTGAAGGTTTGTGATCATCTTCCAACAAGATCTTGTGCATGCACACCGCCGGGCTAATTCCCTTTAAGTCGGCAATTGTCCACCCTATTACCTTTTTGTGTAGCTTCAACATCTTGATCAGCTTCTTTTCCTGCTCAGGCTGTAACTTAGAAGAAATAATTACAGGCAATGTATTATCGGTTCCTAAGTATACATATTTTAGTTGCTCTGGCAATTGTTTCAACTCAAGAATTGGTGGTTGTTCAATAGAGGGTTTTTCGAGCTTACCTTCCTTACCTGAGTAGTCCAGTGGTTCAAAGTATGTACCTGGTCGATTGACTAGCCAATTTGCCTCTTCTGGTTGTTCCTCATCGACCGGTTATTCATACTCCTCATGTTCCTCTTGGTCGGCAATTTAGTTGCCGAGGCAACTAAATTCCTCGTCGAAGTTAAACTCTGCCGTGGCATGAAGAAGTTGGCATTCTTCTGGATCATCGGCATGCCTTAGTGTTTGGAACACATTTAGTTTAACTTGTTGGTCATTCACCCTCATTGTGAGTTCTCCCTTTTCAACGTCGATCAAGGTTCTCCCTGTCGCTAGGAATGGTCTCCCGAGAATGATAGGTGCATGCTCATCTGCTTCACAATCCAAAACAATAAAGTCAGCGGGAAAAATAAATTTATCAACTTTTACCAGTATGTCCTCGATTTTTCCCTCTGGATGCACATAGGATCTGTCGGCTAGCTGCAGCATGACTGTTGTAGGTCTTGCCTTCCCGATTCTTAGTTTCTGGAAAACCGATTTAGGCATCAAGTTTATGCTAGCCCCAAGGTCGCATAATGCTTTCCCGACATAGTGATTTCCAATAGAACAGGGTATTGTGAAACTTCCGGGATCCTTCAACTTGGGTGGCATACGATTGTGCAACATTGCCATGCATCCCTCTGTCGCGGCAACTGTTTCAAACTCTCATAGCCTTGTTCTTTTGGACACAATGTCTTTAAGGAACTTGGCATAGTTTGGCATTTGTTCAATTGCTTCCACCAATGGCAAATAGATGTGGACTTGCTTTAGGATATCAAGAAACTTCTTGAATTGGTATTCTTGCTTTTGTCGCTTCAACCTTTGTGGGAATGGTGGTGGAAGTCAGATATCTTCGATCCTTTCATTGGTTTGAAACCTGATTGACGGCATTGCCGGGTCATCTGGAGTTTCCGAGGCATTATCAAATGGGGTTACCGAGGCATGCTTATCGCAAGTTGCCGAGGTATCTTTATCGTCGGTTGCCGAGGCATGCTTATTGCCGGTTGCCGCGACAATTCCTGGTTCAGCATCTGAGGCTTTGCCGCTAGGTTCGTCCTGATCTTTTTGTAGAGTTTTGTTTGACGAGCGGGTTTGAACCTCTCTAAGTTGTTGGCCACTTCTAGTGGTGATCGCCTTACATGGCTCATGGCCAGTTCCTCTTACGACTTCAGTATCGCTAGGTAAACCTCCTTGTGGTCTAGTATTCAGATTTTGATCCGACTTGATTTTCCAATGATTTGATTGTCGCCTCTTGGCTTTGCAATCTCATCTCGGTCCTGTTAATAAAAGTATAAGTTCTTTTTATGAAATTACTATTCTCAGCCATATAAGATTCAGTTTTCATCATAAAAGCATTTAGAGAATTTTCCAAAGAACTAGATGTCGTCGGTTGTTGCTGCTACATCTGTTGCCGTGGCATATTCTGCTGGAATCCTGATGCTTGTGCATTCTGATTGTTTTGGTTTAGAGCATTGTTGGGATTACTCCATGGAAAATTCGGGTGCTTCTTCCAAGCTGGATTGTATGTATTGGACATCACGTTATTGCTCCGATTGTAATTCCCCACATAGAAGCTGGATTTCGGATTCTGCATACATTCAGAAGAATTATGGTTATCACCACATAACTCACAAAAAGAATCCATTACCTTGACTTCATGTGTGTGGTTTGGTTTTTGCATGTTCTGGACCATCTTGGTTAAAGTGGCCAATTGTGCCGAAATTGAATCTGATGATCCTAGTTCATGTATTGTGGCTTGGCGTCTAACTCCTCCTCTTCTAGTAGATGGGAATTGATAATCATTCTTGGCCAGCCTGTTTAAGATTTGCATTGCTTCTTCCGGTGACTTATCTAGGAGTATGCCGTTTGCCGAGGCATCTAGCATCATCCTTGTTGGTGTATTCACGGCGTTGTAAAACATTGTTACTTGAGTCCACACCGGGAATCCGTGTAGGGGGAATTTGTGTAGAAGTTCTCTATATCGCTCCCAAGCCTCGTACATGGATTCATCATCTGCCTGCCGAAAAGAAGTAATGTCATTACGAAGCTTATCAGTCAAATTTGCAGGATTAAATCTAGCAAGAAAATCACGACAAAGATCAGTCCAAGATGCTATGGATCCGGCAGGAATGCTATTCAACCATGCTTTCGCCCTATCCTCAAAGAATAGGGAATAATCTTAATCGTAGGACATCGGGGTGACTCCGTGTATCTTGAACGAGTTGCAAATCTCGAGGAAAGATTTCAGATGTTGCCGCATCATCTTGATTCTTTGAGCCGCCAAATTGACCTATTGTGTTGATCATATTAAACATTACCGGTTTCAACTCAAAGTGGTCGGCTTCAATTTCAGGTGCGACAACTCTTGGGTTAAGTCCATCAAGATCTTCTTCAAGATAGTCTCGAATAGTTCTGTTTCGTGCAAGAATCACTCCTCCTCCTGCTCGAACATCTTGATTCATATTGCCGTCTTGATTTGCCATTGCTTCTCTTATCCTTCGTCTAAGTCTTTGTAAGGTTCATTCTATTTCTGGTTCAAAGGGATATTCTGGTGAAGTTGGTCTCGCCCTGGTCATATACCAAAGCAAAACCAAAGTTTGTTAGCCCTTTGAATTTTAAACAAGAAAAATAAAAAGAAAGTGCAAGAAAATAAAAACAAAGTCGCTATTGCCAATCCCCGGGAACGGCGCCAAAAACTTGTTACGCGTAATAAGTGCTACGCAAATGTGCAAGTATACACGTCGCAAGTTATTGTATAAAAGATATCGTCTCCACAGGGATTGGTGCCACTTCAAGAATCTAGTCTCTTGCACTATAAAAAGTAAAAACACAAGTAAAGGATTATAGGAGTTTAACTAATGACTAATCTAGAAAGCAATAAAGTAAAAGAAAAGATGAATTCAAATGAGAGAGAGATAGGCCAGGTTATCGTGAGTTGAGGTGTGATAGCCGATTGGATTGTTTTGGTAAAAGAGTGCACGGGGAACTCAGTTGCCGTGGCAACTTGCACAACAGGGTTGCCTTGGCAACTAATCGATGGTTGCCTGGGCAACTAGTTGGGCAACTACTTGGGCGTCTGGGCAGCAACCTTCAAGGTTCGGCAGAGCGTTCTTCAATGGTTTCTTCTTATCCCTAAGTCGAAACTCTAGCTACTCGTGCATGCCTTGATAATACATCCCTACGTGAATCAAGGGTGAACAACAACCAATCTTGCGCTCCTCTTAGCCGTTGAAATCCTTAACTTATTCCTAAGCCGGATTAATCTTCACCATCAATAGATTGAATAAAGATCATATTCATTCGTTTCTTGAATCTAACTCTCCCGATATTAGATAAATAGATGAAATCACGAGATCCTCTCCCAATTCACTCAAAACAAGAATAAGAACCAAGAATGAATAAACCTTGAAATAGAAAAGTGCAAACTCTTATTACCTAAACAAAAACCAATAGTTTCTCACAACCACAAAACACAATAACCATAGCCAAGTAAATTTAGTTCATGGCTAGGTTCCAAAGAAACACAAGATAAACAATCCCTAGCATGAACCCAATCGAACAAGGAAGAAAAGATGAAGCTTGTCGAAAATCCCTTGCCCTAGATGCTTGTCGAAAATTCCCCTTGCTTTCTCCCTTGGACTTGTCGAAATTTCCCCTAATGCTCTCTCTATGGATGGTCGAAATCTCCTTGCTATTTATAGGGCTAGGCCAAAGTCCTTCTTTGAGGAGGAGTTTGAGTTGGAATTAAATTATCTTTAAAGAATATAATTATTATTATAATTGTATTCCTACTAGAACTTCTCCTATCTTCTTGGAATTTAATTCTTCTTTAATCTCTGCATGGAAATCAAATTCCTTTGGGTTTGGGCTTTGCTCCACGTCATCTTGGGCTTGTATAGTCATTAATTTCGACATCCCTATTGCATTTTTTCTTTGTCGACAATTGCCATGGCAACTGGCTCGGCGTCTCCTTCATGCATTGCCCTGGCAACTTGCTCGGCGTCTCCTTCATGCATTGCCCTGGCAACTAGCTCGGCATTGCTTTGGCAAGTGATCCTGCACATACACACACAAAGCACACCAAAGCAGCATCTTTTCCACAAAAACTACCAAGTTATGTAATCAAGCTCAACGATGGAAGGAAACATGGATTAATGCATGAATAGCTAACTATGCAACTAATATGAGCCTAAGTCTAACAATAATATGAGTAAAAAGGGTAAGAAAAATAGTACTTTTGAACACTTATCATTGGCCAATACAAACCGGATTGCAAAACTTTGGCGGCGGTACGAGTTCCTCCTAAATGTCCTCTATAGGGTGAATATTGGCATTGCCGGAGTACATTTTATTGCTCTTCTTCAGGGACACATCGGCGTATAACCTGATCTGTACATTGTTTAAACAAAAGAGGCTCGTCCCAAAAGTAATGCTTAGCATCATGGCGGAACCGCTTCTTCCCTTGGTGAGTAATGCCATAAGGTAAAATACCACAAACAAGGAAATTAACTAAATCTGCGTACCAGGGTATTGCCGAGGCATGTGCTGCCGTGGCGACTGCTCCCAAAATTGCCGAGGCGTGCGCGTCAAAGACTGCTGCGGCGTCGAGGGTTGTTGAGGCATGCGCATCTATGGTTGCCGAGGCAACTAAAATTTGTTCATCCGGGAATGCATCGCATATCTCTAGATCCGCGTCCTCCTCCCTATTGCGTTCCAAACGTGATAAGTGATCGGCCACTTGATTTTCTGTTCCTTTCCTGTCCTTAATTTCAATATCAAATTCTTGTAAAAGTAATATCCAACGAATCAAATGAGGTTTAGCATCCTTTTTAGCAAATAAGTATTTGATTGCCGAATGGTCCGTATGAACAATTACCTTTGTACCAATCAAATAGGATCGGAACTTGTCAAATGCGAAAACTACAGCTAGTAACTCTTTCTCCGTTGTTGTGTAATTCACTTGAGCACTATTAAGAGTTTTACTAGTGTAGTATATCACATGGAAGGTCTTACCTGTGTGTTGGCCTAGGACTGCTCCTACCGCAAAATCACTTGCATCACACATGAGCTCAAAAGGTAGCGTCCAATCTGGTGGAACGACAATAGGTGCCGAGGCAAGCTTTTTCTTTAGGGTTTCGAATGCTTGGGGTGCAAGAATCATCAAAATCGAAGACTTTATCCTGTTCAAGCAGATTACACAAGGGTTTAGTGATTTTAGAAAAATTATGAATGAACCTCTTGTAAAAACCTGCATGTCCGAGAAAACTTCGAATTCCTTTAACCGAACTTGGTGGGGGTAATCTCTCGATCACGTCTACCTTGGCTTTGTCTACTTCAATTCCCTTGGATGAAATCTTGTGGCCGAGCACTATTCCTTCATCTACCATAAAATGGCATTTTTCCCAATTGAGGACTAAATCCGTTTCTTCACATCTTGCCAACACCCTCTCTAAATTGCCGAGACAGCTGTCGAAGTCATTACCAAAAACAGAAAAATCATCCATGAAGATCTCAAGGAAGTCTTCGACCATGTCTGAAAAGAGCGCCATCATGCATCTTTGGAAGGTTGCCGGGGCGTTACACAATCCGAATGGCATCCTTCGGAAGGCATAAGTACCGTATGAGCATATGAAGGTTGTCTTTTCTTGATCTTCTGGTGCTATGGCAATTTGATTGTAACCTGAATAACCATCAAGAAAATAATAAAAGGGTTTACCTGCAAGACGGTCAAGCATTTGATCAATAAATGGTAATGGGAAGTGATCTTTCCTAGTGGCTTTGTATAGCTTTCGATAATCCATACAAACCCTCCAACCGGTCACAGTCCTGGTTGGAATGAGTTCATTATTTTCATTACTTACCACCGTTATACCTCCCTTTTTCGGTACACATTGTACCAGACTTACCCATGTACTATCAAAGATAGGGTATATAATGCCGGCGTTAAGCCACTTGATGATTTCTTTCATTACAACCCCTTTCATGGCATGATTCAGTCTCCTCTGGGCCTCAATTGAAGGTTTGTGATCATCTTCCAACAAAATCTTGTGCATTCACACTGCTGGGCTAATTCCCTTCAAGTCGGCAATTGTCCACCCTATTGCCTTTTTGTGTAGCTTCAACATCTTGATCAGCTTATTTTCCTGCTCAGGCTGTAACTTAGAAGAAATAATTACAGGCAATGTATTATCGGTTCCTAAGTATGCATATTTTAGTTGCTCTGGTAATTGTTTCAACTCAAGAATCGGTGGTTGTCCAATAGAGGGTTTTTCGAGCTTACCTTCCTTACCTGACTAATCTAGTGGTTCAAAGTATGTACCTGGTCGATTGACTAGCCAATTTGCCTCTTCTTGTTGTTCCTCATCGACCGGTTCTTCATACTCCTCAGGTTCCTCTTGATCGGCAATGTAGTTGCCGAGGCAACTAAATTCCTCGTCGAAGTTAAACTCTGCCGTGGCATGAAGAAGTTGGCATTCTTCTTGATCATCGGTATGCCTTAGTGTTTGGAACACATTTAATTTCACTTGCTGGTCATTCACCCTCATTGTGAGTTCTCCCTTTTCAACATCGATCAAGGTTCTCCCTGTTGCTAGGAATGGTCTCCCGAGAATGATGGGTGCATGCTCATCTGCTTCACAATCCAAAACAATAAAGTCAGCGGGAAAAATAAATTTATCAACTTTTACCAGTATGTCCTCGATTTTTCCCTCTGGATGCACATAGGATCTGTCGGCTAGCTGCAGCATAACTGTTGTAGGTCTTGCCTTCCCGATTCCTAGTTTCTGGAAAATCAATTTAGGCATCAAGTTTATGCTAGCCCCAAGGTCGCATAATGCTTTCCCGACATAGTGATTTCCAATGGAACAGGGTATTGTGAAACTTCCGGGATCCTTCAACTTGGGTGGCATACGATTGTTCAACATTGCCATGCATCCCTCTGTTGCGGCAACTGTTTCAAACTCTCCTAGCCTTGTTCTCTTGGACACAATGTCTTTAAGGAACTTGGCATAGTTTGGCATTTGTTCAATTGCTTCCACCAATGGCAAGTTGATGTGGACTTGCTTTAGGATATCAAGAAACTTCTTGAATTGGTATTCTTGCTTTTGTCGCTTCAACCTTTATGGGAATGGTGGTGGTAGTCGGATATCTTTGATCCTTTCATTGGTTTGAAACCTGATTGACGGCATTGCCGGGACAACTGGAGTTGCCGAGGCGTTATCAATTGGGGTTGCCGAGGCATGCTTATCGCAAGTTGCTGAGGCGTCTTTATCATCGGTTGCCGAGGCATGCTTATTGCCGGTTGCCGCGGCAATTCCTGGTTCAGCATCTGAGGCTTTGCCGCTAGGTTCGTCTTGATCTTTTTGTGGAGTTTTGTTTGATGAGCGGGGTTGAGCCTCTCTAAGTTGTTGGCCACTTCTGGTGGTGATTGCCTTACATTGCTCATGGCCAGTTCCTCTTGCGACTTCAGTATCGCTAGGTAAACCTCCTTGCGGTCTAGTATTCAGATTTTGAGCAAATTGTCCGACTTGATTTTCCAATGATTTGATTGTCGCCTCTTTGTTTTGCAATCTCATCTCGGTCCTGTTAATAAAAGCATCAGTTCTTTTTATGAAATTACTATTCTCAGCCATATAAGATTCAGTTTTCATCATAAAAGCATTTAGAGAATTTTCCGAAGAACTAGATGTCGTCGGTTGTTGTTGTGGCAACTGTTGCCGTGGCATATTTTGCTGGAATCCCGATGCTTGTGCATTCTGATTGTTCTGGTTTAGAGCATTGTTGGGATTACTCCATGAGAAATTTGGGTGCTTCTTCCAAGCTGGATTGTATGTATTGGACATCACATTGTTGCTCCGATTGTAATTCCCCACATAGAAGCTGGATTCTGGATTCTGCATACATTCAGAAGAATTATGGTTATCACCACATAACTCACAAAAAGAATCCATTACCTTGACTTCATGTGTGTGGTTTGGTTTTTGCATGTTCTGGACCATCTTGGTTAGAGTGGCCAATTGTGCCGAAATTGAATCTGATGGTCCTAGTTCATGTATTGCGGCTTGGCGTCTAACTCCTCCTCTTCTAGTAGATGGGAATTGATAATCATTCTTGGCCAGCCTGTTTAAAATTTGCATTGCTTCCTCCGGCGACTTATCTAGGAGTATGCCGTTTGCCGAGGCATCTAGCATCATCCTTGTTGGTGTATTCACGGCATTGTAAAACATTGTTACTTGAGTCCACACCTGGAATCCGTGTAAGGGGCATTTGTGTAGAAGTTCTCTATATCGCTCCCAAGCCTCGTACATAGATTCATCATCTGCCTGCCGAAAAGATGTAATGTCGTTACGAAGCTTATCAGTCAAATTTGTAGGATTAAATCTAGCAAGGAAATCACGACAAAGATCAGTCCAAGATGTTATGGATCCGGCAGGAATGCTATTCAACCATGCTTTCGCCCTATCCCTCAGTGAATAGGGGAATAATCTTAATCGTAATACATCGGGGGTGACTCCGTGTATCTTGAACGAGTTGCAAATCTCGAGGAAAGATTTCAGATGTTGTCGTGCATCTTCAGTTGCTGAGCCGCCAAATTGACCTATTGTGTTGATCATATTAAACATTACCGGTTTCAACTCAAAGTGGTCGGCTTCAATTTCAGGTGCGACAACTCCTGGGTTAAGTCCATCAAGATCTTCTTCAAGATAGTCTCGAATAGTTTTGTTTCGTGCAAGAATCATTCCTCCTCCTGCTCGAACATCTTGATCCATATTGCCGTCTTGATTAGCCATTACTTCTCTTATCCTTCGTCTAAGTCTTTGTAAGGTTCGTTCGATTTCTGGATCAAAGGGATATTCTGGTGAAGTCGGTCTCGCCCTGGTCATATACCAATGCAAAACCAAAGTTTGTTAGCCCTTTGAATTTTTAAACAAGAAAAATAAAAAGAAAGTGCAAGAAAATAAAAACAAAGTCGCTATTGCCAATCCCCGGCAACGGCGCCAAAAACTTGTTGCGCGTAATAAGTGCTACGCAATTGTGCAAGTATACACGTCGCACGTTATAGTATAAAAGATATTGTCTCCACAGGGATTGGTGCCACTTCAAGAATCTAGTCTCTTGCACTGTAAAAAGTAAAAACACAAATAAAGGATTATAGGAGTTTATCTAATAACTAATCTAGAAAGCAATAAAGTAAATGAATACATGAGATCAATTGAGAGAGAGATAGGCCAGGTTATCGTGAGTTGAGGTGTGATAGCTGATTGGATCGTTTTGGTAAAAGAGTGCACGGGCAACTCAGTTGCCGTGGCAACTTGCACAACGGGGTTGCCTTGGCAACTAATCGATGGTTGCCTGGGCAACTTCTTGGGCGTCTGAGCAGCAATCTTCAAGGTTCGGCAGAGCATTCTTCAATGGTTTCCTCTTATCCCTAAGTCGAAACTCTAGCTACTTGTGCATGCCTTGATAATACATCCCTGCGTGAATCAAGGGTGAACAACAACCAATCTTGCGCTCCTCTTAGCCGTTGAAATCCTTAACTTATTCCTAAGCCGGATTAATCTTCACCATCAATAGATTGAATAAAGATCATATTCATTCGTTTCTTGAATCTAACTCTCCCGATATTAGATAAATAGATGAAATCACGAGATCCTCTCCCAATTCACTCGCAAACAAGAATAAGAACCAAGAATGAATAAACCTTGAAATAGAAAAGTGCAAACTCTTATTACCTAAACAAAAACCAATAGTATCTAACAATCACAAAACACAATAACCATAGCCAAGTAGATTTAGTTCATGGCTAGGTTCCAAAGAAACACAAGATAAATAATCCCTAGCATGAACCCAATCGAACAAGAAAGAAAAGGATGAAGGAGGAGGCTTGTTGAAATCCTCCTTGCCCTAGATGCTTGTCGAAAATTCTCTCCTCTTGCCCTCCTTGGACTTGTCGAAATTCCCCTCTCTTGCTCTCTATTGATTGTCGAAATCTCCTTCCTATTTATAGGGCTAGGCCAAAGTCCTTCTTTGAGGAGGAAGTTAAGTTGGAATTAAATTATCTTTAAAGAATATAATTCTTTATTATAATTGTATTCCTACTAGAAATTCTCCTATCTTCTTGGAATTTAATTCTTCTTTAATCTCTGCATGGAAATCAAATTCCTTTGGGTTTGGGCTTTGCTCCACGTCATCTTGGGCTTGTCTAGTCATCAATTTCGACTACCATATCACCTTTGCTCTTGTCGACAATTGCCATGGCAACTGGCTCGGCTTCTCCTTCATGCATTGCCCTGGCAACTAGCTCTAGCCTTGCTTTGGCAAGTGATCCTGCACATACACACAAAACACACCAAAGCAGCATCTTTTCCACAAAAACTACCAAGTTATGTAATCAAGCTCAATGATGGAAGGAAACATGGATTAATGCATGAATGGCTAATTATGCAACTAATATGGGCCTAAGTCTAACAATAAGATGAGTAAAAAAGGTAAGAAAAATAGTACTTTTGAACACTTATCAGTCATCACCTCGAATTCGTAGTGTCCCTTGACCGTTTGCTTGAAGCGTATACTGCCTCACCTTGTTGGTGGTGGTGGAGATGGTGCATAGTCATTATCTGCAATTGCCTCTACCTCCTCAACTAGCTCGCCCTCATTCTCGATTGTGTTTACTGGTGAAGTTTTATGGTTTGATGCTGCACATCCGGAGGTGGGGAATTCAGTGGTGCAGAGGTAATGTCTTTGGAATCTAAAAATCATAAGTAGTGTTAGTATGTTTTGGATAATGAGCTAGTTTATACATTTGTGTGTGATTGGGGTTTGCCACTACAATGTCACCCGTATCTAGCACATAATTGCTAGTTGCAGTTGCCGGGGCAAGTAACTTGGCAGGGAACCTTAGAAAAGATACATTGTAATTGGGGTTATCCTTCAATATGACGCACTCAATGGCTGTGATGTAATGCCACAAGAGTCGATGCTCTGCCTCAATCTACTCCAATCAATTTAGAAGTGGGCTCAAAAGTTCTTATAGGATTGGGGCAGTTGCTGTGACATGCTCCTTTGTCGTGACGAATCTGATTGTTTGGGGTTTCTTTCAACACCCTAATCTTATTAAAATAGAAAATAGAACAACAACTAAAACCAAAATAAACATAAAAGAAAAGAAAAGTTGAAGGGAACAGGGTTGCCTTAAAGAAATCTTGATGAAGCTCATTTCTGATACTTCTTGTAGTCTATCTGTACCTTCCATCGGGTGACAATATTGCCTAAAAAGAGTTGGGCCAATGTGCTTACTGCTACTCCCTTTTGCGTTGCCATGGTGGAGGTGTCTTTCTTCCGTGTTCCCTTGTAGTCCATGTATACCCTCCACCTTGCTATTGTTCCTGAAGGCATGAATATATTAATGGGAAAAATTATATCAACACCCAACCATTTAATTACCTCATTCATCATGGTTGGATGTAGCCTTTTTTGTCGTGGCAATTTATGCTCCAGCCAATTGTCATGGAAATCTTCTACCAAAATTTGATGTAAGTCAAGGGAAGAACTGATTTTCTGAGAATCTCCAAGAATCCAACCAATGCTTTCTTTACGTTTTCAAACATCTCTATCAGTAGAGATAGTGAGGCATTATTACGAATGTCGTCTCCCAAACAATCATATGCTACTTTTGATGGTTCCTCAAGAAATACCTGTAATGGATGAGGTAATTTTTTTAAAGAATTCAAAAGGTTCAACCATCACCTGCTCATATTCCATTAGTAGAGTATTGCCATCTTTTCGATCCTGCATGTGGTCGTGCAATTGCCGTGGCAAAGGTGGATAAGAGCAATCTACAGTTTCCTACTTTAGCATCAATGTTGTAACATTCTGGGCATCAGATTCCTTAGAATTTGCTGTAGCATTACTCTTCTCAGTCGCATTGAGTGTTGTCGTGGCATTACTATGTTCAAGCTCCTCAATCTTGGCCGTGCCAATTCGTTTCTCTGGCTCATCATGTTTTGGGCAGTCTTTCTCATTGGCATGCTCTCGACTTGGAGGTTTTAGTTGTTCCTCACACATAGGAGAGTTGTCTTTGCATTGTTCCTTGTCCTCTTGCCTTGGGACTTTAGTATCCCTAGGACATAATTATTGGGGCATGTTATCTATGGAATATGTGAATCTCTTCAATTGCTTTTCCAAATCCCTCAAGAGTACATCCATCCTAGCTATCCTCGCATCAATGGAATTCGATAGCTCTTGAAGGTTACCACATTGCGGTGACAATTGATTGAATTTAATAAGAGAATCAGGTCTAGCCATGAAAAGTTGAAACATTTCATCTAAGGAATTTGGATGCTCTTGATGAGGACTATATTGCCATGACATATCGGTTGCATGGCACTTGGCTGCTGATAAGGACTACATTGTCGAGGCATGTCCCTTGCCGTGGCAAAATTGTCATAGTAAAAAAAAATTGGAGCTTTTTGATCATACCATGAAGGATTTTGATGTTGGTTCTATTTGTGGTCCTACTTGTAACCATATTGTAACACCCCTTCCTAGTCTGGTAGAGAACCGAATCGAAAAGCATTATCGAAAAACAAATTTAAAATTCCAGAGATGGACTCGGGGTTCAGGATTTATTCAAAAGGTTTTATTAATCATTCTTAAGGCTTAGCGAACCTAACCATTACTAGACTTTATCAGAATTGGGGCCAATTTTAAACTTTTCAAACTTTGGGGACTAAGTCGTAAACTTTACAAATTAGCGATCCTAATCTAGATTCTTTTTTACCAACTTGTAATTAAACTTAACAATTATTAATCTGTGAAGTTTCGTTACTATCAGATATCGTTAACCTAATCAATTAGACCGTATAGTTATTAGTGACCAATTTGTAAACTGTTTTTATGCCTTATAACATATTTAACTAACACCGTATCGATACCCTAGGGGCCGTATCCATATGCTAAGCCTAATTTCGAATTTCCAGATTCAAGGATGTCAAGCCTGTACCGATATAGCTAAACCCGTAGATACCAGTTGACTACGTTGACCCCGTATTGATACGCATAAGACCGTATCGATTCCATTTTTCAAACCAAATTCCAGTGACCAAAATCCATACCGATACGCCCAAACCGCATCGATACACCTTATTTAACCAATTTTGACCAGACCATTTATGCAAGGGCCGTATCGATATGCCATCACCCGTATCGATACCCTCTTACTTGCAATGACATAATTGTACTAGTTTTTATTCGAATTAGCCCAGAAAACGTTGTTTAATCATTACCAAATTTTACCAGCAAACTAATAAATAGTAAATCTAATAGCATGCAACTTTTTAGAGCATTTTGAATTCATTCACTAAGGTTTTACCATCTAGTGATTTTAGGCCCTTTTAAACTAGTTTACCAAGTTCAAATCATACCATTAAGCATATACACCACCTAGACACTATTAGGCTTATACAACCATCTCAAAATAAGTCATTACAACCCATCTAAACCTTATACCACCTTACTAGGAGTTTGGAAACAAAAGTAAACATACATATAGCTTGCAGAAGTGACTTGCAACCGGAAGATTACACGATCGGAGCTCGGAAAATCTCAGGACCCTGAAATGCATAAGACACACATATGTTAGGCTTACATAGCCTAGTGAGGTAGTCATAACAACATAAGCAATGAAAATACATAAATGGCATGCTATGAACATGAATGGCATATTGTCATACTTAATTATCATAATTGTATTCTTTTTAATCACAAGGTCTCATGCTTAGGCCATTTATCATAATTTCACATAATCACAAGGAAGCTTATACACATTTAAATTCCCTTGGACAATGTAACAAGTGGATACGCAGATTCCCCTTTACACCACATATATATCATAAAATAGGTCGTACCCACATATAACGGAAAATAGGACGTAGCCTTGAGCCGTAGCTCCAGATAGGTCCCTTACACAATCTATCCTTATTTCACCACACATATAAGCCGTAGCCCCGAACCGTAGTCCAATCCCTTACTTATACGAGATCAAATAACCCTATGGCATGCCAATTGTATCAAAAACTCACAAATGTCCAAGGTTACACATATTTCATTATATTACTTACCTTTTATGCCCGTAGGCCATAACGTGGCAGAATCAAAATTGAGCCTTAGCCCCATAACATATCATAGCATGACCATATCATATTGGAATCATATCATGTCATAATCATAACATATCGGATACCACATATATACTCATAGACATATCAAATAATGTAAGGACTTACTATGCTAGCCATTAGCATCCCCACATGTTTGCTCTATGTGAGCCTTTAAACAAAATGCAAATTGTAACACAAAACGAATGCAATGGGATGGCACCTTGCCTATCCCTTGACACGACTACACTCACCTTGATTACGAGATTCTTGGATTACAATTCCGTTGTGCCTAGCTTCCTTCGGAGATGACAAGTGATCCTTCTCCACTATTTGAGCTAGCACAAAATTAGGAGTTGCATTAGAATTTGATCTAAGTATTCAAAAGCGTATTTCAAGCTTACCAAAACTCATAGGCAACATCAAAATATCAAAATTAACTTCTTAAATCATGGGCTTTCCTTGAACATTAAAAACCTAGCTTCGAAATTAAACCTCAACGAATGATGGAATCAACAAATCGATATAGGGGTTTTACTCACCGAGTTGTAGGCTTTCAAACAGAGTATAGAAATCAAATGAAGGCCAAATGTTGCACTGAGGTGCTAGCTTAGCTTAAGCTTGAAGATGGAAATGGAGGTGTGTGCTTAGAGAGAGGTAAGGGTTGAGCTTTGGTTATCGGGAGTTCAAAAGCTTAAGAACAAAAGTTTCTCCTTTCCCTGCCCATTTAAGAAATTTCCAATTCCATCATTGTTTACCTTTCAAATAATCGATAAGAGAATTTCCTATCCTAAAGGGATTGCTTAACCCAAGGTCTTTCAAATCACATTTCTTAATAATATGAAGTAATTCGATGGCTACTCACTTTCTTTTCTAGGATAATCACGTGGGGAAATGACAAGCAAAGAGGTGAGTAAGCACCTTGCTTAATTCACTCTCAATTGGCTTCGAACAGATTCAAAATAGGGGACCTGTATCGATACGCTCGTGGCTGTATTGGTACGCTGGTGGCTGTATCGGTACGCCCATGATAAAACATGTAAGTTAGTTATTGACAGTTGGGCCATATCGATATTGTCCTGAGCGCATCAATACGCCTTGCTTAGAATTTGCAATTTGGTTTTGAATTTTATACAAGGAAGTTCATTTACTCAAATAGGATCAAATTGTAACTTTGTTATACAAGAGGGGTACAAAGGTCAATCATTACAAACGTTTAACACATCGGATTCAAAATTTCCAATCATCGGCACCTACTTCCGACTAGGCCAATTTTCGGGATGTGACACATATACACCAGGATTATAAGGGCAATATTCAAACACATGATGTTTTCCACAATATGTGCAAAAAATGTTCCACGGTATGGGCTCTTTAGGCTTTTCTCGGTTGGTATAGGTAATCATCGGTGAGTGTAAGAAATTTTTGAGTGAATTAATTCCTATCTTCCTACATCAACTCTCAAATAGATCAACTTTTATTTCCCCGCATGTTGAAGTCCCTTAACAAAAACAACAAACACCAATTGGCAATCCCCGTCAACGGTGCCAAAAACTTGTTGCATGATTTTAGTGTAACGCAAACGGTACAAGTGAACACGTCGCAAGTAATAAAGTGATATGTATCAAGTATTGTCTCCATAGGGATTAGTTTGGGTCACTTTGCTTAAGTTACTACATTGTAAGAGAAATAGATTGATGGTGATGAACATTAAGTAAAATAAACTAAGTAAATAGAAAAATAAATGGAAAGAATAATCGATTCAAGAGAGTATGCCGGGTTATCATGAGTAGTCGTGCAATTGCTGAATGGATTGTTGTGGAAATTGATTGTTGAGGCAATTCAATTACCGTGGTAACTAAGTTCGGATAATTATCGTGGCAACTAGGTCACAAAATATGTCATGACAACTGAGACTTGATGAATGCCATGACAAATGGATTTCCTCCTTCAAAGTTCATCAAAGTGTTCTTCAATATCTTCGTGTTATCCCTAATAGAAGAACTGGTAAATTGCGCATGCCTTGGTGATACATCCTTGCGTTAACCTTGGGTGAGCAATAACCGATCTTACACTTCTCTTAGTCGCTTAAATCCGATCCTTATTCCTAAGGCGGATTAGTTCCCGCCAACTATTTGTTCAAATAAGAACTGTGTTCATTCGTTTCATGAATCTAGCTCTCCCAAGCCTAGATAAATGGATAATACTCAAGATCCTTTTTTAATTCCCTCAAGATAAAAATTAAAGATTCAAGAATGAACAAACTTCGAAGTTTGTTGAAATAAAAAACATCTAATTGTTTATCACACCACAAAACCCAATAACCCAAGCCAAATTAAAATAGTTCATGACTGGGTAAAAAAAATACAAAGGAAATAACCCATATATGGATCACATAAAAAGATGAAGAAGAAAATATGTGTGCGTGATAGATCTTGCGATCTAATTCCCCAAAATCGACTCTGCATTTGATCTACGATTTGATCTCTATTTATAGAGTTGATGTTATCAGATTTGAATTGAAAGGATAGAGTTTGATTTGAATTCCACTTGGAAGAACTTCTCTCTTTATATTTATCTACAACAGCTTTTGATTTAAATATGAGCTTTATCCTTTGTGATAAGGATAAGGATGAAGATAAGAGATAATTCTTGAAAAAATTTGCATTTATTTTTTGACTTGCCTTGGCATCCGCTTGGTAATTTGTACATGCACAAAATAAAGCAAAATAACAACATTTTCTCCACAAAAACTAATAAAATGTGAAGCCAAGCCCAATGGGCAGATGAACTACGAAACTATGCATGAATGACTACAAATGCAACTAAAATGGGCCTAAGTCTAACAATAATATGAGTAAAAAGGTAAGAAAAATAGTACTTTTACACACTTATCACTTATAAAACATGGAAATTTACGTGGGATGATAATGAGATAATATGGGCTACATTTTTTTGAAAGGTCAAAGGCCTCATTAAAACCCTCTTCTAATCCTAAATAGGGGGAAAGAGTGGCTGAATATTTTATTAATAACCTGAATAAAGCTTACAACCACATGTCAAAACCATAACTACAACCAAATAAAGGACCAAGATCCCAGCCATGGACCAAACGTCCAATATCTCAAAAGAAAACAACCTAACCAATACCAGATTTATCCAAGTTATCAGCGAAAGTATTGCAACAACAGAGAATTAACAAGTAACCTTGGAATACTTGACTTGTGCAAGTAACCCAAACTAAACCTTTCAAGTTATACAATACATTCAAGCAATCCACATTTAGACAAAACCAACATACATAGCATACTAATTTAGGTACCATTTTGTTTCATTCCTTACTTATATCCTAAGTTACCAATATCATGTTACCAATCCATTCAATTCACATGCATCATTCAACAACAATCAACAAGTGTGGCATACTTCACAATAGGTTACTATTAAACATAGTTCAACTTTCATTCTTACTACAATTCCAAATACCTTATTCGATTAACACTAGGTGATCACTAAACTTGCTTTAACTAGCTTACTTGCATCTCAAGTTACTACTTATTCAACCAATTAACAAGTTCAATACAAAGCATCTAACTTACATCTTATTACACATTCATGCATCTATTCGAACCACATGGAAATCCCTAATCACATTTTAATTGATTCTTTACAATCAAGTCATCACATTTCATAGCATACTTGGCTAATACATTGATAATGCATGCTTAAACATACCTTAGCCTCAAACTCCATATTGTTGAATCGTGTTAATAGACATAGGAACATATGCATGATCATACCATTCTAGTCTAGCATTTGATTCATACAAGGTTCAACAAGCATTGCAAATCTATCATATTATGCGCAACATTATACCAACATATATATACATATCAACCATGTCATATACATAGTTTGAATCATCCAAATTGGTTACATGTTAGGCCCAAGAAAACATTACACAAACTAGTCTTAACAACACCACAAAATGCATGACCAAGACTACCTATTACAAGTTCTAGTGTCACCAAACTAGGAGTATACAAAGAGTATGAAATCATACTTTCAAGCTTGATTCAAAGCGTTGCTTCAAACCCAAGATATCCTCTTGAAGTATCTTTAATCTATTATGGGAAGAATGAAAAGTAGAGTGGGAAGTACAAGTTATGTACTTAGTGAGGTAACACTAAGTCTAGCCAATTTTCCAAGTATACATTATATCCAAGTTTACATGTAATCCAAAGAATCAAGACCATCACCATAAATCATGTACCATTCGAATTGCAAGAAGGAAAACATATGCAAGTTTCACATATCACTCATTCAATCATAGCAACATCCATCATATAACCATAAGCTATTCGAACATCTTGCTTAGAAGACAAGCAACCAATATTCCAACTATCAAGTAGGCATCCTTACACAAAGTCATCATTTATACATTTCTTCCATGAGAAGCAACTAGTTATTCAACCATTCATGAGTCATCTTTCAAAGCAAGGAAGTTTATTCAAATATCTTACAATACAAGCAATGTTCATTTGTATTATTAAGTCATCTTATAGCACCCTTGGTAAGTAGCTTACTAGATAATCAAATCTTAACAATATGCACTGAAGTGCCAATATGCACCATAGTGCCAATATGCACTATCGTGCCAATATGTACTGTCGTGCCAATATGCACCGTAGTGCCAATATGAGCTCAAGATTCTAAGGCATGCCCTCCTATCTATCAAACTAGCTACCAAGGTTGTTAATTATCCATTTCATTTAAGCTTTATACATTTCATGATCCAATACAACATTATATCATTCAAAGGCCAAGCCCTTAGGCTTATAGAGTCTTAACTCCCAATACAAAACCACCAATGTCATTCGAATAACATGAATACAACTAGTACCATTGTTCATTTCATTTCAACCAGCCTTGTATAGCAATCACAAACACATGCATATGTATGCAATGTGCTTACCTTATACTCCAAGCAAGCATGCCATTTCTTACCTTTGGCATAAGCAATGCAACATGACAAGCATTTCATTTCATTTGCTTAACACCCAAGTAAACACATAGATCATGGCATCAAACAAGTTATCATACATGTTGATAAGTGTTCAAAAGTACTATTTTTCTTACCCTTTTTACTCATATTACTGTTAGACTTAGGCTCATATTAGTTGCATAGTTAGTCATTCATGCATTAATCCATGTTTCCTTCAAACGTTGAACTTGATTACATAACTTGGTGATTTTTGTGGAAATAGATGCTGCTTTGGTGTGTTTTTGTGTGTGTATGTGCAGGATCACTTGCCAAAGCAATGCCGAGCTAGTTGCCAGGGCAGTGCATGAAGGAGACGCCGAGCTAGTTGCCATGGCATTTGTCGACAAAGACCAAAAGCAATATGGATGTCGAAATTCATGACTTTACAAGCCCAAGATGACATGGAGCAAGGCCCAAGCCCAAAGGAATTTGATTGCCATGCAGAGATTAAAGAAGAATTAAATTCCAAGAGGATAGGAGAAGTTCTAATAGGAATAAAATTATAATAAAGAATTATATTCTTTAAAGATAATTTAATTCCAACTCAAACTCCTCCTCAAAGAAGGACTTTGGCCTAGACCTATAAATACCAAGGAGATTTCGACAAGATGAATAGAGAGAGCAAGAGGGAAATTTCGGCAAGTCCAAGTAGGGCAAGAGGAGAGAATTTTCGACAAGCATCAAGGGCAAGGAGGATTTCGACAAGCCTCTTCCTTCATCTTTGTTCGATTGGGTTCATGCTAGGGATTAATTATCTTGTGTTTCTTTGGAACCTAGCCATGAACTAAATTTACTTGGCTATGGTTATTGTGTTTTGTGGTTGTGAGAAACTATTGGTTTTTGTTTAGGTAATAAGAGTTTGCACTTTTCTATTTCAAGGTTTATTCATTCTTGATTCTTATTATTGTTTGCAGTGAATTGGGAGAGGATCTCGTGATTTCATCCATTTATCTAATATCGGGAGAGTTAGATTCAAGAAACGAATGAATATGATCTTTATGCAATCCAATGATGGTGAAGATTAATCCGGCTTAGGAATAAGTTAAGGATTTCAACGGCTAAGAGGAGCGCAAGATTGGTTGTTGTTCACCCTTGATTCACGCAGGGATGTATTATCAAGGCATGCACAAGTAGCTAGAGTTTCGACTTAGGGATAAGAAGAAACCACCATTGAAGAACGCTCCGCCGAACCTTGAAGTTGCTGCCCGATCGCCCAAGTAGTTGCCCAACTAGTCGCCCAAGCAACCATCAATTAGTTGCCAAGGCAACCCCGTTGTAAGTCGCCACGGCAACTGAGTTGCCCATGCACTCTTTTACCAAGACAATCCAATCGGCTATCACACCTCAACTCACGATAACCTAGCCTATCTCTCTCAATTGAATTCATCTTTTATTTTATTTTATTGCTTTCTAGATTAGTAATTAGTTAAACTTCGATAATCCTTTACTTGTGTTTTTACTTTTTACAGTGCAAGAGACTAGATTCTTGAAGTGGCACCAATCCCTGTGGAGACGATATCTTTTATACTATAACTTGCGACGTGTATACTTGCACATTTGCGTAGCACTTATTACGCGCAACACATGTCATTCTTCTTTTAATTAGCCAAATATGTTTTAGGTCATGTTACATGGCAATAACGTTGAATTAAAACAATAACAAGGTTGGTTAGGACCTAGTCCCAACCCTAAGGATAGTTACACTCACAATACTCCTAGCAATTCAATTGTCTTGAATCCAAATCCCTTTGCCTCTAGCTTTGGGATGTCCACTCCTATACTCTTCTTCCCCAACTTGTTTTCTTTGGTCTAGCAAGCATAGCACATATACATATCATCAAAACAAGCACATAATATCACACAACCATAGTAGCAATGTTACCACATTTGTACCTAACATTTAGCTACTGTTTTTATGCTTCCTTTTAAGAATTTCTTACCAATTCATCTCCCCCATTGTTATTACTTCATTTTAAGACATAACTGGACAGGTTAAAATGTCCCAAAACTATTTTGGAAACAGTTTGCATGTAGGTGTAAAAACAGTCCCAAACTGCCCAGGACACTGCTGCCTGGCAGTTTGCACACTGTCCCTTTAAAAGGTCATATCTTTTAATCCGTACGTCGGAATTTCGATTACTAAACACTGTTGGAAAGCTAAAAAAATTGTATATAATACCATGTAAGATTTGCATTTTATTTCTTAGCCAATTAATACAGTTTATTGTTCAAAAACAAGGCATTTACACTGCTTGGACAATTTGCACTGTCCAGCAATTCCTATTTACAGCTTCCAACATAGGACCCAGTTTTCAGTTCTGTTTTCACCTAATGAAAGTAGACATACTAAGGATCATGCATTAAAATTTCAGCCCTGAAATTGATCTATACAATTTTTGTTGAATTTTCAAATTGACTGCCCAGAACAGAGCAATTCTGGGCAGATTGCACCTATTCACATTTTAATACCTTAACTCCATTTTAACCAATGTTTTGGCCCTATAATTCATTTCATATGATATCCTTAACATTTTTAGTCAATGTTAATTCATTTTTCAAGGTGGGCAAAATAGAGTAAGTTGGTTACAATGCCCAATTTTACATGTTTACTCAATTTCAATTCCACAAAACAGTTTCTATGTTGTGTGACTATGTTCATACTTTTATCCTTCATTTCCAGCACTGTTTGCTAACAATTCAATTTGTTTAACACCTTCTTTACAATATCTAATCATGATCATAATCAATTCATTAATTCCATAGCTCAATTTTAAGTTCTAATCATTAAATTCTCACTTCAACATCACAATTCAATTTTCCAGCAACCTAGCTTTGTTACACTATCACAAACACATGATTTCCAGCATTATACCTAGTTTTCATTCTTCAAATTTGCATGATTATACAACCATTTAATCATCTAATCACATATTCAATAGCTAATTTCATCTAACATCATCAAAACAATCCAATTCAACAAATATAGTTGCCTATTCAATTGAACACAAGTAGAATCATACTTAGTTTGCTTCTAGCTTAATTTCAATGGAAAATCACTACACATGCAAGCTTAATTTTCCTCTTCAATGGCTGATTTTCAAGCTCTCTTTCTCTCAAATTTTCTCTCCTTCCAAACGGCACAATGAAAGGATGATGGAGATGATATCCATCTTAATGGATTTATGAATTGTCGAAAATATCCCTTAATTAAATCTTTATCCTAACTTAATCAAGGGCATTAGGGGAAATGAGGAATTTAGCTTGCATTCCCCATCTTCTCCTTTAATTCAATGTAGTCACTTTTAAATTGGTCACTTATTTCATTCATTCTTTCAATTAAACCCTTAACTAATCAATTTAGCTTAATTCTAGATTCAATTAAGCTATCAACTTATGCAATTTGGTTCCAATACTTCTAGGCTAGGATTTGGGGTGTTACATTACATGTTCATTAACCAACTCAGAATAAGCTACCGGAGGATCCGCAACCCCTAATAACCAATCGGCCATATTTTTACAGTTACTTTCAATTATCACCCTTGTCAGGTTACCCTATTTTGACCCATAAACTTTGGTTATTCCAGTCTTGATAGCCAAGAGCTCGGCCAGTGCAGGAGGGACAGGACCACGCGATTTTGAAAATTGTAAAATGACCTTACGAGCTTCATCCCTTAGTAAGCCCCCAATACCGCCCTTGGATCTAATTGAAGCAACCGCACCATCAACATTTAACTTAAAATAGCCCGCAGGAGGGGGAGACCAAACCGTAACTTGAACCGGGTGAGAAGAAATTAAACTCGCATCATTAGCCAGTGAAAATTTGCTACTAATGCATCCAAAGGGATAATGCACTCCTTGAACTCCCCTTTAATCCAAATCGCCAAACGATACTTAAATAAAAATTCAATCTAAGCTATATCCAATGATTTTGCATTGAAGACCAAATCGTTTCTAAATAACCACAACGTCCAAATTACAGCGAAAGGAATTAAGGACCATAGATTTCTCATGGATGGAGGAGATAAGGATCCCCAATGTTCCATAAAAGCTACTGGATTCGACTGAAAAACAAAGGAACACCTAACAAGCGCAAAAAATTTAAACTAGATTAGCCAACTTACACGACATGTAAAGAAAATATGGGCCACAGATTTCGGCTGAAGCGAGCAAAAACGATCAATTGTCATTCAAAATGGAAGAGACACCTTTCTTTCACAACTCAACTTTCACAGGAACCTGACCCCTCATAACCAACCAAACGAATAGTTCAACCTTCAGTGGAGCAATACCAACCCAAACGAAATTATTCCAAAAATTATTCGAAGGGATTGGACCAAATAGCATAGATTTTAAAGATTTTACCTAGAATGCCCCATCGCCCAAACCAGGCCATTTGACCCAGTCATGGTCTACGTTGCTGGACTGAAAATCACTCAATCTTTACAATAAGTTATTCCAACTTTGAAGTTCCTAATTGAATAACGGTTTTCTTAAAGGTATACTCTAGACCTAACCCTCACTGTCCTTCACCCCAAAATCAGCAACACATCCCTCCTTATTATCAGACAAGGCAAATATGCGAGGAAAAAAAAGATTTTAAATTTGAATCGCCTAACCAAGCATCCTGCCAAAAAGCTATGGATTTCCCATCACCAACCTGCAACTTCAGATTAGATCTCAAACAAATACCCAAATCGTCATCATTAAAGAAAGGCTTTAATGTACCATTCCATATCTAAGATGAACCTCTCGGAGACACGCCCAAAGGTAAAAGCCGTCTAACAGTTGCTGGATTTTTGCAGGATATGACTCTCCTCCATAACCCCTCATGCTCATTCCCAAAATGCCAACACCATTTTTCGAGGAGAGCTCTATTAATGGTGTCCAAATATGCTATTCCCAAGCCCCCTTTACTTCTCGGCTCACATACCTCTCCCCATTTCACCCAATGTATCTTTGATTTTTTTGACGTCCCTCCCCATAGGAACTTCGCCACTAGATGATTTAGACGGTCCGAAACAGCTACCGTAGGAAATATATAGGGAGACTAGAGAGAATGATTTAATTAGAACAAGCCTTCCACTAATTGTACCGGTACGGGTAATTAGGATTTTCAATAAGTAATATCTATATTAGTATGCGTATGAGTACCGATATCTGGAGTACCACATCGATACTCGTGTTCAAATATTGGGACCCACTGAACGGAATAAATTATAATGCTAATAAAATATAGAAATTTATGTGAGATGATAATGAGATAATATGGGTTAATAAAGATAATAAATGAGGATATTTAATGTACACTTCAATATTGAGTAATAACTTGGTAAATGTTAGGTGACTTATTTGTAATAGTAAACTATATGGACCCTTGGTGGATCGTGTGTTGTGACATGCCAAGTATGGGCACTTGTGTGGTTGAGTCACTGTTGGTTGATGGGATCTGGATACCCAGTGAGAGTTTGAGTACACCATGGTTGAAGACTTCCAAATTTAAGATCTCGATGTTATGTGGATGCAGGCCTCATTCGAAGATGTTTGATGAGAGATCTCGAGCATGTATGTAGGATCCTGATGTTGTATAGATGCAGACCTTATCTCTACGAGTATAGGATCCCGATGCTGTGTGGACGCATGCCTTACTCGGAGTGTAGGATCCCGATATTGTGTAGACGCGGGGCTCACTTGGAGTGTATGATCTGAATGCTATGTGGATGCAGGCGTCACTCCATGTTTATGGTATGACTTGTGTGTTTTTGCTCGGATGATCAGGTGAGATCCCGAGTATGGTTGGGCCATGTATGATGATTTCTATAATGAGAGTATGTGTTTAGGCGACTAGTGGTAGCTCCACATGTTTATTTATCTATTCTTATTGCTCGTACTAGCTTGCATGCTTATGTTTATAATTAGCATGAAGTATAGTAGAGTAGATGTGTACCACTGAGCTTTGTAAGCTCAGCGCTCAGAATTGTTGTTTCTATGCGTAGGTTGATCGTTGGATTGTAGGATCGATGAGTATTAATAGTACATGATTCTAACATGTGGAGGCCTTCGGAGTATGTTACTTGTGTTTAGTGGGTTATGTATTCATAGGATCTTACATGGTTGAGTCTGTAATGATTTAAATTGTATTAATCAAATCAAATGTTTAAATGTTTTAAACTAATATGGAGCTCATTTGTAACGATTTAAATTGTTTGTCTATAATTTCAACTATTAGATCTAAATGTTTTGAAAATACCTTGTTTGGGCTAAACCCAGCTTGAGAAATTTTAATGATTTTGGATTGGGCTTGAGGCCTAATTGTGACATCCAGGTCAGAGGTGTTACAATAGTGGTTTCAGAGCTTAGGTTTAGCAAGTTCTAAGAAACCCTAAGGTGGTTTAGGTGTTTTAGTAAGGTGTCTAGTGAATACAAACCCTTAAATTAAGTTCTCACTCCTTAAGACTGGAATCCTGATGGTGCATCCAATGTTGCGATGTCAAGATGGCTACGATCGTGGCTGAGAGGGTCAAGTTAAATGTTGAGCCGCTCATGGGAGCAACTTTGAGGGTGTGGTCGCCTCAAATTGTTGAGATGTGAGTTAGTTGAATAATGTCAGAGTCGAGGATGTGTCCTCCTTCTACCACCTAAATGGTGTCTTCATTGCGTGTTTTGGTCGTTCTAGAGCCTACGGGTACATTATGAGAGTTTGTGGAAATTAATATTCATCATTATGTATGAATAGTATTTAGGATGACCCGCTTTCGAAATTAATATGTGGATGCACGTTGGGTGAAGGATCTTTTGTTCATGTAAAAGAGAGTCTTATTGATACTTGGGAAGTATCATCGCCTCCTCAAAGGGCATTTCTTGGAGATAGTGGATTCAAGATCCACCAGTTCGTTAGAGTGTGACCGAAGTTAGATGTTCTACATGTATGAGACAGAGCTACCTTCTTGGGAGTTGTGGCACATTGGGAATTTATTTGGTTAATTAAATGTGATGCTAGCCGACAAGGTTGGGAGTTTTCCTCGAGGCTTCGAGACCTCCAGGGACCCAACCTTTGGTAATGAGAATGTTTGGATTGTTGCCTTTCTACCATGATTTATGTGATGGTCATTTTGAGAATGACACAATGAAGTTGCGAGACATGTTTAACCATTGGACAGATGCTGATGTGAGTATAGTTTGATACCCCAAGAGCTTTTAGACTGTTATAGTGTTTGTTATTGCTTCTTGGAGGGGTTGTCAGGACTTCCTTTTTGTCAAGAACATGAGTGGATGTTGAGGTAAGGTCGAGTTAGACGTCGGTGTCTATTGCCCTTGTTAGAGGACACTAACCTAATTGTTAGAGTCAGAGATTCAGTTGCGAATGAGCAATTTGAATGAAGTTTCTTTTTTCTGACTTATTCGCCCAAAGGAAAACCAGGCTTGTCCGCTAATAAGTTGGTTCCTTGAAGTGATGTTTAAATCGTTGATAGTTTGTTAGGTGATAGTGAAAGACCGTTACGTGTCTCCTAAGGTGGATGACTCATTTAACTAATTGTGAAGTACCCCGTGTGTTTTTTGGGACTGATTTGACAATGAGATGGTTATGGTTAAAGTGTTTAAGGCTAGTAGTTTCAAAATGAATTTTGGAATGAGGATTTGTCTCTTTAGAGCGTGTCGTGGTAACGTTTGATGTTTGTAGTGATGTTTGAGGTGTTTCAGTGATGATAGGGTAGGAGCTACCGTGTTGTCTCTTGAACGTAGGTTTGATGCTCTGCGTAACACGTGTGAATGTATAAGGAATATGGAAAGATGAGTGTTGGCAAGATAATTACCTTAATGAACTTGTGTATGGGAAAAGTTAGTTATCGTGTAATCAGCTAAGGAAGAAAGGGCTGAGACTTCGTAGATGCTTTTGATTTGTATCACAATTTCCTTGGAGGGAGCCGAGGAACATTAGTGAAAATTTGAGCTACGTAAAACCATTTTGTTGTAACAGTGGTGCTGACTCAATTAAAGTCGAGTAAGGTTTCGAGATCTTCGTGGATGTTTTGTGGTATTGTTAGGGTTGTATTTTTGTGCTAGAATAAGGAAAGATGTGTCTACCCAACAGTGTGGAATTTTGGGTACTTGTTCTTTAAGGAATTTGAGATTTGGATAACGACGTGAGTTGGATTAGTTGAGAATTGTGGATTTTATGATCGATCACCACCTAAGTAAAGTGAGCTTCTTAAGTGATGGATTATATGGAGTTAGTTTGGGTTAGAGTATCATGCTTCCCGAGTGGGGCGATCAAGGATTTTCAGCGATGGTTGTGTAAGCGAGTACCAATACTAGCTCTATGTGGTATCGGTGCTTGTTTCATTTGGTGTCTGGACTGATCGGTCAGTACCATTACCTATGTGTTTTTTTGGTTAAGCTCCGGGTTTAGGATTGAGTAACTTTGGAAGTTGTGAGAAGTAGCATCTGATTGTAATTAAGAAGATACAGTGTTGTGATCGAATTTGGGTTTGATGGTTTTGGGGTGGACTTTAGATCTTGTTGTGGGTGCTTTAGAGAAAAAAAAGACATCAAGGTAAAAAATTCTTCCTATGTAGTATTGTGGTCAGTACATGGTGAATTTTGGGAACGATATTTTGTACCTAGCTTCTTCATGTATTTTTAGAGACAGTGTGGAGTCGTGTGCTTGAGATAGTGGTAAGTGTTTGACTTGCCGTCAGTTGGGAGTTTAACGTTGAGTTCTTTAGTGTTGTTGTGATGCATTGATATTCCTTAGTGGAATTAAATAGATGACCGTGGATCTTTTAAAGGATCAGTAAGTGCACAATTTCGAAGGGATTTCATTGAGTAAATATATATTCCTGGTAAGTATTGTTTGATGTTTCGGCAAAGGTGACATCCATATAGGTATTATGCTTGGTTCTTTTGCGGTTGTAGGTTGTACGACACTACGGTGTGTACATGTTACCTTTTGACACTAGATTTGAGGTTTGTGATGGAACCTTATCCTTTAGTGAGATTTCTATGCGATGACAAATCCAAGTGATGGTACAGATGACATGTTTTGGAGACGCGCTATAATTCAAAGTATAAGCCTCATGCGTAAACCGAGTTATGTGAGCTGCTTTAGTTGCCGATGTGAGTTATCATGACGAGTCTAAGGTAAGTGCTTGAGGTGATTCAAGTCACCGTTTGTTTTTAGAATGTCTTGCACCGAGCAAGCAATAATTTTGGTAAGGGATGACATCCGAGTTAGTGTCCCCTTTAGAGAGTCATTACGTGATAGACCGCTTCGTTTTGGTTACAACGGTTGTGTAACCTCTTATTCTTTTAGATCGTGTGGAGTTGTGGAAAGAGTTTTTTGTACAACAATATTTTGGGTTCTACAGCGTAAGTTAAGATTTTTTGATAACGTATTCGTGTGATAGTTTTGTCGGGGTACCATTGGGTTTTGCTTATCGTCTATAATGTACTAAACGAAGCTGAATTCCTTCTAGGCGAAAGAATTAGTTGAGATGTTTTTACCCATAGAAGACAAGATTTGTAATTAACAAGTGTGGTGAGAGGTCAGAGTAGTGCAATGGGATATGGTTGAGATCGTCTTGGAGTTGGAAATGATTTAGCATCTTCTTGTTTTATAGATACAAATTTCGAGGATAAAATTTCTTTTAAGGAGGGGAGAATTGTAATGACCTGATTTTGGGTTAATGAAGAGGGTTGTGGACTCGGGTTATGGGCCATTATTTGTTGGAAGCCCAAGTTATGAGTATTTAAGTGTAGGCTCATTAGTTGGAAGAGTGTGTTATTTGAATTTTAAATAGGTGGTGTGGGGGGGAAAGAGAGAGAAGATATTATGAGGAGGGAAAAGAAAGAAAAAGGAAAAAAAGTAGATACTGAGAGAGAGAAGAGAAAATGAGAGAAAAGTTGAGGGAGGAGATTTCAAACTCTAATCTATAGAGATCTAGCCGTCTGTTATCGACACCTCTATCGAGAAAAGTTGAGGGGGGAGATTGTTTGTCTGATTAAAATATTTGTGATGGCTTGTATGTTTATTAGAATAATATTATTTGTGGGTTTCTAAAAGAGAATGCATGGATTTGAATTTGGAGGAGTGATCACTTCACTACAAGTTCATTGAATGCTGAAATTTTAGGTTGAGAATCTAATTGATGATGGTGGCAGCTGATGATGGAAAAAGTAGTCGTGGAAGTTGACAACAACAATAGTAAAGATGAAGGTTTGGGTCTGGGGGGTAAATTTTGGGAGGAAAAAATGTTACAGGATTTTTTGTTTGAAGATGATGAAAAAAATAGAATTTCAAAAGTTTATTATATTAGGCAGACTGAAAACCTAGAAACAAACCAAAGATTATGAAATCTTGAGGGTTCATGGGCACGGTTATGTGTAGGGAAGGATTAGCACCCCCACAAAGCCCGCAGAACGACGCTTACTTGATCACTAATATTTTTCTTATAATTCGGATGAATGCGTGCAATGATTAATGCAAAAATCCACAAAGTTCTAAAAATGGCTCGAACTCGCTCACAGTTGAGAAAAAACGAATCAGTTTAGACACAAGGGATTAAGGCATTAATCCCTAGAATCCAAAAATATAGTCTCGCATAGGAGTTTCAACTGTTCCCACAACTGCTAAGAGAAGACCGAATTAACCCTAATTGAGAAAATATTTCATTTTTTATGATGCAAAAAAATCTCTTTTTTAAATGATGTTTTATGCACTTTTTAATTTTTATGGGTGTTGAATTTTTAAAGTTAATTATTATTTTTAGAAGCGTGTATTTAAAGAAATTAATCTTAAAAGGTCTTATTCAATTATTTACAATTCATTTACTCTTCTAAAAATTGAGTAAAGAGTTTTATTTACAATTGAGGGAAAATAGTTTTTTTTACTTTTCTAGATAATTTACAAAGTTAGTTTTTTTATTTACTATTATTTACAATTAATAGATTATTTATTTTTTCAAAAAAAAACTACCTAAATATGTTACTTAATTATCTACAATTAAAGGAGAGTAAAAATATTTAAGTTATTTATTATTTTACCGTACATCTAAGCTATCTATTAGGGAAACTAACTTAAAGGGTATTCATTTAAATTTTTTTGTAGTTTTTTCTTTAAAAAGCATTAATTATTAAGATATCTATTTACCTTAATCGTTTATCGAGTTAAAGTACATAAAGATGAATAAATTAAAGAACACTACAAATATGAATCAAACAATGAATTTAAATGCATGAAATAAGAATTTAAGAACTAAAAAAATAAAGAAAGGTTAAAGTAATGAAATTACAAACAGTGTAATCAAAACATGAGCTTTTCAACGGGGGGTACGGGCTGAACTGTGATTCGCATGGCGTCACCGCTGCTGGTCGCCAGTTACTACTACTGCTGGTCATTGTATGACGTCGGCCATTGCACACTGGCAGTATGTCGCCCCTACTGCTTCTGTTCTGGTGGCGGTATCGGCTCTACCCTTGGGCAACAAGAGACCCTCCACGAGCTTCGAGTGAGGACTTGTACCCTTTTTCCTCCTTATTTGGGACCGAATGACCAAGAAAACAAAGAGAATAAAAATATAAAAATATATGAAGACAATATTTGTATAAAATACCTCAAAGAAATCACTTGTATTGTTCTTCAATTTCAGTGCATTTACAATGGGTGAGTGTTGGCCTTTTTATAGCTAGTTTTAGGGGTATAAATGGGAGAAGAAAATCAAGGATTCTTTCCCATATTACAAAAATAAAAATCCTAGTAGCTACATGATTTTCTTGCCCGTTTTGCTTGATACGATTTTTTTCTTCTTTCCTTTTTTGAATTGATTTGGTATTTAGTCCCCCTTTTCTTTGCTTGCAAGGCATGGCCAATCAAGGGAGATGACGTGGCGGCAGCTGTGGTGGTTGTCGACGGTGGCTATGGTGGCTGATGGTGGTATCATCAGCGGCCTTGGTTGCTAGCCGAATGGAAAGTTGAGCGTGTGATCACCACGCGCTGTTGGTGATTCGAATATGGGGAGTGCATCACAAGAAAAACTAGGGTTTTTTGTGTATAAGGCCTAATTGGGCCCACTATACATGGATTCTTTTTTGAGTTTTTTATTTTATATATTTTTTGGGCTTTTATAACGTATATACATGGGTGGGTAAAATATGTGACTATAGTAAGTGACTTAAATTAAAAAAATTTAAAATTGGTGACTAAAATGGAACAGCCCTAAACAAAAGGGACCATGGCTGAAGATTACCCTTATAGTAATTATCATTTCTACCTTGAAGAGTGTAATTTGAGGCCTACAATTATACTTAGAGCCCCTTTGGCATGGCTTAAAAAAAACTTTTTCTTAAGAAAGTTACTTTTCACCCATAAGTAATGCCAAACACATTCAAATTGGTGTGAAAAATCACTTAAAAAGTGATTTTCCACCCAACCTCAAAATGTAAGATTTTTAGCTTTTGGGGTGGAAAGTTTGTGGAATCATATTGAATATTTGACGATACATTTCGTACCTTGCTAAAAAATTGATCCTTGTTTACCAACCATACATTGTCTAACCAAATCTGATTCTCTCTCGGTATGTTCCTCAAAAAATCCGATTTGTACAGATTCTTCCCCCAACTAACGAAAAGATCTTGGCGAAATTGCCACATATGAAATTGAGCACAATTTTGCAAAGAAATAGCTCACTTGCCTCTCGAGAAGAGATGAGAAACATGCTCAATATCATTTGATTGAATAGTTGACCCAGCTCCTTATTATTTGAAGAAACCCTTCACTTCAAATGGTATTTTTTCACAAAAAGCAAACATGAGATAACAAATCCAATCTTTCACTAAGATTTCGCACTTTTAGATGTGAAGTTACTTTTTTAACCTTAATTATTAACGCTAATATTAATAGTAATGTGTTAAATAATATTAAATATAATAACTATTATTATATTAAACTAATATTTTAATATTAAATAAAATAATTATTAAATATATTAAATATAATAATTATTAAAAATTTAATATTTTAAATAAAAATAGTAATAAAAACTTTAATATTATAAAATATTATCTATAAAAAATAAGTAATAAAATATTGAAAGTTTATATTATATATAAAAATTACTAACGAATCATCATTTTTTTATATTTTTATTATTTAAGTCAATTTTTTTCATATATCATAATATTAATTAATTTTATGATAAAAAATTTAAACATAATTTACGTTCATTTATTTTTACTTTACAATATCATGTCTAAAATGGACATTTTATCTTTTCAAAAGTATTTTTTAACAGCAATGTCAAACACTATAATCTTACAATTAGCTTTTCAAAATCACTTTTTGACAATAATTTTAAAAGTATTTTTTTCAAAAGTCTTGTCAAACTGGCCCTTCAACTTGCCATAAATTAAGATCTAAACATACTACAATTATATAATCACTCTCAAATCTAATTATAAGAAGACTTTCTGACGTACATTTATTGTCCCGCTTGTGTTGAATCAAGTTGTTTAGATAAAATTATAATCTGTAATAATTGTAAAATTTAATCAGTATCAGATTATAATTTGTTTATGTATGAGAGGAATGTAATGAACATACATTTTCCAATAATTATTTGCTCATTTTGGAATAGTCTCCTCACTGTTAGTTTGGAATTAGTACGTCTCATGGAAGTGGCTTAGAAATGGTGGCCTCCCTAGGGACCACAAAATCCTTGACTGTCCACATCGTCGAAGAATGGGTATGTGATAGGGATACAATTGACCGGTTACAATGTTACCAACCTCGTCCTGGTGCTGTACAAGATGCCATCTTTGGTCGGGGTCTTGATGCCAGACAAATCTCGCAACAAAGTGCATTTGATGTGGTCGAGGTCAGAACTACAGATATAAAATAACCAGTACCACAAAATCCACGAAGCTTAGCGTGTAAGCGAATTTGGTGGGTTACAGAATTTCGTAGGGTATCGGTTACATTTTATATCGCGAGTTACAGCTTTTGGTGGGTTATCGGTTACAAGAAAATATGTATTTTGTTGTTTGTAAGGATGTTATATAAGTTCATGTTGAAATGTAAGTTTTATTTTGTAATGTAAGTAAGCATCTTTTTTGATTTTGTTAATCAAAATGTTAGTTCTTCTAGTGATTTTGTTAATCGGTGGGATGTAGAAAAAATAGATTAACGAAACATGCTACACGATAGTAAATTAAAATAACTACACCAACTTTAAATTACTAAGCCTAGTTAAAATAAATGGATGAGGAATCTGATTCAGTGTCCTCGTAGTCTGTACTTATGTCAGATGTTAAGTTTAGTTCCTCTATTACTTGTTCTTTCTCATGGCGCCTCCTATAATTTCGTGTTGACAACACGTCTTCGTCTTTGAAATTGGGGGTAGTTGATGCCCTAATAAATGAACTAGAGCCCTCATCAAATTATACAGTGACCTCGATGTTTGTACACCCAATACGTTTGTATGGCCAAAACATCTTGTGCATATCTCTCTCATTCGATAGTGTTAGCATGTAATGTTCTTCTGGGCTGGGCTGAATGACTAGTACTTTGACATGCAAGGCATAAATTTTTTGGTATGTTGACTCACTGACTTGTTTTGAAATCAAGTCAAATAGAGCATCTTTTGTGATTTTTTTCGTTGAAAGATGTGTAGGTGTAAGTTCCACAGAAGAAAATGGTAGTAGTAAATTAGGCCATACTTTGTATTTTGTAAGCGAAGGAAACGAAATTTGGAATAATGTTACATGTTGATGTTGTTTGCCTTCTTTATATTTGATAAAAGCTGGGCGAACCAGCGGTTGGCTAGACGCGAGTTCACCTGCCATATTAGGAATCCTACAAAGCTAGCTGAATTCGCGTTCTACTAAACGCTTGTTCTTGTAAATCTAACCTAACTCGCATTCATCTAAACGCGAGTTCAACTCATATATGTTACACGTCGTTCACATATCAAGTTACCTCTTATAAATAGGTACATGAAATGTTTTGTGACAGATGTCCAAAGCACTCCGTCTGTGAAAAAGAAATACTGCTTGTTATTTTCAACAATGGCAAAAAGAATGGATGCTCTAGTATACTACGATGGTGAGATGATCCCTGATGCTGAAATTGGTGTCATATTCCAATCCCCCAACAATGTTACGATATAGATTTCGATGGGAGTGACGTATGAAAGGCTGAAGCGAGCTCTAACGAGGAAAGTTCTACATGCTTCCGGGAGGAAATTACAGTCACTGAGGTATTGACTACCTTCATCGTTAGATCCGTTGTATTTTATAATATTCAATGTTTAGGACGACGTAGATATCCAAATGATGCTCGATACCCATAACGACTATTCTATAGGATGGCCTATACAGCTCTTCCCAACATTTTTTGAACAAAAAGTCGAAGGGCAGACTGCGATGCCAAATTGGCTTCGAGCAAATCTTGAATTTTACCCAAATGCTCATAGTCCAACATCAAGTTTGTGACAAGGCTTCAACTTACTAAGTATGGGCAATAACCAGGCTTCTTCGTCTTTTACCTCCAAGCCAAGGCATTCTCGCGTAGCCAAGTTCAACTTAGACTTGAACATGCCACCAACACAGCACTCAACGTACAATCCATGCAGTGCGGGTGTAGGAGTGTCATCATCTACGGGGCTGTCCTACCATAAAGAGTTTAACCCATTCAATTTTTTCTCAGTCGGGTGGCACTCAACTTATATCCCTAGTGAGGCAAACATAGATCATTTCTCAAATGGACGACACTCAACTTATATCCCGGGTGTAGGGTCGACATCATCTACGGGACCGTCCTACCATGAAGAGTTTTACCAATTCGATGATTTCTATTCCGGACGGCACTCAACTTATATCCCCAATAATGCAAACGCGTATGCTTTCTCATCGATGGGAAGACATTCATGCGCTGCTGGTGTGGACCTAGATATTGGACATAGGCCTCGTCAACGGTCTCCTGATCGGGTTACAGCTGTAGAACCTAGCAGGGTACATGTTATCGATAAATCAAAACTATACCATTTTGAAAAGGATAATTCTGATAAGGAACTGCTTAGGGAGCCTGGGCCCAAAGGTGACGAGATGGGTTTATTTCTTGAAGAACCAACGACCTTGACTAGCTTACGAATGTGGAAAATGATGCAAGCACTGCTTCGGAAGATGATGCAAATGAAGAATATGTGAAAGTTTCTGCCCCATACAGTTTTACTAGACCATGCAACCACTTAGTGTATTACGATCCACCATCCCACTTTACAACAGTGGATATGAAAGGATTCTACGCTACAAAATTTCTAGAATTCCACAGTTGGAGATGTTCAACGAACGGAATGATGTTGAACTCAAAAATGGAATAGTCTTCAGGACTAAAAAACTGGCGGAGGCTGGGATCAAGCATTACAACCTACGCAACTCAGTTATGTCCACAGTGAGGAAAACTGAAGCGGACAAATACATCGCTGAATGCCCTCACAAGTATGATGGATGTAAATGGAGGGTCTGTGTATCATGTTTGAAGAGGATGGACAACCTGTGGCAGATAACGAGATACAACGGACCTCATACATGCTTCGTGGCAAGCCTGAGTCAAGCTCATCCTAACTTGGATATGCACGTGCTTGCTGATCATATCCTCCCACTCATGAAACCAAATCCACGTGTATCTGTGACGGTATGTATAGCTTCTATTAAATCTCAATTCACATACACGGTTAAATATGATAAGGCATGGTTTGCAAGACATCATGCCATCCAACAACTATATGGGCAAGAGGAGGAATCATACAGCAAGCTGCGAACGTGGCTGAAGATGATGTAGAAATACAACCCAGGAACGGTTGTGCAACTAGAGACAAAGCCAAGATACTACAATGATTGGGTCGTAGCTGGGGAGTGCCAATTTTTCTACCTTTTCTATACATTCCCGCAATGCGTTAAGGCTTCCCGCCACTACAAGCCGATGTTGCAAATCGATGGTACATTCTTATATGGCATATACACCCAGATCCGTCTACTGGAAAGTGCACAAGACGATAATAGAAAATGCATTCATGTAGCGTTCGCAATCATTAAAAAGGAATATATCCCTTCATGGACATTTTTTCTCACCAACCTTTGCAAGCATGTCTCACGCTGAGTTCTACAGTCAAGAAAAGACAGGATATGTATAAATTTCAGACAAAGGCACAGGGATATGGGGATCAATCCAACGTTTGGGCCAGTCTTGGAAACCTTCGTATATTCATCACTGGTACTGTCTACAATACATTGTTGCCAATTACTACTAGAGATATAGAAATGATGATGAACATATAATGGTTCTTCGCATGGGTACACCTTTCACTCTCAAAATTATTAATTAATATGGCTTTTACTATTATTTCTTGTTAACTATTCCGTCTTTTATTGAATAGACAATACACAACGAGAAGATCAAGTTTCGGAGCAGCTACAAGAGTTAAGAGATAGAAATTTAGTTGGATATAACTATCTTGTTAATATCCCGAGGGAGAAATGGTTGTGATGTTATGATGGGGGTCGTTGATATGGCCACATGACAACAAACTTGGATAAGGTGATCAATTCGTCTCTAAATGGAATGCGCCATTTACCTATCACATTCGTTGTTAAGGCAACATATTTTCAACTCGCTACACTTTTTTGCAAACTTTGGAAAACAAGCAACGAATTGGATGGCAGGTGGCCACACATTCCATCTAGATCTCCATCAAAAATTTTAAATATATCGTGCTCACACAAACAATTTTAAATATATCGTGCTCACACAAACGCAATGGGTACGACATGCTTCTTTCATCAGCTTTACAGTTATTGAATTTTCTCGACCACTTGAAGGAATATCGCAGAACAATTACGTTGTTAATCTAGAAGAGAAAAGATGCAATTGCGGCATTTTCCATATATTTAAGTACACGTGTGCGCACGTCTCTGCTATATGTGCATTCGTTCATTTCGACGCAATGATACTCGTTGATCCTATATACAGACTTGAAAACGTATTCAAGGTATACCGATTCGAGTTTCCTCCAATCATAAATGAACGTGATCGTGATGTGGTTGACGATGAACCTAAGATACGGCCAGATGAATCCATGCTATGCAACAAAAAAGGTTTCCCAAAGTCAACTATGATTCACTGTGCTGAGGATATGGTTTCTCGAGAATGGATCGAATAACCTAAGTTGTGCAGTAATTGTAGGAACCCTGGACTCAAAATCAGAAAATGTCCTTATAGGACCTGCCCTCGATTCAACTAATTGTACTTCTAAGTGTATTGTTTTATTCCTAATTATCATAAACAATCTTCCAAGCTACGTTTTCTTGTTTTCATAACATTTTAACGCGATTTCTACTGCTTTTACGCTCTAATTTTTGAAGCATTGTAAGCATGTGTTCATGTACTACGGCGTAAAAGTTAAATAACAAGAAAAAAATATCCCCCAACATACTACAAAATCGACTCAAACTTCACTACAACCCATGTTCCCATGTTTTTTTAAGGCTTTTGAACTTGGCAAGATAGCATTTTTAACACGATTTCTACAGCCTTTAGGATGCCTTATACACTCCGATTTCTAAACCATTGTAAGCATGTGTTCCCGTACTATGACATGAAATCTAGTTAACAAGGAAAAATAACCTGCAACGTACCACAATATCGACTAAAACATGACTACTGACCCATGTTTTCATGTTCTTTATGCAAAGAAACATGGCAATATAGCATTTTTAACGCGATTTCTACACCCTTTACAATGCATTATACACGTCGATTTTCATACCATTTTCAAGAGATGTATCAGTAGTATGCTGTAAAAGTACAAACCGCTGAAAATTTATTCCCCAACACCATGCAAATTCACCTTAAACATGCCAATCGAGCCATGTTTAAACAACTGCAACACACAAAACTCGTGTCCTATGGGCGGCAAGTTCAGATTGATAAAATCTCGTCGACTCGTTTGAAAATAGCGTCGATTCGTTTGAAAATCACACCGAACTCACGTCCTCTAGGCCGTGAGTTCATTTTATTTCTTAAAATATTCGAATAATGTATAATATAATCTACATCGGATGGAACTCGCATTGTACGGAAAGCGAGTTCAGAAAATGCGTCTGACAGAACGCGAGTAGTACCTACATGGGCCGAAATGGGGTATTTTTCTAAATATTGTTTTGGGGGGGGTTCCAAATAAATTCTTAAAAGGGAATATTTGGCCAATATCCCATGGCTATGAAGGCTCTTTTCTTTTTCTTTTCTGGTACCAGGGATCTGGTGTGTGTGTGTGTGTGTTTGTGTTTGTATAATCTGGAGTATTAAATTTCAAAGATATTAAGAATCTCCGAGTGAAAATATTATTAGATGGGTCAGGCTCACCACGTCATTCATTGTCCCATTTCTACATGTAATTAAGGAGTAAGTGGTTACTTAGAAGTTACGTTGAAATAGATGGATATTATTGGATGGACCATAAATGACGTGGTGAGCCGAGTCCATCTAATAATTACTCCTCCAAGTGTAATTTTCTTATCAGTACAGATGTAACGTTACATGTCATTCTGAATTGGGATGTAAAAAGCTAACCCGACCTGAAAACCTAACTGAAACCTGCTCGAGTCAGAACTTGGTTTGACCTGAGGAAGCGATGACCCGAAACTGATCTGTAACCGACTGTTGTTGATCCAAACCCGAGTTGGACCTATTATTGTAGTAACCGAACTCGACCTACATCCAACCGATAACAACCTAAACCCGAATTGAACATGTTACTGTAGACTCAAAACCCGACTTGCACCCGACTGAAACGAACCCGAACCCGAGACTAACCTGGCAGATAATTGATATTACCCGACTAAATTGACCTGAGATCTAATTTTACCCAACATGTTTTAAACCCGACCTGTTAATTGACCCGACTTGTTTTGAACCCGACCTATTGTTGACCTAAACTAATATTGACCTGACTTGATATTTACCTAACATGTAATTGAGGAAGTCTAGGATTTGATGATTTTATGAATTATTATATTATAATATGATAAACTAATTTTCACCATTTAAATTATTAATTTTTGTATTTAAAATCTCTTTGTTAAATAATTCAATTATTGACTATTAATTTATTTAATTATATATAAGAATAAATATATATACATAGATAATCAATTTAAAGTGTTGATAAATGTAAACTATCAAGTGTTGATAAATGTAAACTATTATTGATTGTAAGATTTAGGGGTTGAGGTTTGGGATTTAGGGGTAAATATGTTAAGTTGAGTGTTTGGGGTTTGGGATTAGTTTAGGGATTAGGCTTCCAAGTAGCAATCATTAGTGAAGTTTGGAGTTTAGGGGTATAAACAATACATGTTTTAAATTGAGTGTTTGGAATTGGGGTTATAAGATTAGTTTAGGGATTAGGGGATTAGGCTTGTACTTTGATTATTAGTGATTGTAAGATTTAGGGGTTGAGGCTTGGGGTTTATGGGTAAATGTGTGAAGTTGAGTGTTAGGGTTATGTGATTAGTTTAGGGATTAGGCTTGTACTTTTAATTATTAGTGAATAGTGATTGCAAGATTTAGGAGTTCATGTTTGGAGTTTAGGGTTAAATGTTTTAAGTGGAATGTTTGGGGTAATGGGATTAGTTTAGGGATTTGGGGTTTATTTTTGTTCATATTAGTCCCTAATTTTTAACCTAATTGACTCCTATTTATTTCAATTTTTTTTCTAATCTAGTCTAGTATTTTTAAGATGATGATATTTTTGTTCATTATATTCCTAAAACTTTATTTTTAGCCAAAATTGGCCCATATATATTTTATTTTTGGAAATTTAGTTGAATAATATTTTTGTTTATTCTAGTCCCTACAATTTAATTTTTAGTCAAAATTGCCCCATATTTATTTATATTTTTGGCAATTTAGTCCAATAATATTTTTGTATATTATAGTAGCTAAAATTTAATTTTTAGTCCAAATTGACCCCTATTCATTTTTGAAAGTGGAGAAATTTAATTTTTAGTCCATAAACCAAAATTAGGGACCAATTTGACAATTTGAAAGTGGAGAAATTTGAGAATCCAGTGACCAATTTCACAATTTTACCATAGAACTAAATCGGGTCAATTTCGGCTAAAAATTAAATCTTAGGAACTAAAATGAACAGAAACATCAGCATATTGAAATTATTAGACTAAATTACAAAAATTCGAAATAAATAGAGCTCAATTTAATATAAAAGTAAAATTTTAAGGACTAAATATCACCATGGGGAGGGGATTGTTATATCCGAAGTCCAAACTGTGGGAATACTTGTGACTAAATTAAATTAAATTAAAACTTAAAAGTGAATATTAGAATTAAGATGCAACATTTTAAACGCAGCGGGACTTAAAAAGTAATTAATCTCTAACCTAAAAATATGTGTCTTATTCCCTTCCAAAATTCTGTCATTTCCCATTTTTCTAACCAATTGTTTTTTTTTTCTTTTAATTAAAATGAATGGGTGGGAGGTAGGGGTGGGCAAAAATACCTAACCCGGTTGACCCGGCAACCCGAACCTAAAAATGTCAGGTAATCTTATAAAAAAATTACCCGACCGAGCTAGGTACTCGACCCGGTAATTTTTCCGAAACACGGGCCGGAAGTTTTCCCTTATCGGGTACCCAACCCTACCCGATAAATTTTAATATATATTTTTATATTTTAAATTATATTTTTATTTTAAGTTTCTTAATATTTTTACTCTAAAACTAAGTTTAAATCCCTAAATTCTTTATATGTTTGTATTATATACTTTTAAGTTTTAAGTTTAAATTTTTAAAAAAATATTTTTGTGTTTAATATGTAATTTTTTTAAAATTTTAGAATTAAAAAATAAAAAAATATATGAACCGGGTACCCGAGTAGCGGGTACCCGAATGTGATGGGCCGGGACACGGGCCGAGCAATGAGGTTCCCGGATGAACCGGGTACCCGACAATGCCCACCCCTAGTGGGAGGAGGGAAAGAGCATGCCCAGATTTTTAGGTTGGGGCAATTATTTTTTTAGCTCTTATGTTAGATGTTTTTCATTTAAGCCCTTAATGTTTACTTTTAGGTTTTAATTTAATTCAATTGAGTCCCAATTTAGGTTAATTTAATTGAGATTCGACATTTAATGTTAGAGTTATTTTAATTAGGTATGTAATTTATGCCTCTAGGTTTTAATTTAGATCAATTAGATATTTTTCAATCGAAATTGACCCCTATTTATTTTAAATTTTTGTAATCTAGTCCAATGTTTTTAATATGATGATATTTTTGTTCACTCTAGTCCCTAAAACTTTATTTTTAGCCGAAATTGACTCATGTATATTTCTATTTTTGGGAATTTAGTCGAATAATTTTTTTATTCTAGTCGCTATAATTTAATTTTTAGTCAAAATTGCCTCGTATTTATTTATATTTTTGGCAATTTAGTTCAATAATATTTTTTTATTCTAGTACCTAAAATTTAATTTTTAGTCAAAATTGACCCCTATTTATTTTTTTGTAATTTAGTCCAATATTTTTAATATGATGATATTTTATTTTTTAAAAAAATTAACCCTTATTTATTTTATATTTTTGTAATTTAGTCCAATATTTTTAATATGATGAAATTTCTATTCATGTTAGTCCCTAAATTTTTTTACCGAAATTGACTATTATTTATTTCTAATTTTTGTAATTTGCTCCAATATTTTAAATAACGATGATATTTTTGTTCATTCTAGTGCCTAATATTTATTTTTAATGTGATTCGTGTTCGTGAAAGGCGTTAAATAATTCACTCGAAATGACCCAACCCAAAGTCTATCGACTATTTGTACCAAACTCAAACTTAATACGAATTCGAAGCCTGAATTAACCCGACCTGAAATGAAACCGACCTGAAATGAACCCTACCTGAAGTCTACCCAAGCCTGAATTAACCCGTCAATTAACTGATTCGAACCCAAACCGTTTTAACCCGACCTGAAATGTACATGACCTGAAACTAACCCACACCCGACCGAATCGAGTCAAAACATCAAATCGACCTAAAATAATTTGTATCTGATTTGACTCGACCTGATACGACCCGGCGTGAAACCCATCTAATTACCTATTTTTACACCCCTAATTCTGAATGGGCAGGAACAAGCTTTTGGGCACCTTTTTCTTTTCACGAAAAGCAATTAAAACTTGTAAATTTCGTGCGTGGGACATCATTAATATTACTCCTTGCTACTTGTTTCAATATACAAACCTAGGATTTTACCAAATATATTCAAGTATTGTGGCACTTTTGCTCATCTCTTTCTTTGCCTTCTGCTTTCTTTTCGCTTAACTATACTATCAGACTTCGTTCATATGGTGTATTGAGTTACTGAGTTAGCGTGCAAGTGTCAGGTCAACTATGTCTAATACTATATGTTTTCGATAATCTGATGAACATTGCAACAAAAACTTCTGCCCCTGTCGCTTTTTGCTTCCTTCCCTTTGTGTTCAGTGTCTGTAAAATACACATCTCCCTAACTTGACCATGAAAACTTGATCAAAGTTTGGTTTTAAGAGTTTAGTTTAGGGTTTAGAATTTAAGAGTTTATGTCGTAGGTTTAGAATTTAGGATTAGAGTTGGGGTTAGATATTTAAATTTTAAATTGTATAGTTTAGATACAAAGGGTTGTATAATTTTTTTTACACATATTGCGTATTAAAATATAATCTTTCTTATTTACCATTCACTCGTGTATAAGTCAGTATAGATGGACGGAAGGGTTGGGACAAAATATAAATACTTAAAAGTAAGAGGACAAATTTATAATTAATCTATTTACTTAAAAAATGTATATATAATTCAAAGGTAAAAGAAATTGATGGTGGGGACAAGAGCCCCTTCTCCGTCCCTGTTACTATATTAATAGTAAAGCACACACTATCATTAAAAAACTCAATATTATATATAAATAATTAAACATTTTAACAATTAATTAAATTTGTAGTTAGATAAAGTCTCTGGCACTATATGAATTTATACAATGTAGGTTATTAAATATAAATCTTAGGTTATAGTTACATGCATTTTTTAATAGAGTTACATGCATTTATTTTCTCCTAATAAACTTTAAACAAAACAATAATTTTAATCTTCAGACGCTTACTAAATAAGATATTCAAGTTTCATTTAAAATAAAAAAAAAAATCAAACCACTGTTTTTTTAAGAAAAACATTAATAGGCCACTAACCTTTTAATGGTCTGCGATGACAATCCGCGTTATAGTCTACATATATTTTATAGGGTAAATTACTCAGGTGACCACCGAACTATTGGGGCGTACTTATTTTGACAACTGATTTAGGCAATTCGTCAATCAGACTATCAAATTTTTAAATTGATCTTATTTTGACTACCGCCGTTAAAAATTAACGGAGGGGTGACGTAGCAGTTTAACAAAATTTGTAAAATTATACATTTGGTCCATATTATTTACATATTATATCAATTTGGTGAAAGGGGAAGAGCACTCCCAGCAGGAAACACGGAAGACAGAGCATTGCTTGTTGCTGTTGGGTTCACCAACAAAGTAACCCTTGAATAAAATATGTTATCATTTCATATTATATAAATGGAGTTAGCCGGAGTTAGCCTTGGGGCATAAGCCTTTCTTTTTCTTGGGAATGGGTTCAATTCCCATTGCTTGTAATGCCTCCCATTTTATTTACTTTATTTGATTAGTTTCAATCATATGATAACACGTGTCACCATTTAGTTGGTTGATTGAATCTATTAAACTAAATAAATTAAAATTAAAAATGATAGAACATGCGTCGTCCTCTGGTTGGTTGGTTAATTTTATTTAATTAAATTAAAATTAGGACTCAATTGATATAATAGGTAAATAACATAGATCAAATATGGAATTTAACAAATTTTTGTTAACTTTCATGTCACCTCTCCGTTAGTTTTTTAACGTTTGTGGTCTAAATATGACCAATTTAAAATTTTGATGGTCTGATTGACAAGTTGCATAGTTCGGTGGTCAGAATATGTACACTCAAATAGTTTGGTGGTTACCTGAATAATTTACCCTATTTTATATTAGTGTGATATTATTTTGTCGTATATATTATGTTAACAAGTAACTTAAAAATTATAAAAAATATATATAAATTATAAAAAAGTACCTAAACATTATAAAATACATAAAATTATTAAAAAATAATTTGAAACTTAATATTTTTAAAATATTAACAATTCTATATATAAATAAATTACCTTGGTGTAATTTATGAAATTTACAATCGATTCTCCCTCGGAGTGGTAAACGGTAAACTGTTCTTTGCTTATCGATAGGATGTTAATTGGATGAGACGGATATAAAAGCTCTTTTCTTTTATTTATTTGTATCCTTCGTTTCACAACTTGTTGCGAATAAAAAAAATTAAAATTATTTTTGTCATGTGACTTACAAGACAAATAAATATGAATTATGATTTTTAAATAATAATAATAATAATAAGTTGTTGCGACACTTTAATTGGTAAATTAAAATGTAATTCCAACACAAATATTAGGGAAGACTACTTATTTAGTACCTCAACTATACTCATGTTACTGTTTTGGTACCTCAACTATTATCTTTGACAAAATGATACCTAACGTTACGTTTTTGTTCTGTTTTGGTACCAGACCGTTAAAAACTAACGAAGATGAAGACGTGGCTTGATATAATTACAATTTTAGTCCAAAATACTTGTACATATTATTAATTTAGTCCAAAATCCATAATTTAAAACATCATTTTAATTTTGGGTAAAACATTATCTTAATTTTGATTGAAATTTGTCTCATCCCTTTCTCACTCATCGTATTCTCGTTGGTATCCCAATTGTAGAGTTTGGGTCTTCCAATGGACCCCACATTAGCCCCCATTAACCTGTAAATTCTAAAGTTTTGATTGTTCCTAGCGTGTTTTTAAACTACAAAACCCAAAAAAGTGTTCGACTCAAAGAAGAAGAAAAATGAGAAATTCACAATTTTAATCCAAAAATTAAAATAATCTTTAAATTGATAAAAGTTTAGACTAAATTGATCGGTCGTATAAGCTTTTGAAGTAAAATTATTATTAACCTATGCCACGTCACCATTTTCATTAATTTTAAATGGTGGAGGTACCAAAACAGAACAAAAACGTAACATTAGATACCATTTTATCAAAAATAATTGTTGGGTACCAAAACAGTAATGCGGACATAGTTAGGATACTAAATATGTAGTTTTCCATAAATATTATATATTGAACTTTTCATATATATCCCAAAGACCAAAGACCAGTAAATATGAATTACCTTAATTTTAATTATGATTTAAACTAATATTTTTAAATATATTTATAGATTTGAAGAATTATATTTTTAATAACATTTATAATAACATATTATAAGATGTATTGGGGCAGGTGAGATGATGGAGGGAGGGAGGGGATGAGATGGTTACAAAGTCATGTTCAAGCATGTTCTATTACCTACAACGAATCTAATATTTATCTCTATCACCAATTCACGAACTCGCAAAATCGGTGTGAATCTCTGTAAAACTTTATTGGATTCTTTCGTGTCCTTATAGTCGACTTATCCCTTCCGAAGAATGGCGTTTTATGCAATTTCATACTGTATTTAACTTTTTAGGAATCAGATACTTTTTGTGAACCAACTCTTTGATATAGTTTTGTTTGGGCTCGGTTGGTTGTGTTGTGCCAAATGACCAAACTTCTCTTTCTGGATTAAAAATTTATTTCTTCACTAAACATCTTTTATCGTGTCAATGCTAAGAAAGAAGTTAAATGTAAAAACCAGATGATATGCTCCTTTGAACGTAGCGTTTGAAAAATATGTGCTTACCTCTTAGCATGAAACGAAGGTTTCACCCACAGACTGTAAAAGCAAAACTAGAACGACAGTCAGCAAGATCCAAAAAAGAAAGGAAAATATATAGCACCAATAAATTGTCGGCAATATAGCAATAAAGATAACAAGGAAAGCAGGCCGAGGCCGGTGAGGAAGTAGGGGCTAACACAAGATTTTATGTTCAGGGCGTACTTATAAAATTTTAAAAAGACGAAAATAAATTTTCACAAAAAAATATATAAAAAATATTTTAAAAATTTAAATCATATAAGAATTTTAAATTTTAAAGAGTGTGACCGTTCCCTCGATTTATCCCTGCGAGGAAGGATAATAATAATTATCCACATAATTTGTTTTTTGACAATTCCATTTTATGTCGCAAAGCATGTTCACACAGGGCGAGATTCGAACATAAAAGAGACGGATTTCAAGCCATACTGAGGAATTTTTCAATAGATTGCAGGAGTTCGGGGTTAGAATTGGCGAGGGAATATACTGTTGAATTTGATGGTCCATAGCTTTTGGGAAATTAGAGAATCAATGGGGAGGATAAAAGAAACGGGATATGGGCAGGGCCGGCTTGGGTATTCTTCGGCTCGGGGGCGAAATTAAAAGAATAGGCCCTGATTCAATTTTTTTTTAAGAAATATGTAATATAAGATTTTTATTTATTAAATTAAATAATAATAATTTATTACGATCTTAAAAATGTTAAAATTATATTTAAGTATATAAATATTTATGAAAAATATTACTTTCGATTATTTTTGATGCAAAATCATTAATGATAATATCAACATCAATGCTTTCTGATATATTTTTTTCGATATATAACATAGTTAGCCATTCAATCTAAACATTGCCTTAGAACATTTCTTGATTGAAAATCATTGCTGACGTCAAGTAATTTTTCAATAATTTTAATTTTAAAAAATTTCTTTCCGCAGATGCTACCGTCACCGACATTGTTAATAAGATTCGATAAGCAATTGAAACATTAAGTTAACAATTCGCAGCTTTAGTAAACTCAAGAATTTCAAGCGCCGACATTAACACATTTGGCAAAGTCATCTACAATACTTTCATTTCAGAAAAAAAATCATTTGCATCAACATCCGACAAATTATTATGAGAAAAAGTAATCTAATCATAATAATTCTCTTAATTTATTATCACCCAATGACTTCAACCTTATGGAATCGAATAAAAATACAAAACAATTTTCAAAAGCTTTTAACTGTTTAAATCTATCTTTCAAAGAAGCAATCGTCATATCAACGAAAACTAAAAAATAATTTACTCTAAAAGATTCCTCTGGTGATTGTATTTCTTCGTCATGATCATTTCAAATTATCTTTTTCTAAAAACACGGCGCTTAATTAAAAAAGTTGGCTCTATGTTCATATCTAATGCAAGACTTTTAGCAATATTTATACTAGCTTCAAATCCCTCATTTCTATAGTTTTCAAAACATGACATTACACATTCCAACTCCTTTATGGTAGTATCAATGCACATTGATTTAGATTGGAATTTCTTACTCACCATGTTGATAGCAAATAAAATATCATACCAAATAAACATTCCAAGTAAGAAATAAAAACTTTGAAGGGCACTAGCCAAACTTTCTGCTTCATTTTTTTTGCTTTAGCATCATTACCACAAGATTCATATAATTGTAACAAAGCTAACTTTATTTTAGGAGCATGACATTTAATAGCTTTGACACTTTTAATTCGACTTTCCTATCGAGTATCAGATAAAGATTTTACAGTTTTCGAAATATAATTATATAAAATTTTTCACGTTTTGGTAGAACTTGCAAACAATGAATATATATGTTGCACAATCTCAAAAAATGAAATGGTTCTAACACAAGAATGTGTCATATCAGAAAGAGAAAGATTAAGATTATGACAAGCGCATGGCATATATAAAGTTTTAGGATTTATTTCAAGCTATCTCTTTTGAACACCTTGGTATTTTTCTTTCATATTAGAACCATTATCATATCCTTGGCCTCTCACGTCATCAACATTCAACTCAAGAGACTACAATGCATTTACTAATTCATTAAAAAGCCCTAATTCATATGTATCATCCACTTTCAAAAACTCTAAAAAGTACTCCTCTATTTTTATTTTGTTGTTTGACATATTAACGCATCGCACTATTATAATCATTTGTTCTTGATGGCTTACATCAAGGATACAGTCAAGAATAACAGAGAAATACTTTGCTTTCTGGATGATCATTAGAATAGAAGTTCTAATATTATGGGCCAATAGAGAGATCAGTTCATTTTGAATTTTATGACTAAAATAATGATAATGAATATTTTCATTTCGAATACGTCCAATACGGCCTTACATTGGCAAATTAAATTCAGCAATCATTTCAATTAACCCCAAAAAGTTTCTATTACACATCGTAAATTTTCTCACTAGATACTCGATAAGCTAAATTATTTTTAGCATGGCATTTTACAACACTTATTATTTTTATTAAAACTTGCCGCCAACGTTCTTTCTCTTTTGAAATTCCTAGTTGTAAATCTTTATCAAGTGTTTGATTAGTTTTTAATTTCACTATTAATTCACTTCAAGCATTTATGTTAATCATATGCTTAATGTTATTTTCATGTAGTTTGAGTCTTTCACTAAAATGTTTCCAATTATTAAATCCATCATTTGCTAAACAACTTTTGTTGTTTGCTTCGTAAACAATTTACAACAAAAACAATAAATTTTGCCCACGTGTTTAGAATAGACCAACCATTTTCTATCGTTAATTTCTTCATTACTCAACTTTCTAGAAAAATAAGCATAAGAAAAATGCCTAGAATTATTGGCTAAGGAAAATTTCAAATTCAATTCTCTTATACGCCCTTTTTCAACTAAAATATCTTTAGATTTATTATCAAGATTACTCCAATTTTTAGGATCATAAATTTCTAAATGAGGGACTAAATGTTGATCAATCCCAATATCTTCAACATTAGACTCATTTTGTGCATGATTATGGTCATTTGCATTAGTAGCACCCACAATATTATGATTTGGAGAACTATCAAGATCATTTAAAATAATAGCAACCCCATTTAATTTTTTATTAGAAGGCTCTCCTACTTTGTTTTTAAAGAATTTGTCAAGTGCTCCCTTTTGTGATTTTATTAGCTCATCTCTTTGTTTTTTTTTTCTTTTTCACAACCAGACAAATCTTTTTTAGGCGACATTATATGATAATGCAACTAATGTAAAAAAGAACAATAGCACCTATGAAATGGGAAGATTTTCGGTCGAAATATTTATATACCAAATCCGCAACACCTCAATGACTAAACTTTGAAACAATAGCACTTATGAACACATAAAAAGAATAATAAGCATTTGAATTACATCTTAAAAAACTACCAAATATTGAAAGATTTGAATCTTTTAATTTTCTTCCATTCATATAAAACACAAATTTGACAGTTTCAATGTAATTTTTAACAAAAATTTGTATTTAATAATTTATTTACTCAATGTTTCACTTAACAATAGAAATAGGATTTTAATACTTCAAAACTCATTATCAAAAGAGACAAAAACCACCATTCAAACCAAATAATCTTAAAAAAAACTAAACCGAGCAACTATATTAGTACTTTTTTTAATCAAACAAAATTATAATTCAACAAAATATATTTTAAAATCAAACCCAACAACTTGGCACCGATAAATATAATGAATACATAAAAAATCAATCAAAAGTTAACCACTCCCAAAAAAACAAATCCCGACAAGAATTTTACCTTTAAGGTTATGTTTAAACCTGAAATTTAATTGAGGTGGACCAGAGGAGGAAGATGGAGAATCTTCTTATTCATGTTTCATACCCAAAACTTACTAAACAAAAATAACAGAACAATCTTATCTATAATTTGGAAATATATAAAAAAAGAAAAAAAGAATTTGAAAACATGATCTTACCTAGAATTTTAAGAACAAACTTCGATAGGATTCAAGCACCACAATTGATGATAAGCAATCGTGACTTGTGTTTGTGAGAAATATGAGAAATTGAAAAGTGAATAATAATTTTCAGATGAATTGCAGAATATGAAAAAGAAGAGATGTAAGTTAATTATACTTGAATTTTCTCCTCCCATTAAATATTGAAGAGAGAAAATAACGTTAATAAAACTTTGGAAATTTTGAAAGATAGAAGTTTAACAGTTTAATTAAACTTTTTTTTTTAGATTTTGGGAAGGAAATATTTAATTAGTGTTTTATGGGGAGTGAAATCATTATTATTTATTAACGTTAATTTTAAAATCTAATAATAGCAATTGATAGGTTAATAAATTCATGTGCCCTATTATTTTACTTGAAAGTTTTTTTAAAATTATTTTCAAAAAACAATAGATATATTATACTAAAATTTTTGGGCCTTGGGCGGGTGCCCGTGCTGCTCTGGCCCAAGGCCGGCTCTGAATTTCAATTGAGAAATTTTTTTTAAGGTTTTGGAAGACAGTCAAAACAGAAACGAATCATTGTTTTCGCATTTGTGGTTTATTGTGATAATTCCATTAGTTAATTTGTCGAACACCTTGATCTGGTGTAACAGTACGAATCAAAGAAGAAGAATTAAAAAGAGAATGTGAAAGTAGAAGAGCAAAGAGAGATTGTAGAAATTCAGAAAATTAAAAGAGAATATAAAATTTTCATTCATTCAATCCATAACTCTTTTGATACAAATTTTTTTTAACCTACTATGGCTAAACGTCCACGTTTCATTAAACAAGTAAAACAAGAAATTAATTAAAAATAAAACAGCAATAAATGACAGCGTTTCACTTCTCTTCATCTTGACTCATTACAATACTCCCACCTTCAAGCAATCCTTGACCTCACAGATTAACGAAAAAACTAGTACAACGAGCTGATGAAGAACCATCCTTGACCAACCATTAATCATCCTTGTTTTCTTTAAGTGATTTGACCAAATATTTCTCATTGCTCTTCTCAACACAACCAAAATAACGAGTAAACCGACAGTGGTGCTTCCATTTAAACCCACAAGATAAATTGGACTCCCAAGACATGATAAAAGTTTAGAAAGTAATTGCAGATCATGAACCATAGAAGCAACAATATCCCCTAAAGCTGAGGGTTTATAAGCAACTAGAGCATAGTCGTGAGCAGGATGAATGAGAACAACTATAGACCAGAAAACCAACATAGGACGAATGTAACTATCACATCCTTTCAATGAACCTAGGTCAAAAGGGAAAAAGGTGTGAAACTTTTCCAACATTGAAATAACCTCAGTTCTATAGACCCGTACAATCACGCTTCTCTCGATCGATAAAATAATAAGTATAACATGCAGTAAGACAAACATCAGCAATATTTATCTCCTCCTTATCGTCTGGTACTTCATAATGTAACCCACAGGCAATATAAATTCCTCTCGGTGACACATTAATCAAGTGCAGTAGCAGGCGAGAATCAATATCAACGGTAATCATATCATCGATAATCATATGCTCCAAGTTACTATTCAAAACTAGTTCTCTTTTCTCATTATCAATGATTATATCAACCTCCCTAACCATATCACTTTCTCTACTCAATGATTTCATAAGAGAAAGAGTGTCGAACAAGATAGTCATAACAGCTGCAATGTCTATAGCTATTTCAAATAAGCAGTTAAGTAGAGATAAAATGACACTTTTTGTTTCTGCCCATAATAGCTTAGGATCTAGCAAAAATGGTAATGCTTGAAGCAAGTTGGTTGGTGCAACAGATTCCACAGTAATCATCATCAGCTGATCTTTTAATTGATTCTCATTTTGATATATAGCTTGAATACAAGCAAATGAAAACTGTTTCAATATGTAGGCAACTAAAGAATGATTAGGTGGATAGTTCAAGCCTGCAAAGAGTTCAATAGCATCCCCATTATCATGAACAAAATCAAAAGTAATAAGCCAGACTCAACCAGAACTAAAAAACCATTCAAATTACTTGCATCAAAGAAAAAGATTAGATGGTAGAGAAACTCTGAATCTGGACCAAAACAATTTTTACCCCTGTTTTGGTAGTGCTTCCCATAGGGTTGGTAGAATTGCTCTCGAATCGTTTTGCTGTGCCTTGTGTGCTCTTAATTCCGATAATCTAATCATAACAATAAATCATGGCTTATCAAGATCATGAGCCCAACACAACAAATCATTGGTTTACGCACATCTCAAAGACGTATCAACTTCGGTAAGCCAAAGCAAGCTGAAACCCACCAACTCTTACTCTAGAAAATACTAATAACCGATCTTCATCCACCACATGATAAGGGCTCAACATGTCAATCTTAGTTACACAAATTACATTACACTCATCACATCTAAAATCAGGTAAAAAACCATTATTTGATCGGGCAATAACCAAAAGCTTAGGATGCTAACTAAATTCAATACCCCACCCCTTATTATTCCATGAACCACTAGAATCATCCCAAAATACTTGAAATTTACTCCCTTTAAAACAACTATTTGGTTTTTGAGAATTGACTTGGGAAGCTAAATCAAACAAGATCAACGAACTATTTTCTAATAAAATCAAATTTTCTTCATGTATATGTGAACTGAAACAAGCACAAACAATTGAGGAACTTTAAAATAGCTTATATCCTATGCAATCCAAAGCAGGGTTTTGGCTGGAATTAACAGATCTAACATAATACCAATGAATAACATATAAAATAGAAGCCATTAAACTCCCAACAACAGAATCACCTAAAATTCCATCGAAATCACCAACTGGTTTCCTGCATCTTCATCATTCGCTCCAATGTAATACTCAGTTCAGTGAAGTCCCTGGTATTAGTCACTGCAACATCGTTACTCCCCATCACTAAAAGTCGAAAACCATAGGGGTCATTTATCTCAATAAGCTTATTAGCATTCGTGAACACTTTTTGAATAAGCTTGTTCAATTTTTTCACCATTGTACATTCTTCTAAGAAATAAGCCTTAGTTGTGTTTTCAATGTGCACAAACGACAAACCTAAATTGATACCTATCATCCAAAACATTGATAACTAATTGAAAATTATCAGTATTATCCACCATCACCATACGTGTATCTTCCTGTCCTTTATGCTGAAATGAAGCTTTGTGATCCTCAAAGAAATTTGTCGGTACAATCTCAGAGATGGGTTTTGACAGAATTGATGGACATAGTATTTTATAGAAATTGAAGATTGTCGCGGATGGGCCATCTTCAAATTGAATTGGAAATTCAGCATCCATGTCCTCCAAACCTGCACCAATCTCTTCATTATCTATAACTTCAACTGTCGGCATTTCAGCAAACAGTTGGGTTTCACCCGAATCCACCTCTGTGGCAGCAATACATGAGTCCAAAATTTGTGTTGGCTCAACAAAATCAGTCAACCCTGCATCATCATGAAGCTGAATATCGAGCTGACAACAACCGTCGTAAATGTTACGGTCCTGAAGAGGATTTCTAGCCGCGATAACGCCATAACCTTGAAAGTGGACCAAGAACTGACCCTCAATCGAATTCTGAAACGGAGTAATCTTTTGCACAGACCCATAAGGTGAGGAAACCTGATGCAGCACGTCTTGAGTAATAGGCCAAATCGCATGGTGGATTGTAACTAAGAGAGTTCGATTGCTGAAAAAACTATCGAACAATGATTTTAAATCCTCACTACACTTAGACAAAAACGACTGAAAACCTTCATCCATAGCCAGGATCGATGGCTTCTGATACCTTTTTAACAATACGAATCAAAGAAGAAGAATTAAAAGGGGATGAGAAAGTAGAAGAGCAAAGGGAGACTACAAAAATTCAGAAAATTAAGAAAGACGAGATTTTTATTCATTCAATCGATAACTCTTTCAATACACTGAGAATCCTTTTTAACCTACTGTGGCTAAACAACCACGTTTCATTAAACAAGTAAAATAACAATTTGATTAAAATAAAACAACAATAAACGGTAGCGTTTTACTTCTCTTTATTTTTACCTCTGGATTTTGGAAGACTGGAGATGTAGATGAAGATGGAGACGGACACGTGAATGACATGTGCTATTCAGATTTTTTTTTTATTTAGGTAAACTACAAATTTTATAACTTGATTTTATTTTTACTTATATTTTGGTCACTAAAATTTAAAATATTTAATTTTATCATTTAAATTTAACATGTGTTATTTTTAATCACTCGATCTCTAAAATATAAGCAGTATAATGATATGACAGATGGTATGAGACACTAAAATGATATTGTTTTAATTTTTTATGAAAGCCATTAAAATAAGTAGTTTTAGATCTTTGTAAAAGCAAAAAAAGAAAAATCATTCATTTTTCAACATTTTTCTTTCTTTCTCTCATTTTATCTCCAACTGCCCAAACCAATTCAAATTCCAGCCGTCGTTTGTTGCAATTGACCACCATTGATTGTTGAGTCCTAAATTTTTTACCCAACTCATTTTGTCATCTTGATTATGAATTTAGTATCTATTTAATCGAAAATACCTCAAACTCTACGAATCTAGTGTAAAAATCTCTCCACCATTAAGATCTTCAATGAAAGCTTCAATCATTAGAAATTCATCGAAGCCAAAAGTTAACTTTTTTATTTTTATATTTATTTTTCTGATTTCTTCTATATCTTCCTATTCTTTATTTTCCCGACTAAACTATAAAATAAATATTTAAATTATAATTCTTTTTTATAATAGATATCTAAAGTATTTTTTATTTAAAATAAATGCCTAAAGTTTTATTTTGGCTGAAATATATGTCTAAACTTTCATTTTTGTTTGAAATAGGTGCTAAAGTAGGTGCCTCAATTGACTTTAAAATAAATCAAAAATGAAACTTTATGCATATATTTCAGCTAAAAAATACTTTGAGCATATATTTCAGCTAAAAATAAATTTTAAACACCTATTTCAACAAAAAATATTTTAAATACCTATTATAATAAAAAATACAATTTAAAAACTTATTTTACGGTTAAACTTTTTTTTTTCCATTGTACCTTTATTTTACTTTGAGGTCTATTAATGACAGTCAGCTTTCTTTTAAAGTTTTCTTTTGAAGAAATCATTATCCATTTTTAAATCCATTCTAATTTATTCAAAATTATTCATATTAAAAAATTTATTTTGAATAAAAAGTTTGAAATGTGCTATGATTAATGGGTAAAATTTTGATGCACATGTCGTATAAAATTAATTTTACACAAGTATGTATATTTATATTATAAAACACAAATTTTAAAATTTTAACCTTAACCTTAAAAATCTTAACCCTAAATATTAAATCATAAAACCTAAATTCTAAACATTAACCTTATATTTTAAACTCTACAACCTAAATCCCTCAACTTTAAACCCTAACAGACCCCTGGAACTAAAAGGCATATATAAACTAAAATTTACACTGCTTGTGCATCAAAATTTTTTCCATGACTAATTATCCCTTTTTATTTATTATTTTTCTATAATTTTCTTCAACATCTAAATTAAAACCTCAAATTTTGATTTTCGCATAAACTTTATTTGTATTAGAAACTTTTGTAAGAGATAAGAAAGAATAGGATACGTTCAGGGCAAGTTTCCCTATTCGAGAAAAAAACAATTCATCAATATGAAGATTAAAATGTATAGGAAAAAAATGAGATTTTTCTTGATGTAAATAATGGATTAGAATTCTATTGTTGCGGCAAAGCTTATGCTCTAATCCAATTCATAAAATACTAGTTACCAAAATATACTTTTCCCTCTCAATGGCCTCCAGGAATGGTCTTAATCGATCCATTCTCCAAGTTGTGAATAGCTAGGGGCTGACGATTATATGCAATGCTTCTTTATGGGCAGGTGAATATTTTTGACAAGGCTCACATTTTAAGACCAGCTCGGTTGTGTCCTTTTGGAGGGTCGGCCTTGTCGGAGTATTTTTTGTGCCAAAGATGAACCTCTCATGTCATGTATACGAATGTTCTCGGAGTACATAATCTGCTACTTTGGATCCCCAAGCAACAAATTAGAGGTTGAGTGAAACTCTTTAATTATGTAAAGTAGCTCATCTGTCAACACATATTCAGTTGTTTGATTTCATACTTTAGATCCTTGGGTTCCACCCCATTAATTGGAGTTGTCTAATTTGAGTATTCTTATAAGTTGTAAACATAGTATTTTGTTGTTGATCGTAAATAGGTGATCTTTGTATTCTAACAAGATTTTCCTCTCTCCTTAACTCTAGCTCCGAAAAATCTATCACCGTGTGTTCCCCTCTCTAAGGATTTGATGTAAAATCGTAGCATCAAACTTGTTGCCTTTTATCTTTAAAGTCATAGGATAATTATCAATGATGGTCATAAAAGTTAAGTTCCGTTCGACAGAACTTCTTCACTCAGCTTTTGAAGAATCTCTATCGAATGAGTTATTTGACACTTTCTCACTCTATTTTTGGCAGAATTTGTTCTCAACAACTGCGTATGAAGAAGCCAGAAATTTCAGTTTTTCTCAAAAATAAATTCTTAACCTAAACTATAAATTACATTTTTATATATTTTATTTTTTAGAGATATAACCAAATGCTTTATCTGAAATTAATAGTTTAAGACTTATCATTTGGGATGGCAAGTTGAGTTAATAATATAAACAGCTGGGGTTGCCAAGTTGAATCGATGATGTTAAAAGTAAAAAAGAACAAGTTACTTTTAGAAGGGGTTGTGATTATTGAGTGAATGCCGTAAGTGCGGTGGTCGTGGCTGAAAACTGAAGTGGGTCGAAATTCCAAAAGAGTGGTTTGGTCAAATCACACGTTAAAGTAGGGTTTAGGGTAATTAATTTAAGGATGTTATTTGAAAAGTAGAAATGTGAGGCTTGCTTATTCCTCTTATGTGTTCTAAAACCATTTTATGTTTAAATCAAACTGATTTTTTATGATAAATATTTTTCATTTACTTTTATAGTAAAATAATATAAAATAAATTACGTAAATTATTAATAAATTTTATTCTCAAATATATTTTGATTATTAAAATTTTATAACGTTTAATTTACTCATTAAATCAAACTGATTTTTTATGATAAATAATTTCTACTCAATTTTATAGTAAAATAATATATATGTATATACACGTTAGTGGAATCTCTTTCAGAATTGAATAATAATAAATAAAAACCTTTAAAACCATTCAATTTCATTAGAAGTTTGGACCTTTTTATTCAAATTTCCACTCCAGTATGGTCTGGGGATGCTTCAATAATATATTATTATTATCAATGAATAGGTTAAGCGGAGCATGGTTGACACATGCAAACGCAAGAGTAGCCACGTATCAGCGGATGTTAATGTCTGCGTTCAACGGGGTTTTTTCTCTCTCTAAAATTTGTACATTTTTGTCAAAAAAAATAAAATTTCTACTTTTTACTCTCACGCGCCAAAATCTGCAGTGCCACCCCCATTGAAAATAAAATAAATCTGTGTACTGAAATTGCATCGGGCAGGTTCCAATTTGTAAATCAAATCGAATTTGAGGCTTCTAAAATGAAACGTGCTACATGAATAGGAACCCTTGGATCGGAGTTGGTAGCAGTAAAGGGTTGGATAGACATGAAAAAGTAAGGTGCTTATTGAGTTTGAGCGGCTCGCAAATGATTCGAACTTAATTTGGTCAAAACTCAATTAATATTTAACTCGACTTGAATCGACTCGAAATTTTAGTGAGTCGAGTTGAGCAAGGTCTAGTTCGACTTGATAAGTTCGTAAGCAACCTTGTTATTTGTTTTATGATTTCTTTATAATTTTTTAGTGGTCACCTTAAAAAATTATGTTAAAAAAGTTTAAATATTAGTTAAAAATTCAAAAAAAACTCTGCGAATTATAAGATAATTTACCCAAAATTAAAATTTTAAAATGTTTTGTATTTCCTGTGAAAATGTTAATTTACATTAATAAAAAATTAAATTATAACAACGAATCTTTCTCTCTCTTTTTATTAAAGTCTTCCTTTATCATTATTAATTACTACTTTATGCATAAAAGTAAAAAAGAGAAAAAGTCTTTAATTTCTAATTTTCGTATAAAAACGTGAATGAAAATTAACACCCCGAAATTTTTAAGACATTTATTCATTTGTTGTTCATCGAAGATTGTTGAAAAATTAAAAAGAATCTCACACTTTAATATCGACTTCATTTCTAATTCGGTCATGGCAGATTCGTTTATTTATCTCTTCAGACCTTGCGTTTTTTATTATGAATTTTTATGTTTATATTAAGCTCTAATAGTATCACTAGATTTTAGTTGTATTTTAAAAAATAAGGTAAAAATTTTGACGAACTCAATAAACAACGAGTTAAGTCAAGTAATTAATTTTTTTAACAAGCATAAGTCGAATAGTATTTAACTCGCGATGGATTCACTTATAGGCACCCTAAAAAAAAGAGAAAAGAATCAAATATAAATGGGTGGGCGTGGAAGGCTGCATGGTCAAACTGGAGATTCACCACATAAATATTCTAACTTTTTTAGTATACTTAGTAAAGTTTGAGTACAATTGATCTAATGAGATGATATACTAAATTTTTTAAGTAAAATTAGAAACTTAAATTTTAACATTATTAATAAAACAATTAAATTAAAAAAAATTATCATATAATAAGTTTTTACAATACCGATTTAAATTAGTCAATTAATATGTTGCATATAGGCGGTTAAAAAAATGACTATGAAACATGGATAGTATTAGGACTGGAACTAGAAAAATCTAATTTTACCTGTTAGAATTTAAAATTTCTATAAATTAATTTTTTAAGGGAGAGGAAACAAATAACCGGTGTTAATTTTCTTTTAAGGCTACTAATTTTATTTTAATATTATTTTATATAAAAAATTCTCTCTAATTTGACACCTCTAGTTAAAGGCGGCTCCGGCGATGGATATTATGCGGTGATCTCATCAAATGGGATAAAGCAAAAGTTGGATATTATGTTGGCATTGATATAGCTGAAGGATCCAAGTTCTCAACGCTCAATTTCCTTTTAGATTTGTTGCAGAGCTTCTTGCCTTCTTCTACTTGTGAATAATGATATATATATATATATATAGAGAGAGAGAGAGAAAGTCGAATTTTTAAAGTCCGGTGAGTTAAAAAAGACCAAAATCAAAAGGTTAAAAATTTTGATAAAAAAATTGAAGATAAAAATAATGGTTTTTTTGGAATGAGGAAGACAACAAGGTGATTATGTTTCCTTGCGAGCAATGTAAATCTCAAGAAGTTACGCGGACTAAAAAATAATTCAAATGGACATTTAAGGGCGGAATATAGAGAGTTAAAGGGGTTTGGTCCCTGCTAATTTCTTTTTTATTAAGAATAAAATAATTTTTTTTGAAAAAAGGAAAATTATTTCTATAATTCTTTTTTAAGTTTGTAAAATCTTAGTAGGACCTCTCTCAAAATTTTTAATTTTATTTTGGCCTCTTTTATAAATTTTTAATTTTTTTAATTTCATTTTGATCCCTTTATAAATTTTTAATTCTGCCCCTACATTAAGAACAAAGTTATAGCATTTCGAAGTTTTGCATTGCACTATTCATAGTTCAAACACCAATATATTTTAAAAAAAAATTCTGTTTTAGTCTCTTTTGTTTAATTTTCTTTTATTTTAGTCTCTAAAATGTAAAGCAAAAATGTTTTAAGGGTTAATGGAAACACATCGTTTAAGTGAAAAAGGTAAATGAACGTTTTGGTTTAAATATTTCGGTAAATTACACGTCATTTTACTCTCTAATTTTAATTCTTTTCATTTTAATCCTAAAATTCAAAAGGAAAGATGATTCCCCACTCCTTGGAAGCAGTTGCCACCTGAACTTTTTTTTGGATAAAAAATAAGGCTTGTATTTCGAGAACCCAACTCCCCCTTAGCACAGTAAAAAATGATCATTTCTTTAAATATTTTCTGGAGTGAACCTTTTTCCAAATTTTTTAAATTAATGGTCTTTTACCTAAATAAGCCTAACTTAATCATATTACTTTCTACCTTTTTATTTTTTAATAAAAAATGATTAAAAATAACAAGAATTGAGATGTAATAATTAGTCTAGCGGTTAAGGATATTTATTTTGTCTTATCTTATATAAATTTAAATCTTCGTATAATAATGTAATATTTCTTTATTTAATAAAAAATCAATTTTATAAAAAAAGAAAAAAAATTTAATATACAATTCTTTCAGTATTAACATTTAAGAGTTTAAGTTAATGTATAGAGTTTAAAGTTTGAGGGTTAGAGTATTAAAATTAAAGATTTAAATAATAAATTTTATAATTTAAATATAAAAAATTATGTAATTTTTTACACCTTTGTATAAAAATATAACCCATGAAAAATGTGGTATCTGGTGCGGTTGCGACGCCCCTTCAAGAGCGGCGGAGATGCGATAGTTGTTTTACTGCTTTTACAATTTTCATCTCTGCCATCGATGGCCGCTGGTTTTTACACTTCCTTCAAATATTACTGCTTTTTTTAAAAATTTTCAAACCATTTGTTGGCTAAAAAAACCCATTACGTTTTCTATTTTCAACAATCCCATTCATTTCCCTCTCTTTTATTTCCTTTCTTTGCACGTCATTCTATCAAAACCTCTTTAATTCTTCTGAACTCTCTCTCTCTCTCTGAAGAAAAACTCTCTGAAGAAAAAGAAAGAAAGTACCAACACAAATGAAGGTCTGCTTCTACCTTGGCTTCTGATTCTTTATCTACTTTTATTGATTTAGTATTTTCTTAAAAGAAGCAAGGAAAGCCTTGAGTCTTTACAATTGATGGGTTGTTCTTGATTTCGATTTTGATTCTCGTTATCCGTAAGAATAAAGTGGTTTCTTTGATCTTGTCAAATGCTTCATATTTTGATAAAAAACTGTCGAAACAATAAACTATTTTTTTTTCTGTTCATGTTCAGATTTATAACTTAAATGATTTTCCCCTTTGTTATTCTTTTTTGAAACCACAGAAGATTGTTTTGAAGTTGGATTTGCATGATGACAAAGCCAAGCAAAAAGCTTTAAAGACGGTCTCAACTCTGTCAGGTATCCTTCAAAGCTTAAACCTTTAATTCAGACAATTTCCCTTTTCCCTCTATGTTGTTATTTTCGTAATCTTTGCAAGAATTCAACCCTTCCATAAAGTTTTCCACTTTTTCTGTTGGCCTTTCTTTTGAAGTTTCCAACTTTGGTGATGAAACTCTCAATCTGACCAAAGTAGTTTTATATTAAACGTATAAAAGGATGGGACTGCTTAATATATTTGGATGGATTGTATTGTTGTCTCTTGCTGTAGTTACAATTTTTTTACTGCAAAAGGGTCATTTGTTTTAAATTCTGAGATTTGAATGTAGGTGAAAGCATATTAAAGAGGAAAAAGAAAGCTTTTCCATGTCCTTGAAAAGGGTAATCGTCTTTTGATTAACTTGATTCATTGTTTATGTAAAATGGATAGGAATCGATTCCATTGCCATGGATATGAAGGCAAAGCAGTTGACAGTGATTGGAACAGTTGATCCAGTAAACGTGGTGAGCAAATTACGCAAGAACTGGCCAACTGACATAGTATCAGTAGGGCCAGCGAAAGAGCCAGAGAAGAAGGAGGAGCCAAAGAAGGAAGAACCCAAGAAAGCGGAGGAGCCACCTAAGAAAGAAGAACCCAAGAAGGAAGAGGAGCCAAAGAAAGAAGAGCCGAAGAAGGAAGAGCCGAAGAAAGAAGAGCCCAAGAAGGTGGAAGAGGAGAAGAAGCTGGTGCCGCCGCCGGACCCTGTGTTGGAGCTTGTCAAGGCCTACAAAGCATACAATCCTCATATGACAACTTACTACCATGTTCAAAGCATGGAAGAGAATCCAAATGCTTGTGTTATTTGTTAACCAGAAATCATAGTATTAAATTGCAGTTGCTGTCTCTGTTGCTGCCTTCAAAACCGTTACGGTGCTTTGCAGTCGCAAAGCCTCATCAACGAGAATAGGAGGTAAACCAAAGAAGAGAACTTTGTAAATTGATGGTGATGCCTCATTAATCTTTTTTTTTCTTCATGTACAAGTAATGTGTCCTGTAGAGACTGAATAAATGAAATTTTGGAATTTATTTTGAACCTATCAATGTATACAGTGTATCAGCTCCTCAGTGTGCTGCTTTTGAATCCTCCTTCAACCCGGCAAGCCACCGCCCCCAACAAAAAGATAATGCAAAATCAAAATTCTACCTTTGAATGGTAGTTCGAAAGCAAAAAAAGTTGGCCCACATGTTTGAAACATCCATGTCCATGGTGGGTCATGGTGAAATTCTAATTTGGAGATTTCCTGCCAATCTTACAAGAAAACTCAATGGTCCCATATTCATTGGTGGGTTCATTATAGTTCAAGTAATCATTATTCTTTTACAGATTTCTAATTCGAACTCACCATCTTTCTGCTGTTAGCTATTCGTTTAAGGTTAACCACCCTTCATTCGATTCAAATTGAATTAATGACCTCTTTTGAATAATGAATAATTTAGAAGAAAACACGCAGATTGCTGTTCTAAAAGCAATAATATTCCACATGAAGACCACTCCATGGAAGGCCGTACAGTTCCTGCAATAAAATTGAAAATGCATGTGACCCTAGATGTGTCTGTTGTTTTTTTCCCATAATTTATTCATCCTTGCTGCTAAAATATTAGGTGGCTGCCATGTGCATCTGTTCTTAAACAAACTGATTAGATTAGTCAGTTGTTTTGTTTTTGAATCTCCCAATAGTGAAATGACTCAAAATTTCAGCAAATGCAGGCGGTAGAGGGTTTGATTTGAAGACTTGAAACCAAAGCAAAATTACAGTGAATCCAAGTAGATACACAGGAAAACAATGACTTTATTTCAAAGTTTCTTTACCATTAAAAGAAACGTTTTAGCAAACTTATCAATGTCCATTTCTTGAGATAAGTCCATCTTTGTCACCTTGTGACATTGTTTATTTGCCAACAACAGAAATTGTCCAAAACTAAGGTTTGGAAACACTAATTATGATTAACATTTCTCATTAGACGGTCCTCAATCATCAGCTAGAAAGAAGAAAAAAAAGGAGATTAAGATGACGGAAGCAGAGAAGAAGGGGGAACTTTTTGGACGGCAAACAGAAGCTTACGCAAGAAATGATGCTTGGATTGATTGAGCAAAGAAAACCAAAAGTTGACGTTGTCTTGTATAGATATAGTAGTTAAGCATTTAGAAAGAGAACTTGGAAGAGGCGAGCAAATAGTGCAGAATTGGATAATGGTGGGTAGGGATGTATAATCAAGTAATTGGATGGGTTTTAGGTCGGATCAAGTTAAATCGGGTGAGATAGAGTTCAGGTTATGTTGAGTCAAATCAATGGTTCAAATTGAGTCAAGTCAGGCTCAGGTCAACTTGAGTATGGGTCAACGTTGAGTTGATCCCAATTCAGACTCAATTCGAGCTTAATTCGGGTTAAATGGTCCGAGTTTGAGTTGGTTAATTATAGGGTAATTTTGGTTTAGATGGACTTCATGTCAAGCCATTTCGAATATCGGGTCAAATTCAAGTAAAGTCACGTCAGTTTCAGATCAAGTACAGATCCAGTTATACTGATTTCGGGGTGAAATTCATGTGTGTAATATCGTTTTCGAATGAGCTTCAGACCAGGTCAAGTCACAACCCTCTCAAGTCTCAAGAAAATAATTGTCAAATTAAATAGAAAAAGTAAAGTGCGTGATAATTAATGTCGTAGTGTTCTTGAAATAATTAGAAGATAAATTCAAGAAAGTTTAACAATAAATTTCTTACATTAATAATGAAATGAAAATGTTAAAATTTTCAATTAAAACGAATATATAGTAAAAATTGAACAAAAATACATTATGTCAATTAGTTAATCGCTTTAAATCAAAAAATATATGTTAAATCAATTACAGGTTGAGTTAATAACAAGTAGAATCAATTACAAGCCGGGTTAACAAGTCAGGTTAATTACAAGTCGAGTTGATAACAAGTCTGGCAAAATCGAATCTTGAATCGTTTCAAGTTAGGTTATATCAGATATTTATTAGGTTAATTTTGGGTTCGAGTTCATATCAAGTCTGGTTCAATTATTTTATTGCCGGGTTCAATTCAGGTACGGGTCGTTCTCAGATCAAGTTCTGATAAAAAATAATCGAGTCCAACTCCGGTTCAAGTCAACATCAAGTTGGACTCGAATCATCACCAACTCAAATCATAACCAGTTTAGACTCCAGTCGAGTTCAGTCAAATTTCAGATTGTATTAATTTTTTACACCCCTAATGGTGAGGCAAGAAGATGTCCCCTCATCTTGTTGGAGAAACAAGGCTTAAATCTTACATTTCGTCTTTAAGTTGGTGCACTCAAAAATTAAAAAATGAACTCATGTAGCACGAAAGCATATTCTATTATTTTGGGATGAGTCTGTCACGCTCGACGAGCACCGTTGAATACTGATGAGCGCTATTAATTTAATTTATAAAGATTTAAAATCTAAAGGACTCACGTATAATTATAAATTATTTAAAAATCAAAAGATAAATTGATTAAAATATATTTTTTATTTTCTTTTAAACATAATTAGATCAAAATACTTACCCCTAAATCACAAAACCCTAATTTTTTCTTTGAAATTCTATCCGCCGTCGGCCACATTTGCACCGCCCCGCCGCCGCACCTCCGTGGCCGCCGTTCCCGACATTTCTTGCAAGAAGGTAATTTATCCCCAATTCCCCCATTCGAACCCTAAATAAATTTAATTCGATTTAGTGTTTTGGCCGCCAGTCACCGGCCACTCAACCATGCAATTCCGACATCCCCTTAACTGATATCCCTAATTCTTGCATCCCATAATCCCTTAATTACCAAACCTTAACCACCACCATAACCCTAATTTTTGAAATTAGTCCAATGTAAAACCCTAATTCCCAAATTATGTACCTTAATTCCTATGTTAGAACCCAAATTATCAAAATAAAACCCTAACTTGTATGTTAGAACCCTAAAACCCATGTCCGATTCCAAATTTCCAAATCGCAATCATGCTTTCGTACCGGTACAGTGTTTCATGCGTACCAGTACGAGGGTTTAAGCATACCGGTACTAAATGCGTACTGGTACAAAAAATGGCTACTAGAATTTAATTCCAAATATAGTGTATCGGTACGGTAGGAAACCCGTACTGGTACACTCTGTTTAGTTATTCATTTTTTTGGTTTAAGTTCGATTTACTTTCCGAAGTTGTAATTTTAATTTTTTTGTTAAGTTCAATTCTCTTGCCATTTACCATTATAATAATGTTGCTTTTCTTTAATTTTGTTAAATTGCAGATTTTTTGAGATGGTTGATAACGAAGATACCAAATTCAAACTACAGAGTTGGCGTATTATAATCAAGATGAAGATGACCATAATCAGGATAAAGATCGTTACAATAGTGACCTAGATTGTGAAATTTATACTGAAGAAGAACAAACTGATTATCTTGTTGACGATGACAAACATATAGACGATGAGAAGACCCTTGACTACTTCATTGACGAAAGCATATGAGACAAGATCGAAAAACAATTAAAAGTTTACGATAAGAATGATATGAGCATTCTAAAGTGGAAGACTTTAGATGATTGCATTAAATTTTATCATACATATGCATATAAGTGAAAGGTTTTAGAGTACGAGTCGACCAGACAGTGAAAAGTCGAAATGGTGATCACATAGTTGCAAAGAAAATAATATGTCGTAAGGAGGGATATAGAGAAGAAATGTGGATTAAATTTCCAAACAAAAAAACGTGAACCAAGACAGACCGATAGAGTTGGATGTGAAGATTTTATTATATTCAAATTGGACGAACAATATCAATATTAGAAAGTTGTTAAATTCCACACAGAACATAACCATGAAATGGTTCAATCAACACAATTTGCTTATATCAGGTATGTAATTCATCAATAAGTAAATTGTTACAAACTAACTTTAGCTTATATATATATATATATAATGTTTTTAATGATTTATTTTGTAGGTCATTCCTGAAAATTAGTCAGTTAGACAAAATTAAGATTAAGAGCATGCACCACTATGGAATTACTCCAAGTAAGATGATGCGGAATTTCATGAACGAAGCCGGTTCAATTGAGAATATTGGTTTTCTACCGAAGTATTTGTACCACTATCTATATAGAATTAAACGAGAAGAAGTACAAGATAGTGATGCTGAAATGGTGATGGCGTATTTATATGGAAAGCAAGAATCTGATCCTTTCTTTTTTGTGAGGCACACGAGGGATGAATTCGGACACTTAGAGAAGTTGTTATGGTGCGATGGTATATCACGCGACGACTATAAAGAATTCGGTCATGTACTCGCATTTGATACGACTTACAAGTGCAACGCATACAACAAGCCATTTTTTTGTTTTGGTTGGTGTCAATCATCATAGAAACACAGTGCCATTTGGACGTGCATTGGTTGTGAACAAGAAAGAGGATACCTATATGTGGGTATTACAACAATTGATTAAAGCGGGAGATGGATACAAACCACTTATCGTTATTATTGATAGAGATAAGGCAATGGCAAATGCCATTTCCCAAGTACTACCCGAAGCAAAACATAGATTGTGTTTATGGCATATCATGAGGAACGTGCAGTCTCATACTGAACACAATTTTCTTGATGGGTATGCGCTGACAAGTGTAGAACGTCATCAGATTTTGAACGGGCTTGGAAAAAATTAGTGGACAAGCACAAAGTTGAAGGAAGGAGATGGGTAGAAGAATTGTATGAAGATAAAGAGAAATGGGAAGAAGCATATTTGCAAGGATATTTTTATGCAAGTAAAATTATGTACACTTTAATTATATATAATATTTATTTATTTATTGTATTTAACCAAATTATTAAACATTTTTGGTATGTAACAATGAGGTTACTCAACGTTGCGAGCCAATGAATAGAACATTGAATACTTGGTTGGACAAAAATGTGATGTTGTATCGATTTGTTGAGAACTATCATAGGCAACTACAATCTCTAAAATGGGAGGAAGGTCATCAAGACTACAAAACAATGGATGAACAACTGTATTACGATGGTGTGTTGGCAGCTTTAAAACGTAATGCAGCCCAAGTATATACGAGAAATGCTTTTGCTACATTGTGCAAAAAATGTCCTATGAAGGTTATTATTTGGTCAAAAAAAATGAAGTACAAAATGCATGCATGTGTTATTGGTTATAGCATGTTGAAAAGGAGAAATTATATCTTGTAGTTAAAGATGCCACAAATGATACCATGTACTGTTGTTGTATGAAGTTGGAGTCCGCTGGATTTCCATGTTGCCAGATGTTTGTCGTGTTGAAATCTAAAAAAGCAAAGGAAATACCCCAATGATGTATAATGAAATGGTGGACTATTTATGCGAAGAAAGATGTTGGATTACGAAATAAGAATGAAGATGTCGAAGATAATAATCCAACAACATTTCAAGCTAGGTATTCCACTCTAGTATCTTATTGCATGATTATATGTCACCATGCATCACAGACATTCAAGACTTTCAATGAGGTTAAAGATCAATTTGCAAAAATGAGTCTCAAATTGCAAGCGGTTAAAGTGGGATGTAAAAATAGAACCACTAAAGGCGAAGAGACTCTTCGAGTTGGCGATCCAATAGTTCTTGAAATAGAAAGAGGAAAACCCAAAAGAACTAAGCGCCAAGCTTCATTGTCCAACCCAACACGTGTTTCATATGATGAAGATGTCATGTTGGACTCGCATAAAACATCTGAGCCTTCTTCGAACAAGTCATTTGATCAGGATACGAGGCATACTGATGCATTTCAGAAATCAAAATTAGCTGGATACATGTCCAACACATACAAAGAAAATGACATCTCTGAGGTAATTAAATATGAAATATAATAATAATTACGCTTTGTTGTTATGTATATTGATAATATATTTTTTGAAGGTTGTTGTTGCGCGTATTAAGTGCTACACAAACTGTGCAAGTATACACGTCACAAGTAATAAAGTGATATGATAAGTATCGAGTATCGTCTCCACAGGGATTGATGCTACTTCAAGAATCTAACTTCTCGTACTCAAAGTAAAAACACAAGTAGAGGATTGTAGCAGTTTTAATTAAAAGAAAATAAAAGAACAATTAAATAAAAAGAATGTGTAATTGAATAAGAGAGAGTAAGCCGGATTATCGTGAGTCGTGGTGTGATAATTGAATGGACTGTCGTGGTAATTGAGTGCTAGAGTCACTTAATTGCTTCAACAATTGAATCCAGACAGATTGCTGGGGCAATTCTACGATAACCTGGGCAGTTCTGCAATTGCCTGGACAAGTCTGTGAATTCTTGGGTAAGTCTGCGATTGCTGGGGCAATTAGGCGACAACCTTCAAAGTTCGGCGAAACGTTCTTCAATGGTTTCTCGTTATCCCTAACTCAAAACGCTATTAATTGTGCATGCCTTGATAATATATCCCTGCGTGAACCAAGAGAGGACAACAACCTATCTTGCGCTCTTTTTAGTCGTTGAAATTCGCAACTTATCCCTAAGTCGAATTAGTCTTCACCGTCGATCGATTGTATGAAAACCATACTCATTCGTTTCTTGAATCTAACTCTCTCGATATTAGATAAATGGATGAATTCACGAGATCCTCTCCCAATTCACTCGCAAACAAAATTAAGAATCAAGAATGAACAAACTTTGAAGTAAAATTGCAAACCCAATACCTAAACAAATCTAATCGTTCTCACAACCACAAAAATACAATAACCTATGCCAAATAAGTTTAGTTCATGGCTGAGCACAAAATAAACTCAAGAATAAAATCCCTAAACATGAATCTAATGGAACAAAGAAGGAAAAATAAGAAGATGTCAAGCAGCCCTAGTTTTCTCTCCCAATCGCACCTCTCCAATCCAACTCTCCTTGAAGTAAGCGGCTAGGTCTCTTATTTATAAGAGTTGGCTAGGTCAAAGTCTTTCTTAAGGCGAAAGTTAAGTTGGAATTAAATAGAATAAAAGAAATAGATCTCTTTTATTATATATTAATTCCCCCAAAAACTTCTCCTAAAAGTCTTGGACTTTAATCTCCCTTTGATTTCCAATAACTCCTCATAAATCTAAATTTAAATCTTTATTAAATGCTGTATGGAAATCCAAATATTTGAGATTTATCTCTTGTTTTTCGTGCTTATCCCTAAAGAGGTGGATTTTTCCTGACATGCTTCAGCAACCTTCTCAGCATGGCATTTAGAAGACAACGTTGATTGCCTCGGCAGACCCTCTAGTTTGGCTTTTGGAAAGCAGCTTCGACTGCTTTGGCAGACCCTCCAGTTTGGCATTTGGAAGCCAGCTTTGATTGCCCTAGCAGATCCTTCAGTTTCCTTCCTTAGTCTCTACGGTAATTCTTGATTGCCACGACAGTCCAGTCCTGCACAAAATAACACACAACGACAGTACCTTTTTCCACAAAATCAACTAAATTATGAAATCAAGCATGACGGTGAAGGAAATCATGAAAACATGCATGAACGCCTAATAATGCAACTAAAATGAGCCTAAGTCTAACAATAATATGAGTAAAAAAGGGTTATAAAAATAGTACTTTTGAACACTTAACACACCCCCAAACTCGAACTATTGCCTGTCCTCAAGCAATGCAAATCTAATAATTACCTGCAAAGACTTTAATCATCAAAGACATGCTTTAAATTTGCTTTCAAACTTCAGAACCGTGGCACAAAGTATGATCACTTTTTGAATTCTTTGGATAGCACAAAAATTTCCCGGAACTAGACTATAATGCTCGTGACAATGAGTGTGTGTAGTTGTGTACAAGTTGATTTTCAAGATTCTATGTGAACAATAGGCTTTTATCAATTTAATTATCGGGGTATTTTTTCATCTTTTTACTATAGCCAATTTCGGGCACCTCTAGTAAAGCAAACAATTTCTTATTTTAATTAATTTTATTATTTTTTTGTCGACTAGAGCCAATTTCGGGTACCTCTAGCGATATCTTTAATTTGGAACTACTAGAGATAGTTTTGGGCACCTCTAGTAATAAATTAACTTTTAATTTTTCAATTTAAATTTACCCAAATTTTAAGCAACCTAAGTTCACCAAGTTTCTTTCAGTCAACAAGCCACAACCGCGCTCATAATATTTAGCATCATAGTAAAATTCTAAGTTCTTTTCATGCAATCCTAAAATTTAAATGTTCTTTCAATTAAGTGTAGTGGCAAAAATTCATTATTGGATATTCAACAAGTTCAAGCAATTAAATCCAATTAAAGGCATGGCAAGTAACATATGCAACCTATATGCTATTACTAAAGATGAATGCAACGAAGAATGAAATTAACTAGAAACCAATATGCCCCAAACTCGAGAGAAGCATTGTCCTCAATGTATGCAAAAATTAAAATAAAATGCAAATGCGTTAGTCGAAAAGGTTGTCACCTTGAATGATGTGTTTTCTTCGTGCCAATTGCTTGTTTCATTTGTCGATTCATGATGGTTGAATGCGTATGGCTGGTGTTGCCTCTTGTGCGGCAGTTGCCGTGGCATCCTCAGTTGCTAGAGTAGGGTTTAGCTGCCTGGGCATCAGGTCTTGCTAAGGCAATTTTGGTTGCCCGGGCAAGCTTCACTTTTAGGGCTTTCTTTGGCACTTATTGTTCCTTAGCTTGTGAGGAATTGTGTTGATGTTCTTGGCCATGGTGATTGTGGTTGTGGAACAAAGAAAAAAATATGTGGAAAGATAAAGATAAAAAATAAAAAAAATAAAAACATACTTTTATCCTAAAAATAAATCCAAAAATAAAATAAGTCTAAAATTAAAAATAAAAATAAATAAGAAATACTAAAGGAGAACATGGTTATGCATCTCCTAAAGTAACCACTTCCTTGTCAAACTCAACATGGTTGCCGGCATAGTACTTTAATCTTTGTCCGTTAACTTTGAATTCATGCCCGTCAATGGTGGACTTGATTATCACGGCACCATGGGAGAAAGGTTTGACGACTTCAAAAGGGCCAGACCATCTCGATTTCAATTTTCCCAGAAAGAGTTTTAACCGAGAATTGAAGAGAAGAACTAATTGCCCGGGAAAAAATTACCGCGGTAATAGCTTCTTGTCATGCCAACGCTTCGTTTTCTCTTTGTAGATTCTCGCATTGTCATAAGCTAAGGCATGAAATTCTTCAATTTCGTTAAGGTCCAGTAGTCGTTTTTGTCCATCACTCTCCCAATCCATGTTGACAGTTTTGATCGCCCAATAAGCCTTGTGCTCGATGTCTACCAGAAGGTGGAAAGTCTTGCCGTAGACAAGTATGTAGGGCGACATGCCTAAAGGCGTCTTGAATGTTGTTCGATAGTCCCATAGTGCTTCATCAATTCTTGCCGACCAATCATTTCAAGAAGGATTGACAACTTTTTCAAGGATAACCTTCAATTCACAATTGGAAATTTCGGCTTGCCCGTTTGTCTGTGGATGATATGCCATGGCAATTTTGTGCGTCACTCCAAATCGCTCTAGCATTTTAGCAATTAGCCTATTGTCGAAGTGGGTACATCCATCACTAATAATTGCCTTTGGTGTTCCAAATCGTGTGAATATGTTTTTCTGCAAGAATTTCTGCACAATCATGGAATCGTTGCTGGGAATTACAGCTACTTCTACCCATTTAGACACGTAGTCCATGACAAGTAGGATGTATGCATTGCCGAACGAGGATGGGAAGGGTCCCATGAAATTGATCCCCCACACGTCAAATAACTCGACCTTAAGGATATTCTGTAGCGGCATCTCGTGTCGGCGTGAAATATTCCCTGTTCACTGACATTGATCACACCTCTTGTAGAAGTCTTGAGCATCTTTGTAAAGTGTTGGCCAATAGAAACCGAATTGCAAGACTTTGGCCATGGTGCGAGTGCCTCCAAAATTACCTCTATAGGGTGATGAATGGAATTGTCGAAGCACGTTTTGCTGCTCTTCCTCGGGGATGCATCGCCTAATAACCTGGTCTACACATTATTTAAATAAAAGAAGCTCGTCCCAATAATAATGTTTAGCATCATGTCAGAACTGCTTCTTTCCCTTGTGAGTAAGATCATGAGGTAAAATGCAACTAAAAAGGAAATTCACTAAGTCTGTATACCATGGAATTGCCGAGGCAATTGCTGCTATTGTTACCACAGGTATTGCCAAGGCAATCCTTACTACGGTTGTCTGGGCATCGATAGTTGGGGTTGCCTAAGCGATTAACAGCTGCTCGTTCGAGAATGCATCATGGACTTTTACGTTTGTGTCATCGTCTTTTCCTCGTTCTAGGCCTGACAAATGGTCAGCGACTTGGTTCTCGATACCCTTCATGCCTTTAATTTTAATGTCAAACTCTTGTGAAAGTAAAATCCAACGAATCAAACGAGGTTTGGCATTTTTCTTAGAAAAAAGGTACTTAATTGCCGAATGGTCAGTATGAACAATTACCTTGGTCCCGATCAAGTATGAACGAAATTTATCAAAAGCAAAAACTATAGCTAGTAACTCTTTCTTCGTAATGGTGTAGTTCACTTGAGCTTCATTAAGAGTTTTACTAGAATAGTAAATCACATAAAAGATTTTACCTATTCGTTGACCTAGTACTGCTCCTAATGCAAATTCGTTTGCGTCACACATAAGTTCAAAAGGTAAGGTCCAGTCGGGCAGAACGACAATGGGTGCTGAGGCAAGTTACTTCTTCAAGGCTTCGAATGCTTTGATGCATGAGTCATCAAAATTAAAAGCTTTGTCATGTTCAAGCAAGTTACACAAAGGTTTAGAGATTTTGGAAAAATTATAAATAAACCTCCTGTAAAAACCTGCATGACTGAGAAAGCTTCAGATTCCTTTGACTGAAGTTGGTGGTGGCAATTTTTCAATCATTTCCACCTTGGCTCTGTCTACTTCAATTCCCTTGGATGAGATCATGTGACCGAGCACTATGCCTTCATCTACCATGAAGTGGCACTTCTCCTAATTGAACACTAGATCAGATTCTTTACATCTTGTTAGCACTTTCTCCAAATTACCGGGTAATTGTCGAAGTTGTCTCCGAATACTGAAAAATCGTCCATGAAGATTTCAAGGAAGTCTTCAACCATGTCAGAGAAGATTGCCATCATGCATCTCTGGAAAGTTGTCGGATCATTGCATAATCCAAACGGCATCCTTCGAAAAGCGTAGGTACCATACATGCATGTGAAGGTGGTCTTTTCCTGATCATCCGGTGCTATGGAAATTTGGTTATAACCAGAGTAACCATCAAGGAAACAATAAAAAGATTTATATACAAGTCGGTCAAGCATTTGGTCAATAAATAGCAAAGGAAAATGATCTTTCCTAGTAACTTTATTTAACTTGCGGTAGTCCATGCAAACCCTCCAACCGGTCACAGTCCTAGTTGGGATTAGTTCATTACTTTCGTTGCTTACCACGATTATACCTCCCTTTTTTGGTACTCATTGTACCGGGCTTACCCATGTACTATCAGAGATAGGATAAATGATGCCGACATCAAGCCATTTGATGATTTCCTTTCTCACGACTTCCTTCATAGCAGGGTTAAGCCTCCTTTGTGCCTCAATTGTCGGTTTATGATCATCCTCCAATAGAATTTTGTGCATACACATTGCTGGGCTAATTCTTTTCAAGTCGGCAATTGTCCATCCTATTTCCTTTTTGTGCAATGCCAACATGTCGATCAACCTCTTTTCCTATTCAGGTTGTAACTTAGAAGAAATTATTATAGGTAAAGTGTTATCGTTCCCCAAGTAGGCATATTTCAATTGCCCTAGTAATGGTTTCAATTCAAGCATAGGAGGTTGCTCAATAAAAGGTTTTTCGGTCTTACCTTCCTTACCTGAGTAGTCCAATGGTTCAAAATATTTACCTGGATGACTTATTATCCAATTAGCTTCATCATACTCTTCATCGTCCGACTCTTCAAACTCCTCAAGTTCAATTGCCTGGGTAATGTAATTACCGAGGCAATTCTTCTTGGCAATGTTATTGTCGAGGTAATGTTCTTCCACGTCAAAATCAAATTTGGTTGTAGCGTGGAGTAATTGACATTCTTCTGGATCATCGGCATGCTTTAGGGTCTGGAATACATTCAGCTTGACTTTTTGGTCATTCACCCTCATCGTGAGTTCTCCCTTTTCAACATCGATCAAGGTTCTTCCCATTGCTAAGAAGGGTCTCCTAAGAATAATCGGGGCGAACTCATCTGCTTCACAATCCAAAACAATAAAGTCAGCAGGAAAAATAAATTTATCAACTCTTACCAGTATATCCTCAATTTTTCCCTATTGATGCACATATGATCTGTCAGCAAGTTGTAGCATAACTATTGTAGGCCTTGCCTTCCTGCTTCCCAATTTCTGGAAAACTAATTTGGGCATCAAGTTTATACTTGCTCCAAGATCGCACAATGCTTTCCCGACACAATGGTTTTCGATTGAACATGGTATGGTGAAACTGTTAGGATCTTTAAGCTTAGGTGGCATGCGGTTGTGCAACATGACCATGCATCCTTCCATTATAGTTACAGTTTTAAATTCTCCTAGCCTTGTTCGCTTGGAGACGATGTCTTTAAGGAACTTAGCATAGTTCGGCATTTTCTCTATTGCTTCAACCAATGGAAAATTGATGTGGACTTGCTTCAAGATGTCAAGGAACTTCTTGAATTGGTATTATTGCTTTTTTCGTTTCAAACTCTGTGGGAATGGTGGTGGAAGTCAGATGTCGTCAACTCGTTCTTTGCATTGGAATTTGATTTGAGGAATTGCCGATGCATCAGGACTTGCCGAGACATGCTTGGTTGCTGAAGCAATGGCATCAGGTATTTCCTTAGCATCAGGGCTTGCCGAGGCACGAGCATGTAGAGTTTCCTTGGTAATTTATGACTTGTCATATTTGTTGGAGGTTTTGTTACTGGATTCATCTGTCTGGATAAGGGGTTGCTCTCCTAGTCGATTTATTGGTTGGGCAGGTGCATCATTAAGCTTTAGTCCACTTCGGGTGGTGATTACTTTTCACTGCTTATGACCTATTCATTTGGCGACCTCAGTATCGCTAGGTAAACCGCCCATTGGTCTTGTTTTCAAGTTTTGAGCAAATTGCCCTACTTGTGTCTCCAATGACTTTAGGGCCGCCTCTTGGTTTTCCAATCCCATCCAAGTCCTGTTGATAAAGGCAACAATCCTTTTCATGAAATTACTAATCTCAACCATATAAGATTCAGTTTTTAACATGAAAGCATTGAGAGAATTTTCCAAAAAACTAGATGGTGTCGATTGTTGCTATGGCATGTTCTGCTGGAATCTTGATGCTTGTGTATTCTGATTGCTCTAATTAATGGCGTTGTTTGGGTTGCTCAATGAAAAATTAAGGTGCTTCCTCCAGGATGGATTGTATGTGTTAGACATCACATTGTTATTCCGGTTGTAGTTTCCAACTTAAAAGCTAGATTCTGGGTTCTGTGAACATTCAGAAGAATCATGGTTACCATTGCATAAATCACAAATTAAATTTACTACCTTGATCTCATGTGTGTTACTAGGTCACTGCATGTTTTTAACCATATTGGTTAAGATGACTAATTGTGCAGAAATAGATCCCGATGAATCAAACTCGTTTATTATGGCGTTACGTCTGACTATTCCCCTTCGGGTGGTTAAGAACTGATAGTCGTTCTAGGCAAGACGGTTCAAAATCTCTATTGCTTTCTTAGGTGACTTGTCGAGGAGTATGCATTTGCCAAGGCATCTAGCATCATCATTTTCGGCGTGTTCACTGAGTTATAGAACATCATCACTTGCGTCTACACTGGAATCTGTGCATGGGACATTTGTGTAAAAGCTCTCTGTATCGCTCCCAAGCCTTGTACATGGATTTATCGTCTACCTGCCGAAAAGAAGTAATATCATTACACAACTTATCAGTCATATTTGTATAACTAAATCTAGCAATAAAATCACGACACAAATCTGTCCAAGATCCTATAGATCCGGATGAAATACTATTCAGCCACATTTTTGCTCTATCCCTCAGTGAATAGAGAAACAATTTCAGCCTTATGATATCTTCATGTACTCCTTGTAGCTTGAATGAAATGCAAATCTCCAAGAATGATTTGAGATTTGTCTGGTATCTTCAGTTACCGAGCCTCCAAATTGACCAATTGTGTTGATCATGTTGAACATCACATGTTTTAATTCGAAGTTGGAGGCTTCTATCTCGGGTGTGACAACTCCTAGATTGAGCCTGTTGAGATCTTCCTCTAAGTAGTCTCGGATAGGTCTATTCCGAACAGGTTGTAGAACTGGATATCCTCCTCCTCTTGCTATGGTATTCTGGTTACCATTGGCATTCAGATTGCCAACTGGGTTATCTTGTTGTTCTTCAATTGCTGCTTGTAGTTCTCGTCTTTTTCTATGAAGAACTCGTTCTATCTTAGGTTCGAATGGGTAGTTTGTGTTGTTGGTCTCGCCCTGGTCATACACAGATACAAAACCAAAGTTGTAAGTCCCTTGAAACCGATTAGAAATAAAACAAAAAAAATAAAAATAAATAAAGGTGTAAGAAATTAAAAACAAAGTCAATATTGCCAATCCCCGGCAACGACGCCAAAAACTTGTTGCGCATATTAAGTGCTACGCAAACGGTGCAAGTATACACGTCACAAGTAATAAAATGATATGATAAGTATCGAGTATCGTCCCCACAAGTATTGGTGCTACTTCAAGAATCTAACTTCTCGCACTAAAAGTAAAAACACAAGTAGGTGATTGTAGGAGTTCTAATTAACAAAAAAATAAAAAGAACAATTAAATAAAAAGAATGTGTAATTGAATAAGAGAGAGTAGGTCGGGTTATCATGAGTCGTGGTGTGATAATTGAATGGACCATCGTGGTAATTGAGTGCTAGAGTCGCTCAATTGCTTCAACAATTGAATCCGGACAGATTGTTGGGGCAATTCTGCGACAACCTGGGCAGTTCTGCAATTGCCTGGGCAGGTCTGTGAATTCTTGGGCAAGTCTGCGATTGCTGGGGCAATTAGGCGACAACCTTCAAAGTTCGGCGAAGCGCTCTTCAATGGTTTCTCGTTATCCCTAACTCAAAACACTGTTAATTGTGCATGCCTTGATAATACATCCCTACGTGAACCAAGAGAGGACAACAACCTATCTTGCGCTCACTTTAGTAGTTGAAATTCGCAACTTATCCCTAAGTCGAATTAGTCTTCACTATCGATCGATTGTATGAAAACCATGCCCATTCATTTCTTGAATCTAACTCTCTCGATATTAGATAAATGGATGAATTCACCAGATCCTCTCCCAATTCACTCGTAAACAAAATTAAGAATCAAGAATGAACAAACTTTGAAGTAAAATTGCAAACTCAATACATAAACAAATCTAATCGTTCTCACAACCACAAAACACACAATAACCCAAGCCAAATAAGTTTAGTTCATGGCTGGGCACAAAATAAACTCAAGAATAAAATCCCTAAACATGAATCTAATAGAACAAAGAAGAAAAAAGAAGAAGAGGTCGAGCAGCCCTAGTTTTCTCTCCCAATCGCACCTCTCCAATCCAACTCTCCTTGAAGTAGGCGGCTAGGTCTCTTATTTATAGGAGTTGGCTAGGTCAAAGTCTTTCTTGAGGAGGAAGTTAAGTTGAAATTAAATATAATAAAAGAAATAGATCTCTTTTATTATATATTAATTCCCCCAAAAACTTCTCCTAAAAGTCTTGGAATTTAATCTCCCTTTGATCTCCAATAACTTCTCATAAATTTGAATTTAAATCTTCATTAAATGCTGCATAGAAATCCAAATCTTTGGGATTTATTTCTTGTTTTTCGTGCTTATCCCTAATGAGGTGGATTTGTCTCGACATGCTTCAACAATCTGCTCAGCATGGCATTTAGAAGACAACTTTGATTGCCTTGGCAGACCCTCCAGTTTGGCATTTGGAAAGCAACTTCGACTGCTTTGGCAAACCCTCAAGTTTGGCATTTGGAAGGCAGCTTTGATTGCCTTGGCAGATCATTCAGTTTCCTTCCTTAGTTTCCGCAGCAATTCTTGATTGCCACGACAGTCCAGTCCTGCACAAAATAACACACAACGACAGTACTTTTTTCCACAAAATCAACTAAATTATGAAATCAAGCATGGCGGTGAAGGAAATCATGAAAATATGAATGAATGCCTAATAATGCAACTAAAATGAGCCTAAGTCTAACAATAATATGAGTAAAAAGGGTTATAAAAATAGTACTTTTGAACACTTAACAGCTGCATATACTAATGAATTGAAAAATATGGAAAAAGATCCAACTATTTTGGTTTGGCAACCAAAGAATTATTGGTAGTGTTCGGTCTCGTCCAAAAATTATAGTTTTTTAGTCTTGTAAGTTAAGCATTCATTGACTTAAAAAACATGTTTTAGTTTAATTTTTGTTGCAATTGCTAATGTTAATTTCTACGATTTTTCGTTCTCATGATAAATAAGACTATGTCTGAGCGTACCTCGATAACATATCAAATTTCAAAGTAATTACCGCATGATGGATGAGGGTCGCGGTTTTCCTTCTTTACTATGTCCATTGGGAGATTTAGTTTAGTTATGTTATTCTAGTTATACATGCAAAAAATACTAGTTATATGCAAGAAATATTGTTAATTTTTAATATTTCGGATTGTATAAAGTTTACTTTGTACTTACTTTACTTTTATGTTATTTGAAATTACGATGTTTTGTGATTTTCTTCCCATTGCTCCAACCGTGTGTAAATATAATAATACTTATATACTTTAAAATCAGATAATTAATCAAAAGAAAACACCTACCAGTGATGAGATTTAAATCACAATGCACGATTGCATCATTTTCCTTGTAAGGCTAACCAGGTTTCAAGGTCGAAATGTTGTCCCTTGCCCACTAAAGTGAAAAAATAGTGCATCACCTACTTCAGCATGTTCCACCGTCTCCTTAAGTGCCACCATAATGTTTGCAAAGGTAGGAAAATGGTTATCGCTTAATCTTGATCATATTTTGCACAAGTCTATTGTGAAGGCAATTCTCTCAACCCAATATATTTCATTCATAAAATTGTTCTCTGTGCAAGACAATCATTTTATTAATAATTAAAGACACTAAACATGGGGTACAAGGGTCCTCAATAGGAAAAATAAAATCATCAATACACATAGTTTAACCGTAAGATATGGAGACTATATCGGTACAGAAAGATGTCACTGATTTTGTTAGAAAATTACAGCATTGAAATGGAAGAACATATTTCAGTTTAACCGTACCAATACGAATACTGATTGTACCGATATGTTTAGCTTAATCATACTGGTACTGGGACACACATACCTAAGAATATAAATAAGCCGTTTATCTGTTTTTGCCCAAATTTCTCCAAACCCTAACCCTAAGAGTGTGGACTTCCCTAAAAAAACCTTTCAATTGTAACTTAAAATACATCAAGCTTCATGGTTTTTGCAAGGATTTTAGAGGATTTCATCTCCAATCAACGAATCGTGCACACCCATCACTTCTTTCGTCTATTTTCCGTTTTTTTCGAGGTATTTTATAATATCCTTTAATTTATTTGAATATTATACTTATTTTTTAGGGTTTATGCATCTAGATTGAAATTTTTAGGACATTTGATAGTTTAAATACAAATTTTTAGGTTTTTATATCTAGGTTTTTAGGTTTTTAGTACAATTGATACTAATTTATTAGAATATTATGCTTATTATTTAGGTTTTTGAATCTAGGTTTTTAGTACATTTGAACAATTAATGGACTGAAATTGATGGACACATTTTTAGTACTTTTGCGAGCCAGCCCGTAGTTGATCTTGAACCTCAACCTATGTTACTTACCTTATTTGATACATGTTTTGATGAACCCTGAGTACAAAACCAATGGGAAAACTTTGAAATGTTCAAAAATTTTACTATTCAAGATGAGCATATTGTAGATTTTGAATCTATGTTCGATCCTGGTTTTCAATTTCCTTACCTTAGTCTTATGAGGCGATGGAAATTTTGTACCATGCTTAAGCTCAATCCTGAATATTATCCCACTTTAACCTGATTTTTTTTCCAACGCTCGTTGTATTATTGATGAAACTAGTAACTGTGTAATTGCCATAGTCTTACCTTATGGGAAAGACTTTTGTGCTAGACACCGAAATAATTGCCACCCATTTAGGTATAGAAAACACCGGTCTTGATAATAAGGATTAGCATATTCTCAATTCCCTAGCCCCCGGCTCTGTTATTCCCTAAATGACCATGACCGCTTTCTCCATCTCATTATCACTTGGTGGTTTCGGCCATTCGGAGGTAAGTATTTTACCATTAGGACTGTCGATGCTTGGTGGATTCAGTGCTTCTGCACTGGCCAACGCATCAATCTTGCTCAGATAATTTTTGCCGACCTAGTTTACATTATCAACAATCGTCGCACCTCTATAGTCACCTCATTTTTTTATAGTTGCTTCCTCAGCCATATATTTGAGAAGGAGGACATAGATTGCTCCATAGATATTCCCTTACGTCTAGGAAACAAGATTGGTACTTCATCTCTTCAAAAGGTTCATTCTGATCTCGACAAAGGTGAGTGGAATCCTCACGCTCCATGGCTAGCTCCAGCACCTTGAGTGGCTCGTCAAGCAGTTGCTCCGGTACCTCAAGGAGATGTTTCTTTGGCATCACTTTCGGAGTTGATCACTCAGATGGAGGGTCGCATTATGCATCATTTTGATTCAGTTGATGAGCGCCTTGAGATCTTAGAGTATCCAGCCAGCTTCTTCAGGATGATGCCGAGGATGATGTTGATGGTGGCGACGATTAACTTGAGGCTTAGCTTTATTTCATGTCACTTTATATTATGTTGGGTTATTTTTTCGTGGCTATGCACTTTGGATATATGGATTGCTTCATCTCTATTTTATTTTAGATATGTTTATGGATATTTTATATGGATTTTGGATATGTTGGATTATTTGCTTAATATACTATGGATTTCTTCTCATTGTTTATCTTACTAAGTGTTCAAATAAAATTTTAAAGTATTGACCTAATTAACAATCTCAAAGTTGGAAAAGAGCTGAGTGTTCAAATTACGTTGAAAAGGACTTCAGTGTTCGAGTGAAATAAAATATCAAAAAATTGACAAAAATTAAATACTAATACGCTAATTTGACCAATTTGGTTGTGAAATGCAATATTTGTGTTTATGTGTAAATTCAACGTTCAACAAGTGTTTATGTGTACATTTTCTTAGGTTAAAAGTACTTAAAAAGCCAATTTGGCCTCTGCGTACCGGTACGGTATTGTAGGCGTACCTATACGAATGTGTAATGTTAAATTCCAATGAGCTCTAATCGTACCGATACTGGTTCCGTACCGATACGCTCAAAATGTATGTACCAATACGGTATCTTTATGTACCGGTACGGTCTTCTGTTTTAGTTTAATATTTCACGCATTATCTCATCCCAAGTAAATTTATTTAGTTTAATATTGGATGATATTAATCAATGGTTTATAATATATCATTCTTGTTCTAAATATTGTATTTTAGTAGAGCTTAATTTTTTAATCGGTAAAGTTCACTGAACTTTGTTTAAAAAACGATAATCAAACTTTTAAATGTTATAAAATATCAATTAAACTGTGTGTTTTGTAACGAAATGGTAACCGTGACGTTAAACCCTGTTAAGTACTTTACGTTTCTTGTTATAAAACTTTGTATAATAACACATTTGATCCTTCATATTTACACATTCAATCAATTTATTCATAATTCTAAAAATTCACTAAATTTAGTACGCGTCATTTACATATTATTTCAATTTGGTCTTTAAAGTAAAATTCAATGCTAATGTTTGAGTGTTTTTTTTGCCCTTAATCCATTTTTTCGATCAACTCAAAAAACTGATAAATCAAAATACATTTTTGTTTCATGTGAAGCAACATTGTAATGTTTGAGTAATTTTCTTGTTCTTAATCTATTTTTCGGAATCAACACACATTATGTTGAATTAAATGCTAAATTTCTTTAAAAATTAGTATTTTAAGTTTACCTCGTTAAACAAAAAATATATCATAAGGACTATAATAACCATAATACTCACATATATGTCAAGCTTTGAAAATCTCAAGTCACCACAAATAATTACCACATTAACCAAAAAAATGAAAAGTGAAAAAAATAGGGAAGGTTCAGAACCACCCAAAAATGGTAAAATAGCATTCAAAATTTCTTAATCCTCAACTTCTTAATCTTGTATGGGCAGTTTACGACAATTGAAAAGATCAACTTCATTGTGGTTGCTTGAAACATGTTTTGCCAAATTTCCAGTCGTTCAACTCCAATTTGTTGCGTCTACACAATAAATATATCATGTTATTCAATATCACACAATAGCTAAACGAAACTATGTGGTATATGTTACCGTGAAAGTAATCTTCGACCAATCACTTTTGTTATCGGCTTCTATATACTTCAATGTGTACATGCCACAATCATATCTGAATCTAATATAAAATAAATTAATCTATTAAGAAGAAATTTACAAAGATATCTTAAAAATAATTTTTATTTTAAATTTAAATTACGTATGAATTTGGCTGCTTCGGTAATTCAAGAAAATGAATTGAAAATTTTACAACATCTTCAAATAATCTACCCAAATGAGCATGACCCTCATACCTAAGCAGAGCTTTATTCAACTGTTATAATAAGTCAAAATAAAATTAATAAATTGATAGTTAAAAACTATACGAATTCTATTAGTTCTCATAAATGAATAAAGAGCTTACTATATTTTGTGTAATCTTTTTATGCACTTCATTGGTGCCAAGAGAGTCCAAAACGTAATTTTGTCCCTCCACAACCTTAACAACTAATAAAAACCAATGGTTGCCTTGTGCATCATGTAAATGCACATATACCTGCTAAATCACGTGAGTTAAAAATTACTGTCAACTTACATACAAGCAAACAACAAATTATAAATATATCTGTTCAACATTACTACTATCAATAGGTATAAAGTTCTCTATCCATCGTGTATGAAAGTTAAAAATGCATTTATTTATTCCCGCCTTCTGAGCATGTGTGAAATCTTCCATAATGGAACTCTGCGACAAACATTAAATTTAAAAATGTCATGAAATCATAATATGAAAATAATGTGATCCCTAGCCCATAAATTATTTTACCTGAAAGGACAGAGACATATATAACTTCTTTGACATAGGCTCTTGTCTCAAGTGCAAATCGTAGATATAGATATCGATAAACTATTAAATATTTAAAAACAATAAAAACATTTGTATTAATAACAGAAAAAAGAACAAATATTGATTATGTAAAAAATTTAATAATTTAATCTATAATACCCAATCAGATAATCATTTTTTGGAAAAAGGGTACGAGCATTGCCAACGTCCAAATTATTATTATTGGCCATGTAAAGATTGTTGGATGTATCATTCTAAGTAGCAACATTCGTACAAATTTTGCGTTCTTCTGGCATTAAGTACTTTAAATATTGCTTGTAAACATCACTTATCATTCCAGTTTCTTTGGAAGCTTCTGATAAGAAATCACCTACCTCATATTTATACTGCATGAAAAACATTTAATTCTTAAAAATGATAATAACATGAAAATTAAATGTCGATATTAAAAAATGTGCTTATAATTTATACATTTCTTGTTTTACATTTGATTTGAGCTTCTGCAAATAAATCTTGCAATTTTGGTTCAATCTCAAAATCGTAATATTTTTTTTCAACCTGCACAATCAAAGAGTAGTTGATCATATATTCAACTCAAATGAAATATTTGCACATAATTTCTTTCAAATTTTCACCCTACAAAAACAAAATATATTTTTCGTCATGTTACTACCTCATTTTTTTTAGAATAATCAACCTTTGATGTTTCTCCAATATCATGAAAATTTGTGATTTTTTCTTGTATCTACATATCATATGGCAAAAATTATTTTTAAGCAAACAAATAATATCAAACTATAAGATGAAATATAACCAATAAAGAATGATTTTATACATACATTTGTATTCACTTTAGAAGTTCGAGCTCTTTTTTTGATGTCGTATCTTTCGACTTCAAATCACCAGTAAAACCAGAACGTGCAATCGAACATCTCACTCTTTTTCTGTTGAGAATCTTTACTCTTTGACAAAGCCTTGGGACCGTTAGACATTTTAGGCCACATTTTTTTATTATTGGAGTTTCCTTCAATGTAACTAATTGACTAGGAAATCGATGATGACTAAATTGAAAGTTAAAAACCTCGCTAGAAATTTTTGGGAAACCATCAGTGTGAGTCTTGATGTTGTCTTCAGAATTAACTCCAAGTTTTCTTTTACCAACAGGTTCTAATGAGGGAGAAGATTAATTCGTATCGCAATTAATAAATGGAGACAAACTTGATTTTTTAATACCACTATCAGTTTCTTCCTTCAACGATGTGACACTTAATCCTTCTTTCTTTTGTGATTTATTTTCTAAACTCTCATCTTTCAGTGGACCACTATATAAATTAGTCTCTTCTAATCTATTATTTAAAGCATCATCCTTTAATGATCGACTATGTATACCTTCTCCTTTTACTGAATCACCATCTTGTATTGAACTTTTAACATTACTCGATGTTAATATGGTCACTAATTTTTCAAATTGACCATTTAATTTCTCAAATTGACCATTTATTTTAACAAATTCCTTTTTAATATTTTGCACCGAATGAATGTCTTGAACTTGTGATCACTCTGATAAAGAGTTCTTATGTTTTCCTCATGTACAACTTCAGCTTTTTCCTATATGTATATAAAATAAATTAAAAATTTAACAATAATTTTAACAAAAAAAGTCAATAATATTATTGAAATTTTAGTTAATTATAATGGATGTACCTCGTTGTTTGTCTTCTACGAATACATGTCGATATGACGCTTGCACTCCATCGTCTTAACTTGTTTTGAAGGCGTTAAGTTAGATCTATCCTCTACGTTAAAAAGTTAAAATCTAAGCAAGCATGCATCGAACTTAAACAAAAAAAATTGAAGAACCAAATAGAGCGTACCAGTACACTCTGCTTGAAATTATATTCCAATAGTCATTTTTGTACCGGTACGCATTTGGTATCGGTACACTTAGACCCGTGTACCGGTACGCATGAAACACCGTATTGGTACGGAAGCCAGATTGCGATTTGAGAATTCGTAATCGGGCATAGATTTAGGGTTCTAACATACAAATTAGGGTTCTATTCCGATAATTGGGGTTCTAACATGGGAATTAAGGTACTCAATTTGAGAATTAAAGTTTTACATTGGCCTAATTTCAAAAAGGCTTAATGCACTTTTTGCCCACTAACGTTTACCATTTTTTTCAATTTGGTACCTTACGTATTTTTTAGGCTCAAGTACCCTCTAACATTTTAGACGTTATCCAAATTACCCTAAAAATCTAACACCGTTTATTAAAAAAATATGACCAATCATATCGTGCCACATCAACGTTATTATTTATTTTTTAAATTTTCAAATAAAATAAAATAAATATATTAAAATATTTATTTTATTTTTTCAAAACTACCCCATCTCTCTTCCCCCAACCTTATCCCCACATCCTAGGCAGCCAACGGCAAATTCACAGGCCAAAGCAGTCAAATACCCACTGAATTTTTCCATTTCAGAAGAAACCAAAGCCAAGCTACAAAGTACAATGGCATTGACAACAATAATTGAATATACAATAGCTCCGGGAGCCGACATAAAGGTGAGTCTATTGGGAGACAATGAGAACCCGAATCCGTTTATAAAATGGAACCCAAAGAACAAAATCGAGAAAGCTGTAGAATTTGCTGCCAAAAGTAGGAAGAAACTGCATAAAAAAGTAAAAAACAGAGGCTTGTAAAGAGAAGATTGAGAAGAACAATAGTAGTGGGGAGGTTGGGTTATTGCGTTTGAGGAGGTGAAACGGAGATTTTAGATATCAGAAAGAAAGAAAGAAAGGGTGAAAGGGAGAACAAAGATCACTGAAGAAACAATCTACAAAATCTTGAAACCAAGGACGGTGAAGAATTTCGACGATGGCGGGAACTCGACCACCATAAAAATAGCTTTGAGGTGGTTGTAAATTGCTGGTAACAGAGTAGAATAAGGGACGAAGAACTGTGAAAAGACGATCGAAAGTGAATAAGGAAAAGGGAGGATTGCAGCGGTTGTGGTGAAATAATGATAGTTTTGAAGAAACTATTACAACAAATTTACAGAGGTAAATCAAATTTGCAGAGATAGAGTTGTACTACCATGAACCCGTTTTGCAGAGGTAGAGTTTTATATTAGCAGGGACATTATCGGATTGCTTGTATTACCATGAATCCATGGGAATTGCGGCTGCAACGGAGGAGAAATGGTAGGGCGGTGGCGGCGTTGGGGAAGATATAGATAATGGGGCTATTTTAGGGAAAACATGTTTTTTTATTGTATTGTATTATATTATTTTATTTTTATTTAATTTTGATATTAATTCTAAAAATAAAAAATAAAGAAAATAGCATGGCGTGATATGATTGGTTAATAAATTTTTTATTTAACGGTGTTAAATTTTTGGGACATTTTAGATAACATCGCCAATTTTAGAGGGCAAAAGAGTCCCAAAAATACGTTAGGTACTAAGTTGAAAAAAGTGGTAAACTTTAAGGACAAAATGTGCATTAAGCGACAACATGTCTATTAAGCCTTTCAAAAAATAGGATTAGGGTGGTGGTTAGAGTTTGAGAATTAGGGATTAGGGGTGCGGGAATTGAAGATATCGGTTAAGGGATGTCGAAATTGAGTGGCCAACTGGACGGAAATATCGGCGTATGGCCAATGATGACGGTGACCGGCGGCTAAAACACTAAATTAAATTAAATTTATTTAGAGTTCAAATAGAAAATTTAATAATAAATTATCTTCTTTTAAGAGAGGCTAAAAACGGCAGTTACATAGAAACACACATAAGTACATCCTCACATCGTTTCATATATTACAATAATAACAATATCAATTGAATTAAAATTTCATTAAATTTTTACAAAATGTTTGTTCCACTGAAGCAAATTAATTAAAGGGTCTGTGAAATGTTATGCACAATTAAATGATGCCATATTTGACTATTTAGCATCCACCAGATCTTTAATTAGATACTAAAAGTGGGGTTAAATCCAAAGCCACAAGATAAGAATAAAAGATAATATAATTGATAATTCTACAGTTATCTCCACCTTACTCTCAATGATCCATAGATTAACCACCACTGACACAATTTATAAAACAATAAATACGAGTCCAAATTACATTTATCTTTGTTACACTAATTCCACGCAAGAAATAAAGGTTACAACATAGACCGGGGTGATTTTAAGGTGCTGCTAAACAACGCTAAATTTTAAAATTTATTTAATAATTTAAAATGTAGACTTTTAAATAATATTTTAAGTTAATTTTTTTGTAAATTTTTTCTATAAATTTTAATATTTACAAAATAAATTTCGATACTTTGTCAAAAAATTTAAAATATTATATAAAAAACAAATATTAATTTTTTGGTAATTATCAAAATTTGTCAGAAACCATAAAAAATCAACCTAAAATATTATAAAAAAAAGTTTAACATTTAAGTTTTGAATAAACTTCAAAATTTCCTGTTCTTTAACCAAATCTTAAATCTACAGCACTTACTCCCCGACTAAAATAACAAGAGGCTAGCTTTTGGGGACTGTAAAATTTGGTTATCGTTTATTGCAGGTTTATGGTGTTGTTACATCAATACACTTCTATACATCTAATCATCTATACAATTATATCCCTTTGAGATTTGTAGATGGAGAAATTTTCAAATGGATTGTAATATGTCATTGTGAAAACATTGTACGTCACGTAATTATTATTTTAAGAGTTAATTACATTATACATTCCCAAATTATTAGGGCTTGAGTGAATTAGACGTTCAGCGAACTGTTCGGCAAAAAGTTCGTTTATGTTTGTTTATTTATTAAACGAACGAATATAGACAAAATTTTCTGTTCGGCAAAAAGTTCGTTCGTTCATTTACGTTCGTGAACGTTTGGTAATCCATTCATTTATGTTCGTTCCTTTATGTTTGTTTAAATTCACATATATTCGTTTATCATTTTTACGAACGAACATGAATGAACATGAACAAGCTACATACGAACAATAAATTATGTTCGTTTAGTTGTTCGTGTTTGTTCATTTTTTCGGTTAAAATTAAACAAACGAATATGAACATATCCCGCTCGTGTTTGTTCAGTTCGTTTACAGACCTACAAACTATGATTCTCATTTTAAATTGGTCCCGGAACTTTTAAATGTTTCAATTTCATTCCCAAACTATAATTCTCATTCTAAACCGATCCTCAAACTTTTGAACATTCCATTTCTATCCCTAAACAATAGTTCTCATTCTAAATTGGTCCCCAAACTTTTTGATTATTCCAATTTTAATCCTCAAATTATCGTTTATACCACATCATATTATTACATAATATACATAAGTGTTTCATGACAATTAAATTTTTTTATAACGGTTTTATTAACATAAGATATGATTAACATATATTGATAATTTGAGGATGAAATTAGAATGTTCAAAAAGTTTGAGGACCAATTTAGAATGAGAGTCATAATTTGAGGATGAAACTGGAATGGTCAAAAGTTTAGGAACCAATTTAGAATGAAAGTCATAATTTGAGGATGTGTGTTGCACTTAACTCTTTCCTTAATTATATATGAAACACAATAATTGTATGAGATCCGCTTCAGGTATCATATATTTACTGTTTCCATTAGTTTAGCTCAGAAAGGAGTAGAAATGGCAGAGCTAGAAATATGTTCCATTAATGGATACACTCAGGGGAGAATCTTGGTATAATAAGTTGAGAAAGTTAATTTAAATTTTTCGAAAGTTTTAGAAGTCTAAACTAAAATTCTCACAAAAATGAGATTTAATGATAAATTTTTAAAAATTTAATAGAAAACTTAATTAAAAATATTTAAAGCAATAAAAAGCTTAATAATAATTTTAATTTTTTGAAGGGACTAAATTAATTTTTTTTTAAAAACTTGAGGGATAAAATGTAAAATCTTCAAAATTTTAGGGGTTCAAAGGCCCTCTAACTATCACTGCCATCCGCCCCTGGATACACTGCGGTTAAACTTGGATGAGGACGCAGTCTATTATTTCTCTTAATTTTACTCCTTTTTTTTCAGCCCTACAGAATGTAAGCATAGCTATTGTTTAAAGTGCTTTAGATAACAAATTAAAGGTATATACTATATATTATGGTACCAACAATCAAGTGGTCTAGTGGAATGAAATATTAGATCCCTTAAGTAATGTTAGAGGTTCAAACATTGACGTTGTATATGGAACAAATTTAATCAAAAGATCACCCTATAATAATTTTTTACAGTACCCGATCCAGATTAATCCGTCAATGAATAACAGGTAAAATATTAGAGTTCTTTCTTATCGGATGTTTGTCTTATTAGCAGCAGATTGAAAATACTGTCATTTTATTTCCTCTCAGTTACTGAGTTGCATTTAAATATTAGAGTAATTCTTATTGGATGTTGACATTATTATTGGATTGAGTATAATATGACAGCCTGCTCTCAAACTGCCTTGTTTCGTTTTGGTAAATGCTGTTTTGAGTTAATTTAGTGTATGTTTAAGACTAAAATTTCGAATTATTATATTTGATTAGACTTGAATTTTATAAATTTGATTTAATTTTTTTTAAATAAAGTTTAAATGATACAATAAAATTTATTAATTTGACTAATTTAAAAATTTTTTTTACTCGACTCAATTAAATATTCACTTATTTATGTAAAATTGACTTCATGACATCTTTTCGGCTTTCATGACCTCCGGGACTTATAGTCGAACTTCAGGATTTCACTGAATATGTTAAGTGTGTGGCTTTTATTCTAAATAAGTTTTAAAAAAAATATGTATTAACCTTAAAGTAAAGTGGTTTATTGACCTGGCCGAGTTATTATATTTTCTGCAATTGGTGGGTTGATATAAGTTAGCTGCAAATGGGCATCATTTCCATGATTTTGCTGTTCTACTTTTGCTTGAGCTGTAACCCTATATGTTCTTCATTCCAAACAACAGACTGGCTTAGGTTAGGGAAACAAACATGGTTTGATGCAGGGATGGTCCGAATGGGCCGGAAAAAGTTGTTCCCTTAAAAATTTGAAGTTCGTACATAATTAATTTTTTTTTATAAAAATTAATATATTTTTTATTAAAATCTCTTTTTACACCTCTAAAATTTAATAAATTCGCTTTAGAATTTTATAAGCTCGTACTTTTTAGGTGCAGATTGAGACGTCGTCTTCTACATGCTCTTAATGTGTCATGGCTTAAAGGAAACAAATAAAGTGATTTAACATGCAAATAGTTGGTTGCATGTGCTTCATGTGGCATGGTTTAACGAATAAAAAAACTAGAAAACCAAAGCTAATATCTTCTACAGTACTAAATTATATTGTAAGGTATTTCCAAACATAATCAACTTTGTTAAAAACAGTTTTCCATTACGAAAAGTTTTATATATAAAGTAAAAAAACTTGAACCCCCATCTTTTTTTTCCGAGTCTTCAAAAATTGTAAAGCGAACTTATTCTTCTTTGGTAAAAAATAAATAAATAGTTTTTATAGTGAGGTTTTGATAGTAGAAAATTTTTCTTAGAAGAAAATTTTTAATATCTTTTGAATGGGTCGCGACCACTACGGGTCTATTTAAGGGTGTAAATAAACCGAGTTTAAACGAATAAGTATGTTTGTGTTCATTTGTTTATTTTTAAAGGTATTCATATTCGGTTTGTGTTCGTTTGAATTTGTAATATTTTGTTCATGTTCGTTTATTTATTTTTGAAGGTGTTCATGTTCGGTTCGTGTTCGTTTAAATTTTCAATATTTTGTTCGTGTTCGTTATTTATTTTTGAAGTTGTTCGTGTTTGTTTGTTTAGTGTTCGCAAACATGTTCATTTAACATTCGCAAACATTTAAACGAACACGTTCGTTTATATGTTTAGAAATGTTAACTAAACAAACAAACAATAAATAAAACAAAAACAATAAAGTAAAACTTACATTTCAACATGAACTTATATAGCATCATTAGCAACAACAAAAATTAGTATTTAGATACATCCACGAGCATTTTCATCCTAAAACATCCATTAGTCATTAAGCTCCTCATACTTCACAATTTGAACTCTAAAGTTTACTCTGTGTTCAGTTTAGTCCCTACCTTCATTGATACTTAAAATTTTAAAAATAAAACGAGCATGTAAATGAGTTTATAAATGATCCTATAAACGAGCTTATTCGTGAATAAAAACGAACCGAACACACCTTTGTTCGTGTTAGTTCGTTTATTAAACGAACATAAAAATTTTGTTCATACTCGTTTATTTAACTTAATAAACGAACAAGAACGAGCATTACACAAACGGTTCGTCGAACGCTCGGTTCATTTACATCCCTAAGTCTATTTTACCAAACAGCCATAACCAAATCTGTAGGGGTTAGAACTTACTTTTGTTCAACCTTGGTTTAAATGAACAAAAATCCTATGTTATTTTTAAGACAAAAATCACATTCTTCTTTTTGGTGTCATTTTCTATGTCCAATGTTGCGTGATTTAAGTGCTTCGCAATTTGTGCAAGTATACACGTTGCAAGTTATAGTATAGTTTTAGATATCGTCTCATCAGGGATTGGTGCCACTTCAAGAATTTGTTTTCCTGCACTAAAAAAAGTAAAAACACAAGTAATGATAGTTGGTTTGAATAAACAAGTAAAATAAAGAAAGCAAGTAAACTAAATGGAACTTGAAAGATTGAGAGAATATGCCAGATTATCATGGGTCATGGTGTTATAATTGATTGGGTTTATTTAGGAAATGAATACTGGGTCAACTCAAGTAACTTAACGACTTCAACAGTCGGATTGCCTGGGCAACTGAAACAGCGTTTGCTTGAGCAATTGATATAACGAATGCCTAGGCAACTGGGTGACTATATGATTGCTTGGGCAACTGATTGATTTCTTTGAGATTCGGCAAAGCGTTCTTCAATGGCTTCTCCTTATCCCTAATTCAAAACACTAGTCAACAGATCAAACCTTGGTGATACACTCATGTGTTAACCTTGGATGAACTTCAGCCGATCTTACGCTTCTCTCAACCGTTGAAATTCGTAACTTATCCCTAAGTCAAATTAGTTCTCACTTTCGATTGACTAAGTGAAAACAATGCTTATCTGTCTCTTGAATCTAACTCTCCCGATATTAGATAGATAAATACGATCACGAGATCCTCTCCCAAGTTACTCGAAATCAAAATTTAAACACAAAGAATAAGAAAACCTCAAACTAAATTGCATTCAATAACCTAAAAGCAAACTTTAATCATTTCTCAACCAATCAACATAATAAACCTAGCCAAAATAGTTTAGTTCATAACAGAGTTTAAAATTAACACAAAATAAATTCCCAACAAAAGCATGAACCGAAACAAAGAAAGATGAAGAAAAACCTTTATCAAATTCTCTCTTTTTTCTCCACTCCTTGGTCGCGTCTAAGTCTTTGGGATTTATAAGTGATGATTCGTATGGATGAGGAAGAGTTTAGAGTGAATTAAAATATAATAAAAGAGACAAACTCTTTTATTTATTTATTCCTTCAAATTCCCCTTTAAACTCCTTGGACTTTAATATCTCATTGACTTCTTCATGGAATTCCAACTTTTTTTGGGATTTGCTTCTATCCTTTAAGCTTGTACGAATCGCGTGGATCACTCTCCAAAACTCGATAGTTTCCATTTTCTTCATTTCCAATTGCTTCGGCAATTTCTAGCTTGCTCGGGCAATTAATCTTGCACATAATAGACAACCACCAGCAGTACCTTTCCACTGAAAACACCCAAAATATGTACTCAAGCATCACACTAGAGGAAATAATACAAGGATGCATGATTGGCTAACAAAATGCAACTAAAATGGGCCTAAGATCAACAATAATCACGAGTAAAAAGGCTAACATTATAGAACTTCTATGCACTTAACACGCCCCCAAACTCGAACTATTGTTTGTCCTTAAGCAATGCAAACTAACAACTACCTACTGAGACCTTAGTTATCATGAAATTGTTTTGACTTGACTTTATTTCCTCAGAATCGTGGCACAAGTCTGAGTTGCTTTCAATTTTTTGAATGGCATAGCACTTACCCAGAATCTGACTATAATGCTCATGAGTGTGTACGTAGTTGTGTACGAGTTGATTTTTCGGATTCTAATTGGACAATAGGCATTTTAGTTTAAATTTTTGGGGTTTTATCATTCCTCAACTAGAGCCAGTTTCGGGCACCTCTAGTGATGTTCTACAAATTTATTATCCTTTTAATTTTTCTCTTAGTCGACTAGAGACAATTTCGAGCACCTTTAGCGATCAATTTTTAAGCACGATACTAGAGCCAGTTTCTGGCACCTCTAGCAATTTTCAATTTTACCCTATTTTATAAGTGATTAGCCTAGGTTCAATAGAATTCCTTAAATCAATCAAGCCACAACAATTTACAATTAATCTTAGCAACATAGTAAGACCCTAAGTGTTTTCCATGGCCATCCTAGAATCGAAAGTCTATCAATTAAGTGCAAAGGTAATGTCATCATCGGATATTCATCGAGTCTTTGCAATTTTCAATTTAACTAAAGTTAAGGAAAGTAGTAAAGTAAATGCAATTCCTAAAAATGAATTTAACGAAACATAAATTAAATAATGACAAGTCCCCCCTGAAACTCGAGGGAGGCATTGTCCTCAATGCATGCAAAATAAAGAAACATAAATTAATGGAAAATGCAAGATGAGGGTTGATGTCTTACTCGGAGAGTTCATCATCATGGATTATGAGTTTCCTCTTTGCGGTTTGCTTGAGCGGGTTAGTTGCTACCTTGTGGGTGGTGGTGGAATCGATTCCTGTGCTGCCGAGTCTCATTCGTCTTCCTCATCATCGACTTCTTCAATGATGGATGCTTTACACTTCGGGTTAGTGGATATTACGGGGGAAGACTTCATGGATGCAGTGGAGAAATGATTTTGTTGTATTCTTAGATTTGGATAGGTTAAAATGGTTAAAAGGTGCCTAAAATGAGCCTAAGGTGAAATCTTGGTAAATGGATTCCGAACGCCCTAAAATTTGACGTACAAATAGGAACATGATTTGTAAGTGTACTGGTAAAATTTGGTAAGGTTTGGAAATCACCAGATAGATTAATCCGAATAACAAAACAGTTTTGAATAGTTTACAAAATGGTCACTAAATATTGTATCGTCTAATCTGATAGGTAAATGACCTCTGTCAGTAATGAAATTTCATAGGCTAAAATTGATAAGATTAATTTTAATATGATAACCTGAATTTTGGCTAAGGACCCTTAATTTATAAAATTTACAATTTAGTCCCTAAGGTTAAGAAAAGTTTAAAATTGACCTCAGCTCCGATTAAGTTTAGTAACAAACAAGTGGATAAGTCTTAAGAATAATCAATATGATACTTAGATTAGGTTTTGAACTCTGAATTTGTATTTGAACCTCCGATTAGTTTTCTGAAAACACTATCCAACCCGGATCTCTACCAGACCGGAAAGAGGGTGTTACAACCTCTTCATGTTGGGTATATCTAGTCATCAATTTTGGCTGCCACATCATCTTATCCATTCTTGTCGACAATTGCCCTGGCAACTTGCGTGGTATATCCTTCATGCACTGCCCTGGTAACTGGCTTGGCATATATTTCTTGCACTGCCCTGGCAACTGGTTCCAGTCTTGCTCCGACAACTAATTCTGCACACACAAAAACAACTACTGGCAACACCCATTTTCCACAAAATTAAGCAAAATATGAAATCAAGCTTAACCACCAAGGAAACAATGCAAACATGTACGAATGGCTAATAATGCAACTAATATGAGCGTAAGTCTAGCAATTATATGAGTAAAAATGGTGAATAAAATAGTACTTTTAGACACTTAACAAGCATCTATCAGATTAGTCTGGGCTTGGCATCCTTCTTCGCCAAGAGATACTTCAAAGCTGAATGATCTGTATAAACCACAACCTTGTTGCCAATTAAATAAGATCATCAAGAGTAAATACAACAACAAGAAATTCTTTCTCGGTTGTAGAGTAATTAAGTTGTGCTTTATTCAAGGTTCTGTTGGCATAGTAAATGGAATGGAAAACCTTGCCATGTCGTTGTCCCAAAACTGCTCCAATGACATAGTCAATGGCATCACACATGAGCTCAAAGGGTTCATTCCAATTTGGTGCTATGACTATAGGGGCATTAATCAATTTCTCTTTAAGCCCCTAAAATGCTCTCAAACAAGAATTGTCAAATGCAAAAGTGGCATTATGTTTAACAACAAGCATAAAGGTTTAGCAATTTTTGAAAAATCTTTAATAAACCACTGATAAAAATCGGCATGACCTAAAAAAATTTGTATACCTTTAACCATTGTCGGTGGTGGTAGTTGCTTGATTACCTCCTCTTTGGATTGATCAACTTCTAGTCCTCTCTTAGTCACCTTGTGGCCGAGTACAATGCCCTCCTTCACCATGAAGTGGCAATTCTCCTAGTTCAACACTAGGTTTGTTTCAATGCATCTCTTTAAGACTTACTCCAAACTATGAATGCATTCCTCAAATGTTTTACCAAACACTAAGAAATCATCCATGAATACTTCCATGTTGTGCTTGATCATATCGAAAAAAATGGACATCATGCAACGTTGAAATGTTACATGCACATTACAAAGACCGAATGTCATTCTTCTAAAAGCAAACGTCCCATAAGGTCACATGAATATGGTCTTCTCTTGATCATCAAGGGTAATGGAAATTTGATTATTACTCGAATAACCATCTAAGAAACAATAGAAAGCTTTACCTACCAATTTGTCTAACATCTGGTCGATTAAAGGCAATGGGAAGTGGTCCCTCCTTGTAGCCTTATTCAGCCTTATATAATCCATGCACACTCTTCATTCGGTGATGGTCCTGGAGGGAATTAATTCAGCTTTATTGTTTTGTACCACAGTCATGCCACCTTTCTTTGGCACGCATTGCATCGGGCTAACCCATGAGCTATCAAAAATGGGATAAATGATCCCGACATCAAGCCATTTTATGATCTCTTTCTTAACTACCTCTTCCATGCTTGGGTTTAGCCTTCGTTGGCCTTTAATGGTCCTGCCATGGTACTCATCCAAAATAATTTTATACATGCAAAAGATTGGGCTAATACCTCGAATATCTGCCAAGGTCCAACCCAACGCTTGCTTATAATTTCTTAATATTGCCAACAATCTCTCATCCTGATCATTAGTGAGATCTGTGGCAATGATCACTGCCAAGGTTGAATGTTTACCTAAATAAGCATACTTCAAGTGATTTGGTAGTGGTTTAAGCTCTAACTTAGGTGGTTTCTCAATTGATGGTTTAGGTTCTTTTATCTCTCTACCGGGCAACTATAATGGCTCAAAATATCTTACATCTTCAACCTCTAACACTGATTCCTCAGAATCCTCAAATAGTTCAGCTATGCCATCAAACATGCTGACATCAAATTCTGTATCATGCATAACTTTGCCATGTCTACAGTATAAATAGACTCCATCATCTCCTTGGCTTGACATTCATCAGGTTCATCTACACATTTCAAAGCTTGAAACACATTAAAAGTAGCATGCTGGTCATTCATACGCACTGTTAGTTCCCCTTTATGAACATCATTAAAAGCCCTACCCGTGGCAAGGAATAGCCTACCTAAAATAATCGAAACATTAACATTGGCCTCATAATCCAAAAGGTTAAAATCAGCTGGAAAGATAAACTTGTCTACCCAACACATCCTCAATCTTACCCTTGGGATACGCATAAGATCAGTCTGCCAGTTGGAGTGTCATGGTAGTAGGTCTTGCTTCAATGCCAAGCTTCCTAAAAACTGAGATTGGCATCAAGTTGATGCTGGCTCCTAAGTCACACATTGTCTTGCCCATAAATTTGTTGCCAATTGTACAGTGAATAGTGAAACTTCTTAGATCTTTCAGCTTTGGTGGCAATCGATTTAGGATCACGACACAACATCCCCCAGTGAGAGCAACAACTTCAAAATCTCCCAACTTTCTCTTTTTGGACATAATGTCCTTCATGAATTTTAAATAGTTGGGCATTTGCTGAAGGGCTTCTACCAATGGAATGTTAATTTGCAATTGCTTAAGAACTTCCAAGAAGCGCTTAAATTACTGGTCATGTTTATGCTTTTGAAGTCTTGCTGGAAATGGTGGTGGTGGATAAACTTATGCTGGCACTACCAACTTTGCCGAGGTAGTGCTGGCATCTAGTTTGGCATCAATATGTTGTTTGGCCTTAGTCTGTTTGTCATCAATGTTGGCATCATGTGTGGCATCATTGTTGGCGTCGGTTCTGGCACTGGTACTTGCCTTAGCATTGGCATTATCTGTTTTAATTTCTTCATCTATTTCTCTGGGCTTGTCTATCGGCACCGGCTTTTCACTTTGACAGTTAACTGGCTGCTTGGCATCTATCTCTGCCTCGCACTGCTTACCACTTTGAAGGGTTATGGCCTTGCATTGCTCATTGTCTTTGTGCCAAGCATCTTTAGTGTCATTTGGAAAAGCTCTTTGAGGTCGATTGCTGAGTGTATTAACAATCTTCCCAACTGGACTTCCAAGTTCCTCATTGATGTTGCCAAACTCTAGACTGTGGCATCATTCCTCTCCATGTATTCTGCTAGAGTGCCTCCCTAATTAAGTCTTTGCCCTTGCTAGAAATTGCTATAGGCATTTTATGGCATGGCATTGTTATTCTGCCTCTGGGCATTCTGGCGCTAGGCGTTATATTGGTTGCCCTCTTGATTTCCCCAAGCTGAGTTAGGGTGCTGCTCCAACCTACATTGTAAGTATTGGAGTTAGTATTATAATAACGACCAGAATTGCCAATGAAATTTATCAGCTCAGGGTTGGCAGGGCATTCATCCACATGGTGGTTTTCTCCACGGATGCTACAAAATGGCTCTAATGCTTTAACTTCTTGGGACTCTTTGTTCTTTTGAAAGTTCTCACCATGCTGGTGAGGTTGGAAATCTCGGCATGGATGGACGTTAGCTCATCAACCTTCAATTTTCCACTAGCTTTGGTTTCGGTCCCCAAGCCTGGCAACAGGATATTCAAAGTCATTAATTGAAATCCTCTCAAAAATGCCAATAGCCTCTGTGTAGTTTTTGTCAAGTAATGAACCGACTGCTGAAGCATCAACAACAGTCCTCATTAGTGCATTCAATCCATTGTAGAAGGTCTTTATTTTGGGTCTAATTTGGGAATCCATGCATAGCACACCTTCTCAATAGATCCTTAAATCTTTTCTAAGCATCATATAGGGTCTCATCCTCGGCCTGCCAAAATGTAATGATCTCACCACGCAGCTTGGCACTGAGTGTTGGCGGTTGAAAATGTGTTAGAAACTTCTGGTATAGGTCTCCCCGTGAGGTGATTGAGCCAGGTGGTAAGGAATTAAACCAAGCCTTGGCTCTATCTCACAAGGAGAAGGTGAATAACCTTAACTTCACCGTATTTCTAGATACTCCATGAAATAATTGGCAAATCTCCATGAACTGCTTTAGATGTTGCCTCAAATCTCCAGTAAGTGCTCCATCAAATTGGCCTATATTCAAAAAAGTTTGAATCATTATCGGCTTAAGTTAAAAATTTGGTTCATTTACCTCTGTGCCAATAATTCCTGGCATTAGATTTGCAATGTCAGGTGCGGAATGTTCTCGGATTGGCCTCTCTTCCTCCACATTGACAATTGGGACATTAAGAGCCGTTGGTGCATTATTATTTGGTGGATCTCCATCATTGTTCACCGCATCATTCCTTTGATTTTTGTGATTCATTTCTCAGTATCTTTTCTTTAGTATCCGCAAGGTTCTTTCAATTTCTGGATCGTATGACCAATCGTCCACCACAGGATGGTTTCTGTTCATAAACCGATGAAAAAAAAAACAAAGTGAAAACTAAAATAATGCAAGTAAAAATTAAAAACAATCAAATTCATTGCAATCCCTGGTAACGACACCAGAAACTTGTAGACTTTGTAGAAGACGTGTAAAGTGAATGCTGGCAAAAGGGGCAAAATAAATATATTAATAAAATAGTTCCAAGAGTCTTTTGATTGCAAGTATACACAGTCTGCAAGTAATACAATAGTTAAGCTGAGAATCGATCCCATAGAAATTGACTTGGAATTTGATCGTTTGATTGTTACTTGCCTTGGAAGAAAAGATGTTTGTTTTGAAGATTGTTTTAGAACTAATAAAAAGAAAAGAAGAAATATGAATTAAAACATTGGCAAGGAAAGTCTTTTAATGAGCGATGAATGTTGGCAGGGAATACTTTGAGTTTAATGTTGTTCATGCCAGCCTTTGTTGGCAAAATGTCTTGGCAGTGTTTACCGAGCAGATTCAGCATTAGCAATGTTCTCTCGATGGTCATTACCCTAAATCAATTATGTAAAAACCCTTATATCTCTATAGTGAATGTTTTTAAATGAACCAAGTTGATTAAGAATCAATCTTATACAGCTAGGGTATATATCACTTCCGAAGTAAGTTTATCTACTTGAATGACTTCTCTCGAAGCTTTTCTCCCTAGTATTCAACAATTTAATCGTTGCCACCCCAAGTCTGTTAAGATATTGGGAAGCAATAGACCAATTGTACCAGCTCTCGCTTAATAAAGTACTTAGGAAAAGTTGAAGTATCTCGAATAGAAAATCATTTGCCAAAATGGAATTGTCATTAAAGAAAACTAAGGCATGAAACAATGTTTAAACCAAACATCCCCCACCAACAATGAAATTAGTTCGTGGTGAAGGATTTAACCACCAAAACCATAACCGTTTTCAAATACATCATCATAAAATAAAAATAAAACAACTTAAACCAAAGAGAATAGGCGAGAGGGGTCTCTCGATATAGCCTTCAAATCCAGGCTCTTAGCCAAGTGTTTGAACCACCCTTCCTCAGTGCAGCCGATCGTCACTAGTCGAGCATTCCAACACCTTACTCTGATCACTCCCTGCCCTTCACGATCTTCTCTTATGTGTTCTCCAAATGCTTGATCGGTTGGTTTTTATATAGGTGTGCAAGGGAAGAAAATAGGATAGCTTCTTCATTTGAATTTCAAATGCTCCAAGGATAAGAGATAGAGTCTTATCTGATTGGTCTGATAGCATATCAAGCTAGGGTTGACGTCATCATGCCGATGTTGCCTTGGCACACAAGCTTGGCATGTCCTTGCCAACATAGCTTGGCATTACCTTATCCGCTATTTTCTCGGAGGTTGATCTATTTGCGATCTTTTAAGAGCCAGATCATGTTCTATTTTTTGGTGTTCAATAGCCTCTTGGCATGGAATCAAGTTCACTTCTTTGCAAACAAGTGCTTGGTACTATCTGGTCCTTCTATGCCAATAGCACTTGGCATTCTCCTTGACAATCCTAACTGCGTTGCTTTTCTGCACCTAATCCTATGCCAAACCTGCAAAATAGCCACAAAACAACCATTCACACTAGCATAGACAAAATACTAAACTCTTTATGCAGATGCATGATTCTAACAACCTAATGCAACTAAATGTACCTAAAAACAAGCAAGAGTAATGTAAAATTGGCATTAAAAATAGTACTTTTGGAGAGGTAACACAAGTACATCGAGATGCTCATGGAAAATGGATGTCTTACTACGAAGGGCCTTATGTTGTCGAAAAGGCTTTCTCTAGAGGAGCGTTAATTCTAACTAAGATGGACGGTAAAGAGTTACACAAACCTGTGAACTCTGATTCGGTTAAGAAATATTATGTTTGAATAGTAAAAAGAGATTTAAAAAAGAAAAAATAAAGAAAAAGAAGAGTGAAAACCCGAAAATGGCACTTCGCAAAATGAAAATATCTATGGTGAAAACTCGAAAGGGCGTCATTGATTTAAAAAAAGAATGAAGTGAAAAATAAAAGGGAGTTCAAGATGAAAACTTGCAAAAAGTGTCTTGAAACCAAAGGAGAATCTGGGTTGAAAACCCGTAAAAGGTGGCTCAGATGCATTGAGAATAGGCATCTGGTAATTTAAACCTCTCGGACACTTGGTATTTCAGAAGGGATTGCATACCTATAGACATCTTGACAACATTTGAAGTCTTTTAGAAAAGGGTTTGAACTCAAAGCTATATTCAGTCAATGGGGTTGCGGAATCCCTCATGTGGTGAATACTTGGGGAGCCAACTTTGTTTCTTGATTTTGTTATTTTAGTTTTCCATGGTTTTTTTCAAATCTCATTGTATTCCTGATTATAAGCCTCGATAAAATTCATGAATTCTCTTTCGAGCTTTCTTTTATTTTTGAAGCATCTTGCAAGTAAACTAGTATAATTAATTAAAAGCATAAGATTTCTTGGTATTACTATGTTTTGAAAGATGCAAGTGAACTTTAGCACTCGCGGATATTGAAGAAAAGTATATAAAGTAAATACAGTGTTGAACCTCACGCCAGTAAGTACACATAAATGTAAGAATGATGAAGCACTGGATCAACTATAGAGGCATCAGGGGTCGTCGGACAATGTGCAACCTAGAACTATTATTGAGAACAAAGTCTTCCACCCGAAGAACAATGATTTTTATCTTTGTGCTTATGCTGGGATAATTGGAGTCAAAATGCCAACACATTATCATAAGCTCTTGGATTAGTATTTCAGTTGGGACAATTTATGAAGATTGAGGATGTTTCCCAGACATTGTTGGGCCACAGTAGTGTTACTGCACCTGGAGCCATTTACGTCCTTCAACTTCCTAGATTGAATGAGAATGTCTGCATCCCCATGTTCTTCTGTTTAAAAAAGAAGAAAGAAAATTTGAACCATGTTTTGTAAAGGCTTATAGATTTGGAAAAACTTTAACACTATTCAAGAGTAGGCTTGTTTTAGACCTTTTAATTACCAAGTTTTTTAGGTGTTTACAATGTTATATAAACATGAAAGGTTGTTGACTGGTCAAGGTCCACCTCTCTAGTGACGTGGTCAGCCTGGTCAAGTTTAATTCAAAACAAAGAAAAAAGGAAAAAAGAAAAATCGAAATGAAAACCTGAAAGGGCACCTTGAGAAAAGAGGAAAAACAAAAAAACCAAAGTAAAAACCCGAAAGGGTGCTTTGAGAAAAACAATCTAAAGTGAAAACCTGAAGGGGCGCTTTAGAGCAATGAACCAGAAACGTAGAATGGAGATCTCAAAGGCTAACCCTGAATGTGAGATAAAGTGTTAAAGCCGATCGGGAGTTAACATGGAAGCCTAATGAAGAAAAGCCAAACGAGTCTTCCAAGAGGCGGAAGCTGCCTAATTGATCTCAATATGCTATAGTTCATGCATCATACATAGAAATTAGGATCATGATAACCCGCATACAAGCATTTTTAATCTGTTTTGACAGGAAATGAGCAAAGATCAAAGAATTCCTAATGTGAAGAGTTCACCCAGCAAAAAAGAGCTCTAAATATGAAGAGTTCGCCTATCAAAGATAGAATTCCTAATGAGAAGAGTTCACCCGTAAAGAAGAGCTCCTAATATGAAGAGTTCACACAGAAAATATAGAGCTCCTAATGTGAAGAGTCATCTAACAAAGAATCTAAAGTTCCCAATAAGAAGAGTTTGTCAAACAAAGAATCTGAAGCTCTCAATAAAGAGTGGTTATTAAGAAAAATGTAGAGTTCTTAATGGGGAAAGCTCATCGGTCCGTCACTTCTACAGAAAGGAAAACCAATCTCGTTGAGAAGAATGAATCAGTTCCTAATAAGAAGAATTGGTTCGGACTTCATGGTCAGTTCGAGAAAGAAAGAGGGGAAGTTCATAATAAGAAGAACCTAAAGCTCAAGAATGGTGGTCAAATGTTTGAAGCCAAATTCGTGTATTTATAGTCTTTGCCTTATTCATGTTCCAAAGCAATGAGCAAAGAGGGGCAACTGTAATACCCGAATTCAGCCCAAGTCTATATATAGTAAATATAATATGAAATAAAAATATTAAATAAATAAACAAACAAAAGTTCTAATAAATAAATAAATAAACCCATAAATAAATAGTCCAAATGTTTATATTACATAAATATTAGCCTACATACATAATAAAAGCCCATTTACATTACAAAATTCCTAAAGGCCCAAGCAATCTATATTTCCTGCCTAAATCCACTTGTTTTCGGATAAAAGGCCCAAACAAACACGGTTGTGTTTCTTTTGCCCGCCAAAATAGCCACGTGTCACCCGTCCATTGGCCTATTCAAGCTTCATATAGATTAAACCTTCCTTAAATCAAGCTGTCAACAAATAATAGCTGGTGATGTCATCTTTGGGTCAACCTATATAAAGGAAGAGAGAGAAAAAGTCAAGACAATAATCATGCAATTATTATGGCCATGATTTAGGAGAGAAAGAGAAACTTACCGAAGCTGAAAGGTCACCTAAAAGTCGAAACATTCGCCAGAGAAGACGATCGGTCGCCGAAGCCCTTTTCGGAATCACCGGCTCGCATCACCAAAAGGTAATCCTCTCTTCGAGTCTCTTCATCTCCTGAAAAATCAAAAAAATAGACTTCAAATCTGAGATCTAAACAAAAACAAAAAATGAAAAAAAAGAAAAGAGAAATGCGACTTATCTTATCTGGTTGTCGGTGAGGGTTTAAGGGCATAGAGGATTTGAAAATGAAAGGGTGAGGGTTTTGTTAGTTAGATTTAGGAGGGGAAGTAAGGAGATTCTTATGAATCAGGCTATAAATATAGGTTTAGGACGGCGAAATGGAGTTTATGGGAAGTTTTAGGGTTTAGTGCAATGGAGGTACAATGGCCTGTGTTGCCTATAGCGGCCAGGATTAAAATCCCGGTGGTCGACAAACACCAGAGCTCGGTCGGAAGTTGGCGAATGAGGATTGAACGGCGGTTGAGGCTGAGGTTCATGACCAGTGTTCATCATGTTCTTCGTAAACACGAAGAACATGGATAAACATTCATCCAAAACCATGAGTTTTGATCCGTTTTGCTGGGTTTTTCTAGGAATATGGTGTTTATCTCAAAGGATTTTAGAGGGAATTAGTGGGTAGAGAGAGAAAAATCGAAAGAATGAAAAAAAAAAGAAATTGAGGGTCTGAAAGGGCCTTTACATAGGCGTTATCCTCGGGCTCAGGGGCTCGCGAACCCCCGATTAGGCTCGCACACCTTTTTTTTTGAAATTAAGCTCTCATGTTTTAATACATTTCAATTTAGTCACTATTTCTTTGTAATTCGATTCTTTAATTTTGATAATAATTCAATTTGATCCCTAATTTCCTTTGCTAAGTTAATTGTTGTGATTATTGTTTGATTGATGCATGGTTTTAAATATAACATATAGTATATTGTTAGTTAATTAAATTCACTTAGATATAATTGTTAGAGCCTTAGATACTAAGTTCTTTAATAAGAATAAAATAATTAAAGTAGGAAAGATAATTGTAAAAAATAAATGAGTATTGAAAAGAAAGCTTTGAAGTCCTAAGTTGGATAGTGTCTTATTGCAATGAGATGTTATTCAAGTGGTTTTTAAGTAGAACATTTGATACTCATTTTAACTTAGAATATGAAATTAATCTAGTTAATTAAATTAAAGCTTTAATTAGTGCTAGCACTTTAACTAATTAGTTCGCTAATTAATTTAGGAATATTGTTCAATTTAGGGTTTTAATATGAGTAGTGCCAAAGTAATTGGGTGTTATTTCATAAACACCCTAAAGTTAACAATATTCATAGCTTTTAAACAACTTAATTAACTAGAGCCTTTTTAAGTTAGAACTTAAAATAAACAGGATAATAACCAGTCATGCATTAAAACCTTTTATGTTGGGATACATTTTTGAATATGAATCGAAGTGTCCTAAAGTAACTGAGCACTTCCAATCTCATATTCGAAAAAAATGTATTTCCTTATAAAAGGATATCTCCATTTGGTATTAAAATTCAATTGATAATTATGATTAAATTGAATTCAAATTATTATTAGAAATGCTAAAATGTCACGTAAAATTAAAATGTACCGATAACAGGCGTTTGTGGGGTGCTAATCCTTCACCACACGTAACCGACTCCCGAACTCAAATTTTAAAGAAGTGAATCTCTGGTTATTTTTATGGCGTTCGGTCTACCAAAGTGACTGGTGGCGACTCCAAATGTTTTTTAAAGTTTAAGTAAAAAGGAAAATCATGTTTTCGTGGTTAATTAAATAAAAACCTGATTTAATAAGAAAACTAAATTTTCAAGATAAAATGAATTAAAAGGGGGTCAAAACCCTATTTTGCAAAATAAATCGTCAGACTATTTTCACACCTCAGTTAAAAAATGGTCACGACAATTTAAAAAATATAAAGAAATGTATTTGGTAAATAAAAATAAAAACTAGTTTTAATATAAAAACAAGTTTAGTTGTTTTTTTATTATAATAAAAATATGATAAATAAATATTCTTATATTTATTTTAAAAAATATAATTCTTTGTGTTTATATGAATTTGAATATAAATAAATTCATGAAGTTAAAAAAACATCGTCAAATAGGCCTGTAAACGAACCAAATGAACACGAATAAATGTATGTTCATGTTTGTTTGTTTGTTTAATTTTAACCGAATAAGTAAACGAACACGAACAACTAAACAAACATAATTTCTTGTTGGTGTTCATTTGTCAAAGAATGTAGCTTGTTCGTGTTCGTTTGTCAAGGAATGTAGCTTGTTCGTGTTCGTTTGTTAAGGAATGCAGCTTGTCCGTGTGTTAAAATGATAAACGAACCTAAACGAATAAACATAAATTTAAACGAATATATGTGAATAAATTTAAACGAATATATGTGAATAATTTAATTTTTTTAAAATATAATACTTTTGTTATGAAAAATAATAAATATAAATAGACATATGTAAATAAATTTAAATGAACATAAACGAACGAATTACCGAACGAATCATTTTGTTCGTGTTCGTTCATTTAATTAAACGAACATAAATGAACTTCCCGTCAAACGATTCATTAATGATTCGTTAAATGTCCGGTTCATTTACAGCTCTATCGACTAACAAGAAGTTGTTCCAATTTAACCAAGGTTGGAAAAAATCGATAGGTTTAGTACTTGTTTAAATCCTTAATCAGATATACATGGACATTGTAGCGTCGATATATCCGAGTGGTTAAGGAGACAGACTCGAAATCTGTTGGGCATTGCTTGCGCAGGTTCGAATCCTGCTGTCGACGATTCATAATTCATAACAATAGGTTTAATTAGAGAAAGAGTTAATTGTTACCATATATGACCAGACTTACACGCTGGTTCTAAAATTGATCCAAAAGATTTTGAACGCCTTCCCCAAACTAGACCTTATTCTAAGTAAGCCCTCAAAATTTTAAAAGTTCCAATTTTATCTTCAAGCTATGACCATTATTCTAATTTGGTCCCTTAAACTTTCAAATATCATAATCCCATCCCCAAATTATCAATATATTCTAATTATGTCTCATGTTAATAAAATAGTTGATAACAGTCATGTTAACACTTATGTGTTTTATGTAATAATATGATGTGATATAAACAATGATTTGAGGATTAAATCAGAACTTTCAAAAGTTCGGAAACCAAATTAGAACGAGGGCCATAATTTAGGGATGGAACTAAAATGTTCAAAACTCTGGGGACCAATCTAGAACGAAAACATAGTTTACGAATGGAATTTGAATATTCAAAAATTTAAAAACCAATATAAAACGAGGGTCATAATTTGAGGATATATGTTCCAATTAACTCTAAAAGTCTTATTTTTCAACCTTTTTAATTTTACAAACATCTTAAAAATCTTTTTTAGAATTTTCAACTAAACACATTTTTTTTGAAATATTTTCCTAATGGTGATTATCATTCAAAATACACAATAATAAACTAAAAAATAGAATTATCAAATTCAGCTAGATGTTGAATCTATGGTGCAAATGAAAAGAGCGTTCGATGAATTGTTCATGAATCGTACGTATAACATTTGCTTATGTTCGTTTATTAAGGTAAATAAACGAGAGCATGAACACAATTTTTATGTTTATTTAATAAACGAACGAACACAAATATACATGTTTGTGAACGTTAAACGGACATGTTCGCTAACATTAAACAAATATGTTCGCGAACGTTAAACGAGCATGTTTACGAACGCTAATGTTTACACACGTAGTTAAATCTAAATGGCATAAAGCCAAGAAAACAAATGTACTAACCCATTTTTATCTAGGGCCTTAGAGCTCATTACATATTATACAAAACCCAAATAAAAACCCATTAACCCAATATCCAAACCCATTAATTCAAAATAACCTAAACCTAAGCTGCAATCCTAGCCGCCACCGCCGCCACTCAACCCTAGCCTTCGAGCCGCACCGCCCATGCCTGCTGCACCGCCCTTAATACTGCCATCACCTTCCACCTGACACCATCATCCTCATCACTCTCATACGTGGCTAGCAACAACCACTCCCCCCATCCTATAAATTCGTCCGACACAGCAAACAAAGGAGATTAGAAACTGAAATCAGAGAAAAATAATAATAAAAAAGAGACTGAAATCAGACCAAAAAATAGAAAAAAAGAGAGCAGATCGAACCAAAAAACATAAAAAAGGGAGATAGAACAAAAAATCAAAAAGGTAATATAAAAAAACCATTCGGGTTTCATCATATCTGAGTTATTAAAGGGAGATTCGAGAAAAAAAAGGACATTAGATTTAACCTTGGGATGAAAAACCGAGCCTAAACCACCACTTTGCATGAGCTCTGGCCTCCGTTTGTAGGGCTTCACCGCCGTCGGTGAACGTCGTCACACGAAAGATGACCGAGCGGTCCTAGGGGCACGACCGAGTGAGAGGGAGAGAACATTGAGTGGATTTGTTTTTTTAATTATCAGTGGCAAATGAGTTCTTTTTGGCAAATAGGGGATTTATAGGCAGTCAAAAAGACGTCGTTTAGGGGCTATAACCCGCGCTCTAACCCGACCCGAGGAGGATCTGCAAATTAGTGAAATGGGGAAATTGTATTTTCGGTCCCTCCATTCCAGTATCCTTATGTTTATGTCCTTTAAGTTACACTGCTTTACATTTTGACCATTATTTTCAGTTTGCCTTATTCATTTATTTTATGCTATTATATCCGTATTATTATGATTATTATTATTACAATTGCTAACATGTATATCTATGTACCCTATAGTATATATATATATATATATATATATATATATATATATATATATATATATTATACTTATATATATCATTATTATATATAATATTATCATTCATATGTTATATATTATTATTAATATCATTTTTATTTGTAAAAGTTACACGTATTTATATATATATATATATATATATATACCTACATTATTAGTTCCATTACTATTAATATTATCTTTTAATATTTATATTCTAATATATATATATCCATTTATATTTTGTATTCACATGTTTCAATTCAGTTTTTAAATTAAAATGACCATCTTTTTTAGGGATTATCGTAAAACATGTACCTCGTACGTAAGAGGTGTTGCTTTCCGTTAGTCCCTGTTATAAAATATCTTCTTTTGATTATAAAATATGATTTTTAAAATAGAATTCCTTCATTCAAGAATCTAACGGAAATTATGCCCCAGGTGTAGGGGTGTAAATTCATTTCATACAAAGAAATATTCTTTTAAATTTTTTAAGGGATCACAAATTTTAGATTAAATTAAAATTCTTAATTTCCATCATTTAGAAAATGCGTAATTGACCATGTACCAATTTTGGGCGTTGTGGGGGCGCTCACCCTTCCCTACACGTAACTGACTCCCGAACCTACTTTTCTGGTTTCGTAGACCAAAACTCATTGTTTTAATAAAATGACACAAAAATAGGTTTTTTTAAAAATAGCCAGGTTTTCAGGTGATCCAATCTCACATAAATTAAAAAAAAGATTGGTGACGGCTCTATCCCAAATATTTTTTTTGTAACCGTCGGTCGGGACCGTTGTTACAGCTTGGCGACTCCGCTAGGGATTACCTTTCTTTTTTTTAGAGTCGAGCTACCAGTCAATTACTTTTTGTCTTAATTGAATGGAAACTATAATTTTGATTTAATTTATTTTTTGATCACTCCTTTTTATTTCCCAAATTTTTACACAAAATTCTTGAAATCTATTTTCTAATTTTTCATATCACGAGCTTTGCACCCGAGCTCCGTCCCTTTTAAGTATGAGTGAGAAGCTACACGTTCGCGAGGTATCGCCTCCGTGCAGGATAGTGAATCACTTTTGGGATACATTTGTACCTTTGTCTTCGTGAGATCTTTATCTCCGTGCAGACCTAGGGAAGTATATCCTCCCGAATCGATGTCCTAGCGACAGTTAGGGTACCATTACTTTAGAACCTAAACCGCATGTAGTGAACTATAGTAGCCTACCTTGTCTAGAGCCATTCCGAACCTCTGCCCGTTTAGAGAGTCACCCAATAAGTGCATAATAGAGAGAGATGTGTTTTTTTTTATTTCTTTCAATTATGCTATTTAATTTTAGCATTATTTATTATTTCGCAATATTTTGATATGTTTATCTATGTAAAACAAGTATGAGGATAGAAAAACATGTTCGGGTAGGATCCACCTTTTTATTCAACACATTGGGTAGAAAATCATGATTGGGTAGGATTTCTCTTTTTTAGGGAAAACATGTCTACTTATAGGTTCTATACCTTTTTAATTTTTTACAATAAATTATAGATTATTTAATCCATACTAACTTGCTTTATTCTGTTTTTGCATTGCATTAACATCTCATCTTGGTACATTTATATCTTATCTTTTTATATAATCAATTCTTGCGCGAACTTCTAACTCTGAGGGAACGGCGATCGCAGTGATTTTGGGGCATCCGATCCAGCCGAGTCAACATTGGTTTTTTCACTCAAAGCAAGGCTAAAGAAATGGATGGCCCTTTGGAAAAGGTTAAAAATATACGAAGAAATAAAGAATGCCATGGAGCAAAACCTAGGAAAGGTGCAACAAGCAACTCGTGACCACATCTCACAGTCACAAGAGGATCTACTGGCCAAGATAGCTGTGGTGTTGGCAGGCAAAGATCCTGAAAGGATTGGCCATTGACCTTAGTGTTCTACAAAATTCAGAAAATCCTTTTGACAAGACACATCTGCAAGTGTCATCTTCATTTGAAAAGCAACAAGGTCCTTAGGCCGAATCTTCATCGCATAAAGGAATTAATAACCCTAGTGAGCACCTTGTCCCTGATCCTAATGAGGTGGCTAAAGTGAAGATCGAACTAGCTAAGAAGTTTGAAGATTGGTGCCAACGACTTGAGGAAAAGTTTAAAATTGTAGAAAGGTCGGATGCATTATGCGAAAATGATGCAAGAAAATTGAGTATGGTCCCTAATCTGGTGGTACCTGCAAAGTTCAAAATGCTAGAGTTTTAAAAGTTCGATGGAACAAGCTCCCCATCTACTTACCTCACCGTGTTCTATCAAAAGATGACGGGGCATGTTGATAATGGCAAGCTTTTAATTTACTGTTTTCAAGATAGTTTAAAAGGGTCTGCCGCCAGGTGGTATAATCAGCTTAGCCGGGACAAGATACAATCATAGAAGGATTTGGCTAAAGCCTTTGCGGAGTAGTACAAACATATACAGACATTTACTCATACCGTTCAACATTGCAAAACATGAAGAAGAGGTTCAACGAGAGCTTTAGGAAGTATGTGCAAATGTGGACGTTTCAAAAAGTTGTCCATCCAATTCCGGTAACATACAAAGTTGCTTCCGATGCTTGTTGAGAAAAACTTGTTAGCCCTGGTTCAGTCTAAACTAAAAGAGCCTCCTTAACTAGAAGGCTATGATGTTAATGTTGTGTGTGATTATCATCTAGGAAGCACGGGCCACACTACTGAGAATTATGGAGCCCTGAGACACAAGATGCAAAATCTGATTGAAAATGGCACTTTATAATGGAGTCCCTAAGACGATCTGACAATGAGATAATGTTAGATCTATTTGATTTGTGGACAACTTTTTAAGACATCTTTGTCCTTTAAATCTCTTTTTGAGTAATGTCAGGAGCACCCTTTTGCCTAGCCCTGAAGGCAATAGGGAATATTTTGTAAGGGTGTGTGTGCGTTTGTTTTAATGAATGACGCATTTTTATAAATTTTCTTAAAATTTAACATATTATATGTCATGATTTTCCATACATATATGCATATGCATATATAGATATAGGGGGCCCTATTTTCTGAAAAATCATATCTTAGAAAAATAATATTATTTTCTCATTCATATAAGCATCTTGCATGGTTGAGAAACAAAAGATTTCTTGCATTACTTTTTATAAAGATTTAAAGTATATAGATCTAAGGCAGATGTCTTCTCATATCAAAAGTTTGAAGCCTTCAAAGTATACAATAAAAGTGATATTCGAACCCAAGATTAAGTGAGGCATCAAAACAGACTTAAGAAGATTTGACCAATGATAAATTCAATTTCTCTTAAGAAGAAAAGAAATGACGTCAAGATCATTCAACTCAAAAATTCGAATCCAGAATCAGAACAACGAAATTTTAGGGGAAAACTTTTGTTGGGGTAGATTTGGAACAAGAACATATCAGAAGATCAAGTTGGGACAGAAGAAAAAATGACTTCTGCAAGTATTCCATGCATCTTCATTCATCATGAGGGCATACATGAAAGCATATGCATCATAGCATCACCAAACATGTTCATACACAATGACATCTAGTTTGTCATAAAGCATTCACCACTTGAAGATTCGACAAGAATTTCATGCATCTTTACATCACCGCGAAAACATACATATACATGGCATTTGCATAAATACATTACGAAAACTAACTTTGTACTTGTTACTCAAAGCAATTTTCTAAACTTCATCCTTTCATAAGGACATTTTCCTCAAAAATAGGAATTTCTTAATTATGTTCTTCTATAAGGACATTTTCCTCAAAAACATAAATTTCTTAATTACGTCCTTTCATAAGGACATTTTCCTCAAAAACAAGAATTTCTTAATTTTATCATTCTATAAGGACATTTTCCTCAAAAACACGAATTTCTTAATTTCATCCTTCCATAAGGACATTTTCCTCAAAAACAAGATTTTTTTTAATTTTGTCCTTCTATAAGGACGTTTTCTCAAAAACATGAGTTTCTTAACTCCATCCTTCCATAAGGACATTTTCCTCAAAAAACAAGAGTTTCTTAATCTCGTCCTTCCATAAAGACATTTTAATTCCTTAATTTTATCCTTTTATAAGGATATTTTCCTCAAAACATGAATTTCTTAATTTAATCCTTTCATAAGGATATTTTTTTCTGAAGACAAAACTTCCTACTCAAATCCTTTCTCAAAAGATATCTTCTTAAATCAATCTTATCTTTTCTTAAATGTATTTGATCATTTCTTAAAGGACCAAAATTTACAGGTTTGATATTCTCAAACGGGAAGGAGCAGATAGTTGTCAACAAATTCCAATATCCTTAACACGAAAAAATAAGGCAAATATTTGTCTAGTGCCTTCAACCAAGAATGAGCAGGCAATCGTTAACAAGATCCAACATCCTCGACAACAAAGAATCAATTTGATCAAACCTTTCAATTTTATAGAACAGTTAGTTTATCACTCACTTTGACCAAGCACTCTTTTAACTTTGGCAAGTTTTTCTTCCCAAAAGAATCGTGAGTAGATCAATCAACCAAGTTTTATTTCCTTAAAATAGATGAGCTAATTGATCAACATTAAAGAAGACAAGACAAGAAGACCAACCAAAGAGAGAACAAGCTGCCAAAGAAAGCAGAGTCAGAAAAAGAAATGAAATCGAGATCCTCAGGACGTCACCTTCAGGAGTAATACTAGGACCTTTGGGACATCACCCTCGAGAGTGATGTTAAAACCCTCGATGGATCAACCAACTTTTATGATCTTATCTCACACATAACAAGAGTTGCAGCTTGATCAAAATTAAATCCCAATATCCTGCCTTCGTCAATGGTGTAGCGAGTCAAAATATTTTTTTAGATCTTTCCTCTCTGTCAGTGGTGTAGCAGACTAACCTACCATACATCCTCATTAGTTTTGTAACTTGATCAACCTTTATTTTTCGATCTTGACCCTTCGTCAGAAGTGTAGATGATCAAATTTTATCCCATCGGGTCTGATCTCTCCATTAGTGGTATAGTAGATCCTATATTTTCCAGATCTCGCCTCTCCGTCAGTGGTGTAGCAGATCAAACATCTTTATGATCTAGTCTCTCCGTTAGTGGTGTAGTAGATCAAAATTTTTTCCAGATCTCACTTCTCCGTCAGTGGTGTAGCAGAAAAAAATCTTTGCAATCTAGTCTCTTCGTTAGTGTTGTAGTAGATCAAATTTCTTTCAGACTTTGCCTCTCCGTTAATGGTGTAGTAGATCAAACTTCTTCCAAATCTCGCATCTCCGTCACTGTTGTAGAAAATAAAACTTCTTCTTGGTCTAGTCTCCCCATCAATGGTGCAATGGATCAAACCCTTTTTCAGGTTTTGCCTCTTCGTTAGTGTTGCAGCCAGACCAAACTCTTCTCGGATATCACCTTAAAATCATAGCTAGCTTCCAAAAACTAAAAAATAAAAAAATAACAAAAAATAAAACAAAAAACAAAAGGAAAAGATGAAAAAATAAACAAAAAGCAAAAGAAAAAATCAAACGAAAAATCAAAACTCTAATCCTGGTCTTGCCTCTTCGTCAATATTGTAGCTGGACCAAATGTACAAAAATTTTATTCATACTTCTACGTCAGGGTTGTAGCTTGATCAGAATCAAACTCTTAGACTCTGTCTTTTCATCAGTGCTATAGCGGATCAAACTCTCAGATCATGCCTCTTCGTCAGAGTTGTAGCTTGATCATGATAAAACTCTCATATCATGCCTCTTCGTTAGAGTTGTAGCTTGATTAGAATTGAACCTTCAGATCCTACATCTTCAGTGCTGCAACGGATCGAACTCCCAGATCATGCCTCTTCTTCAGAGTTATAGCTTGATCAGAACTTTCTCCAGATCCTACCTCTTCGTCAGTGTTGTAGCAGATCAACCTCTTTTAAGATTTTGCCTCCCCATCAGTACTGAAGTAGATCACCCAAATTTACAGATTCTACTTCTCCAATATTAGGCGAAATAGATGAACCACCTTATCACCAACCCTTTTAATTTTTAAAAAAAAAATGAGGAAAAAAGAAAAAAAGAGAAAAAGAGAAAAAAGAAAAATAAAGAAAAAGAAAAGGAAAAAATGTCAGATCTTACCTCTTCGTCAGTGTTGCAGCTGGATCAAATATTAGAACCTTCATTATTCGATCATACATTTTCGTTAGTGTTGCAGCTGTATCAAATATCAGAACCTTCATCATTCGATCATGACTCTTCGTTAGTATTGCAGCTAGATCAAATATTAGAACTTTCATTATTCGACCATGCCCCTTCATTAGTGTTGAAGCTAGATCAAGTTTTGCATACCTTGCCTTTTCGTCATTGTTGCAGCTAGGTCAATTTTTCTCCAAGTATTGCGTCGTCGTCAGAGTCGTAACAAGTGTAGTAACCCATTTTTATCCAAGGCTTTAGAGCCCATTACATATTATATACAACCCAAATAAAAACCCATTAACCCAATATCCAAACCCATTAACTCAAAATAACCTAAACCTAAGCTGCAACCCGAGCTGCCGCCGCTGCCACTCAACCCTAGTCGTTGAGCCGCAAGTCGCACCGCCTATGCCTGCTACACCGCCCTTATCCCTGCCATCACCGCCCACCTGACACCATCATCCTCGTCACTCCCATATGTGGCTAGGAAAGAGCCACTCTCCTCCTCCTATAAATTCGTCTGACACATCAAACAAAGGGGATTAGAGACTGAAATCAAACCAAAAAATAATAAAAAAGAGACTGGAATTAGACCAAAAATAGAAAAAAGAGAAGAGATCGAACCAAAAGACATAAAAAAGAAAATATAACAAGAAATCAAAAAGGTTATATGAAAAAACCATTCAGGTTTCACCAGATCTAAGTTATTAGAGGGGGTTAGAGAAAAAAAGACATCGAATCTAACCTTGGTATGAAAAATTGAGCCTAAACCACCACTTTGCATGAGCTCTGGCTGCCATTCGCGACGCTTCTTCGCTACCGGCGAACAGCAGCACACGATAGATGATCGGGCGGCACTGGGGGCACGACCGAGTGAGGGGGAGAGAACATTGAGTGGATCTGTTTCTTTTAATTATCAGTGGAAAATGAGTTTTTTTTGGTAAATAAGGGATTTATAGGCAGTCAAAAAGATGTCGTTTAGGAACCCGACTCGGAGAGGATCCGCGAATTAATGAAATGGGGAAATTGCATTTTCGGTCCCTCTATTCCAGTATCCTTATGTTTCTATCCTTTAAGTTGCACTGTTTTACATTTTGACCATTATTTTCAGTTTTACTTATTCATTTATTATTATTATTATTATTATTATTATTATTATTATTATTATTATTATTATTATTATTACAATTGCTAACATATATATGTACGTACGCTATAGTGTGTGTGTATATATATATATATGGGATGGGATCTAGTTACATGGTGTAAAACTCATTTAGTTTTACACTAATCCATGGACATTGGATGAGTGAAATGGATGGATTAGATTAACAGTAAAAATGTGAAGATTATCACTTGGAAAAAAAAAGATAAAGAAGTAATCTTAGCCATTTATTACCATCATCCAACGGTCCAAAAATAATGTAAAAGTAAATGAGTTTTACACTATGTAAGTAGATCCTAACCATATATATATATATATATATATATACACGCACACACACTATAGCGTACATACATACATATATATATAATATGGACTAATAGAAAACAACACCTCTTACGTACGTGGTACGTTTTTCACGATAATCCCTAAAAAGAGGGTCATTTTAATTTAAAAACTGAATTGAAACACGAGAATACAATATATATTAGAATATAAATATTAAAAGATAACATTAATAGTAATGGCAATAATAATGTAGGTATAATATATAATAATAATAATAATAATGTTATATAACATATGAATGATAATATAATATATAATAATGATGTATATATATTGTATTATAATGATGATGTTATATATGAATGATAATATAATATAATATATAATAATGATGTATATAATAATAATAATAATGATGATGATGGTGATGATAATAATGTTATATATATATATACATCATTATTGTATATTATATTATCATTCATATGTTATATAACACCATCATTATTATATATATTATACCTACATTATTATTGCCATCACTATTAATGTTATTTTTTAATATTTATATTCTAATATATATATATATTGTATTCACGTGTTTCAATTCAGTTTTTAAATTAAAATAATCCTCTTTTTAGGGATTATTGTGAAAAACGTACCTCGTACGTAAGAGGTGTTGCTTTCTGTTAGTTCATATTATAAAATATCGTCTTTTGATTATAAATTATGATGTTCAAAATAGAATCCCTTCATTCGAGAATCTAACGAAAATTATGCCATGGGTGTAGGGGTGTAAATTCATTTCATACAAAGAAATATTCTTTTAAAAATTTCAAGGGATCACAAATTTTAGATTAAATTAAAATTCTTAATTTCCATCATTTAGACAATGCGTAATCGATCAGGTACCAATTTTGGGAGTTGTGGGAGTATTCACCCTTCCTCACACGTAACTGACTCCCGAACTTGCTTTTCTGGTTTCGTAGATCAAAACTCGTTGTTTTAATAAAATGACACAAAAACAGCTTTTATTAAAATAGCTGGGTTTTCAGGTTATCCAATCTCACCTAAATTAAAAAATATTGGTGGTGACTCTATCCCAAATATTTTTTTTGTAAAAACGCGTCGCCACCACCGCCAGGCAGGACCATTGTTACAACAAACAAACAAACATGAATACAACTTGTTCATTCAAGCCCGGTTCATTTACACATGTAGTTAAATCTAAATGGCATAAAGTCGAAAAATGCCCCTAATATTTCACTGAATAGTCATTTTGGCCCCTATTCTTTTTCTTGAACCAATTTAACCCCCAACGTTTCATTTTGGGTCAAAATGGCCTCTTCGCGGATGAAAACTGTTAATTAACTAACGTTAAATGGCTCAAAAGGACGTGACAAACCTACATAGCAGTTAGGGGTGTTCATTCCCGGGTACCAGCTCTTATGGGCATTGAATTTTTCGACCCGGTCCCGGCCCGTAATTATCGGGTACCCGGTTCACATTTTTATTTATTTTTAAATTTAAAAGTTTTAAAAAAATCACATAGTAAACACATACAATTTAAAAATTCATAGTACATAATTCAAACACAAGTATTTGTGATTTGAAGTTAGTTTTAAGATAGAAATATTTGGATATATATATATATATATATATATATATATATATATATATATATAAAGTTTATCACCAAAAAGACATTAAAAATGTTAACTTCGTTTTTTCTTTCGAATCTTGTATTAACAAATTAATACAAATATTTAAAAATTTAAAACTTAAAAGTACATAATACAAACATAGAAAGAATTTAGAAAAAAATTATTTTTAGGGTAAAAGTATTAATAACCTAAAATAAAAACATAATTTAAAACTAAAAAAAACATATTAAAAGTATCTAGTTGGGTACCCGGTTACAAAAAATAAATCGGCCCAACTACCCAAAAAAATCTTGAGCCGAATAATTTTTTTTAAAGAATTACCTAATTTTTAAGGTTCGGATCGACGAACCGATTCAATTGGGTCATGTATTTTTGAACACCTCGAATAGAAGTACACATTAAGATAAAATATCATATAGATAAAGAAGTTGACTTAAAAAGATATCACATCGGTCAAAAAATAATTTTATAAAATTATATAAAATATAAATTTCTTTTTCTATTGTCGTGTCAAATTTTTTTTACCATCTAAATCTCATAACTATTCATAAGCTGAACCCACAAAGCAAAAACCTTCATCCTAAGCTAACGTGGATGGAGCCCGCTGCTGCTGGTAATCCAAACCGACCACAGAAAACGATAGCTGCCAATGCCACCCCATCGTTCCATTTAATGATGGCCACGTGTCCTAAGCCGAACTTTTCAAAAATCCGAACCTTCCATCTCTGGACCCCACTCCACTCCCGGTCCGTGTATTAATTTCAAACTCTCTCCGAACCATCATAAGGTGTGGCTCCAAACCTCAGGTTCGCACTCATCGTAGGTTTATAAAGCGCCCTCAGAAAACCCTATAGTTCTACGTACAGTCGCACTCACTTCGATATTCTTCGGACACCATAAAAATCGTTGTCGAACCGTCATTTCAGATCATGACAAACCGGCTTCCCCGAGCTCCGTTAAGGCTAAGATTTATAGGTTGTTTGGAAGGGAGAGACATGTTCGCCATGTTCTTGGTGGTGGAAAGCGAACGTACTGTTAAACTCCCGCTTCACATTTTTCCCTTTTTCTTTTCCAAGTTTCGTTAATGAGATCCTGGTTTGTGTTGTTAGTTTTGTTTTTTATGAAGTTGATGGAAATGTGAGTGAAAATTACCATGCAGTTAGTGTAGGAATGATAAAAAAATGTTACTTTGACGGAAGATTAATAGATCTGCATGATCTGTTTGGTAGGTAAGAAAATGCAAGGCTAGAGTTCCTTTTTTGGACTTTATTGAAATACTCTTTAACAACTCGTTTTTAATTCTATTTTGCTTAAGGACCAAGCTAGTATTTGGGATTTGTTTTGTTTTTTTGTTTGCATTCTGAGAACAGAGCAAAGTATTAACATTTTCCAAATGAGTCCTATATAAGTAAGATTGAACTCTCATTTTTGCACATTAGTATATATGGACTGTTGTTTCTTGTTTGTGTTAGATTAGATGCCAGTGTTGTCTCTTTCAATTTCATTATCTGGGTAGTTATTTGGTGCGGCTGCTGATGTGTTCTTGTGGAGGAACAAGAAGATTTCGGCTGGCGTTCTCGGCGGAGCAACTGCAATCTGGGTCCTTTTCGAGTTGATTGAATATCAACTACTTACTCTAGTCTGTCACATATCGATATTCGCCCTTGCACTGTTGTTCCTATGGTCCAACGTCCATACCTTTATCCACAAGTAAGTTATAGGAACTTTGCAGTAACTTAGTTAATTTGGTTATAAAATATAAGATATTGTGTAAACTCGTAAAGAACATAATCCGATCTTTTTCTTCGCAGGACTCCACCTCACATTCCACAGGTTCATTTGCCAGAGGAGCCATTCCTTCAAATTGTGTCTGCTCTGACAATTGAACTTAACCGGGCATTGACGCTGCTGCGAGATATTGCCTCTGGAAGAAATCTGAAGAAGTTTCTTATGGTGTGTTTACTTTTGATTTCTGGAATGCTTCATCTAAAGTTCGGTTTGATTGGAGAATCACTACATATATATTCTTTTGTCTGTAAGACTGATATCTGCTTTTTCGATTACGGATTGTAGCTGCCCTTTGGATCCTCTCAATTGTGGGGAGTTGGTGCAACTTCTTGACCTTGTTCTACATATGTAATGACACTGATCTCTTGTTTTTTAGTACTGAGTTGATTTATCCATCTGATATCGTACTGAGTTTTTCACCATCTTCTCTATGGAAATCAGCTTTTGTGTTGCTGCATTCAGTACCTGTTTTGTATGAGAAGTACGAAGACAAGGTCGACCCATACGCAGAGAAGGCAATGGTCGAGATAAAAAAGCAATATGCAGTTTTCGATGCCAAGGTTCTGAGTAAAATTCCTAAAGGTCCCTTGAAGACCAAAACGGTTTAGAAGGCTCGGGTGCTTGCCTCACTGTCCGGCAATATTTGTGTAGTACCAGGTTTCCTGGCTGTGGTGGTGTTCTGTATTCACATTAGCTACAGGCACTTCTTTACCAAGTGTTCACAAAAGTTTTGGCTTGCAAATCAAAATGTTATCTCTAGAGACAAATCAAGCTATTAGATGGCACCGCAAGGTGAGTGTTTTATTATAAAAACTATGTTTCATTTGAATAACAATCAGTTTTTCCTATATATGGTGGCCACCTGATTTTGTGCTTTATTTATTGCTAACAGTATAGTAGCCGTGAGGTGAATGTTTCATTTATTTGGTACCTAAACTAGTCACTTTCTCCCAAGTTGGCACTAAAAAATTTTTCCTCCAAAATTGGTACTTGAACCACACTTTCTTCTAAATTGATGCCAAAATTTATACATTTTATCAATTTAGTCTTAATTTGAGATAAATCAATATATTAAACCCAATATATTTAAAAATTCTATCAATATACTCTTTTTATTCTCCTAAATTATTTGTTTTTTTCCCATAAATGTTATATTACTTTCTTGATATAATAAAAGTTTAACAGTAACTTGAACAAGCATATTTGGCCGGTTGGCCGAGCTGTTCATCTTTGTTCTCTCATATTCGTTTAGATCAAAAAAATGTTTATCTGTAACTTATTATATTATCGTAGAATTCAATTATTAAATTGTCGCTCTGATCTAATAGACTCGCTTGGTTTGAATATAATTTTTAAATATGACGGATTAAATTTGTTAATTTTTTTAAATTACAATCAAATGTACAAATTTTGGGAACTAAAGCTGATAATAAAAGTACTAAAACAGAGTATGAAGTTAAAGTTTGGTACCAACTTAGAGCAAAAATTCTTTAAGTACTAATTTGAAAGGTGTCTTGTTTAAATGTGTATGTATATTTAACCTTTGAATAACAATCAGTTCTTTTTTTCTATATATGGCTAACAATAGTAACCATGGATTTTGAGTGTGGAAACAATAAGGTTCATTTAATATCTGACCAGTAATGAATCATAATTCACAGGCCATTCAATCATAAGCTTTATTGGATGATGATGTCTGTACTTTAAATATGACGTGAGAAGTCGAGAATGAATAATGCATATTGATCGACATCTAATCCATTCTTCTGTTTACATGGAGAATTTTTGCTATGTGCAATAGACGGACAGTGAAGAACATTCCAAAGTACTTTCTAACATTTCCTTTTCGAAGACGATTGGCTACAAGATGCCATTGTTTCCAAAATAAACAAAATATTAATATAACCTATCAGTTAATCTAAACAATGAAATAAAATTGTCAGTTATGAGTTCTATTTAAACTCCTTATTAAAGAGAGCACTTTACATCTTAGGTTTGGTAGAGGGAAAATTCTAGGGTGAGGCGGCTATATAAATTCTTATTATATTTGTAAGAATTTGCGTAAGACGGATAATAATTTAGGTAATTACATAAATTCTTACTAATTGTTATAAGAATTTATATAACTACAAAAAATTTTATAATATAACTTAAATTTTTACTATTTGAATAAGAATTTGTGTAAATTGTAGGAATTTGTGTAACTACACGAATTCTTACAAACTTAGTAAGAATTTGTATAAATTCACCTCATTTTAATTGCAGCCTAAGAGCGCCTCATCCTAAAATTACCTTTGCTAAAGGGATGGTAGGCTTATCGTTGTGTGATTTTGTCGGAACAAGGGAGGAGAAAACTAGAATGACACAATACCTTCTGTAATAAAAACGTGTGATGTTAATTCACAGAGATAGATGAACAATTAACTCAAAATAGGACTCTTGAAAAACAGGGTAAGAGAAGAAAGGAAGAGTAGAAGAAGAGAATAAATATGTCGCGTTAGCGTTTTTAACAAAAATTAACAAGATAAATTTTACTAAAATTTCAGTGACTAAAATAAGAACACCTTAAAAGTTTGGTGACTATTTATATAATTTACTCTTAATTTTAACCAATAACATAACATTTAATATGCAACAATACGTGTGATTATACAAATTTTCATTAACCTCTACACCATTTTCGTTAACCATTAATGACGCGTGACTTAATTAATTTTACCCTTTGTCCCACTAGTATCATCAAATTTGATTTTCTTTATCAAAATTTTCAACTAATTATTGTTTAAAATTTATTATTGATAAAAATATAAAAAATATATTGAAAAAACTTTCAATTAAGCAATTTTTAAATATATATTTTATAAATTTTTAATGAAAGTAATTATAATTAAAGTTCAAATTTTTGACTTATAAAAAATCAATAAGTGACAAATTTAATGGACAAAGAGAGTGACATTTAAATAGTAAGTGATTTGATCAGTAAAATTAATAGATGGGTAATCAAATTAAAACCTTATATAGTTAGATGACCGTTCATGTAGTTTAACCATGATTTTAATAGAATAAACAATAGTAATATATCATAAATAACATAATAAATGATTACGTACCATGATTTTTATAATATCAAAGTGTGATTAAACTTTTAAGCTTTGTGATAATATTTAACGCATGCTTGCAATATAATCTTAAGGGCACCAAAGAAATCACTAAACAGTTAAATTGCAATAGGCTATCTAAAACGAAGACTTGAAAAAATCTGAAACCACTTTATCTGCAACGGTCAATAAAAGCATTCATCTCTTAAGAAACATGACAGAACTAAAAGAGGTTGAGAAATAGGAAAATTAACAGCTTTTAATGTTTAGAAGTTTAAAATTCATTTAGGCCTCACCAGGTAGGATGCCCATATCTCATCAGCAGGAGGAGGTGGCTGAACCCAGTGACCTGGAATGCGGCTGCAGTCATGTTGTACAAAATAAGTCAGCTATGCAAATGTTCTTATGGTCTTGTGCTTTATGATGCATCCGAAAACAGCTAGCGGTCTACAATCATATGCAAGTTTGTCTAAAAATGCAGAATCAAATAGCAGTTTACCATAAAGCGCAAGTTGATGAAAAAGTGGTTTACTGAGAGTTGCAATTTTACAAATGTAAAAAACAATTATGGCAATTATAACACAATGAGGAGGAGATAGGATGATTGTATGTGCATACAAATGTTAAACGATTAAAGAAGTGCACTGCAGAAAAGGCTTGCTATACTGACCTTCCTCCCGGTCTGATATAAACATCCCACGTCCTTCTAACCTGCACATGAAAATTTAACGGGGAGATTGAGTACGAAAATGCAGCCGAACACAGATGTTTGTATATTCATAACCCATAAAAAATGCATCATTCATGCAAGTGGAAAAAGCAAAGCAAATGCTGGTAAGTATATAAGCCGCTTGAAAGAAAAACATGCTGCCACGCAGCAAGCATCTAGACTTTGAAGAGAAGTAGCTGAACATGCCTCAATAAGTGTGCCCATGTCAGAATTGCTTCCATGGTAATAGTGATAGAACTCAATTGGTAAATTGGTCAAAGAATCATATCCCCCAGTATAGCCATGTCCCTCTAATGTATTTTTGCCAGATTCCTTAACAGTGACTGTACTAGAGTCCTTTTCGTCCTCATTTGGTGCCATTTGATCTTTGCTCTCATTGTTTTCAGGTTGATTACTGATAAGATCTTTTGAGATGGGCCTTTGATTCTGAGTTGCCTTCCTAGTTTCCTCAGCAGTTGCAATGGCATCTTTAGCAGCATCTGTATCAGCTGCAGCCAAAGCTTGTCTCTCCTCTTCCTCAACTGCAGCTCGAACTTTCTCAAGAAACTTGTCATCCTCCTCTGGGAGAAAATGGCCTGCACAAGTCAGAAGCAACCTTAAAATTTCAGTAGAATCTAGGACAGTATAACCTTTTGACATCACAGATATATAAACACTCTATTTCTCACACAGCAGGATTCCTCGTTTTAATCATGTAAACATAAGGTAAGGGATTTTTCCCACGTGAAAGTCGCTCTTTACATACTATATTTGCCATGGATGTTTCTGAAGGCATTCATTCTTAATTTAATATACCAACTATAAAGTGCATGACTAAAACAGACTAACATGCACCACATTTACCTAGAAAAAAAATAAAAAGACAGTGTTGATAATAAACCTGCATATCAGTTGCCTGCTTTAGAAGCTAAAGTCAATCTTACATATTTTCCCTTTGATGCAAGATGAACAATGAAAAACAAAAGAATTCAGTCTAACAAATTAGCGATTTGCTATAGTACCCTGTTTCTTCAATTTCTGAATCCTCATAGAGCGCAACTCTTGCAACTTCTCCACCATCAAAACTAGCTCAAGCTGGACATATAAGACATTCTATAAGAACTAAACAAAAGGAAATGAATGAAATAACTAAATCGAAAGAAAAGAAACCCCTGAAATTAGCAGTTTTCTAATGTTAACCTTGCTAGCGAATACAAATTAAGAGATAATCTACAAAAGGCATTCTATCAAAAGTACATAGGATGAGCAACAAGAAAGTTTTTTGTAATCAAACTGTTATGCAGCTTTGTAAAGTAGACAATACGAGCATAAACTAATAGCAGAGAAGATAGAAACTTCTCATATTGATGGTGAGAAGGAAATAGTGCCATACGAACTGTGCTTCTTATCACAAGTTTCTTGAACATATGAAACAATGTGCAAAGCAGTTTAACAAGTCTAGAAAGGTATCAACTATGTTAAATTACTAATTAATTTTGTCCTGTGTCAGAAAACAGAAACAAGAAAGAAAAAGAGTGCATAACATTTTTCAAAGCCTTTACCTCAGATTCTAGTCTCCTTTTTTCTTCCTTGGCTTTAAGCTTCGCTATTTCCTTCATCTTTTCCACCTGGATATCAACTTAATAGTCATTACCAAGTGAGCTTTACAACAATGAAAGAAAGACTTTCGAGTTTTCAGCATCTAATGGAAAAATCAATTACAGTCAGTTTTATGTTCATAGCAAGAAAACCCTTCAAAAACTCAAAAAAAAACACAGTACCTTGCGGCTTGCAATGTCCTTGGCAATCTCCCCAGCTCTCCATTCATCAGCTTCTCGATCAGCTTGATCAAATCGTTCACGCTCCTTGCATGCATAATAAGCAGAAAATATTAGCTATTTCCGCTACAATGCAGTAGGGGAAGAAATAGCAAGATAAGGAGAAATCTTACAATGACAAACCAAGAAAAACAACCTTTGCAAGTGATTCTGCAATTCGCTTTCGCTTCCTTTTCCTCCAAAGTTTATTCCTTTTAGACTTGTTAATTTTATTGGTCAGTCTAGCTACAGCTGATTTCTCCTCCCACGGGTTTGCTTCGTCCACAACATATCTAAAGGGCTCTAACTGAGCTCTTAGCTTTGACATCAAAGCATTCGCCGCTTCCATAGAAAGTAATTCTTGAGTTTCCAAGTCAATCCTCCTATCTTCCAGATACTTCAAGAACTCGGAAACAGAAGGGTCCACCGACCCATTTTTTATCATCGTCAATATCTCCAGCTCCTTTTGCCTGTGCAACCATTGAATTTTACTCACAGGTAAATAAATAAAAAAAGTCTGGCATGGATAGCTGCATCAGAAAATCATATCATAAAAACAGAACTAGCGTACACCGCATTTGCAAGATTGAGAGTGTCTTGCAATTCAGAAAGGCGATCGCGCACATTTCTGGTCGCCCAAAATGTACTCGTATTCGGTAGTTCCGGCGGTAACATCGGGAACCAAGGTGGAGGCGGCGCGGATTGGAAGTGAACCGGATTCATAGCTAACTACAATTAAATAGTTCAAAAGGAATAATTTAAAAAATTGGAATCAATGATTAGATAAAGATTCAACAGATAGCCTAGAAATATTCTTCAAATTAGCTGGCATGTTAATTAAGAAATTTGTTCCCTTATGGAAAAGAATAAAAGAGAAAGAATACCAAAGCTCGTACCTTTTTGAAGAATTGTTAGCTTCAAAACCCTAGCCTAAGACGCGAGATTTTGAGACGAAGATGGCGCTAAAAGTAACGGATCTGAAGAAGAAACAAACATTTGAAGGGATTGAATTAGGCAGGACACGAAGAAGAAAAAGGAAGAGATTGTGGGCCGGATATAATCCGATTCCGGCTGAAAATGGGCCATGCAAATGGATGTTAATCCTGCTCAAGCATCAGTTTTCTCAATCCCTGAATTCTTTGAAATTTCGAAATTGAATCCCTTTACTTGTTTGATATAAGAATTAATTAAAGCCTCTATTAATTGTTGTCAATCAAATGTATGAATATTATATTCAAGGGCAACATCTTAATTCTAATATCACCTTACATGCATGGAAGAGAGACAAAATATACAAGGCATAAAACCCATGATTGTAAAGCCTTTAACCTTGCCACGCCTCCCTCACATGGCCGACATTCTCCAACATGCAAGCGTACAGCAATGTCTTTGGAAATGTTGAGTCCACTTATCCCAGATGACTTGTCAATCAAAAAGCTTGCTTTTGACTGATGAACTAGAAATCTCTGTCAAATATTCTACCTGAAGAATGTAGAAATATACAATAACGTTTTCTTGACATTTTAATGGTGGAGAATTGTCTACCAACACTCCATCCTCATTGGTAAATTATCTGGTCCGAACAGGGACAACAAATGAAACTCGGGGTTTGAAAGAAGAAGAAAACAAAACAGATATAGTTGACACCTATTTTGTGGTGTTAAGACATGAAAGAAAGAGAACAAAAGAAGAAAAGGAGAGCAGAAAGTTGATAAAGCCTTCACTGTTGTAATTTTCTCCTAACATGGATTGTCCGTGTCCCCTTCCCTGTTGGAAACAACATCCTCTCTCCGCCATTAATAATTGCGTTGCGTGAGGATATTGGCAAATTGCGTTGACACTAACCAACATTCACACACAACAGATTGATGGAATTGGGGGGCAATAAGAATAAAATAGTAATTGGTTTATCTTATCAGTTTGAAGTTCATCAATTGTAGTCTGCAGGCTACAAATAAACATGTCTTTTGTGTTTTAACTTTTAACTTCAAAACAAGGCAACTCCACCGTTTTCCTTTATGGTACAGTTAGTGCTTTACTGTAAGAAAATAGGTGGCAAATATTTTAGTTTTTATTACCAATCGATGTTCATGCCGTATTCATGAAAAAGTTTTCATATAAAAGAGAGAAAATGGAACATCCATAAAATTCCAATTTGACAAAGGCAAACATTCTCTGATATTAGTTTAATCCTTATAAAAGAAGCAAACATTACATATCATGTATATATACAATATATGTATATATATATGATCATATAAGTGGAAAGAAGACAGAAATGAAGCAAATGGCAATTTGAGACGCTTCATCAGCTGCCATATGCATGTCTGCAATTCCTCTTCTATCTTCTACTGTTGTCTTTTTTCTTGGATTATCACTTTTCTGAAATGAAACAAGACAAGAGCAAAACATAAGAAAATGTGAACATTTAAGTTCAGCAATTATGTATATTTTACATAAATGAGAGCTTGAAAAAATACCTATAGATCTTTTGCAATGGAGAACAGCCTCATAAATTGAGTTCTCAAGATGACACGTTGAGTCACCTACTGAACGAGTCGTTGTACTCCTTTGTGGAGATGCTCGCGCTGAACTCTTAACTTTCCAACTTCTCCTGTCGACATCATCCACCCTGCTACTTTTTCTCAAGAACCCCACCAAAGGTCTGAGATTTCCATAAAGATTTCTCAACATTCGCTTTGTCGAGTTCCCACACCTTCTAAGAAAGCTGCAACGATTCCTCTCCTTTCGAATTTTGGTTGTGGAAGAAAATGGTGAACTAGGAGGCATGGTTTGAATCGAATCGAAAGCACTGCACGGCTCCCCCTTCGAAGAATCGGCATAAACTGGTCTGATGTAGCCATTGGTGAAGAGCTCATCGGCATGGATAAAAACTGCAGGTGCTGTTGGAGCAATACCATCAAATTTAAAGTTCTGGTCTGTCATGTAGCTGAATTCTTGAATGTCAATAGATTTTCTTGGGGGCTCATCTTGAGATAATCAACTGTAGGAAAAACTCTCAATGGCTAGAGATTGTGGAGTTTCCATTGGGAACTAATAATGTGTTTGAACTGTGAAGGCTTAAAAACTTATATACTCTTACAGCCTACAGGGACAAAATGACATAATTGGCAGATTACAGTGACCACAGACCATGGTGACCACAAAGGGGCATAAGTTGTCTATCATGTCATATTCAAACAGGAGACAAATGGGGCATGGTAATCTCGGAACCAGGTCGACAGTAGGTTTTATGTTATGACTTTGTTCTCTTATGTAGCTAGTTTATTCTTCATTACAAATTGATCTGTTTGATTGCCGACAGTCAGGCAATTGCTTTCATCTTTTTGGAGTTTCTGTTTTCTTAAAACATTGAAAATTCAATATCAAACATAAATGGAGAAGGCTAGAAAGATTCCTTGTAAGTCTAGAGATGGAAGGATTGAAAGAGAAATAATACCAGTTGCTAGGTCTATCATAATCCATAAACTCTCTTATTTCAAGCAACTTCCAAAATCCAAAGCATGAAATGGAATAACAAAGCTTTTCACCAGCTTCTGATTACATGATAAAGAAGAAATAAATGACTAAAAAAAGTGGCAGAAAGATGAGAGAGCAGTCCAAAGACGAAAATTGAACCATACCTAAGTGGTCAGGCTAGAAATGGATGCCGAAACTTTTGCAAGACATGAATTGATTGATCAGAACTTAACTAAAACGAGAGTCAAAGGTCTCTCAAAGAAACTTCCAGACGCAGCCCATGTGTGATATTTTTGCTCATCACAATTTTACGCCAACAAATTCCAATAGTAGGCCAAAGTTCGAAGGGGAAGGTTAAGAAGCTCAAAATCCCAGCTTTTTTTTTGTTGCTGTTTTCAACCACATATGGGGCACAAATGATGTGCTTGAGTAGTAAAACACATACAGATGGATGTCTAAACAGAGACCAATTATCCATTTGAATCACGAAATGGAGATCATTCTAAAGAATTTTGCAAAAACCAAGACATGTCAGTATACAATGCTTGATGAACTCTACATCCTTTAATAAAACACAAAAAATACTAGCTTTGAGACAAAGAACGTCAGAATAGGAGTGAATTAAATGGCAGCACAATGACATTCCTTTGCAGAAACAATTTATTTGTTGCTAATCTATGGGAATTGAAATGAGCTGCATTGTAAAAGCAAGCTTCTATAGCAACTCAAGGAAAGGACTCAAAGGAGCCGATACAAAGGCAGCAAAACAGTGGACAATGCTGGAAGATGGTTTGTTTTAGGGGTGTTCATAGTAGGTTAACTATACCATTTAGCATAAACGGTTGGTTAACCGTTATAACGGTTATTAAACCGTAACCTAACCATTAAAAACGGTTAACCAATATATTTTTAAATTGTTAACCTTTATAGCGGTTAACTACTACTTAACGGTTCGGTTATAGGTTAACCTGTAACTAATTATAATTCTTTTAAATATTCACTAATTCTTTTGAGAATAATGAAATTATTTCTCCGATAAATATTATATTAATATTTCTAAAAAAATATTTAAATAAAAAAATTCTAATCACAAACTTCATTTTATGTCTAAATAATTTTATAGCGGTTAACCATTAACCATTATTTTTAGCGGTTGGTTAATCGAAACCGTTTAAACTTTAACGGTAGATTAATTAACCAGAAAAATTAAAGAGTTATACCGGTTAACGATTACGGTTTATTTTGCACACCCCTAGTTTGTATATTGTGTGATCGGACGTGTAAAGACTGGGGAAATTCTTCATTTTATTTTCAAACAAGCCAAGCCTTCTGCGTTGATCCAAAACCATTTGCAGCCAATCAAGTGGGCAAGCCTGCTATTAGCCCAATATGGAGGTGTGCGTGATGTTGTGGATAAATTAGGGATGGGCACGGGTCGGGTCGGTTTTTTGGACAATCCAAATACGAAAATGATTACCTTAAATCTGAATTCAACCAAAAAATTATATATTTCAACTCGAACCTGGCCCTAACTATAAAAACTTTAATTTTAGGGATTTAATTATAAAATAAATTTTAGGGACCTAATTGTAAAAAAATAATTAATTTTAGGAACTTATTGTAAAAAATTAATTTTAAGGACTTAATTATAAAATATATAAAAAAGTGTGTTATTACAAAATATCTCTAAAATTATAGGAGAAAATTACAGTATTAGTCTATTATCGAATTTTTTGATACCAAACTTGAATTCGACCCGACTTTTTCACACAAAAAAAAACTTGAAACTCGTCGAGTACGGGTGAAATCACATCCCTAGTTGTGGTCAATCAAAACTACAGTCATTTACATTATGAGGCGACCAATTTAACATTGACTTTCATTTTAATCATTAAAATTTTATTATTAACAAATTTCATTACATTGAAATTCAACAAGTGGTTTCAGTGGAATAGATAATATGTTCATTCTAGCAGACTTAAATTTAAGTAGTTTTGTCTGTAAAGTATATGACTCTAAAAAGGTTAAAAAAGTATAAACATATACTATTTTGTAACCACTTAAAAAGTTAAAAAAAAAAACAAATTTCATTATTGAATATGGATAGATTGTGTTATCAACGTGTCCGTTTATATATCTAATAATTGATTTTGGTTTTAGTTATATTAATTTATTGATTACTCTTGTTCAAAAAAATATATTGATTACTCCATAATTCTATTTTGTGTATTATAACGATTAATCCGAATTTCAACTTTCCAACTGCCTATCAAGTTATTTTGGGTAAGTCTAACGTACGGCAAGTTTTTGGTACGGCTAAAAGATGATAAGTTTTGAAATTTGTTTTCGAACTGAAAATATTAGACTTGATAAATTTTTCGATTGGTTTTTTGATTTTTTTGCAAGTATCAATACTTATTTTGTAAGTTTCAATACTTTGTCCCAAACTAAAATTTATCAAAAAACTAAGTATCAATACTTACAAAATAAATATCGATACTTGTTAAAAAATTAAAAAAACAATCAAAGATGTTATAAAAAAATCTAACATTTTTAATTTTCGAGAACAAGTTTCGAAACTTGTCGTCTTTTAGCCGCACTCTAAACACGTAGCAAATTGTCTTGGAAAGGTCTATTTTACATGCTTAGCTTCGGAGCATTCGTTTAATGCTTATGCTTACTCTTTATAGGGGGTATAAAGTACAAGGCTAAGCAATCCATTATCAAACAAAGTTGAAAATGTAGTAATAATACACATTTTAAGTATAAAAAAGGTTTATTTCCAACTTTTCATTTGTAGGTCCAATATTATGAAACTTTACATGCAGAAATTTTAAGCTAATGACTCATATTGTCATACAACACTCCTTTAGAATGAGTAGTTTTTTTTTTCTTTTGACAAACTTTAAAAGGAGTAGTTTAAAACTAGCCGATTTAGACCAACTAATCACTACTATAGTAAGTACGAGTGTGTATATTAAACTAGTTCGGTAAACGAACCGGACGAATACGAACAAGTGTATGTTTATGTTCGTTTATTTAATTTTAACCGAACAAATGAACGAACACGAATGACTAAACGAATATAATTTCTTGTTCATGTTCGTTTGTTAAGGATTGTAGCTTGTTTGCGTTCGTTCATGTTCGTTCGTTAAAATGATAAACGAACTCAAATGATCGCACATAAAAAAGACATATTTGAATAAATTTAAATTTACATAAATGAACGAACATATGCGAAAAAAATTTCATTTTTTAAAAATATAATACATTTGTTATTAAAAATTAATAAATATAAATGGATATATGTGAAAATTTTAAACAAACATAAACCAATGAACATAAATGAACGGATTATCGAAAGTAAATGAACGAACGAGCCCTTTGTTTGTGTTTGTTCATTTAATTAAACAAATAGGAAATCTTGTTCATGTTCGTTCATTAAACGAACATAAACGAACTTCTCATTGAACGGTTCCTTGAATGTTTGGTTCGTTTACAACCTTATATTAAACCGTAACCGTTAATCGATATAGCTGTTATATTTTATAAGTTAATTAACTGAACCGTTAAGGTTAAACGGTTTCAGTTAATTGAACCATTAAAAATGATGGTTAATGGTTAACGATTTCGATTTCATAATGTAAAATTTTTATAAATGAATTTTTAAGTAGGTAGGAACAAATAATAAGTGTCAATTTCCTATTAAGGGTTGTCAACTTTCCTTCTAAGGGTGTGAATATTCATTTTAAATTGTGTTAATTTTATTTTTAATATTATTTCCGTTTATGCTAAACGGTATGATTAACTTACCATAAACACTCCATTTGTAAGTAGAGATGTGGAGTAGGGTTAACTAAATAATTGAGTTAGGTTAACATGCATCATGATTAGGTTAACTAATTCATGGACCAAGTTGAACCAAAAAACTCTTTAGGTACTAAAGTGATAATGAGGTATACGTACAAAATAGCATTTAATCCTATTATAATATTAATAGTATATTTTAATTTTAATTTAATGTTTAATGCGATCCATGAATTATAGTTTTGCATAATTATGTATGAGTTATATTTAAATACACAAGTTGTGTAAAAACTTTTACACAATCTTCATATTTAAGCTATAAAATTTAAAACTTAAATCACTAGCCCTAACGTCCTAAAACTTAAATCTTGAACCCTAAACGACAACATAAATCTCTAAACCCTAAAATTAAAAAGCTTGTGTAAACTCTTGTGTATTAAAAAAAATCATTATTTATTTATGTTATTATTATTAAGTTCCTAATTATGTTGGTGTCACTTGTTAATCAAACATCAACTCAACTGAGGAATTACTAATATTATCTTTTTCTATAAATAATAATTAATATTATATGATATTACTTTCGTGTTTTATAATCTTTATATTTAAATAAAACAACTCTAAATCACTAATCTAAGGATCATAACTAATATGAAACTTCAAATGTCAAATACAAATAGTAATAAAATGATGTTAAAATTTTTTTTGAACCCTCACAACGGGTGAAGTGAAGGATGAGCATCTATGACCATTAGGCTAATTAGTAGATCTCAAATGAGGTTAAAATTTAATTTATCTAATTTTATGATTAAAAATGTTTAAATTTAAAAATGAAATGATTTGGAAAAATATTTTTTTCTAAATAATTTTGTTTAAATTCAAAAACCTAAGTAATATTTGAAATAATAAATTAAAGAGTCAGAACTTAATTTACATAGTTTTGAAATAGTTTTGAAAAATAGATTTTACTAAATACGAAATTTTGGGAAAAATTACTTTTTTTAATGGTTTAAAGGTGATTACAAGGTAGTATCTGTTTATACATAATTTTAACTTTTTGATAATGAGCATACACCTTATAGACAGAACGATTTGAACCCGTATTTTCTATGATAAATATCATATACTTTTTAATGAGACACTTGTTGGATTCGGGGGAAAATACTTATTAAATACAAATATTCTGCAAAAGAATTTGGAAAAATCCAGCAACATAAACTTTTGCTTTTGCTAAAGACAATAAATAGAGATTCCCACTAATCTCAAACGTGCAATTTGAATAGAATACGGAAATTCCTTGACAGCTATAAAAACAAGGCTAAATTAGGGATGAATGGTGTTTTAAAAAATATGAAAATGGGATAGATAAAAATAAATTTAAAGAAAAAGGTAAAATTTATAGTAATCGAAAAGCAGGGTGTGCAAAAATTCTGAAAAATCGAACTCAATCCTTAAACCTAAAAACTGAACCGAAACATTGGCTAACCGAATAAAAAATTTCGATTTTAAATCTGTTTTTTTAATTAAAGAATACCAGTTCAATTACGATTTACGATATCGAAAAAATTCTGGTAACTGAACCGATCGGTTATATTATATTATATTATTTTCCCCAAAAGTAAAAGTAAAAAAAATAGCGACTCCTTTTTTTTCTTAATTTCTTCATATTTCTAATTCTTTCTGGCTCTCTGTTTCTCATAATTTTCGCATAAAAGAAAAACCCTAGATTCTTAAACGCCTATCAATTTACCATTCAAGTGACTCAGCCACTCATCACCGGTACCACTTGCAAAATTTGCATCAGATTCAGACATCAATCTTGTGTAAATGAACTTAGCTGAAATGAACAAGATTATGTTCGTTTTCGTTTGCTTATTTTTAAAGGTATTCTTGTTCGTTTAAATTTTTATATTATATTTATGTTCGTTTATTTATTTTTGAAGGTATTCGTGTTCGTTTGTTTAGTGTTCACGGACGTGTTCGTTTAAGTGTTCGTGAACGTGTTCGTTTAAGTATTCACAAATGTGCTCATTTATACGTTTGCGTACGTGTTCATTTAACGTTGTGAACATGTTTATTTATATGTTCAAAATGTTAACTCCAAAGTTTATTCCCTGTTCAATTTAGCCCCTACCTTCATCAATATTTTAAATTTTAAAAAATAAAACGAGCTTGTTTGTGAACATAAACAAACCAAACACATCCCTGTTCGTGTCCATTTGTTTATTAAGCGAACATAAAAACTTTGTTCATACTCGTTTATTTAGCTTAATAAACGAACGTTATACAACGGTTCGTCGAATGCTTTGTTCATTTACCCCTAACAATCAACACTATAGGTGCGCAAAAGCTGCTGTAATAAAATTAAGTATTTGCAATTTTCACTTCGTTTTAATGTTTATTTTTTAATTGATATTGTTTCTATTCGATTTGAAATTTGGGTTATATTCAATTCGATTCTTTTTTTTGTTTGTGTTACATATTATCGTTATACCGGTTGATTGATATTGTAAATTTTTTTTTGTTTCAGTCGTCGAGGACCTTCCGAATTATTTATGTAACGTCATCGACCCGGATGTCACATTTGGGTCTTAAACACAAAACCATAAAATAGAGCAACTAGATTTAACCAAAGCCACATTCATTCATTTAAATCCATTAAGTTTGAAACATTTCAAAATAGAAACATAATTAAAACGTTACATAGGGAGCTCCATTTAAAATTACATAGTTAAAGCATTCAACACTTAATTTGAAATCCAAAATAAGAGTTACAATACAACATAGGGTCCTACGAATACATAGCCTAAATAAATCTAAGTACTATACTCAGACACAAGTTGATGCCAAAGTCCTACTCCGATGGTGCTCCGACGATGCACGTCAACCTACAGATCTGCGAACGGAAACAACAATTCTGAACACTGAGCTAACAAAGCTCAGTGGATACACTTCCACTCAACTATGCTTCATGCAAATCATAAATAAGAGCGTGCAGATAAAGATGACAATATGGAAATCATATCATGACAATGCGGCTCCATCTCTAGCCTTCTCAACATATAACAACAATAGGAGGTAAATAATCTCACATAGCAACCATATTATCAACAACCTGGAGTGAGGCCCGGTTCTACTAAGCATCGGGTACATACACTCTGAGTAAGGCTCGGTTCGACTAAGCATCGGGCACGTACACTCATGCTCAGAATCTCTCATCGAGCCTTCGAATGAGTCCCGGTCCCACTAAGCTTCGGGTTCATACATTCGGGATCTTGACCGTGGTATTGCAACACTTTCTACCCTTATGGGTGTTCGGAACCCCCATCAAACAAGGTGGCACAACCATAAGAATGCCCTTACGTGGCATGCATTCATTATTCGATCCACCAAGGATCCTTAGCCATACAACACAACAAGTCACCCAAGGTTTTAAGTTAAGTTATTACCTATTAAGCTCATATATGATGCTTAAGTCTTAGTTTCTTGACTTTACTATTTATTTTACCATTTTAGAAACCTATTGGGCCTCAGTCCTCGAATTATAGGTTCCTCGAACTCAAGTCTTATTTTTCGGTCAGAATACCCAATAAGTATCGAACTCACATACGAGTATCGGTACGCTCCAAGGGGTACCAATACCAACCCATGAGTATTGATACTTGGCTGCACTCTGAAGGGAGGTTTTACTTAAGGCTCGTACCGATACACGGTGGCTGTGTACCGATACCCTAGGTGCACCAATACGCACCCAAGCGTATCGATACCAATTTTGGCTATTGGAATTTGGATGGGAAAAGGGTATCGATACCAATTATAGGTCCCTCGAACCCAAGTCTTATTTTTCGGGCAGAATGCCCAATAAGTATCGATACTCACATACGAGTATCGATACGCTCCAAGGGGTATCGATACCAACCCATGAGTATTGATACTTGGCTACACTCTAAAGGGAGGTTTTACTTAAGGCTCGTACCGATACACGAGGGATGTGTACTGATACCCTAGGTGTACCGATACGCACCCAAGCGTATCGATACCAATTTTAGCTACTGGAATTTGGATGGGAAAAAGGTATCGATGCCCCATTCAGGCGTATCGATACGCCCTTCATATTTTCACTTAATTTCAGTCGTTTACAACACTAGGTATCGATACGTGTTCTACTCGTATCGATACACGTACCCAAAATTCAATTTTTGAACTTCGAAAATCTTTTCCCCAACCCTTAAAACCCAGAGGCAAGCCCCCAAATCGAACCTACACATTATGGGAAGTGGTATAAGTGGTTTCCTACCATTTTTAAGCCATGTTAACATTAATCTTGAGATTTACCATTTTAGAGGTTTTAAGCATTCAAGCAACTAAAATGTCAACCAAACCACAAGGCAATCTAATTCATTTCCAAGAATACAAAGGAGTTAGTAGTGTACTAACCTTGATTTTTAAGCTGGAAAGGGGAAGCCTCCAACCAAAACCCTTCAAGCTTTCTTCTTCCCAATCTCCTTGAAAGAATTTCCCACTTCTTTAACTACAAAGAAACGTTGTAAAATAAATTACAACATTGTTGGAAGATTAAAAGAGACTAAAAGGATGGTTTAACTACAAGCAATGGAGTCAAAACCCTCATTCTCGTTCATCTTCTTTAACCCCTTACCAAAACCTATCCTTCACCAAACTTGATGATTTTTACCTTGAAAAGTAGATCCTAAAGGGATGATTACTCTTTCCTCCACTACAAAACTGAGATTCGCACACCCTAACTCAAAGATTCAACCTTTACATTGGGCATGAGAGTTGGGGAATAGAATAGTTGAGGAAGAGAGACAAGGGAGACAAAGGATGAGATCATCCACACTTTTCTGCAGCAAACTTAATGGCTCTCAACCTTTTCCTTTAAAAACAAGGTGGAATTACCCTTTTGTCCCTCATTCTCTATCCCAACATATGTCCAAGCCCAAAGATCAAGCCACTCCACCAAGAACAAGCCCACAAAGGTCCAAACTCTTAGCCTAAATGCGAAGCTCACGCTTCGGGTTAAACCGACCATCGGACTCCAAAATTCAGGTCGTTAAAATTTTTGTAACGAAGAAAAACGATAATTTAAAGGTGTTGTAACTTATTTGTTTAAACAATCATTTTTCTTTCTAATTGATTCTCATGGAAATGGAATGCGTTAGTGCAATGTTGAAAAAGTTATTGTGGCATTTAATTATTTTTATTTCTTGATAGTTTGCAATGATTTTGCGTGAGTATTGTTATTTGTGGCATTAGACGAAAAAAATTTCACTAATGGTTTATAGACTGAAACTGATAGTTATGTCTATTGATCTAACTGTCATATGTAATGGTTTATTAGATTCTCTGAGCTTCATTTAAAATCTTACCTATTTTGTTTTCACCATCTAATTTGTTTTTTTTTTTTCTTTTCAGATGTCTTTTACCTCTGGATATCAAAGTGTTTCAATAGAAATTGATGGCAACAACCATGATTTTTCATACTCCAACCAGCCACAAAATCAGACTCACTCAACAATAAATGAAACTCAAAGCTCAATGCCTCCACCATCTAAAGGGCCAAAAAGGAGTTAGCAACAAAAGAAAATCTTGGGTATGGGTTCATTTTAATAAATCTGAATCTCTTGGTAAAAATATAGCTATATGATCATATTGCGACAAATAAATTTCTTGTGTATCTTATAATGAAACTAAATCTTTGTCTAATCATCTATTAACGTGAAAAAAGTATCCATCTAATTCTGATAAGTAGAAAAAAAATCTTATCTTTTCAGTCCGGTTGTGTGCATCTTGATAGTACAGTACAACCCCTAAAACTTGAAAATTGTAAATTTGATCACGATGCTTGTATAGAAACATTAGCAAAAATGGTGATTGTTGATGAATTGGTTTTAAGTTTGTAGAACGTGAGGGTTTTCATGAATTTTTTCAAGTGATGCAATCAAAGTTTATTATTGACATAAAGTCAAAAATAGCCCACAACGTTTATTTTTTTGGTCAATTCAACACCTATTTTTTTTGTACAAACAAGCACTTAATATTTGAGTTTTATTCAACTTTCACCCTCATTAGATGAAAATCGTTAGCCAAACGTTGACCGTTAAAGGCTAATGTGACACTTCAACGTGACATAAAAAAAATGACATGACAATGCTACATGTTGAGTGATATTGCAAAAATGACATGTAAATTTTTTTAATTAATTATTACAATTAACTAGGTGATGACTCGTACCATCGTTTAATTGATTTAAAGGCAAAGACAATAGTTTTGATACTTGTAGGAATCGATTCCCACACCAAATAGATGGCATCATCCAAGTTGAAATATTTACCCATAAAGAAAAACTTAGATACCCATAAAAAATTGTCATTGCTACAGTACCCTTAAATTTACCCTAAGCCCCGACTTTTAACTCCCTTACCCGAGACCCTTATCCAAAATCATCATCATCATCTTACCATGGCAGCTTCCTGAAACCTCTTTCCATTCAAATTCACTGCCATCTACCAACTCCTCACCCAAGATACAAACACCAAAAGTCATCACCGAACCCACTTTCGGTCACTCCTTCAACAACCCTAAATCGAGAGCCAAACCATTAAACACCACCATTCATCCCCAAATACTCATTGCCCTCAGTTTGGAACCATATCAGATCATTCCTTGCTCTCTTGAGCATCACGCATCCATCATTTACTCTCAAACGATGACCACGGTAGCCAAAGAAGAGAAAATCGAAACCAAGGGAAAAGGGGTACCTATTTCGGCCACCTTAAGTCCGGTGACCGGAGTGTTGAGCGGCCATTCTAAACAGTGGAGATGACCACTTCGATGATGAGAACAACATAGTTCGGCCAGGGCTCCATCCAACGACGAACGGCGAAGATCCGGCGTGAATAAGATTCGAAGTGAGAATCCATTATCGTAGATCTTGAGTGGGTTTTGGGTGATTCTAAATGGAGGGAAAGATAGAGGAAGTGAAAGGCTTTGTGTTGGTGATCTCGGTGAACGGAGAATATCATCAGAGCGTCGATGGGGGCTTTGTCGTGCACAGTGGCGGCTTGAGTGTTTTGTTTTATGGTTCAGGAAGAAGACAAAGTGTGGGTTAAAGGCAAAGCAAAAATATTTAAAAAAACTCAAAATAGTTAAAAAATATATTTTTTTATATGTCACCCTCACTTTACATGTACACTTCCGCGTCATCTTCTTATGCCTTGTTAGAGAGCTATGACAGTTCAGTCAACGTTTATTGACCAACTTATTATAGTGAAATTTGAACGAAAACTAAACGTTAAGTGTGTTTGTTTATACAAAAAATTATTAAAATATTTAAAAGGTCAAACTTTATTGTTATTTTTGACTTTATGGTTTTATTATTCCTTCACATTAGACTATAATTATATACTATTTTGACATATATGAGGATGAGAAGAATGTATTTACAGTAATAGGAGAACGCTAGTTGTAATGATGAGAGAATTGCTCATTTGATGGAAAATTTAGTTGGGACGAATGTGTTTTAAATGGAGAATTTTGACATATAAGATGTGCTTATCATATATTAAATTTAGCTATTAAAGATGATTTGAAAGAATGTGGTTATTTTATTTTAAAATGCATGTTGCTGTTAGATATGTGCGTTCTTCTCTAATTAGATTGCAAAGGTTTAAGGCTTGTCTGCTATAAGAGAAGATTAGTAACAAGAGTCTTGTGTGTTTAGATGTGGAGATTAGGTGGAAATCTATATTTCTAATGTTAGAAAGTGTTTTAAAGTTTCAAATAGCTTTTGATTTGTTTTCTAAGAATGATGGTAGATAATGTGTTGACTTAGCTAAGTATGATGGGGTGACTACTAATGTTAATTGAGATTGTATTCGTAACTTAATTTTTTTAAAAAATATTTTTTATAAATCTACAATAAGACTATCCGTTTCACTTTATGTCGCTGTAAATATTTATCTGTAAGAAAATTTTTATAATTGGGATTATGATATCAATAAGATGTGATAGTACAACAGATCCTAAACTTAAGAAAATAACATTAATCATGTAAAAGAAGCAAGAAAAGTATTGGGGGAGAAATTAATAGCACCAACTTGATGTTATTTATTGATATGCTTCTTGATCCAAGGCGTGAATGAAAATATGTCAATCGAGTAATTAAAAAATATTTGATGAGTTATTGCAATGGACTTGCGTGATAGAATTAGTCATGCTTTATCATCTATGTTTATTTCATATATTGTTGTGTTTGATGCGAATGATAAGGGGTTAGATTCTAGTATTACTCCCATGAATTTATAAGTGAATATCACTACTTTTAATGATATGGATGATGTTCAAACTATGTTGGAGCATCAATTTGAGAGAGAAATTGATTATGGTGGCTTGAAAAAAAGAATGAATTAGATAAGTATCTAGCTAAAGATTATGAGAAAGTTTACGGTAAAATTTTTGACATATTAGATTGGTGGAGAAAGTATGCTACAATGCTTCCTATTGTTTCTCGCATGGCTAAGGATGCGCTAGTTATGCCCATCTCTACAATTGCATCTAAATCGGTATTTAATACCGATGGTAGAGTTTAAGGATGGCAACGAAGCGGGACTGGCTGTATTTTTATCTCCCGACCCGATATAATGAAAGTAAAAATTAAACCCGATTTTTATCTTATTTAACCCGTCCCGCCCCGATCCTGAAAAAGAATGATATATCAGACTCCGATCTGACCCGACAAATAAAAAAACTAGAGAAAAATTATTGTAGCTTCAATAATCTATTACTCATCTATAGAACAATTCTTTCCTAAGACTTGAACATAAACAGAGCTTCAATAATCAAAACTTTTTCAAGAATAAAAAGCAAAATCAGAAAAATTGACATGCAGAAATATAATAGGTGCCTATTATTATTATTTTGAACCGCTCAACAGATCCACAAAGTAATAACATATGCAAAAGTATAAAAAAAGAAATAAAATTTGAAAACCGTGATATAAATTCAAGTAAAACAAATATAAACATGTATGTACATAAAAATCGAAAAAATTAACATGGATTACTTTTAATCAAAGATAAATAATAAAAAATGAAGATCCAGACGGTGAGATGGAAGCGAAGATCGCAACGAAAAACATATTTCAACGACGATTGGATCTGACGACGATGAATGAAGATTCGATGGATCTTTTCGAAGCGGTCTCCACCTCGTGAGATTTGGGACCTTTCTAGGGAAATCAGAACAAAAAAAAAAGAAAGAAAACAAACACTAAATTTTGATGGTACTTTTTGACTGTACAACGGTGAAAATCATTAAGAATAGTCATGACGGAAATATAGGATGAAAGAAAAGAAACAGGGATTTAGAATGAAAATGAGAGAGCGGCGAAAATGGGTGATGGGAAGTGAAGTGAACCCTATACTTACCTATATAAATAGTGGCACTATCGTAAATACATAAATATATATAATAATAATTTTAATAATATCCTGGGGCGGGTTAGTGCGGGAACACCCTAATCCTGCCCCCAGCTTCTCTAATCTTAAAAGCCCGACATGTCCCGCTTCGAATCTAATTTTTTTTTTTTTTAAATAGCTCAATCATATAAGATTGAATCAGGTTGGGACCCGTTAAATTTAGGTTAAATTATCATCTCTAGTCGAATTTTGGACCCATTTAGAAGTTCATTGAGTCTTAAAACAATAAAGGAATTAGTTTGTGCTCAAGATTAGTTGAGGACTTCACATTCTCCATTTTTTTTGTAGAAGAGATACTTGAGAAGAAAAACTTAAATCATGTAAAAGATTCTTTTTTACTTTTTTTGTTCATTTGTTTTCAATTTTTTTACTTAAACGAACTAATATATTGTTTTTTAAAAAAGTTCTTTGGATTTAGTAGATGTTACAATTATCAAAGATATAAAAATTCTCGACATGTACGATGATTAAGCTTGTTGCTTGTTGTTGTTTTCTTCAAATATTTGATTTTTTATTTTTAATGTGAGACTTCAACTGTTATTTTGTGTTGCTGCCTGCTGATATTATATATTTAGTTCTCTCTTGAACATTTGTTAGGCTTGTAAGTTGTAATCGGATAATTTTGTGGCCTGCTATGGTTATATTTTTATAATGTTGATGACAATGTTTTATTTGATTATGATTATGGTTACGGACTTATAGTTTTTATTGGATGATGTTTGTGTATGAATTATGATATTACGTATTTAATTATCTCTCGAACATTTGCAGCACAAGCACCTGCAAAGTGCAAACATTGCACATATACTTTTATAATTCTTGCATGTTTCAACTTTCAATAGATTATGCGGTTGTAGTGTTTTTAATATTTTATAAAGTTTAAGTGTTTCAAACGTTGCATACAGTGTCTTTTTTAAAAGTATATAATATTTTTCTAATATATTATTAAAATTTATAAACAAAGTAAAAAAATAGGCAAAAGGTCAAAAATAGCCCTAAACGTTTGACATTTTGACCACTTTAGCTCCTATTCTTTTTTTTGGGTGCAAACAACCTCCTAAGTTTCATTTTCGTTTAAATTTCACCCTTGTTGGATAAAAACCGTTAGTCAACTAACGGTCAATGCCTGAGGCTGACGTGGCATGTCTTCATGGCATGGAGATATGATGTGGCAATGCCATGTGACACTTTGTTGACGTGACATTTAAAAAATTAAATAATTAGGTTTTTTAAAATATTTTTAAAATATTTTAATCAATTGGATAATGCCATGTGACACTTTGTTGACATGGCATCATTCGATTGGTTAAAAATATTTTTAAAAAATAATTATTATATATATATATTTTTAAAAATAAAATATCCTAAAATGTTTAAATATTTTCAAAATAGTCCCCAAAACCCTAAACCTCTAAATTCAGCCACTCCCGTCGGCGTTGGTCGATTTGCCGGCAGCGGAATGAAGTAGCCTCCCCATGCCGAACAACCCACACACCGTTTGTCGTACGTTTTATCGTCGTTCGTCGTAAATCGTTCAAATGAACCATTTGACGATTTCGCCTTCATCCCACATTTATCACATCGTTGATCGACTTTCGGCGACGGGATGGTGGGGTAAATGACCGTGATGGTCTGGCGACCGATATGGTGGGCGGTGGTGTGACAATCGGCTCAAATTGGAATTTAGGTTTGGGGGAGTTAGGGATTTCGAAATTTGATGACTATTTTGTAAAATCTATAAATTTTGGGGCTATTTTTTTTAAATTTTTTTTTAAATATATATATATATATTTAATCAATCAGATGATGTCACGTCAGTAAAGTGTCACGTGGCGTCATCCGTTTGGTTAAAAATATTTAAAAAATATTTTTTTAATTTTTAAAATGCCACATCAGCAAAGTGCCACGTGACATCACCATGTCATCTCCTCATGCCATGTAGACATGCCACGTCAGCCTCAGGCGTTGACCGTTAGTTGACTAACAATTTTCATCCAACGGGGGTGAAATTTGAACGAAAATGAAACGTTAGGTGGTTGTTTGCACTAAAAAAAGAATAAGTGCTAAAGTGACCAAAATGTCAAATGTTGGGGGCTACTTTTGAGTTTATCCCAAAATATTATTACTCGATCTGAACCAACTATTTTGGATAACCAATTATTCGGTTAACTAATTTAATGATTACGGTTTAGGGTCAAAAATTGAGTGGCCGAAACTTACTAATTAACCAAACTCGATTTTGCACACCATTATTGAAAAGGTATCTCCTGATGCTGGTGAAGTTAGTAAAGTCGTCTTATCTCATGTAAAATAAAAGAATTTTATTATAGAGGTTAACGTTAGCTGATGGACAACTTTCAAGTACACCAGATTCATTCTTCTGGTGGGAGAGATTACAGTCTCAATTTTTTTGGTACAACAGTAATTTATATTCATTTTTGTTTAATATAAGTCAAATCATGTCTTTATTCTTTTCAATTTTAAAATTTAAATACTATCGTTATTCTTTTCCGTGTTTGATCTGATTATGTCCATGCTTTCATTGACTTAATTGAATAAAATAAAATAAAATCAATAAAATGAAACATGTGATTATTTGTCATGGACACATCTTAGGATGACTAGAATCGAACAATACGCGTGTGAAGGCATTGAGTTTTGGAAAAAGTTTCAATACAGAGAGTAAATAGTTTATACAGTCCTTTTAATTTTAAGAATTAAGATTATAGTTTAAGATTTAAATATTAGGGGTTTAGAGTTTAAGGTTTAGGGTGTTAAGGTTTAGCGTATAAGGGTTAAGAATTTAAAATTTATATTTTGTAAGGCAAAAATACATGTCTGTGTAGGATAAATTTTGCACAGACCGTATATCAAAATTTTACCCGAATTTTTATTAAAAATATTATATTTAATTATTTAAAATGACAAATATCTAAGCAGGGTAAAATTTTAACTCAATTCTCATTGAGTGATTATAATCAAAGCCCTCAATTGTGCTTTTTTGTTGCTCGATTTGGTGTTAACTACATCAAGTTTGGTCTTAATCATATTTTTTATAAAGTCGTCGATAATTGATGATGATTTTTGAGCTGAATTTTTATAAATTTTTTTAAAGCATGGCATGATGGTTTTGCCAATATCATTAACATTTGAAAAAAAATTAACAATTACAATAATTTTAACCTCTTTTCCTAAATATTTTTCGGTATAGCCCATTTTTCTTTTCCTTTAAAAAAACCAATATGGAGAGTAAGTTATTTTAAAAATTATTCATCCTATTTGCTCTGTGGCAGTTATAAGTAGTTTTTTAAAGTTCTTCGTTGAGTTTTTTCATCGACAGATGTCTTTGGCCGTTTTGTTAATTTTGTAAATAAATAAAATTCATCTTTTGTTGATGAATATTTTATTCTTAAGTTTTTTTTTTGTTTTTTTGGCTTTGCCAGGTTCATATCATATTTGCTTTTTTGCAGTTCTTTCGTCTGTTTTTATGGTAGTTCTTTCATCTGCTTTTATAGCAGTTATAATTTGTCTTTATGACAGTTGTCTATCTTTTGATAGTTTTGCGTTCGAATGACGAGTATCAACGAGTGTTTTTTCAGCAAAAGAGACCGGTCTATAGATGATCATGATCTCCTTTTGTGATTGTGCCATTATGCCAAGAACAAGTAGCACAAGGATTTACTTTCTTTATAGAGCACTCTGGTCAAAGTAGTTTGTTCACTAGTTTTCATTTAAAAGATTGTTCAAATTCTTTTGAAAGTGATAATTTTTGTATTTTAATGTCTTTCAAATCTCTTAAAATTTTATTGTATTTATTTTTACGCTTTAATATTTCAATATTTAAGGTGTGATTGTTTTGTAATTCTTTTATTTTAAATATAATTTAGTATTTTTAAAAAAATACAATATACCACTATTTTAGGGGCATAAAAACAAGTGGTGTAAACTGAAACAAGATTGGGAGAGGGCCACTTTAATTGCGCGGTTATCAAGGTTGGAATTGTATGACGCGACTCTGACTAGTAAACTCATTAACGAACGAGTAAATTACAATTCAGGTCGCTCAGTTATTAATTAGATTATAAACGATATGTCTAATTTTAAAATGTTACAAATGAGTCACTTAATTAATTAATTGTCACATTAGATCCCTGGACCGTTAAATATTAGATATTTTCTGATTAATAATATTTTATTCATTAAAAATAATAGATTCTATAGAGTTATAGTCAAGTCACTCTATTAATTAATTGTAATAATTAAGCCACTCGATTATCGATTGTAAAAATCAAGTCATGTGTCATCGCACTGACTGTCATTAGACATCATATACGTTATATGAACTTGAAATGTCACCATAAGATTCATCACAATCTTGTTTTTAAATTCATCAGATTATATTCCAAGAATATCTCTTTAAAGCCATGAAATTCACCCAAAAAGTTTCAAACTCCTTAAACCTCAATCCATGTCGATCACCATCAAATTCGGTCTTGAGATATATTCCTCCTGTCACCAATGGCAACCTCTCTACCGATTAATTGATGGCTCGTTTGTGAGATTTTGAAATTGGATGACATATTTACAATTATACAATAAGAAAATCATTAAAAATGTTTTCTCAGGACGTTTGATTAATTTTACGACCCCAATGACTAACTTTTTTTTGAATAGTCTAAAGATAGTTACAAGATAATAACTATTCATACATATTTTTAACTATTTGACAATGTACACACACTTTGTAGACAGAGTGATTTGAACTCGTGTCTCTTATGACGAATATTATTTATTTTTTTACTGAAACATTTATTGGGTTCGATCCAATGACTAACTTATGTCAATTGATTAATTGAATGATTCATTTATAATTTTTTTAATTTAAGTGATTTATTTATAATCTTACTAATAATGTGATAAGTTTATGCAATGTTTGTTTAGAATCCCATACTTATATGAGAAATGGATTTTGTTTGAGAGCGCAAACAAAGATTTAGAAAATTCTAAAGCTATGTGGGCCCCAATATTTGGGTCTTATATTGGTTAAATCAAACTTTTTTTGTATTACGTTGACTAAAGGTGCGACGTGCCGGTCAAAAATAGTCATCAATTTTGTGATTTTTTAAAAAAGGTTAAAATATTTTTTTCAAATAAAATTTATACATTTTATAAATGATACCGATCGAAATTAAAATTTTTAAAATATCATTTTTTTATTGAAATCACTTATTACATTTAAATATAGAGTAAATTATGACAGATACCATCAAATTATTGGGGTGATTCGTTTATACCACTAACCTTTCAATTGGTTCAAATTTGTCACCAAACTCTATTTTTCGAATCGTTTATATTACCGCGTCGATAACTCCTTAACGACGTGATTGTTGGAGTATGCCCAAAGACCAATCATGAGATGGTTGTAAAAAACATATTTATTTTATCTTGTTTATTAATATTAAAGCCATTATTATTATTTAAGTCTTATTTTGTTCATCTATAAATAAACTGAATTATAATAAAGTCCTTAGAACAATATAGTTATTCTTGAATGTCCTTAGTCGAGAATTATTGTGGGCATGGACAATAATAGTGTATTAAGACTAATATGTAGTTGATTGACGGCAAAGTATTGTCATTGACATGGAGATGTCAAAATCAATACATAAGCATGTGTTAGAGAACGACATACTGGACTGACCCGCTATGAGCATGTTTCTTGGATTATTATGATACAGTCACAACATTGCTCATAGTGATAACTACATGTATGATCCTCAGACTTGATATCCCCATTATTTCAACATCGTGAGTGACATATTTTGATACGGTCAAATGTGTGTCGTAACTGACTACACTATAAAGACTGATATTGGATATGTCACAATCTATGTAGCGGAATATGGTTGATAAAGATAGGATTTGTCCCTCCTACATAATATGAGTAATATCATAGGCCACTTGATTGAGTGAACTAGAAAATGCATGACCATGCTCAAATAAATTGATATGAGATATCATAGTTATTCGTTTATAATAGTCTACTCAAGATATCAAGAAATATTAGATGGACTATACAAGTGTGACTAATCCATGACTTGTGTCCGATCTAGATATGAGGACAAAAGGATGAAATACATAAAATAAGTTAATCACGGAAAAGGTTAAATCGAACCACGACTTCATGTAACTTAGGTAGCAATGATGTATTGCTAGATGCCACTCATTGCTTGTAATATTGGAATTGTTCTAGATATTACTGCTAACGTTACATGAACCTATAAGGGTCACACCCTATGATTAAAACGAAAAAATATCGGCTAGATAGCATGTGTACAAACTTGTTGTGCACAAAATAAGTAAAAACTGAAATTATTATGATTATTGGAATTATAGACAATTTCGGTTATAGATATTTTAATACTAGATAATTAATGTAATTATCAGATACTATTAAAAATATATATATCCCTAAAGAAACCTGATAGAAGTAGAATCAGATTCTACAGATTTAATTATATTTGGATAAATATAATGTATATTTAAAGAATCTGAATCCAATTAGAATTAGAGTTTTAAATGCTATATAAGGGCATGAGGTCTAGCAGCCATAGGCATGCTTTTCGAAAAACCTTTCTAACAGTTAGAGAAGAGAAAATATTGTTTGTTTTATTTGGGTGGACTGCGTAGAGGTCGGAACACTACTGTGACGAATCAAATTCGATTTGGATTCTCCTACACTCTCTACGGATTTCCAAATTTATTGAGGTAACATTTTATCCTTTATTACCCCGAATTCGTCCCTTGTACATGGATCACTAGTGGATTACACCGGATAATTTTTTCGCTGCGCCATGGGGTGTACCAGCGTTTCTCAACAGTGGTATCAGAGCCACTTGTACGATATGAATTCGGACTTAAATACTTGGATGATGCTTTTGTATGGGATGCATGTTATTAGATTAGGGTTTATTCAATTTTTGACAAATATATGATATTTTCATGTTTTAGATCAATTCACGCCTAATCTGAATAAATTAAATTGATTATTCTAAGTGATTAAAGAGTTAGTCACAGTTCTGTTTGGGTTTTAGATGTTAAGCGTTAACATATGTGGGTGATAATTATATTTTAGACTAATAGTTAGTCTATGGATCACGTGCAGGGAAAGTAACAAAGAGTTGTCAAAGTAAAAACCTCATGGATTTTAAAATCCTGAAAAACGCGATAATATTGATAAAAGTTATCAAATCGTGAGGTTTTTACACAGCAATTAATATGATGATCTTTAAAAAATTTCCCCGCTGCTGACCGGTCAACGGCACCCCGACGGCCACTATAGGGCCGATGGACCCCTGCAAGGGGCTCTACCTCTTGACCCCTGTGTAGGGACAATCTCATAAGACCTCAATAATAAACTGCATCGTTGTTATGTCTGATATGCACGATGTTTGAAATGCATTGTTATAGCCCAATAGCCTATTTACTTTGGTTTTATATAAATACGGCTTGCGTGTCGTGCCTTTCTTTCTTCTATTGTAATTATATTCTCATCTTACTCCCTCGTATGTAAAACGAGTTTCTGAAAAATTGTAATATTTGCGGAGAAAGCGTGGACCAAAGGGGCAGAATGATGGGCCAATCAAAGGTGGATTAGGTGCTTGAGAAGCAAGTTCTATCCTTAGTATTTTGGTTCTCCCATTGGCTTGGGATGGGCCACCTTAGTTTTACGGGCTATAACCATTGCATTTATATTTACTACTTTACATGTATGTGATAGCTTGACGGTAACTGATTAGATCATAGTAAAATGGTAAGATTAATTTAACAAAAAAACCCTCCATATTTAATTGAGATAGTCATCCAATATTAACCCTCGTTAAAACCTCAATCAGTACTATGTAAGTTTTGCCAAAGTAAAGTACTTAGATCTATCTTGGTTAAACGTGAAGAATAAGAAAGTGATATTCTAATAAGATTAGAAACCTAAAGGCTAATGATTTGGATAATCATGAGATGATTATGAACAATAGTTGTTCGCCAAATATAGGAATTACATGAGATGTAATTAGCAAGTGTTGCTTACCTAAATAATTGAATTCTAGGAGTAAAGCCAAAGCTTACTTAGAATGAAATGAAATATGGATTCTTACCTACTAGAAATACTTTTAGTAAGTTTTTCAATTTTGAGGGTTTTTTAATAGTGGGAATGTCATTACTTTATAAACATGATAAAAAGGTACTTATAAATCATATTTTATCGTTTTAGATTTATTATGGCAAATTCAAACTTATTATCATTGCGATATGTTCTTGAGAAGGACAAATTAAATGGTTTGAACTTTCTTAACTGGTTCCGCAATTTGAAGATTATCCTCAAACAAGAACAGAAACTAACAATCATCGAAGAACCTGTCCCTAAAAAGACAACAGATGATTTGGAAGCCTTTGAAAAATACTCAAGTGACATGGTAGATGTCGGTTGTTTGATGCTTGCGACCATGACCCTTGAGCTTCAGAAGCAACATGAGGACATAGTTCCCTATGAGATGGTTAAAAATCTCAAGGAATTATATGAGGGGCAAGCTCGTCAGAGAGGTATGAGACCTCTAAGGCTTTGTTTCGATGCAAGATGGTTAAGGGAACTTTAGTGGGAACTCATGTTCTTAAAATGATAGGGTATATTCAGACCCTGGAAAAGTTGGGCTTCCCTATAAGTGTTGAATTGTCTATTGATGTTATCCTGCAATCGTTTCCGGATAGTTTTAATCAATTTGTTCTTAATTTCAATATGAATGAAATTAACAAATCATTGCCTCAATTGCTTGGTCTATTAAGAACAACAAAAAACAACATGAAAAATGTTGGTTGCAAATCTATTCTAATAGTCCGAAAGGATAACAGAAAATGGAAGCCCAACACCAAGGCAAAGCCAAAGCCCAACAAAGGAAAGGTTGCATTGAAACCCAAAGGAGGAGTTGCAAAAGAAGGAAAGTGTTTCCATTGCAACAATGCTGGACATTGGAAGAGAAACTGCCTTATCTATCTTGAGGACATCAAGAAGGCAAGAGAAAATTGACAGTCTAGATCAGGTATTAATATATCAACATCTACTTCTTGGTTATTAGATACCGATTGTGGTTCTCACATTTGTACTTCTGTACAAGGACTACAAAGGAGTAGAAAATTGGCAAAAGGAGATATGGACCTACGAGTGGGAAATAGAGCAAGAATTGCTGCATTAGCTATATGAACATATACTTTGTCATTACCTAGTGGACTTGTTTTAGATTTAGAGGATTGTTATTTCGTACCTAGTTTGACTAAAAATGTTATTTTAATTTCTTGTTTGGACAAGATTGGTTTTGAGATTATTATTAAGAATAATAGTTGTTCTTTCTCCCTCAATAATTTTATTTACAATACGACTCAATTAATCAAGGGTCTCTATATCTTAGATCAAGATAATTTCATATATAACATAAATACGAAAAGATCAAAAACAAATGACTCTAATCAAACTTATCTTTGCATTGTCGCTTGGGTCATATAAGTGAAAAACGCATATCAAAACTTCATAAAGATGGATTTTTGGTTTTGTTTTTGTTTTTCAACAATTTGATATATGTGAACATTGCTTAATGGGAAAAATGAGTAAATCACCGTTTGATGGTAAAAACGAGCGAGCAAGTGATTTATTAGGCCTAATACATAGTGATGTATGTGGACCGATAAATACACAAGCAAGATGAGGGTTTTAATACTTCATTACTTTCACTGACGACTTCAGTAGATATGAGTATGTTTATCTAATGCATCATAAATCTAAAGCCCTTGAAAAGTTCAAGGAATTTAAGAATGAAGTACAAAACCAACTAGGAAAGAGTATCAAAGCTCTTCGATCAGATCGAGGAGGAGAATACTTAAGCCTAAAGTTTGATGAACTTCTTAAAGGATGTAAGATTGTCTTACAACTTACACCTATAGCTACTCCACAACATAATGGAGTCTCTAAAAGGAGAAATCGAATGTTGTTAGACATGGTTTGGTCAATGATGAATCATGCTGATCTTCCAACTTCTTTTTGGGGACATGCGTTAGAAACAGATGCTTTCATACTAAATCGTGTTCTATTTAAATCGGTTCAAAAGACACCATATGAGATAAGGATTGAGAAATGTCCTAGTATGTCTTTTATGAAAATTTAGGGATACGAAGTTTATGTTAAACATCAGATATCTACAAAACTCGAACCCAAATCTCATAAATGTAATTTTGTGGGGTTTCCTAAAGAAACTAAAGGATACTATTTCTTTAATCCATCTGAGAACAAAGTGTTTGTTGCTCGAACATGAGTTTTCCTCGAGAGAGAATTTATTCTCAGAAAGGGAAGTGAGAGAAATATTGAACTTAAGGAAATTCAAGATCAACCACAGATCACTGAACCAAAGATTGAACAACAACAAGTTCCACAAATAGTTGAGGAACATCCAACCGTTCTTGAAACACAACTACTACAGAGATCTATAAGAGAATGCAATGCGCCTGAGAGATATGGATTTCTTGTTAGATTGCATGCAGATGTTCTCCTCATGGACCAAGATGAGCCCATGACTTATCAGGAAGCAGTGGAGATCCCAAACTCTGAGAAATGGCTAGAAGCCAAAAAATCGAGATGGATTCCATGTCAGAAAACTAAGTATAGACTTTGGTTGTCCCACTCGAAAAGATTAAGCCCACAAGGTGCAAATGGGTTTTTAAAAAGAAAACCGACATGGATGGCAATATACAAACATACAAAGGGTGATTGGTCGCTAAGGGATTTCGTCAAATTCATGGTATAGACTATGATGAAACTTTTTCCCCTATTGCTATGTTTAAATCCTTCCGGATATTGCTTGCAATAGCCGCATATTATGATTATGAAATCTAGCAAATGGATGTCAAAACTATTTTCCTTAATGGAAAATTAGATGAGGATGTGTACATGACACAACCTAAGGGTTTTGTTGATCCACAAGATGCCCGAAAAGTATGCAAGCTACAAAGATCCATTTATGGGTTGAATCAAGCTTCTCGAAGTTGGAATCTTCATTTTAATGAGGCAATCAAAGAATTTCGTTTTATTAAAAATGAAGATGAGCCATGTGTTTTCAAGAAAACTAGTGGGAGCACTGTCACATTCTTGGTATTGTATGTGGATGACATAATAATAATAGGAAATGACATACCTACCTTACAGTTTGTAATGACTTGGTTAAGAAAACGTTTTTCTATTAAAGACTTGGGTGAAGAACCTACATATTAGGAGTCAAGATCTACAGAGATAGATCAAGACGAATCCTAAGACTAAGTCAAAATACATACATAGATAAAGTATTGAAAAGATTCAATATGGAAGAATCTAAAAAAAGATTCTTACCTATGAGACATTGCATTTCTCTCTTGAATGAAATGTGTCCTTAAATGCTTCAAGAGAGCTATTACATGAGTAAGATTCCATATGATTCAGCCATTAGATCTATCATGTATGCCATGCTATGTACACGTTCGAATGTATAATATGCATTAAGTATGACAAGTCGATACCAAGTAGATCCCAATGAAGGTCATTGGGTTGTAGTAAAAAACATCCTTAAGTACTTAAGAAGAACTAAGAATACATTCCTTATGTATGGAGGTGAGGAAGAGCTAAGTATAAAATGTTATACTAATGCAAGCTTCCAAACTAATAAGGATGATTCTCGATCGCAATCTAGTTTTATGTTTTGCCTTAATGGAGGTGTTGTAAGCTGGAAAAGTTCAAAGCAAGATACAGTAGCAGATTCTATGATAGAAGTCAAGTATATTGTAGTAAACGATGCTGCAAAAGAGGCTATTTTGATCAAAAAGTTCATATCTGAACTAGGGGCCGTGCCTAGCATATCAAATGCTATAGATCTACGTTGTGACAACAACAGAGCCATCGCACAAGCAAAAGAACCCAGATCTCCCTAGCAATCCAAACACATACTTAGGCATTACCATTTCATTCGTGAAATCATTAATCGAGGAGATGTAGAAACATGCAAAATACCAACGGATGACAATATCACCGATCCACTGACAAAGCCTCTGACATAGTAGAAGCATGAGCGTCACACTAAGTCTCTTGGTATTAGATACATGGGTGATTGGTCTTAGTGCTAGTGGGAGATTGTTGGAGTATGCCCAAAGACCAATCAAGAGAGGGTTGTAAAAGACATATTTATTTTATCTTGTTTATTAATATTAAAGACATTATTATTATTTTAGTCTTATTCTGTTCATCTATAAATAAACTGAATTATAATAAAGTCCTTAGAATAATATAGTTATTCTTGAATGTCCTTAGTCGAGAATTATTGTGGCATGGACAACAATAATGTATTAAGATTAATATGTAGTTGATTGATGACAAAGTGTTGTCATTGACATGGATATGTCAAAATCAATACATAAGTATGTGTTAGAGAATGACATACTGGACTGACCCGCTATGAGCATGTTTCTTAGTGTAATACCCTAATTTTGTCCAAGGTTATTATATTAGTTAATTCGATATAAATAAAACCGAAAAATAAATACAGTAAATATGAATAAATAAATATGCTCTCATATTAAATAAAAATCAGTCCCAAATGTCCATTACAAACACAAAAATCCCTTTTGCAATCAGAAAGCCCAACTCATATTACAAGGCCCATTTTTTAAGTGTTTTCCACCCATTTCCTATCTCTATCAGCTCAAGAAACACAAATGAGCCTGCCAAAAGGAGCCACGTGGCACCCCATGGTTGGCCTTTTGGTGCTTCACTTGGATCCAGCCCATGGTGACGTCATCTATGACATCAACTCTAACCCCTTATAAATAGATGAGAGAAATTGTCAGAATTTAATGATTATTAATAAAATAAATAATTACTATATTTAAAAAGCCATTATGAGGAGAGAGAGTACTTACCTCAGGAGACCAACCGCCGGGAGACGAACTATTTGAGGACCGAAGCCGTCGCTGGAAGAGCCCAACTACCGTTCGAAAGCTGAACGATCGCCGGGATTCTCCATCACAATCTCACCAGAATTTTTGCCTGAAGCTACTAGAAGATATTAACTACATCAAAACATAATAGAAGTTAGATCAAAAGCATAAAAAAACCTAATAAGCAAAAGAAACAGAAATAATGATCGAAGTTAATTTTTATGGTGGCCGAAACTTATCTTGTGGTGGTTATTGTTTGAGTAAATGGCAGAGTCAAAGAGGGAGAGAGATTTCGGGTAGTTTTAGGCTTTAGATTTGGGGAAGAAAGTGTCACTCTATCAAGATTGGGGCTAGATCCAGAATTTGAAGGGTAAAAAAAAGGAAAAAATTGAAAATTTTTGGATTTCTAGGGTTCCGGTCGGCAGCCGAAAATCGCCTCACGGCGGCCGGCTGGAGGTGCTCGATGGTCATGGTTGAGGCGCGGCGACTGACGAACAGCTGAAGGTGGCTGGGGCATGGCAGAATTGGATCAAGCAGTGAAGCTTACGATGTTTCTTTACCGGAATATTTGGTGTTATCACATAAATCTAAAAATTAATAATATTCATAGAATTCTAATTAATTAATTAATTGAAGCCCTAATTAGGTTTTTACTTAAAGTTGACAACAAATAATTTATCATGCATTTAAACCTTTTGTGTTGAGATACATTTTTGAATATGAATTGAAGTATCCTAATGTAAATGGATATTTCAAAATTAATATTCGTATGAAAATGTATTTTCTTACAAAAGGATATCCCCATTTGAAATGAAATTCAATTAACAATTAATGATCTAATTAACTTCAAATTATTGCTTAAAAATGCCACATGAAATTAATAAGGTACCGATAACGGGCGTTTGTGGGGGTACTAATCCTTCCCCACACGTAACCGACTCCCGAACCCTAATTATAAAGAAATAAATCTCTGGTTGTTTTTATGGTGTCTAGTTTACCAAAGTGACCGGTGGTGACTTCAAATTGGTTTTCAAAATTAAATAAAGGATTTAATAAGGAAAACCCCCAATTTTCAAGATTTAATGAATTAAAATGAATAAAAAAACCCAATTTTCAAAAGAATCAATCGTCAGGCTATTTTTTTGCACTTTTGATTTTAAAAATGGCCGCGACAGCTTGGCAACTCCACTGGGGAATATAAAAAGAGTGTCAGGCCTAAATAATTAATTACACGTGGCATTTTGAGCAATAAATGAATTTAATTTCTTCTGTAAATGGTTGGATGGATTTTCAGGAAAAATAGGGGTAGTTTTTGTGTATGATATATCTATCATTCATGCATAAGCCCTCGACCCGGGCTTTTAACCCTTAAGTGGGAGAAAAACATTATTTGACGTGATGCTCTCCAGCGTCGAGTTCGGATTTTTGTCTTCTTTCAGTATACTAACCTTATGTGTCGTGGACCCACACCTCTATTATAAGGACCTATACTATCGAATCGATGTCTTGATGTCGTAGTAGGTAGTAACGACAGTTCGAGAACCTAGAGTCTAGAACAAAGCCCACATTATGTTTTTAAAAGCTCACCCTGCTAAGAGCTAGACAGTGACCTAGGGCAGGTGTTGCGGATTTAAATCCATTTTTCTGGTTATTTTCCTTGCTAAATATCATGTTCTTTTCTGTGTTAATAAATTTGTTTATTTGTTTTCCAAATTAATTCACAATACTGACACTGTTTCTTTTTTGTTTTGTTTTGTTTTCTTTTTTAGATGACATCATTTTTTCCATTCATTAGGGCAATCGATTCGAGGATCAGCCAAGTGAGGCAGTGTTCTAAATGGCCAATGGGTCTGATAAATAAGGAAAATACCATATGAAGGTGTGGTCTTGGTCAGAGAAGATACAATTCAAGGAAAGGATAATATTTAGGTTAGAACATGTCAGAATGCAACTAGTTACAAAAAGATATTTAAATGGCAATGGGGAAGGAGATTTAAGGGTTAAAGATTTATACAGTTGGACCAAATAGAAATTAGTGAAAAATTAAGCTCTCGGATCAGAATTGTCACCTAAAATTTCACAAATATAGAAAATTACCAAAAGGGTATGATAATAAAAGAAAAGCTGATATTGAATAGGAGAAGTAAGAGCCGAAAATGAGGATGACAGAATTGGAAAGTATTACACAACATTTGAAGGGTCAATTTGGAAGTTTCAGAATGGGCACTAGAAATAGAGGACAAGACACTTAAAAGGCAAAGTTTGAGGCGACCATCCAGATTATTCAAAGGCAGGAGTATGAGAGTATAAATTTCAGGAACCAGGTGCAGAGAATCGTCTAGTACATATGGATTTTGTCATGAACCCGTAACAGTACCTCGGCATCAACACTAAGCTAGGACAAACGTCAATCTCGAAAGCGAAATGAAGTGATAAATCTAGGGATAATGGCTAGCTACTTTCTGTAATAAGATTGTCTGTTTCTTGTATTAGTCCTTTTGGCTAATGGATGTTGCTCTAAAGACTAGTCCTTGAAATCGATACCTCATGCATTCATACATTGCATTGTTTAAATATTGCATTTTAAAAAAAATCATCATATTTTTAATAACATCACAACGTTGCATTTTGTTGAAATCGCGTTGCATTATTTTCATATAATAGTGTGAAAGTTAAAAACCAATATTTTCAGAAACATGGGTAATAGGCTTGTAAGGGTGAGGCAATCTCAGAAAGTTGCTGAAAACCGCTTGGGTAGCATGGAGCGAATGATTGATCTTTCCCAGAATGAGGTGGTAGCTTGAGCTACCACATTGCTTGGAATCAGGAAGGTTGAGAATGAAAAAGTTTCAGATAAAAATACCAACGTTGATGGATAAAATGAAAACTTATCTCACACAAGGGTTCAACCTGAAGGATTAGTTTCGAAAAAGGTTTTGAGTAACACAGTCAGAGTATCAATCAATGATTCAAAGAATTTGGAAATAGATTTTGAAGATGATGCTCCTAGCCTCGGTGCACTGACATGATTTGACAGAGCTAAATTGAATGTTATCAAGCATACAAATACAAGAGACCCAAGAAAAAGACAGAACCTTGATATTTGCTCCAGGCTTGTATTGTCTAGGGGTTGTGTGACTAATAAATAACAGAGTGATTCCAACAGAGTTACAGAACCACATATGTTTCCAGAATGTTTCTCCGAAGGAATGAAAGCCAAGGATTCAATTGATGCCAAGAATTTTCTCATAATGGAATTGTCACTGTCAAAAAAAAGAGGGACAGCAAGCACAGAAACAGAAAACAAAGAGGTTTAATGGTTTAGCAATAAAAGAGAGACAATTATAACCATTCCATTACCATATTCAGAACTGTTGCTATAACTTGTATAGAATCACTTGTTGATGACGGTTCCACCAAAGTTTTATAAATCATTCTACGGCATAAAAAATGCTTACGGTTACTATTGTGGAGATTTCAGTCATTCTGTGGAAGATTGTATGTTTCTGAAACACATAGTCAGTGGCCTCATCAGTAATGGTCATTTATGGAGAACCCCGATTCCACAAAAGACCCACATTTTCTAGAAGAATCGAGATAAAAGAAAAAGGGCAGAGTTTACAACAGGCTTTTAGAGGCAATCTGTCATAGTTTGGGGTTCATCAGAATCGGAGTAATGTTTGGACATCTACCTCCTCAAAGTTTCCTTTAATAAAGAATACCGCAAAGTTAGATGTTCAAGGAAAATTAATGACTAAACTGGATCTCATTCATATCTCTTATTGTGAGTTGTACTTCAAGTTGCTCAAAGCTTCATTGCATCATGTCAAATTTTCAAAGCCATATCATCCAAGTTGTTATAACACCGGGAATCATTGTGAATATCATAATGGAGTCCATGATCATGACATTGAGAGCTGTTATACTTTCAAGTGACAAGTCCAAAACTTTATGAACTAGGGGATTTTGAATGTCAACATTGATGGCCAGTCCATTAAGATTTGTAACCCAAGAGCCAGTCACCTGATCGGAGCCAATGCAATTGGAATGCCTGAAAATCAGGTGCTGAAAGACGTCAAGAAAAGAAGAAGAAGAAAGAAAAAAGTGAAATCGATCAAGAACCAGCAGCTGACACTAATGAAACCTCGAATAGATATGCCCATTAAAAGCTTTGACACATCCAGTCAAGATCAAGAAAAGCAGAGTTCATTTAGGCGTCGATCAGAAGAAGTTGTCAATTTCTATATGCAAATAATCAAATATTCTAAAGAAAAGAGCAAACGATTGATTAAAGAAACAAGAAAACCCATTGACAAGATGATCTTAATTCAAGGCTCGATGAGAACAACATAGTAAACAAGATGAGGCTTGTCTTTATGCTGACAAAGGAAAATAAAGAGCTATTGAAGTTGGAATACACTCAAGTCTTTCTTGAATAGTAATTTATAGTTAAACTACGGGTTATCTGTCTGCAGTTCTAGGATCACTACAAAATAATAACATGAACCATCCCAATTGCTTTTGCCCACGAGCATTGGGGGTCCTTTGTAAGGGAGGTTATTCGGTTTATCTGTATTGGATGCTTGTTTCTTACATAATTTTCTCAAATGACAAACATTTCACATTATTTGATTATTTTAATATTTAATTTATTCTTTGTCATGGGCTGGTTTTTGTTCTCCCATGCATATACATATATATCTTCATAATTATTTTTATTATGTCTTTGAATAACCGTTGCAAGAGTGACCAAGAATCAAATTCAAAGACATTAACAAGTGTTAAGGAATCACAAGAAGATCCCAAATACAAAAGTTGAGTGAATTTTCCTCTTAGGCGTTATTGACTAAGGTCTTTGAATAAAGTGATAACCCAAAACATCTATCACCTGAAGACCGCTTTTATTCGAGGATATTTGCATATGGGAAGAAATTTGGCATTCCTTCGTCTCCCTTCAAAAAGAAAGAAAATAAGAAAAATACCATTTGCTGTCCCCTTTGAGCTTGGTAATTTTCTTTCGATTTAACCCAAACCAATTATCACTGTCACACTAGGGGAAAAGAAGGTGTAAATTTGTTTACAAGTGAAATATGATTGAATTCGATCATGCTATGATAGTGTAGCCTTATGAATTTGGGGTAAGAAATAAAGTTGATATTTTGAGTACAAGAGCAATAAAGGTAAATTGAATGAAGACAAGTATTTTAAATCAGGAAAAAGAAAAAAGAAAGAAAAAATATTTGAAATTTGTGTTCGAAAAAGTCAACTGATTCAAGTTGAAAATTGTTGACATGAAAGTTGAAATAATTGAAAAAGAAAGCACAAAATCGAAAAGTTTAAGGAAAAGCAAGGGATATATGTGAGATCTTCCATTCCAATCCCCATCTGAAGGAATTATGGAAGATTAATCATCCTCGTACTTGAGAAAAAGAAATGAACTCTAGGGTGAAAACCCAAAAACAGGCAGTCTAGAGCGATCCACAAAACAAAAGAAAAAAAGTATTTTATGTGAGCATGTTCAGATCAAAGGGTGCAAAAATAATTTCGCTTGGAAAAATGATCCTTGGTTTTATCACCCTTAAAATACTATTTTGAGCCTATATATCATTTCTTTCATAGCCATGAGCCATAGCCCCATTACAAGCCTTAAAAGACCATTTTGATCATATACGAGTATTGGAGTAAAAGAAGTTAGTCTTTAGAATACATCCTGCATATCAGGGTTAACCTTTTTTCAAGGATTTCCAGACTTCTAACGCCTGATCGAGATCATAAAAGAGGGAAAGACTGGGTTGGTGAGTTAGTGAGGCAAAGAGTGCCACTTAAATGGTGTAGAATTAGGCATATGGGAAATGTTTCTCTCAGAATTCTTATAATTTGGAGGGGGTCACATTTGAGTTGATCTCTGCTAGTTTGGTTCAAGGGGTCTATTGTATTTGGTATTTAAGGGCCTAATTTTATTTTTGCTTTCTCATGTTTGCCATGACTTATCAAAACATTCCAATTTAGTAAAATAATATTTTGAGCCTTTCATTTATCGTTTCAACAAGCATCTTGTAGATAATTCGATTAGACATAAGAAAAGCAAAGGATTTCATGGGTATTATTATGATGTACCAATTCTTTAAGTGCAGGCAGAACAGAAGGTGGCCTCGGTACTTGATTAATGATGAAAAGTATGACGAGGAAAATGACACAACTCCGAGTGTTAGGAATATTCAAACAAAATTTGCAAGAAGGTAACAACAGACAACCTTGGCAAAAGGAGAACACGAGCCATCTTTTAGGGCAGAAGTTGCAACATGATCGATACGTTGAAGGTTCAACCTATTCATAGGCACAAATTATTACTTCTGAATATTATTACTTTTAAGGCGATGCAAGACAAAAAAGTTTTGTGAATGTGAAAGTGAGCAAAGATGACAGTAGAATTCAAGAGTGGGGCAATGCAATAAAGAAAACTACAGAAGAAGATATTTTGTTCCAATAAATGGAGTCCACAAGCTGAAGAACGAAAATGATGATCACTTTTGGAACCATGAAAAAAGAATATTGCCAAAGAAGCTGAATGAAGATGTAGCAAGAATGGTTTTACAAGAGTGAAATTGACATTCGAATTTCTTCGATGTGAAGTGCGAGTTCATGGGATGAATCTGTGAAAGGTAAGTATGAATACCATCAGAATTGAAACTCAAAGAACAATGATTTTTATCTCAATGCTCATGTTGAGATGATTGGAACCACAAGGTCAACACATTATCATGATCGGAACTTGTCCATTCTCTGCCCTATGTGTATCAAATGAACACCATATATTCGTTGCTGATTATGATCACTTGGCAGTACCTCAGTTGGGACAGTTTATAAAGTGTGAAGATAATTACGAGGTATTGATAATACCCATATACGTGGAGTCATTGTTATCAGATCTGCAGCCCCATGATTCCTGTCAAGAAAGGAAATTAGAATTCTTGATTGTCAAAATATTGATGTGATCAGCCTGACTTAGAAAAGAGAAAAAAAGAGAAAAAGAAAAGAAAAGAAAAGAAAAAGGAGAAAAAGGAAAGAAAAAGAAAAACCAAGGTCAGGACCCGAAAGGGCGTCTTGAGAAAAAGAGAAGAGAAAAAAACCAAAGTAAAAAATTGAAAGGGAGCTTTGAGAAAAGCAATCTAAAGTGAACCTAAAAGGGCGCTTTAGAGCAAAATATGTAGATATCTTGAAGATTGAACTCGAGTGTGAGATGGGCTACCTATCTAGAAAAAGAAGTTTTTGAAAAATGAAGCAAAGAAAAATTTTGAGTTTCCCTAGAAATGAAAGCTCACCCATGTGGTCCTCGGTTGACAACATTCATGAATCATACATAGTTAGACATCCATAAGATTGGAACATGCTAACTCATACGTTCAGAGTTTTTGCATATTTTAGCAGGAATTGGCAGAACCAGCAAGAAATGAGAAAAGATCTCAACTTATAACTTTGGAATTGGAGGAATAAACCCAGACACGTACGTTCCAAGTAAAAAGGAAAATTAATCAATGCATAGAGAAAGAGGAGCAAAAGATCTCATGAAATTGAAGACATTAAAGAATGGATTTAATAGAAATTCAAGGATTTGAGGAAAGTCCGGGGACCTAAGACATTTGCTCACTCTGGATATTGGAAGAAGGGCAAATTCTATGTGTCGAAGCCAAAAAAAGAGATTAGTGGGGCGTTGTTGTGCAGAAGAGCGCAGACCAGAATAGAAAAGAAAGAATGCTGAGTCTAAAGAGAATTTGATTAGTCAAGAAGAATAAGAGCTCAATAACAGGACTAATGGGTAAATTTTGTCAGGGCATGAAGACAACTAGAATTTCAAACCAAACTCGGAAAAGATTGGCTTTGAGTTCAAATGAAGAGAATCCAAAATTTAATTGGTCAGATATAATTTCCAAGGTTTAAAGAAAGATCAATCAATAGAGGAAGAGAAAACAAGAAACCTTATGCGAGTTCCAGATTGAAAGATGGAGATACCTTTGACAGCAAAGCAGTGACTTTAAAGATCTCAGTGCTTCAAGATGAGAGTTGAAGATGTTTCATACTACTCCAATTTGATTTCTTATTAATTGATGATATTTCTTTTCGCAAGTTCGGTTCTTTTTTCCCAGATTTCAAGATATTTCATTTACAGAGGTGAATTTCAAGATATTCTTTTTGTAGAGGAGGACCTCAAGATATTTCTTTTACAGAGACAGATTTCAAGATATTTCGTTTACAGAGATGGATTTCAAGATATTTCGTTTACAGAGGCGAATTTCAAGATATTTTGCTTACAGAGACGAGTTTCAAGACATTTTGTTTACAGAGACGGATCTCAAGTTATTTTATTTGTAGAGGCGGATTTCAACAAATCTTTCTTCTACAGAGATGAACTGAATTTCATCAGTCACAGACATTCCAAGTACAAAATTGATCAATAGAGAAACAAAAGAGATGAGATTTTACAAGAGTTTCAGAATGAAAGATCAGGACATTTTAGGAAGAAAAGTGATACTAAATATTTTGGTGCTTCAAGTTTAGATGTTCCCTAGAAAAGATGTGAATTTGTGTTCTTAGTAAAGAATTCAGGGATCATAATAAGAAGAATTCGCCAAGAAATGTACCGGCAAATGAGCGAGGAATGAAGAATGTCGTAATAAGAAGAAAAACTTCAAACCTCAGAATATGAAGAATTTCAAGGAGCAATACCAGATTTCGGAAGATGAAGAATTTCATAAAGAGAAGAAAAATTCAGACTCTATGGTTTAGCAGAAGATGGGAGAATTTCAGAAGAAGAACAACTTTAAGTTGTGATTGTTTAGAGATCGACCAACACTTCCAAGAAGAATGAGTGGTGTTCATAATAAGAAGAACCCGTTCAGAATTGATAGTTAGCTTGTGCAGAAAGTTTGTCAAGTTCATAATAAGAAGAGCTTATTCAAGATTCAAAGGAGACAAAAGTTTCAATCGTCACTTGACGGAGCAGCTTTCAAAGTTTTATTCGTTTTTCCCTTATGATTAATACTGGAAGATTGAGGATTGTTTCAACTTTTGCAGGTCATATTAACATTCTTAAGAAGAATGAAGGGTTCCTAATGAGAAGAGCTCGTTTGTTTAACACTTTTGCAGAAAGGAGGATCAATATTTCAAGAAGACTGAAGAACTCCCAGTAAGAAGAATTCATCCCCGGCGAAGATAAAACTCCTAATGAGAAGAGTTTGCCCAATGAAGACAGAACTCTTAATAAGAAGAGTTCGCCTAGTAAAGAAGAGCTCCTAATGATAAGAGTTCGCCTAGTGAAGACAAAGCTCCTAATGAGAAGAGTTCGTCCAGCGAAGGTAAAATTCCTAATGAGAAGAGTTCACCAATGAAGATTAGGAGGTTCCAAATGAGAAAAACCTATTCAAGCTTCTAGAGAGGAAAAAGGGGAAATTTCGAATAAGACCTTGCAGCTCAGAGAAACAGCTGACAAGTTCGGACAAAATTCATATTTTTTCAGTCTTTGCCCTATTCCTGTTCCAAAGCAATGAGTAAACATGGATAGTTGTAATACCCTAATTTTATCCAAGGTTATTATATTAGTTAATTTGATATAAATAAAACCCAAAAATAAATAAACAGTAAATATAAATAAATAATCTCTCATATTAAATAAAAGTCAGTCTCAAATGTCCATTACAAACACAAAAATCATTTTTGCAATCAGAAAGCCCAACCCATATTACAAGGCCTATTTTTTAAGTGTTTCCCGCCCATTTCCTATCTCTATCAGCCCAAGAAACGCAAATGTGTTTCTTGAGCCTGCCAAAAGGAGCCACGTGGCACCCCGTGGTTGGTCGTTTGGTGCTTCACTTGGATCCATCCCCAGGTGACGTCATCCATAACATTAGCTCTGACCCCCTATAAATAGATGAGAGAAATTGTCAGACTTTAATGATCATTAATAAATAAAGAATTACTATAATTAAAAAATCTATTATGAGGAGAGAGAGAGTACTTACCTCGAGAGACCAACCCCTGGGAGATGAACCATTTAAGGACCGGAGCCGTCGTCAGAAGATCCCAATCGCCTTTGGGAAGCTGAACGATCATCGAGATTCTTCATCATAATCTCAACAGAATTTTTACTCGAAGCTACTGGAAGGTATTTCTTCCGCCATTTTTGATTTCCTACATCAAAACATAATAGAAGTTAGATTGAAAGCATAAAAAAACCTAATAAGCAAAAGAAACAGAAATAGTGATCGAAGTTCATTTTTACGATGGTCGGGAACTTATCTTGTGGTGGTTATTGTTTGAGTAAAATGGCGAAGTCGAAGGGGGATAGAGATTTCAGGTAGTTTTAGGCCTTAGATTTGGGGAAGAAGGGGACACTCTATCGAGTTTGGGGCTAGATCTAGAGTTTGAAGGGTGAAAAAGTAAAAATATTTTTTTTGGATTTCTAGGGTTCTGGCTGGTGGCCGGAAATCGTCTTACGGCAGCTGGCCAGAGGTGTTTGATGGTCGGGGTTGAGGTGTGGCGGTTGGCTAACAACTGAAGGTGGTTGGGGCACGGCGGAATTGGATCAAGCGATAGAGCTTGCGGTGTTTCTTTACCGGAATATTTGGTGTTCTTCAAGTTCTTGAAGAACCATGAAGAACACCAAAGGAAAAGTATGTGTTTTCGATCCATTTGCATATTTGTATGGGTGAGTTGGAGTGTTATTTTCAGAGCGTTTTGAGAGAGAAAGAATGACGAGAGAGAGTGACAATAGGAAAAATGAGGAGTTTTGGGGAATTTTGCGCTTATATAAGGCCAAGGAAACGACATCGTTTAGGAGCCGGATCATCCAAGGTCTGCGTGTCTCAGTCGAGTCAGGAGGGGAAGATCCGCGTATTTTTGTCTTTTGGGCTAATTCAATGTTAGGTCCTTGAAGTTTTGTAATATCTTTAATTTCAGTCCTAAAACATTGTAATTTGGCACTTTATTTTAAATTTTAGTTCAATTGAGTCCCTTTAATTCCCTTTAATTTATTTGTTTTAATTATTTGGATGTTACATATTTTTAAATTAGCATGTAGTATATTTGTTTAGGGAATTAATCACTTAGAATGTTTATTTAAATAGAGCCTTTTAAGAATAAGTTCTTTAATTGATTTAATTAAAATTAATAGGGAAAACCATTGTAGAAAGTAAATGAATATTAAATGATCACTTTAATGCCCTAAGTTGATTAGTGTCACATTGTAATGTGGTGTTATTCAAAGGGGGTATTTTGGTGAAATATTTAATATTTCATTTAAACCTAGAATATAGAAATCACACATAATTAGATAACTAGTTAAATAAAATTGAAATTAGGATTAAATAATTAGCATCATTACTATTAGAAATATTGTTAATTTAGGGCCTAATATGGGCAGCGCCCAATCATTTGGATGTTATCACATAAACCCAAAAATTAATAATATTCATAGAATTCTAATTAATTAATGAATTGAAGCCCTAATTAGGTTTTTACTTAAAGTTGACAACAAATAATTTGTCATGCATTTAAACCTTTTGTGTTGAGATACATTTTTGAATATGAATTGAAGTATCTTAATGTAACTGGATATTTCAAAATTAATATTCGTATGAAAATGTATTTTCTTACGAAAAAGATATCCCCATTTGAAATGAAATTCAATTAACAATTAATGATCTAATTAACTTCATATTATTTCTTAAAATGCCATATGAAATTAATAAGATACCGATAACGGGTGTTTGTGAGGGTGCTAATCCTTTCCCACACATAATCGACTCCCAAACCCTAATTTTAAAGAAATGAACATCTGGTTGTTTTTATGGTGTCTTGTCTACCAAAGTGATCGGTGGCGACTCCAAATTGGTTTTCAAAATTAAATAAAGGATTTAATATTGAAAACCCTAATTTTCAAGATTTAATGAATTAAAATGGCTAAAAACCCAATTTTCAAAAGAATCAATCGTCAGGCTATTTTTTCGCACTTTCGGTTTTAAAAATGGTTGCGACACTTGGATTATTATGTGACAGTCACAACATTGCTCATGGTGATAACTATATGTATGATCCTCAGACTTGAGATCACCATTATTTCAACATCGTGAGTGGCATATTTTGATACGGTCAAACGTGTGTCATAACTAACTACTCTATAAAGACTGATATTGGATATGTCACAATCTATGTAGCGAAATATGGTTGATCAAGACAGGATTTGTCCCTCCTACATAATAGGAGTAATATCACAGGCCACTTGATTTAGTGAACTAGAAAATGCATGGCCATTCTCGAATAAATTGATATGAGATATCATAGTTATTCGTTTATAATAGTCTACTCAAGATATCAAGAAATATTAGATGGACTATACAAGTGTGACTAATCTATGACTTGTGTCCGATCTAGATATGAGGACAAAAGGATGAAATACATAAAAGAATTTAATCACAGAAAAGGTTAAATCGAACCACAACTTCATGTAACTTAGGTAGCAATGATGTATTGCTAGATGCCACTCATTGCTTGTAATATTAGAATTGTTCTAGATATTACTGCTAACGTTACATGAACCTACAAGGGTCACACCCTATGAGTAAAACGAACAAATATCGACTAGATAGCATGTGTACAAACTTGTTGTGCACGAAATAAGTAAAAACCGAAGTTATTATGATTATTGGAATTATAGATAATTTCGGTTATATATATATTTTAATACTAGATAATTAATGTAATTATCATATACTATTAAAATATATATATCCCTAAAGAAACCTGATAGAAGTAGAATCAGATTCTACATATTTAATTATATTTGAATAAATATAATGTATATTTAAAAAAAACCAAATCTAATTAGAATTAGGGTTTTAAATGCTATATAAAGGCATGAGGTATAGCAGCCATTGGCATGCTTTTCGGAAAACTTCTCTAACAGTTAAAGAAGAGAAAATATTAATCGTTTTATTTGGGTGGATTGCGTAGAGGTCGGATTGTTGTTGTGACGACTCAGATCCGATTTGGATTCTCCTACACTCTCTGCGGATTTCCAGATTTATCGAGGTAACGTTTCATCCTTTATCACCCTAAATTCGTCCTTTGTACATGGATCACTAGTGGATTACGCCGGATAATTTTTTCGTTGCGCCATGGGGTGCGCCAGCGTTGGATGAGTGAAATGGATGAATGAGATTAGAAGTAGGATATGTGAAGATTATCACTTAGAAAAAAAGTAAGAAGTTGATCTCATCCATCCATTTCACCCATCTAATGACCATGGATTAGTGTAAAACTAGTTGAGCTTTACATACTATAAGTGTATCCTACCCATATATATTCACATTTCTTGAGAATATCCTTCACATAGAAGAAGAGGGTACATACAAATCCAAATGCCGATTAATTTGACAACAATTTTTTGGCGGATTTAGTTTAATGGGGGTGGTGGCATGTCATTCCTCTAAAATTGCTTTTTAATTCTTTGACTGATTTTTTAACGAAAACCTAAGATAAATTTCAACCATTTTTAAAATTATTTTTTGAATTTTAAATTAGTATGATAAATTTGATTATTTTCAGTTTAAATTTCATTCGGTTTTTTAACATATAAATTGATACAATGTCTATACTACTCAAACATCTTCCCACCCGTAAATCGGAGGATATTGAGCACTTAAGCATGCTTAAATCCACATCCTCCTATATATTGTATCAGCGAGATGTCAACTGAGCTAGTGTCGTCCCTAGGCATGGGCAAAAGGGGCGCCCGCCCATGGCCCAATTTTTCAAAATAGTATTCGATATTATAATTTAATTTTTTAATACTTATTAGGATTTGGGGTTGCTTTTAAATTTTAATTTTTCAATATTTATTATTAAGGGTCCAATTATTTTCAATACTTGTTATTAGGACCTTAGTTTTTTTCACAATATTTGTTCTTAGGGACATATTTTTAAATTTTATTTTTTGTTGAGATATTTGATTTTGATATAACATAAATAAAAAATATTTTTGGACTTAAATTAATTTGCAAAAATATTTTAAAAGTCCATCAACTTGAAAAATATGTTTGAAAGGTTTACAAAGGGTTTTTAACATGTTTAAAATGATTTTAATAACCAAAGTGTCAAAAACATGTCAGGTCTACAAATAAACCTCAAGCAATGAGTAATTAAAAACAAAGAAAATGCTATGGCAAGGTTTAGATCAAGACAGTGCTATGGCATAAATTTCTGTCTTCAGAAAATATAAGCTTCACATGCTAGACAGTTTTGAGATTTTAAGAACTTTTTCGTAGGACTAGATCCTTTGTATGTGTGTGCATAATTGCATTCAATCTATTCTTAACAAAGTTAGAAAAATTCTAGGCAAACTCTCTATTATACCCTAGTATTTGTTGATCAATTAATCATAAGTTTACTGTTATAACTCTAACTAATTTTCTCTTATCTTTTTTTTTTTTTGCATTACCACGAGAGGTGTCAGCTCATCACACCTATCGTCCTTAACTCTAGATAAAATGGAGCAAACATTCCATCCCCGAGCTAGTAGGTAGAATGATCCCATGACTACTTTCGTTCACTCATTTGTTGTTGCTTCCATTTAGTTAAACACAGTATCCAAGCAAACAACACAAAATTGAGTGTCCATCTACAGTTATGTCGAAACATTTATTCTCAATTCAACACAAACAATAAACAAAAGGGAGTCTAATAAAGCCTTTAATGCTTTCATTTATCATCCAAGTTCATTAAGATCATTCATACAAAGACATGTAAGATTTCTTTCATAAAAATTTTCTAACACCCATAAGCATAGAAAACATGCAATTATGTAAGAGTTTAATCACAAAGCATCAAGTCCTAAAGTCAGTTCTACCAATCTCAACAGTCCTGTCCATTCAATCAATCTATAGCCAATAAAAATTAAATGCTCATCATTAGAAATCCTCAATTTATTCATAAAAACTGTCTTTACACTAAATAGAAATGCCATAGCAAAACCTTGTTCCTAACTTCAAATGCAAATGCTTAACTATGAACACTAACTCCCAGCTATGCTTGGTGATGACCTCTATTACCTCATTGTAAAATCCTTCCTCACCCCAGAAGGAAAGATAAATTCTTGTTCGGGGAAAACTTTCCTCTCTTTAATTTGTTGGAAGCGTAGTTTGGATGCCTCGTCATGGAACTTCTTGATTTCGATGGACGGCTAGGCTTGTGCACTACTAGAGGTGCTAAAGATTTTTGGGTGTGTTAAGGGTTTGAGGAAAGTTTGTGTTGTAGAAGATGAAGAATGGAGTAAAAGTATGGTGAAAGAATGAAAGATGTTTAATGAAAAAGAAAATGTCAAAGTAATGTGAGAGAGGATGGGTGCGACAATAGTATCCATCGAGGAAGTAATAAACTTGTTGTATACATCTTTTTTGACGAAAAAGGTGTTCAATTTCAGGAACTATAGGTACTAATGGTTTTTCAGGTCTTCCTCGGGCCATGCAACAGCACAACAACTAAAAAGGTAAACACAAACAGCAAATAAAGCTATACAAAAAGAAGAAATAAAATGGTGCAAAAACTAAACTCAAAATCACCAATTGCTAAACCCCAACAACGACACCAAAAACTTGTTATGTGATGTGATGTACTATAAATTATACGCCATCGGTGCAAGTATACACATCGAATAAGTAATAATAGTGATGAGTAAGATCGTCTCTATAGGGATTGGAGGGAATTCAAATAAAGTTTAAGCACTCAAAATAAAGACTGATAATTGTATAAAAGAGTTGATATGAGTAATTAAAAGAAATTTTGTAGCAAAAACTATATTAAAAACTGAGATTGAAAGATAAGGTTGCGAAACATCCTCACACGTGTGGAAACTCTCAACTAGGATGAAAGGTTGGGTTTATTGAGGAATCCTATGAAATGTTCTCTTGAATGATTAACACATTCTAGCTTATATGATGCTCGACAGAGTTTTAGCATGTGTTTCTAAACTATCTCTAGCAAGAAACTAATAGTAAGAATGTTATAGCAATACCGTTCATTGTGAACCCTAGCATGATATTGTCCTTGAAGTTCTACACCTTTTAGTCGCTGAAACTATATCCTTATCTCTAAGGTGATTTAGGGTTTAGCTTCTCAGCTTAACCCTATTGTCCATATAGATTTAAGCTTAACTCTCTCAACCACTAAGCGTCAAACAAAAGTAAAGGCTAACTTTCGAAAGCTCTTACAAACCTAAGGCAATAAAACAGTGAACAAAGTATATATAAAAATGGAAAATGCTAAAACATTCATTCAAATAAGAAACATAATCATCCAACAATAAACCTAAGCCACTTAAAGTTAGTCCATGGCGGGGCAAATAACATCCAAAATCATTCGTTTAATATAACTCATTTCAGAAAAAGTACAGAAAGATAAAGAGAAACTAAGAGTAAAAAAAACTCCCAAGCCGCCGTAAACCACCTCATGCTTGCTGCTTCTCTCAAAGGCCAGCAAGTTCTTCCCTTTGGAGCTTAAACAATGGAAGCCATTATAAAGGAGAAGGAAAAGAGTGGCCACCTCTTACTTTTCTTTTTCTTATCTCCTATAATCTCTCTCCATAATGTGGGTGTCCTATCCTATATATAGTGGGGGCTTCTAAGGTTTTGTGCCCTTAATTATTTGTGTACCTTAGGGAATATTCCCTTCATATGTGGGGACAGAGCTGGTTGGTGGGCTCATGTGTGGGGCTGCAAAATATCTTCATTCGTTGTCCTTTTATGTGCCCGAAAATGCCATCCAAAATGTCGCAGCATAATTTCCTTTCTCAATAATGCTCCTTAACTCACTTGCACATCACCATACCAAAACAACACTTCCTCTCAAAGCAACACCAATTTCATAAAAATATAAAATCAACCAAGCAAACACCATCATATGTAGCTATATGAACTAAATGCAACTATATGCAGTGAAATAGGCTTGAAACCAAACAATATTCTAAGTAAAAATGCATGAAATGTATCCGTTTTACAAGGTTAATAGATTGGTATGACAGATTGTCAAATTTTTTTGATTGAAAAAGGTTTTGACAAAAGAAATGTGGATACTACACTTTTTATTAAATGAAAAGGAAAAGATATCTTAGTAGTTCAAATTTATGTTGATGATATTATATTTAGCTCTACTAATGAATTGCTTTGCCAAGATTTTGCTAAGTTGATGCAAGGTGAATTTGAGATGAGTATGATGGGGGAGTTCTCATTCTTTTTGGGACTACAAATCAAATAAATGAAGGATGAAATCTTTATCAATCAAGCTAAGTACATCAAGGACATGCTCAAGAAGTTTGGCTTGGAGAATGTGAAACCTCAAGCCGCACCAATGAGCTCTTCTATAAAGCTTCACAAAGATGAAGGAGGTAAGTGTGTTGATTTAAAGCTTTATAGATCAATGATAGGATATTTGCTTTATCTTACCGTAAGTAGACCAGATATCATGTTTAGTGTTTGCTTGTGTGCTAGATTTCAAGCTAGTCCTAAATAATCACACTTACAAGCTGTTACGAGAAATTTTAGATACCTTAGAGACACACATTGTTTAAGCCTTTGGTATCCTAGATATTCCTCATTTAGTTTGCATGCATATTCAGATGCAGATTATGGGGTTTGTAAGATAGATAGAAAAAGTACCTCAGGTACTTGTCAATTCCTAGGTAGTATGCTCATATCATGGTTTTCTAAGAAGTAAAATAGTGTAGCATTATCTACCACCGAGGTAGAATATATTTTGACCGAAAGTCATTGTGCTCAAGTTATTTGGATGAAGCAACAACTCTTAGACTATGGAATTGATGTAGGCACCATCCCTCTAAAGTGTGACAATACTAGTGTTATTTGTCTCACTAAGAATCACATCCAACACTCTAGAACCAAGCACATAGAGATAAGACGTCATTTCATTAGAGATCATGTATTGAAAAATAAGGTAGTTCTAGAATATGTAGACACCTTAAACCAAATAGCGGATATCTTTACCAAACCTTTAGACAAAGAATGTTTTTGGTCTCTTAAGAGAGAGTTAGGGCTTACTAGCCTTTCTTGAATCTTATAGCCTTTTTAGTGTTTAAAACTTGCTTGAATTTGGTTGATTTTCATGCTTTTGTGTTTTTGCTCTTATATGCATCTATTCTTGTTGCTAGAGGGGGTATGCATCTATTTTTGCCCATACATGTTGATCTCATATCATACACATACATATTGATTCGATTAAGTTTTAATTTTTGAGCTCCTTGCAGTCAAAAATGATATTTTTGGCTTAGTGGTATCGATTCGGGGTATCATGTATCGATACGGGTATCATGGGTAGTGTCTCAATACAAGTTTAATTGTACCGATACGAGTTAGGGATCGGTACGGGTACATTTTGTACCAATACGTGGTTTTGGTATGCTTTATTAGCATATCGATACGCGTAGCCGCGAGAGCCTTAAATAAGCACTAAAAGGGGTTTTCCTAATTTAAACCAAATTTCAACTCTTTTTCACAAACCCTAGGTCGAAAATCCTCTATAAAAACCCTTCAAACCCTTTTTCTCATAAATCATTAAGGGCTTTTATTTACAACATCAAACCTGAGTTAGCATTATAATCACTAATTTTGTCCGGGGTTAACCCATTTTTTATATTTGCAATAATGGGCTTATATATATATATACTATTATGTGATAAAAAAATAATGATGCTAAGTGGCTGTATTATATGTATAGGTATTATGCACATGTGTGTTATTATATGTATACTAGGTATGTGTCATTAGTATGTGTTTATTATATATGTGTTTATTTAGGCATGAACATATATGTGTATGTTTGTCAATATTATATATAATGCATGGTTGCATATATATTATATGTATGTGTTGCTTGCATGTACGTACGTATTATTATGTATGTATATGAGTATACGTATTGTCTATATTATCATATGTGTATGTGTTATTATTATTATTATTAAACTAAAAAAATATCAAAAAATACTAATTAAAATATATATGTATAACAATTAAAAAAGCTCATGTTTATTAATAAAATTCCCATTACAATTCATAACCCAAAAACATATTACTTATTACATGTCCCAGTAAGGCCCTAAATAACCAAAACCCTAATATGATACCCCTTTCTTATACGCAGCCAAATGAGAGCTGTTGGATCAAGACAGATCCAACGGTCCAGATTAAAGCCAGGCACCCCTTCAGATTGCGCGTATGATGCACGCTCGGACTCCCCAGCTTCCCACGAGCGCGTGCAATGCACCCCGAGACTCATCAGCTCCTTGCATGACACGTGTCTCCATCCGATGCTGCCACATCACCCCTCAGATGCCATCAAGGCCGTTCATCTCCAGGAAAATTTGGGTCGTTGATTTGGGTTTAGATTGATGGTCCTCATCATCGCCGACGATCCTGCGTCTTGTTACCGGCTCTTAACCACCTAGCATACAAAAAAAAAACATAATAAAATAGGGCATGTCAGTCTAAAAAATCAACCACAATGATTTCTTTTAAAGTTTGCTTAAGTATGTAAACAAAAATCAGACATAAGACATTGTAATCAACCATTTATTCCCTGAGTTCAAACATGGAAGATTTTTCAGAATCAATAGACAAAAAAAAGCAGCCTCAAAAGTTCAGAGGTATGCCAATCTCTTCATATTCATTTCGATGCATACATACATACAAAAAGTTAGGGTTTAGTCTTTTTACCTTTGATGGTTTACCTCTTTGCGTCTGTTGCTCTCCTTTGCCGACGATAAGCCTTCCGGCCTCCTCGAGACCGTGTATGGTGACTCGGTGGAGAAGTAAGAAAAAATGGTTTCTCGGTTTTGTTTTAAAGGAGAGGATTTTGGTTTTTGTTTTCACGAAAAAGGAGTTTATTGTTTTTCAAGTAAAAAGAAGGGCGAATCTAGGTTCTAAGAAGAAAATTGAGGTTTTTGGGTTGTTTTTGAGTTCACCGGCCGCCGGTGAGCGGCGACCGATGTGGCGGCATACGGCAGAGAAGTCACCGATTTATGAAAACCACGACAAAAGTGCCGCCAGATTCTGGGTTCTCGGAGAACACCAGAGGAATGAGAGCATTTCGGCTCTCTCATTTTTGGGATAAAAAGGGGAAATGTTTTGTGTTTAAAAAAGATTAACTTTTATACTCCCCTATAAAAATGGTTTAATCACAACATAAATCCCTCCGCCCTTCAGTTATTGCTATGCAGGTCCTTCCCCTTTTTAAAACCTTTATGCAGTCCCTGCAAGTCTTCAAACCTTTACAATTTCGTCCATTTTCAATTGCAATATGTTTTTTAATGGTTTAACCCTTCTATTAACCCCTATAAATTTCTCTTTTACTTCAATTCGGTCCTAATCCATATTTGTAACCCCTTGTTTGTCCCATTTATCATGCATGTTTATTTTTATCTTGCATCTTTTTATTTCCAGTTTTTAATCCCTAATGTTAGTTGATGTGTGTTTTGTTATGATGTGGATATGTATGCATAATGTGGTTCAATATGTGTGTATCATGTTGTGTATAATATAGGATTTCCATATATATGTATACATTATAATTTATGGTGTTCGTATACATATGTAGTATAGTTTATATAACGTATGATATATGTATAATATGGTTTTAATATATATATATATGTATATGTAATATGTGGTTTTTGTCATATATAGTTTTTATATAATATATATAACATGGTTTTGGTACTTATGTACATATACGTAATATAAGGTTTTTTATAATATATATAATAGGGTTTTCTTATAATGTACATGATATATGGTTTTTTTAATGTATCTATAATATGTATAGGTATATGTATATTACATGATATACGGTTTTAATGTATATATTATATGTTTTACATGTCTATAATATATAGCTTAGGTATGGATAAAGTTATGTTTAAATATATATGTATGGTATTTTCTTATAATGTACATAATATATATTTTATATATAATACACATTTTATGTAGTTTTTTTTACACATAACATATAATTTTTTCCCTTAAAAATGTATAACATAGCTTTTTTAATAATACATATAATATAGTTTTGAATCTATAATGTATTTTTTTAGTTGGCAATATATGATTATAATATTTGATATACTTATGTATGTTTTTAGAATAGGCTTAAGGGGCTTTGGGCTTGCTAGGCTAGTTTAAGATAGAATTAGGCCAAATTAGGTTAATTAGTTTAAAATCGTGTGCTCGTCTCATAGGGGCACGATTTTTAAATTAATTAGATTAATTCTTTAGAAACTTAGTTAGATGAAGGTTCGAATTAATTTAGCGAATTTAAATTTACTTTTGGCTTACTGGAGTAAATGTTAAATTCATTAAATTGATAGAACATTTCTTAATTACTTTTAGGATAAAATTAACTTCAAAGCTTAGTTTGACATCAAATTTCATATTAATTCTCATAATTTGTTAAGGTTTCTAGTCTTTTAGGGCTAATTAATTTAAGGCTAAATATTAGAATCACTTAGCTAATAATTAGATCACTAATTGGATCTTCTATAACTTGGCCTTTTTAGGTTAGGACTTCGAGTGGGCTTCTGTGTGTTTTCTTTTTGAGCTTTTTGTTTGTCATCCCTTAATTATCATTCATATGACACGTTTATTTTGTATTAATTAATTTAAATTATAAAAAAGTGAGGTATTCATTAATTCCAATATGACACGTTTATTTTGTATTAATCTTTACCGATCTGAGGTAAATGATACTTAAATTAGCAATATCAAAACATCATATCTTAAATGTTTTCATCATGCATAAAGGTGACGTACGGGATCCGAACCATAAATTAACACGGCAATCAGCCTTATTCGATGTCGGTTTAATATATGGTCTGATGTATCATCAGCCTTATTAATTAAATAGCTAATTAATTCGAATCTACCAATTTGATCAAAACTCGTGCAATAAAGGTGATTTTCAATTAAGAATGGCAAATTAAACTTAATTTAAATTCTGATTAAATTCTATCAATTTATAGGCAACAAATATTACGGTATCGATATCCGGATGTGATGGGGGTGTTAATCCTTCCCCACGCGTAGCCAACTCTCGGACCCTTTCAAAATGAATATCTGGTATTTTACGGTGTCTGGCCTACCTTACCCAAATGGTCGATGGCGACTCCAATTTTTATGATTTTCAAAATAAAAAACAATTTTCAAAAGAAAAAAGAATTTTCAAAAGAAATCCCCATTTTAAAACCAAGATTCTAAAAGCAATTTTAGGGGATAATTAGTAGTCGACTTCTTTTCTAAATAAAAACACCATGAAGTTTTTCACAAAGGAGGAAAAAACGTCGCTACAAGCATCATCAAGTATTGTGCAAATCATCTCCTCATTCATCCATAATCTTCATTCAAGATATAAACCCTATTTTCTTTAAATTTCATTTTTCGTTCATATTTATATATCGTTTATGCTTAAAATTTATACTCTTTAAATGTATATAACATTACTTTCAAAGTTTTTACAAAAACTCTTTCAAAACTGAAATTTTTTTGTTCGAATATAAAATTATACTCGTATATTTTTTTACTGTTTTTCACTTTTCTATTCACCAAAATTTTTCTTATACTTTTATATGATTTTTAAACTATACAATATATTTTTTAACAATAATTTGATCATTGGATTAATTTATTGGATTGAATGTGATGTTTATGCATACATTATTTTTGTGGTTTGATTTTTATCTCAGGTTTTGACATGGCTCCTAAGAAAAGAGCAAGAATGGAGATTGGACCTAGCTCTAGTAATCCTACAAATCCAAATCTCAATTCCGAGAATAATGGTACTCGACCAAACCTTAACCAACTTTATCTTTAATGTTTTAATGAACCAGAAAATCCAAATGCTTTGAATCTTTTTATAAATTTTCAATCTTTTAAAATTCATCGAGAATGTGTAGTCTCTATTCCTTTTATGACTTCTGATGAATTTCACTTCCGTTATCTTGATTTAATGCGTCAATAGAAGTTCATGAATTTTTTAAGCATACCCGAGATTGTTTACAAAAACCTTGTCCTTATTTTCTATTCCAATGCCAGTGTATTCATAACAAAGAGAAAACCGAGGTTATAGCTCATGAATCTTATCTTATGGGAAAAACTTTTCGTCTTGATTCTAAAACTATAGTCGATCTTTTGGGAATAGATGATATTGGTATAGATGATGAAATTAATTTTCCTCATACGTATGGTGGCTCTGTAACTATTTTAGATGCCCATGAGCGTTTTCTTCAATTCCTTATCACTTGGTGGTTTCGACCATCGGGTGGTAAATGGTCTACCATTCGTCAAGTTGATGACTTTTGTATATATTGCTTCCGTGAAGAGAAATGCTCAAACCTAGCCCAACTCATCTTTGCAGAGCTAATATTCCTTGTCCAAAACTTTTTCACCTCTTAAGTTACATCTTTCACTTATGGCATCGACTTGAGCTTTATATTTCATCAGTTAGAGATCGATTGCTCCTATGATCTTGGAATGCCTCTCATCGATCCCATTGATGAAAAGTCTCTTCAGAAGGCCAAGTTCACATACTTTAATAGAGAATGAATTCGCATTACGAATCTCGCTCGTGATGCACAACCTGATCCGGTAGAGGATGTTCTAGCCGTTCTAGTTGATCCAATGGCTATGGTTGCTCAACCTCCCCTTGATGCTCTCATGGCCTATCTTGATAGGAAGTTTGCCACTTTGGATGCGAGGTTAGATTCTAGATTTTCTTTTATCGATACTTGTTTCACTTCCTTAGAAGCTAGAGTTACCTCTATGGAAGACTGTCAAGCTTCTATGGACATGACTCATCGTGTTTCATGGAGAATGTCGTGGTCATGCTCTTGGAGATGATCATGGGGATGAAGACGACGAGGATGCTCCTTAGGCTTATTGCATATCATACATGTCATATCACATTAGATTTTAAGTTTTATGCATCTATGTTCTTATTTGAATTCCTATGACTTCTGTTATTTGCTTTGGTTTATGTTTTTTAAGTTGGATTATTATGTTGCTTTGAACAATGTTTGAATTTATAATATTTATGTTGTTTAATGCTTGGAGTTATTTTTTTATATCATGCTTTATTTACCCTATTGATTTTGATATAACAAAAAGGGGGAGAAGAATTGAGATTAAATTTTCAAAAAGTTTTCAAAATTAGCCTTAAAGAAAGGGGAGTATTTTTCAAAAGACTTCAAATTTTACTTTGGTTTTGCTATATCAAAATGGGGGAGATTGTAAAAACTAATATTTGATTTTGATATAACAAAGGATTTGAATGACCAATTTGTAAAATTGGATAAATTTTTAAGTACTCAAAAAGTCTCACAAAATGACAAGCATTTGAAATTCAAATTGTTTCTAAGTCAAAAACTAAAACCCTAAATATTTTTTAAGTGTCTTTGTACTCAAAATAGCCAAGTTTGGTCCAGGCGTATCGATACACCTTATACCGCATCGATACAGATTTTAGCTACTGGAAAATGTTTTTACACTTAATGGCTATTGGGTACCGATACGCTTGAAGTTGTATCAGTATGCCATTCATACTTGGGAACCAAATGGGCTTTGAGTATCGGTACGGCTCTATGCGTACCGATACGGGGTGTTCAGATTTTCAAAATCTTTGATAATAAATTTTCGACCATTGTCCTTGTCAGTTTATTGGAACCATAAGTTTAAAATGTGGTTATACCGTATCGATACACCCCTAGGTGCACCGAAACCTTTTTCTACTTACTTATTTCTAAGATTCCAGTGAGCAAAATTTGTACCGATGCGGCTTAGCTCGTATCGATACGCCTTTGTAAAACTCAATTTTTGTACCAATATGCCCTCTCGCGTATCGATACCCCTTTGTACAACAGCTATTTCTTCTTATAGAAGGTTTTGATACAGAAGCTCGAGTACCGATACCAAGGGTTGGTTGCGGGAAAATGTAGCCCAACGGCTATATTGATGATCTCAATCACCCAAACAGATAGAAATCAATGGGAATGTATATAAACAAGTCTCCAAAGCTACAAAAATAACTAGTGAACAAGTCTGAAGCATTCAAGCAAAAAATTCAACATTCTTGAGCCTATTAAAGTCAAATATTTGAACCCACTTGAGTGTTCAAATTTGTAATCATTTTTATTCAAGTATTGGGTTTGAGTGAACTTGTATTTGGGCAAACACACAACCTTTGAGAGGATTTTCTGTTTATTATTCATTTTCTTATAAAAGAGAGTTGTTCTCAAAGCTTTGGGTAGAAAGCTTTGAGGTTGTGCAAGGTTGCCTCCTTAGCCTAGAAAAAGGAAGAGAAATTCAATAGTGAATTTGAAAAATCCTTAGTGGGAAGCTAAGGTAGTGAATGTAAACCTTGTTAAAAGGTTGAACCAATATAACTCTTGTGTCTCAAATCTTTTTATTTTCCAATTTGCTTCATGATATTTTCAATTGCCAATTCACCTCCCTCTTGGCCACTTTCAACATTGATTGATCATCCCAACACAATTACTTTGGCAGTTATAAAATATTTTATATGCGTCTATTTATTTTGTGGATTCATATATATATATGGAAAGTTATCCTTGAAGGATTTAAAATGCTAGAAGCATTTCCAAATTTCTGAGGAAATTTATTTAGACATGTCCTATTGAATATTAATATTTTGGCGCATTTGGTATAATCGCCTTAGTAAGTACTAATTGAGGAAATACTATAAGAATAGTCAGATTTCCTTATATATTTTATAAAGGAGTTTGGATCAGGATTCATTATGATAAATTGAATATCATTAGAACACCTGAAGAGCTTCAAATTAGAAACTCATGAAGAGCTTTTAAAGCATTTGATGAAGGTATTTGCGAAAAAGAATCTTGATATCAAGTTTTGTCTAGACCTAAAGATGGAGCACTTAAATATGTGTTTCAGTCCATGGACGAACATATTACTCCAAAGTTTCATCCCTTACGATCTTCAGAAAAAATAGTACTCAAGATTGAATTATGAAGATTTAAAGATCTTATGTGATGTTTTCATGAGGGGGAGTAAATACGCGTTGCACTATTTTCCCCTTAACCGAGGTTTTGTCCCAATGGGTTTCCTAGTAAAGTTTTTAATGAGACAACATGTTATGCGTACCAAAGATGTGTGTACCTTTTTTCATTTACTAAATTTTTTCCCACTGGGTTTTTTTACCTTAAAAAGGTTTTAACGAGGCACATTATCTTCATAGACATCCAAAGGAGAGTGTTATGAATATTTATCTATATGGATGTCTATCATGATAAATACTTTATCAAGGAGATTTGATCATTACGAATATTATCTTCATTAATTAGAGTTTAATGTACTATTTACTTCTTATGCCTATAAATAGATGATTTGATAAAGGTATTGTAGACACTTGAATATTAAGAATAATACAAATCTCCTTTTTTCTCTCATCTCTTTATTCTTTTATTCTTGTTATTTGTTCTTGTTATTATTTTTCTTTATTTTATTCACAACATTATATTATTAATGTACAAAAGAATAATGTTATTTTCAGTTATAAAGTAAATCTTTTGCATGTACCCACACCTCTTTGTAATAACGAATATCAAACATAAAATCAAATTGCCATTAAAAAAAGCTAAAATTGTAGTTGTAATCATTTATGTATTTTATATCTATAAGATTTAATATAAAAAATCTTAATAATATTGCGTAATAAATTAATAAATAAAATATCATAATATTATATTACCTCATTATCACTTAAAATATTCTTCAATCTTTCTATGACGATGTTATCATTAGAATATGAATCAATATTTCCTCTTTGGAGAACCATTATTCTAATGCTATATTCTTTTTGAGAAATTTACTACTTATCAATGCTATAAATCTCTATTATTTTTCATCAATGATTTTCTTTAAATGTTATTTGATTAAAAATGTCAAAATTAAAATTTATGAGCAGCATCTATCCCTTATATGGACCGACCAACAGAACATGAAAGATTAGTCATTGAGCTCACTTCAGTGATACCTTAGGAAAAATGCCAAATTTATGGATGCTATTTATCGTGATAATCTTAATTTTAATTAATATATAACTGTAAACAATGGTGAAACTTGACGAAAGTGTTTGGGGAGCCACATAAAATTCTCAAAATAATTATAAGCTTAAACTAAAACTTCTAAATTTTTTGAAGGGTTTAATTTATGTTTTTCAAAAATATTTGGGTCTAACTAAAGTTTTTAATAATTTTGAGAGGCTTAATGAGGATTTTTAAAAATTATGGGAGTTGATTAAATTTAAAAAATTCAAAATTTTTGAAGCTTAATACGAATTTTAAAAAAAGTTGAGCAGGCCAAATTAAAATTTCAAGAGGTCAAATTTTAATTTTTAAATTTTCAAGGGGACCATGTGGCTCCACTAGTCTCCATTACCTCAAGTCCACTGTAACATTTTAAATTTATTAATATAAGAGCTTTTTATTCATATGTACGTGCCACGGGGCTAGAATTTTAACCTAGCAAACCGCGCGGCCTTAGGCAAATTTCACCACACAAACGCCTAAGTAAGCCTGAACTCCCACTCCGGAAGATCAAAACTTTCAAGGCACTTAAGCACGCAAGATCGTTCTAAGCGGAAGCAAACTATAAAGAATGACCTTCGAAACTGAAAGAAGAAAATCAAGAACACGAAGAACAACACAGAGGATTTTAGAGTGAATGCCTTGATTACTCTGAAGATAAAAGATTGAATGAATTACAAGTGAGGTAGGGGGCCTCTATTTATAGTTGAACTCCCCTAGATCTGAAGATCAAAACTGATTTACATCGAAGAACGAGATTTACATCATATCTTTACAAAATCTCTAATTATCTTAACATTATCTAAATAAATCATTTGAAATAATTCAAATGGATAATGTTTGACCAAATCTTCCAGAATCTTCTAGACTCATCCAGGGATCGAGATAAGTCTGGTGGTCTCTTCAAGCCCAATTTCTCGATTTCAACCCCTTGGGCAGCTAAATGTGCAAATGACTCGGGTCTGAACTGGCGGCCCGTGACAATCTCCCCCACCAAACTTAGCGAGGCCCTCGTCGCACACTCGAAATAAAACTAGTCTCGGTGATCCTGGAATCACTTCCGCACCTTGGCTTGCTTAAGGACTGCTCGCTTTGGCACTCTCCGCCATGTAACATCTTTCGTCGCCTCACCTCGTACATCTCAATCGTAGGAACTCCTTCCTACCAATCGCAACTTGCCCTTACTCAGATCCTCTCGATCCTTGCGCAAACACTTGGACATCACAACATTGAACACTGAATGAACTCTCAAAACTCTGAAAGGTTGTTTGTGTTCTCACCAAGTCTTGGTAACTTCGTTTGATGGGTTAGGTTTTCCCCTTCCTACACCCAGCACCCCAGGTAAATTAAACTGTAAAACACCATAATTATGTTTGAGATATACCTTCTTCGGACTACTCCGGTTCGCATTTACTCTAACTCGTATCAACGCTTCCTTCCTCGCAAAGTCTGATGCACCATCGTCTATCGGCAACTCGTCGCTCATCGACAACATCAACATTTTCTAAGTCTTGAAGCCCGACACCTCGGCTCGCACTAATTCTTCTTTGTCCATCTTACTCATTGGCGGACACTCAACAGATACTATGTCTTCGCAAGGCTTCGGCTCCACTAGCCCTTCCAAGGTTGACTCCTTAGTGACAACAACCAAGTCCGCATTCTTTGTTATCTTAGCAGCATTTAGCACCCTGGTCTCTACCCTCGCGTCTCGATGAACCGAGACGATAAATTATTTGCGAGAATCCAAAATGCAAACACAATCGGCAAAAGGGACAAGGTGTGCATTAATCCAGTCAAGGAAATTTAAACCGATGACAAAATCATAGTCATCCAAATGAATTACCTCAAAGTTTTCCTTGCCTTTCTATTCTCAAATTTGCAACTCCACACCTCATGTTATTCCCACTATCGGAACACCTCTGGAATTGACGATCTTGATTACCCCGGTTGACTTTTCAACCTTCAAACCAAGCTTGTCGGCAGCTTTCTTTGACATAAACATATGAGATGCTCTTATGTCCACAAGAGCACTTCTCTTTTGACCCACCACGTTGATGTCTAAATACATCAACCCTTTCTACTTCTAGCCCTTTCTAGCCTTTGCAGAACTCAACAACATCGAACCAAGCTTTAAAGCCTCACTTTCCCCAGGCTTGTCATCCCCCTTGGATGGCTTGACTCGATCCAAGCACTCTTTCACAATATGAGGCCCCTTGTATCGGTAACACTTTAATTGCTTCCATTCTACTCTTGGCTCAATTACTTTCACACTCGCAATCGCACCAACTCTACATTCCCCTTCATCTTGTTCGTCATCTCTATCGACGATGGCATCGAGGCGACTCTTCTTCTTGGAATAGTCTTTCACCAAGTGTGGACCACCACAAGAGTAAAACCTTACGGGTCTTCGTTCCTTCTTCTCCAATGGTTTGACGAACCAATTAGGCTTTTCGTCACCATTACTGGAACGGTGATCATCCTCGTCTCCCCCACCATTGCCCTTACCACTAAGCTTGGAAGACTTGGATTTCCCAACTTCATACTATGCTATGGATTCTGCTACGGTCAATCCTACTCCCCCCGCTCTAACTCTATTTGGGCCCATCACTGCAGTCCACTCATAAAAGTAAAAAAGCCCTCGACTTTGCTCAAGTTTGGAATCTATAGCTTGAGCTTGATGAACTCTCTAACATACTCTAGGGTGGAACCATCATGTCTAAGTTGCTGCAACTTTTCTCGAGCCTCGTGTTGAGCGTTGGTCGAATAGAATTGACCTTTGAACTCAACTTGAAACACTTCCCACGTCTCAATAGGAATGTCCTTGTTCTTCTCTTCAAAGCATCTGCATTGCCACCACAAAAAAGTGTCATCAGTCAAATACATAGAAGTAATAGTTACCTTTTTCGCATCATCCTTGATGCCCATTACCCGAAAATACTGCTCATTCCCCACAAGAAGTTCTCAACATCTTGGGTCGACCTGTTACCCTTGAACTCTTTCAGCTTTGGGATGTTCTTCCTGTGCTTGGATGCAGTGGCCGGTGCTCCATTCTTCAAGGTAGCTTTGAATAAAGCCATGCCTGCCTTCATCTCATCCACTCCATCTTCGCAGCCTCCAACTCGGCCTCAAGCGCATCACATCTGTTATCCAACTTCTCAAACAAATATGTCAGAAGTTCATCCATATCTACCTTGAGATGGTCCCTCTTGTTGTCTTGCTCCTCAAATTGTGAATCAACCACGTCGAGTCACTCACTCGAGTCCTTCATCAATTCCTTAAGTCAGGTTTCCTTACCCTCCAACGACGTGAGGATATCTTTCAAACTCCCTCGCTTTCCTTCAGTAATCTGGGACTCCGTACCCTTTTGCGCTGTAGCATTTTCTCCTTTCCTTGGTGCCATCTCGATTCAGTACCTTCCTTGAACACTCGCTCTGATACCAACTGTCACGGGGCTAGAATTTCAACCTAGGAAACAATGCGGCCTTAGGCGAATTTCACCACACAAACGCCTAAGTAAGCCTGAATTCCTACTCCGGAAGATCAAAACTTCCAAGGCACTTAAGAACGCAAGATCGTTCTAAGCGGAAGCAAACTATAAAGAATGACCTTCGAAACTGAAAGAAGAAAATCAAGAAAACGAAGAACAACACAGAGGATTTTAGAGTGAATGCCTTGATTACTCTAAAGATAAAAGATTGAATGAATTACAAGTGAGGTAGGGAGCCTCTATTTATAGTTAAACTCCCCTAGATCTGACGGTCAAAACTGATTTACATCGAAGAACGAGATTTACATCATATCTTTACAAAATCTCTAATTATCTCAACATTATCTAAATAAATCATTTGAAATAATTAAAATGGATAATGTTTGACCAAATCTTCCAGAATCTTCTAGAATTATCCAGGGATCGGGATAAGTCTGGTGGTCTCTTCAAGCTTAATTTCTCGATTTGAACCTCTTGGGCAGCTAATTGTGCAAATGACTCGGGTCTGAATTGGCGGCCCGTGACAATCTCCCCCACCAAACTTGGTGATGCCCTCGTCGCACACTCGAAATAAAACTAGTCTCGGTGATCCTGGAATCACTTCCGCACCTTGGCTTTCTTAAGGACTGCTCGCTTTGGCACTCTCCTCCATTTAACATCTTTCATCGCCTCACCTCGTACATCTCGATCGTAAGTAATCCTTCCTACCAATCGCAACTTGCCCTTACTCAAATCCTCTTGATCCTTGCGCGAACACTTGGACATCACAATATTGAACACTGAACGGACTCTCAAAACTCTGAAAGGTTGTTTGTGTTCTCGCCAAGTCTTGGTAACTCCGTCTGATGGGTTAGGTTTTCCCCTTCCTACACCCAACAAACCAGGTAAATTAAACTGTAAAACACCATAATTATGTTTGAGATATACCTCATTCGGACTACTCCGGTTCGCATTCACTCTAATTTGTATCAACGCTTCCTTCCTCGCAAAGTCTGATGCACCATCGGCTATCGGCAACTCGTCGCTCATCAACAATGTCGGCACTTCCTTAGTCTTGAAGCCTGACACCTCGGCTCGCACTAATTCTTCTTTTTCCACGAAGCTCAATGCCCCATCCACCTTACTCACTGGTAGACACTCAATAGATACTATGTTTTCGCAAGGCTTCGGCTCCACTAGCCCTTCCAAGGTTGACTCCTTAGTGACAACAACCAAGTCCACATTCTTGGTTATCTCAGCAGCATTCAGCACCCTGGTCTCTACCCTCGCATCTCGATGAACTGAGACGATAAATTGTTTTCGAGAATCCAAAATGCAAACACAATCGGCAAAAGGCACAAGGAGTGCATTAATCTAGTCAAGGAAATTTAAACCGATGACAAAATCATAGTCATCCAAATGAATTACCTCAAAGTTTTCCTTGCCTTTCTATTCTCCAATTTGCAACTCCACCCTCGTGTTATTCCCACTGTCGGAACATCTCTGGAATTGACGATCTTGATTACCCCGGTTGACTTTTCAACCTTTAAACCAAGCTTGTCAGCAGCTTTCTTTGACATAAACAGATGAGATGCTCCTATATCCACAAAAGCACTTCTCCTTTGACCCACCACGTTGATGTCTAAATACATCAACCCTTTCTAGTTCTAGCCCTTTTCTCGCCTTTGCAGAACTCAGCAACATCGAACCAAGCTTTAAAGCCTCACTGTCCTCAGGCTTGTCATCCTCCTTGGATGGCTTGACTTGATCCGAGTACTCTTCCACCAAATGAGGCCCCTTGCGTCTGTAACACTTCAAATGCTTCCCTTTTACTCTTGGTTCAATTACTTTCACACTCATAATCGCACCAAATCTACATTCCTCTCAATCTTGTTTGTCGTCCCCATCGGCTATGGCATCGAGGCAGCTCTTCTTCTTGGGACAGTTTTTCACCAAGTGTGGACTGCTATAATAGTAGCACATTACGAGTCCTCGTTCTTTCTTCTCCAATGGTTTGACGAACCAATTGGGCTTTTCGTCACCATTATTGGAACGATGATCGTCCTCATCTCCCCCACCATTGCCCTTGCCACTAGGCTAGGAATACTTGGATTTCTCAACTTCATATCGGGCTATAGATTCGGCTGCGGTCAATGCTTTGGAAAGCTCTTCGACTCCCCTCCGCTCTAACTCCATTTGGGCCCATCGCTGTAGTCCACTTATAAAAGTAAAAAAGCCCTCGACTTTGCTCAAGTTTGGAATATGTAGCTTGAGCTTGATGAATTCTCTAACATACTCTAGGATGGAACCATCATGTCTAAGTTGCTGCAACTTTTCTCGAGCCTCGTGTTGAGCGTTGGTTGGATAGAATTGACCTTTGAACTTAACTTGAAACACTTCCCATGTCTCAATAGGAATGTCCTTGTTCTTCTCTTCAAAGCATCTGCATTGCCACCACAAAAAAAGTGTCATCACCAAATACATAGAAGTAATAGTTACCTTTTTCCGCATCATCCTTAATGCCCATTACCCGAAAATACTGCTCTATTCCCCACAAGAAGTTCTCAACATCTTGGGACAACTCATTACCCTTGAACTCATTCAGCTTTGGGATGTCCTTCCTGTGCTTGGATGTAGTGGGCGGTGCTCCATTCTTTAAAGTAGCTTTGAATAAAGCCATGCCTCGCCTTCATCTCATCCATCTCCATCTTCGCAGCCTCCAACTCGGCCTCAAGCGCGTCACATCTCATTATCCAACTTCAAACAAATATGTCTTCAACAAATCTACCTTGAGATGGTCCCTCTTGTTGTTTTGCTCCTCAAATTGTGAATCAACCACGCCGAGTCACTCACTCGAGTCCTTCATCAATTCCTTAAGTTGGGTTACCTTACCCTCCAACGACGTGAGGATATCTTTCAAACTCCTCGCTTTCCTTCATGAACTGGGACTCCGTGCCCTTTTTGCGCTGTAGCATTTTCTCCTTTCCTTGGTGCCATCTCAATTCAAGACCTTCCTTGAACACTCGCTTTCGATACCAACCTGTCACGGGGCTAGAATTTCAACCTAGCAAATCGCGCGGCCTTAGGCAAATTTCACCACACAAACGCCTAAGTAAGCCTGAATTCCCACTCCGGAAGATCAAAACTTCCAAGGCACTTAAGAACGCAAGATCGTTCTAAGCGGAAGCAAACTATAAAGAATGACCTTCGAAACCGAAAGAAGAAAATCAAGAACACGAAGAACAACACAGAGGATTTTAGAGTGAATACCTTGATTACTCTGAAGATAAAAGATTGAATGAATTACAAGTGAGGTGGGAGCCTCTATTTATAATTGAACTCCCCTAGATCTGACGGTCAAAACTGATTTACATCGACGAACGAGATTTACATCATATCTTTACAAAATCTCTAATTATCTCAACATTATCTAAATAAATCATTTGAAATAATTAAAATGGATAATGTTTGACCAAATCTTCCAGAATCTTCTAGAATTATCCAGGGATCGGGATAAGTCTGGTGGTCTCTTCAAGCTTAATTTCTCGATTTGAACCTCTTGGGCAGCTAATTGTGCAAATGACTCGGGTCTGAATTGGCGGCCCGTGACAATCTCCCCCACCAAACTTGGTGATGCCCTCGTCGCACACTCGAAATAAAACTAGTCTCGGTGATCCTGGAATCACTTCCGCACCTTGGCTTTCTTAAGGGCTTGCTTGTCCCCATGGCACTTCTCCTCCATTTAACATCTTTCATCGCCTCACCTCGTACATCTCGATCGTAAGTAATCCTTCCTACCAATCGCAACTTGCCCTTACTCAAATCCTCTTGATCCTTGCGCGAACACTTGGACATCACAATATTGAACACTGAACGGACTCTCAAAACTCTGAAAGGTTGTTTGTGTTCTCGCCAAGTCTTGGTAACTCCGTCTGATGGGTTAGGTTTTCCCCTTCCTACACCCAACAAACCAGGTAAATTAAACTGTAAAACACCATAATTATGTTTGAGATATACCTCATTCGGACTACTCCGGTTCGCATTCACTCTAATTTGTATCAACGCTTCCTTCCTCGCAAAGTCTGATGCACCATCGGCTATCGGCAACTCGTCGCTCATCAACAATGTCGGCACTTCCTTAGTCTTGAAGCCTGACACCTCGGCTCGCACTAATTCTTCTTTTTCCACGAAGCTCAATGCCCCATCCACCTTACTCACTGGTAGACACTCAATAGATACTATGTTTTCGCAAGGCTTCGGCTCCACTAGCCCTTCCAAGGTTGACTCCTTAGTGACAACAACCAAGTCCACATTCTTGGTTATCTCAAGAAAGATTCAGCACCACTGGTCTCTACCCTCGCGTCTCGATGAACCAAGATGATAAATTGTTTTCGAGAATCCAAAATGCAAACACAATCGGCAAAAGGCACAAGGAGTGCATTAATCTAGTCAAGGAAATTTAAACCGATGACAAAATCATAGTCATCCAAATGAATTACCTCAAAGTTTTCCTTGCCTTTCTATTCTCCAATTTGCAACTCCACCCTCGTGTTATTCCCACTGTCGGAACATCTCTGGAATTGACGATCTTGATTACCCCGGTTGACTTTTCAACCTTTAAACCAAGCTTGTCAGCAGCTTTCTTTGACATAAACAGATGAGATGCTCCTATATCCACAAAAGCACTTCTCCTTTGACCCACCACGTTGATGTCTAAATACATCAACCCTTTCTAGTTCTAGCCCTTTTCTCGCCTTTGCAGAACTCAGCAACATCGAACCAAGCTTTAAAGCCTCACTTTCCTCAGGCTTGTCATCCTCCTTGGATGGCTTGACTCAATCCAGACACTCTTTCACAATATGAGGCCCCTTGTATCGGTAACACTTCAATTGCTTCCCTTCTACTCTTGGTTCGATTACTTTCACACTCGCAATCGCACCAACTCTACATTCCTCTTCTCTTGTTCGTCGTCTCTATCAACGATGGCATCGAGGCAGCTCTTCTTCTTGGAATAGTCTTTCATTAAGTGTGGACCACCACAAGAGTAGCACCTTACGGGTCCTCGTTCCTTCTTCTCCAATGGTTTGACGAACCAATTAGGCTTTTTGTCACCATTAATGGAACGGTGATCATCCTCGTCTCCCCTACCATTGCCCTTACCACTAGGCTTGGAAGACTTGGATATCCCAACTTCATACCATGCTATGGATTCGGCTACGGTCAATGCTTTGGAAAGTTCTTCAACTCCCCTCCGTTCTAACTCTATTTGGGCCCATCACTGCTGTCCACTCATAAAAGTAAAGAAGCCCTCGACTTCGCTCAAGTTTGGAATATGTAGCTTGAGCTTGATGAATTCTCTAACATACTCTAGGATGGAACCATCATGTCTAAGTTGCTGCAACTTTGCTCGAGCCTCGTATTGAGCGTTGGTTGGATAGAATTGACCTTTGAACTTAACTTGAAACACTTCCCATGTCTCAATAGGAATGTCCTTGCTCTTCTCCTCAGAGCATCTGCATTGCCACCACAAAAGAGCGTCATCAGTCAAATACATAGAAGTAATAGTTACCTTTTCCGCATCATCCTTAATGCCCATTACCCGAAAATACTGCTCTATTCCCCACAAGAAGTTCTCAACATCTTGGGACAACCTGTTACCCTTGAACTCATTCAGCTTTGGGATGTCCTTCCTGTGCTTGGATGTAGTGGGCGCTGCTCCATTCTTTAAAGAAGCTTTGAATAAAGCCATGTCTGCCTTCATCTCATCCATCTCCATCTTCGCAGCCTCCAACTCGGCCTCAAGCGCGTCACATCTGTTATCCAACTTCTTGAACAAATATGTCAGAGATGGTCCCTCTTGTTGTTTTGCTCCTCGAAGCGTGAATCAACCACGTCGAGTCGTTCACTCGAGTCCTTCATCAATTCCTTAAGTTGGGTTACCTTACCCTCCAACGACGTGAGGATATCTTTCAAACTCTCTCGCTTTCCTTCAGTAGCCTGGGACTCCGTACCCTTTTGCGCTGTAGCATTTTCTCCTTTCCTTGGTGTCATCTCAATTCAGTACCTTCCTTGAACACTCGCTCTGCCAACTGTCACGGGGCTAGAATTTCAACCTAGCAAACCACGCGGCCTTAGGCAAATTTCACCACACAAGCGCCTAAGTAAGCCTGAATTCCCACTCCGGAAGATCAAAACTTCCAAGGCACTTAAGAACGCAAGATCGTTCTAAGCGGAAGCAAACTATAAAGAATAGGTTTTGAAACTGAAAGAAGAAAATCAAGAACATGAAGAACAACACAGAGGATTTTAGAGTGGATATCTTGTTTACTCTGAAGATAAAAGATTGAATGAGTTACAAGTGAGGTGGGGAGCCTCTATTTATAGTTGAACTCTCCTAGATCTGACGGTCAAAACTGATTTACATCGACGGACGAGATTTACATCATATCATTACAAAATCTCTAATTATCTCAACATTATCTAAATAAATCATTTGAAATAATTCAAATAGATAATGTTTGACCAACTCTTCCAGAATCTTCTAGAATCATCCAAGGACCAGGCTAAGTCTAGTGGTCTCTTCAAGCCCAATTTCTCGATTTGAACCCCTTGGGTAGCTAATTGTGCAAATGACTCAGGTCTGAACTGGCGGCCCGTGACATACGCTATAAGAGTTTTATTTATTTCCATTATTGCATATACACGTCTATCATTAAAATTTTAAATTATTTTTAATATATATTATTGAAAAGTTAATTTAAATATCAAACTATGTTATTCAATTCTTGTCCATATTATTCAATAGTTTTAATAGAATTCTTAATTTACGTCTTAAAATAATCAATATCAAATAAAAATATTTTTAATTTTAGTATACACAATTATATTTTTTATTTTTTCAAAAATTTATTTTTTTGTTTCTTTGGTTACCGACCTTCGAACCTAGAATTAGGTAGACCTTCAGCGCTACTTAACCACAAGGTCTAGTGGAAAGCCGGTTCAAAAAATTATTTTTAAAATATTTTTTAATCAGTTTTCAAGTACAAATAACTTTCTATTGGCATGAATTTTTTTATCTAAAACAATAGATAAAAGGATTTTTAACTTTGATATACGCATTGCTATTTTTTATTTTTTAAAATAATGTCAAATGAGGTTAATCAAATCTTATGTATAAATAAATTTCTATTAGTATGAATTTTAATATAAGCCTCATGATCAAAAGGATTATAAACTTGGATCTTCCATTCATTTTTCTTATAATTCCATGGTAATTTTTTTGACCAAGCTTCTCAAATTCCGTTGATGAAACTTTCAAGATTTTGAATGTGAGTTAATGAAATCAAAACAAAAAAAAATTGTTAGAAAAATAGTGCAGTAATAATCCAAATATAATATAATACCATAAGAAAAATAAATAATAATAAATTAAAAGGCAAAACTTGAAATTAGACAAAGTTAAAAATTAGAAAAATTTTGTTGAGACATGTATAAATAATTTCCTTAAGACAAATTCGTCATCTCCTCGGTGTTTGAGTAACGTTGGACGTCTATCTCTCAAGATACACCAATAAACATTCACAACAGTAGCACAATTGCAGTGAACAATCGAACACAATCTTGCCTTCTTCTATCATCGAAAATCAAAAACGTTTTTTCATGCATGTATTTTTGGATATTGTGAATAATGTTTTCGTTGTTAAGTTGTGTAAATATTTTGGAAATCTCTCCTTGATATAGTGGATGAAAAATTAAACCGTTTGAAGAAAATATTAAATATTTTGATGAAAATATTTGTTGAAAAGTTAATAGATATGGTTGAATGAATGTAACTTTAAATCAAAAATTAATAAGTCTATTCACCAAATAATATGACTTATTATTTACATATCTGTTCACCAGTGACATAATTTATTCTTATTATTATTCGACCAATATATATTATTTTTCTAACAAATGAATACTCGTAGCACCCATGGATGAAACTTTTAAGATCTTGATTAAACGTTTTTGTTTCTTTCTTCTTTTACGTTTAATTATTTGATTTTCCAAAACATTGTTTTTATATAAAGAGATCTTTTAAGTGGTTGGAATAAATCGAGGTGTCGATTTTCTTTCTAGAGGTATCAATTATTTTAAGAGTAATGTGAATACTATTTTAAAGTGATAATTTTTTTAATATGTATATATGTTTACTATTCATGTTTGGGTTTAAAATTATTTCTTCTAATAATATAGATTTTAAGGTTTGAACTCGCTCTCTCTTTTTAAGAGTGTTATTTATTTTACCAATACACTTAATATTTATCAGTAGTGATAACTTTATTTTAAATATTATTATATATAATTTATAAAAATTTTCTTTTAAAAATTATTGGGTGTCAACCTATACCCATTCAAAGGATGTCTTCATCCATAATTGCTAGGATCAACCTAATATAAGCTAACCCCATAGACTTTTTTTCTTCAAAAAATAGATTTTAAAAATTCAATAGAAATGTCACTTGTTAACATTTTAAAAATTCTTACTTGAATATCTTATTATATTATATATATGATATATATATATATATGATGTGTTAAATAATATTATTTTGAATTTAGAAATAAATTATTCATTCGTAATAATACTAAATAAATAATGATAGTATCATCTAAATAATTATAAATTTTAATAGTAATTAATAACTTATTTTATTATAATGTGAATTTTTTATTATACAAATCATAATAATCAATTAAAATAGTATAAAGTAAAATAAATATAATAAAAACGTTCAACATATTGAAAATAGAATTTTCGCATGACACAGTGTAATGATATGCTTCTTTGAAATCATTTTCAAAGTAATTGGATTTATTTTTCAACAAAATTGACATATGCACATTCTAAATTTTTAAATATATATATATATATATTTGAAATTGACATATACACATTCTAAATTGACAAATGCACGTTCTAAATTTTTTAATTTAAAAAGTTGATTTGTTATTAATAGCAACACTGACAATATTTGCCAAAACAAAAAAATAATACCAAGTAAAAATAAAATATATCGCTGAGTTTGTCCTAATATAATTGTACTTCTTTTAATCAGATAATATAATTTAACTTATGTTATATTTGGTAGGGATGTTACTTTTCCCTCATATTTTAACATCAGTTATATTTTGATACATAAGCTGTGTAAAAAAATTACACAACCTTTCATATTTAAACTATAAAGTTTAAAACTTAAATCCCTAGCTCTAACACCCAAAAACTTAAACTTTAAACACTAAACTCTAAAATCTAACCATAAACCTTAAAGTCTACACCCTACAACTTAAACCTCTAAACCCTAAACTACAATCTAAATCTCTAAACCCTAAACTTAAAAGGCTCATGTAAACTTTAAGCTAGTGTATTAAAGTATTTTTAATTTTAGTATATGAGTTAACAATATATTAACTTCATTTTGTACTTTTTTAACCGCTCGTATAACTTAATTTAAATAAGGGTAAAATACCTAAATCATCACTCAACTTTGCCCTCTAACTTATTTTGGTCATTGAACTTTCAAAACGCTTAATTTACTCATTGAACTTTACTTTTTGACCTATTTTGATCACTCTAAATTATTTTATTAATGTTTTTGTATGATGTGGCATGTTTTATTATTATTAAATATAAAAATAATTTAAAATAAAAATAAATTATTGTTGTCTGACCTATTTTGGTCACTAAACTTTAAAAATGTTCAATTTACTCAATAAACTTTATACATTGACCTATTTTGATCACTCCGACATCAATTTATTAACGTAGTTATCAAGAGTTATAAATAAATAATCATATATTAATATTTTTCTCATTTTCCTCTTTTTTCCCATTTTCGTCATTTAGAGGTTTTTCAATCAAACATAATTGCTAAAAGCTTTTTATTTATGTTACCTCAATGACTCAAAACATGGTTTGTTGAACTAACCTACCTATCACTAGGTGGAACACTTTGAAAGACTCTTGAATATTTTACCATTGAGTATGGTGGAAACACTTGAAAAGCTTGAAACTCTGGGGACAATAGGATGTTAAAGCACAAAGTACACATCCAAACATATAAACTCCATTCTTATACCCACACAAACAAATTCACAAATTTTCAATATCCTCTAAATAAATAATGAAAATGATGTAGTAAAAAGGTAAAGACAATCACCCTTTAAATTGGTCAATGATACAACCATCTTTAAGCACCTCGAGGAAGAAATGGTGGCAAGGAGGTCTACTCCACTAACGATTGTGTAAGGTACATATGATTGTTTTGACTTTAATGACCTTTAAATTGAATTTGGTTTCGTATTTCAGTTTGGTTGTTTTTATTTTTTTGGGATTTTGTAGGTTAAGGTTTATGGGAGAGGTAGTGATGGAGGAAGACCTATCGATGTTTTTTTACTTTATTGATTTTGAATATGACTTGAGCTATCGATTTGGGTTTGGTCGTGTAACACCCCCTCCCCGGCATAGCAGAGAACCGGATCTGAAGGTGTTATTGGAAAACATGTTCAGAGATCGAAAGCTAAATCAAAATTCGGAAACCTGTTCGAATTGACCATTATTCTCTTTTTACACTAACTTATTAACTACTTACTCAAATTAGGGTCAATTTTAAACTTTTTTGAATTTTAGGGACCAAATTGTAAATTTTAGAAATTAAGGGCCCTTAGCCAAAATTCAGGTTATCATACTAAAATTAAACTTACTAATTATTATCATGTGTAATTTCATTACTAACGGAGGTTATTTACCTATCCGATTAGACGATACAATATTTAGTAACCATTTTGTAAATTGTTAGAGACTGTTTTTATTCGGACTAACCTATCAAACGATTTCCAAACCTTACCAGATTTTACCAGCAAGCTAATAATCAGTAACTCTATAGCACACCAAATTTTAGAATATTTTAAACCCATTTAATCTTCACCATTTTAAGCTGAACATGCCGTTTTAACCGTTTTTAACCTTATCTAACATATCATTTAAATTCCTTTAAGGTTATTACAAATATAGACAATATACACATAAAAAAATGGGTAGGTTGAACATCTTTAGGTCCTATGTCACCTTACTAGGAGTTTCAAGGCGAAAGATAAACATACATATATAGATGATGTGACTTGCAACCGCAACTACACGATCGGAGCTCGGAATGCTTTAAGGTCCTGAAATGCATGAGACAGACGAATGTTAGGCTCACATAACCTAGTGAGATAGTCGTAACGAATGTAGAACAGATTGCTATTGACATGGATGACATAGTGCATGCTTAGATGACATGAATATATCACAAATCATATATATATATATATATATTCCATGCTTAAGCCAAATGTCATATTTTATAAATCAAAAGTAAGTATCATTTCCTTGGACATAGCAACCAATAGATACCCAGATCCCCCTGTACACCACACATATAAAAAATAGGTCGTAGCCTTGAGCCGTAGCTCCAGAATTTCTTACACAATCTAACCTTTTCTCCCCACATATAAGTCCTAGCCCCAAACCGTAGTCCAACCCTTACATAGTGAGCTCAAATAACCCTATGGCATGCCAATTGTATCCAATGTTCAAAGTGTCCAAGATTACATAATTCATCATGAATTTACCTTTGCGCCCGTGGGGCGTATCATATCAAATTTTAATTTGAGCCTTTAGCTCCACAAATCATATCATAGCATATTAGGTCAAAGTTTCACATATAAAAATATTTTGAATATCACATACGAAATTACAACATATCAAACAACGTTGAGAACTTACCGTGCTCACCATTGGAAACCACATATGCTCTACTTAAGCACTTAATCAAATGCAAATTTAAACATAAAATAAATGCAATGGGATGGCACCTAGCCTATCCCTTGACACAACTACACTCACGAGGTCCAAATTTATGATTCGTTTCAAATAGTCGGATTAACTAATAATTTGAACCTCTCTACTTGAAAGATTCGACTATGTCGTGCCCTTCAACAATTAAATAAAAATAAAATAAACGTATATTCAATCATAATTTCAATACGCATAATGTTTCTTAACTTGTAATGAAATCTATATTCGAATTAGAATTTAGGGTTGTTTACCCAATTCCAAGGTTTTTTCTCCACTTATTCGAATAGCCCTCAAGTGCTTCCTTTCTCCCTTCGTTTTACAATTGCGCAACACCCCCTATTTATACTTACATGGTCGGCCTCCCTATTGTTTTCTCTAAGCTCCAAGTAATGTTGGAGTGGTGGCAAAATTTTAGGGCACCCATGCCCACGTGGTGGAAGGCAACAAGGCCTATGGCCACATTGTGCCATGTTTTCCCAAACATGGGAAATCCACGGCAAATTCCTTCAATTTGAAGGAATTAGCCATAGCCCGTGGGTCCACATATTTTTTTAATAATATTTAATAAACTGTTATAGTTAACCCGAATAACCTTCATTGCTTCAAATTAGATACAGGATCAAGCAAAATAGATCGTTCGAACATAACCGGTACAAAATATTCGATCACCGGAACCTAACAGGTCGAGATATTAGGGTTTTGGGGAGGCGGTAAACCCATCATGACAATCATGATTTCGGGAGAGAGATAGAGAGAAGGAGAAGAGTTGCAAAATTTTGAGTATAATGCAGCACAACGAGCTATGCTAGGGTAGATTTAAAAATGGTTCGCGAGAAGTTTTTACAACCTTCAATCCAAAAGTATGTTAGTTCAACAAACATTGTTTTGGGTCATTGGGGTAATAGAAATGAAAAACTTTTAGCAATGATGTTTGATTGAAAGAAGCTTCAAACGGTGGTAGTTTGAGAGTTTAGAGGTAGTTCTTGTTGTTAAGCTTTTAGGGATGTTTCTATTTGTTTTTATAGAGAATATGAAATGTAAAAAAAAAGGTTTAAAAGAGTTTTAGTGAAAGAGAGAGAAATATTAATATTTTATTATTTATTTATGACACGTCATAACAATTTTAATAGATTAACAGTGGAGTGACCAAAATAGGTCAATGTATAAAGTTAGTGAGTAATTTGATCATTTTTAAAGTTTAGTGACCAAAATAGGTCAAAGAGCAAAGTTCAGTAACGGTTTGTGTAATTTACCCATAATTTATTTTTATTTTTATTTTTTTATATTTAATAATATTAAAATATGACATATCATACCAAAATATTAATAAAACATAGGTCAAAAAGTAAAATTTAGTGAGTAAATTAAGCGTTTTGAAAGTTCAGTGACCAAAATATGTCATAAAGCAAAGTTAAGTGATGATTTAGGTATTTTACCCTTTAAATAAAAAAGTAATATATTAGTTTAAATAGATGTTATTTTTACATTCTTTTTTACTCATCATTTTAGAAGTTTTTTTTTTTGACAAATACTAATCATAATCTTATTTAGAGGGAGAAAATGTGAGATTCTAAGGAATGAAGGGGACGCTCCTAGTAGGTATGGAATTCATGACCTAAGAGAATGTGAGGAAACAAAGGTGAGCAATTTAGTCAATTGGCCAAATGTCCTTGCTCTCTAATTAGAAGTTCTGAATTGTGTTAACTCTTCTTCGTATTATGACAAACTATTTCAAACCTCGTTCAATAATTAACCTTTTTTATCTTAATAATGAAATTAAATATATTTGCTTGTTCATGTGATCATTCAAATAACTAATCCAAAAACCCAATGAATTGAATCTAACAAGTGGTCTCAGTGAAAAAACAAATGATCTTCATTATATAAAATCGGGTTCAAATTGGTTTGTCTACAAGGTGGATGTACATTGTTAAAGAATTAAGAATACATATGAACATATATTATTTTCTCATCACCTTAAAATTATTATATCTAAAAATATTAATAATTAAACTTTTCCTTGTCTTAAGCAATGGTCCCTTATCTTTTTGGACGAATCTAGTCCTTAAACTTAGCTTTAAGTATCTACTGGGTCCTGGAATTGGCCTTTGGTATCTACGACTAGTGCTTGAATTTAGAAAGAATCACATAAGTTAATCCAAATACTTAACATTGTTAAAATTTACTTATACGTCACTTCAAGTTAATCGATAGATGTCGTGTGTCTTTAAAAATAAGCCCATGGACTTGACGTAGTTGATACATGAGCCTATTTTGTTAGACCTATCCGGTTTTTGAATGTTTTTTTATAACCAACTTGGTACTTGAACTTGAAAACCCTCATATACATTAATCTAAGAAATTTAACTCTAATAAATTCTTGATGACATGTTAACTTCAACCAATCAATTGATGTAGTATGTCTTTATAAAATAAAGGTGACATGTCAATAAAATTTTAATGAAGTTTTTAAATTAATGTATATGAAAATTTTCAAGTTTACATACCAAGTAGGTTAAAAAAGTTCCAAGTATCAAACAGATCTAAAAAAAAATAGGTAGAGATTTTGGTGGCCCTAGGGAGAATCAAAAGATTAGGCCCATGATCAAGGATTTAAATTATGGTTGCGGTCATGTTCTCGGTAGCGTTGTGTTTATTGTGATTGTTGACATAATAAATGTTATTGTGGTCACTACGAGTATCGTGGTTGTGAATTATTAATAAAATATGATATTGCGGACATAACAGTTGCGAGTCGTTATTTAAATCATCATCCCCTATAACAAGCGTTGAAAAAATATAAATTTTAAGAGTAACTTCATAATAACAAGTATTGAAAAAATTGGGCTCTTAATAAAAAGTATTGAAAAAAATTGAGCTCTTAATAAAATTTATTGAAAAATTTGCACTCTTGATAACAAATAAATATTAGAAAAGAAAATTGAATTTTAAGAGTACGCCCCTAAAAATAAATATTGAAAATAATTTGTTCCCTAATAACAAGAATTGAAAAAAATGTGCCCTTAATTACAAGTATTAGAAAAAAATATTTTAAGAGTGTCCAATATAAGAAATATTAGGGGAAATTGGGTACTTAATAACAAATATTAGAAAAAATAAATAAATTATAAGAGCAGGCCCCTAGTAATAAATTTTGAGAAAAAAATTAGGCTTAATAATAAATATTGGGAAAAAATGGGCTCATAATAAAAAATATTAAAAATAATTTAACCTTATATTTAATATAAAAACATTTTTTATAAATATAATGCATTGTAAAAATTTTGGCCCTGAGCGGTTGTCCTTCCTACCCGGGCCAGATACGGCCATAATTGGCTAGAGACAACATAGTTATGTTTTTTAGGGTGAAAAAAGGGTTACAACATGAATCTCGATTAAAATTTCCATAATCCTAATTAGAAAAAATATCATAATAATAATTACAACTTAAAAACACATTCTAATTCCGAAAGGAATAAACAAAACTAACAAATACATCAAGCCCCCAGCAAGGGTGGCATGCCCAACATGACTCATATCCTCCTGAAGTCAAGTTGATAGGTCAAATGAGTCGGGAAAAAAGTTTAGGGTCGGTTAATTACTTAAAGCTAAATTGATGTACCAACTAAATATCTAAGGTAAAATTTAGAGATTAGGGTAGTTTATCATTGTTTTTTAAAAGTATTATGGAAAAATGTTTTTTAATTTTAATTTAAGATTTAAGTGTGTAGTATTGTCATTAAAAAATACTTTTGAGTAACTAACAAGGATTGAATGCAATGGCAAGACACATTGTTCTCCTAAGGATAAAATTCGAATTTGAACTTTGAAGATGACATTATTAGGAGGGAGAGCCGCGGATCTCTAACAAAAACTATAAAATTGAACATGTACTTTATAAAAAAAATACTTTTGAGAAGATAAATGACAATTTTAGATATGATGTTATTAGTTAAAGATATATTTAAATGACATTTCTTTAATGTTATAATATATAAAATATGTCAAATTAAATTATGATAAAATATAAAATATTTTTATCAATAAATTATTTTTTTAGCAACCGTATGTGTTTATAAAAATATATAAAATTTAAAATAAAGTTTATCTAAATTTTTTGCCAGAAAAAGATATAAATTTTAAAACAATTAATAATTTATTAAGCATATAATTATATTTTAGTAAAAAATATAAGTTTATAAATTATAAAATAAACACATCATAAAATTACAAATGAAAATTAAAATTATAATTTAGATACGAGCCGAAGCACTTTTTTAAATGCAAAGGCTAAAAATTTTAATTTTTATGTTTGAGTCTAAAATACTTTTTAAACACATTTTTGTCCAAAAATTATTTGTTTAATATTGCTTAAGATTCAAAAAAGTGTTTTCGGCACACTTTTTATAAGCAATGATAACGGACCTAAACGGGTTCAAAAAAGTTCATGAACCAATTAAATATCTAATAACAAATTTAGAGTTTTCGATGATGGTTGAGTGGCCAAAACATCTTCATATGCTCCCTCTCCCTCTTTTTAGGTATTGTGTTCTTGTCCCAACATGAGCACCCCTTAAGTTTTGGGTACTATACCTAGCAGAATTTTCATGTTAAAAATATCTAATAATAAATTTAAGGCTTAACAGTTAAATAAAAGCTCAAATTATATCATTTTTCCATATAGGTGGCTACACTATATTTTAGGCCAAATAAGTGCTTAACGTTTCATTCCGTGACTCATTTAAGATTTTTCTGTGACAGTCGTTATTTTTTCGTTATCCAATGAAATTCGAACCCATGAAATGTATTATCATTTTCTGAAATTAAAATTTTAAAAATAAAAAAATAAAAAATATTAATTAATCCAACAATATTTAATTTCTCTAAAAATCCCCAACCCCAACCCTAAGTCCCTAAATTCTTCCACTCCGACCACCGATTCAACCACCATCGGCCATCCTTATCTTCATCAGACCCTATCTACCAAAAGTCCCATCATCTCGTCGTAAAAAATCGATGAATGAACCACCGATTTTACCGTCGACGTGTAACACCGGAAAACTGGGCTTAGGATGATGATGTTAATTCGTTTCCTAAATTAATTATTCTCAATGTATAATTGAAAGCACAATTATGATCTAGGACTAATTTGAAGGGAGGGAAAACTTGGATGACCAATTTGAAATGGCAATTATGTGAATTAAGTAAAAATAGGGGATTGCATGCTAAGTAATCATTAATTATAAGGCTATCACACATGTCACTCTCTTTAAGACCATCTGTGCATGGAGAATCAAGGAACCGGCCATGTGTATGATATGGATCCAACTCCTTTCTTCTCCCCTTGAAACCGAAACTCCACGTAGTGAGAGAAAGTGAGGATTGTTTAGAGGAAAATCAAAATGGTGAGCTGGGTTTGGTCTTGACCGAAGGGTCCTAAGATAAAAGGGTAAACTTCTTCATTAATATAAATTTCGTTGTTGTTTTGAATATTGTTGCGCATGTTCTTGATATTGGTATGCTATTGAATCTTTATGAGATTTAAACATTTAAATTGTATGTAAGATTTTTTTCCCTCTCAAGTAGATTTAGATGTAAGCTTGAATTCATGTTGTCTTGCTTCTATGATCATGTGAGATTAGATTTGTTACTATATGTTTTCTTGGTGTGATCTTTAAATTATAGAAATTTTTGTGAGTCTTTGATTTTGTTATGCCTTGTTAAATGGTATCTTGGTTGAGTTCGAACATGTTGTTTCCCTACCATGAGATGTTAGATTTGAGAAATGAAATATTCTCTTGATCGAAGGATTGCTTGAATATATATATATATATATATATATATATATATATATATATATATATATATATCTGGAAGTGTTTTTGTAGTCTTTCATGAAATTGAAAAAAAGGGGTAAATATATATATACTTGAATGGTTAACCAACTTGATCGATAAATAGATCTTAGAATGGTCTTAAATGGAGCAATCTGATGATGTTTAGGAATATGCCCTGTTTTGAAATGTTGGACAGTTTCAAATACTTGTGTACAAGTATAAATTGTGATAACATTTGAGCTTTTGGTGCTTCTTGATGCTAATAGCTAAAATAGATTGAATAGGATTGATCATGGTCTAAATTGACTTATGTGGATTGTTCTTCCGATTGTAAATGTTACTCTTTAAAAAAACAGAAAAGTTAGAAACATTTTTAGTGACTTTGGGGCTGCTTTGCACATTAAGGGTTTGTTTTGCTAGAAAATAAGAGGAGTGTTTTGCTGTTTGTGAAAACTGGAATTAGGGCTGTTTTGGAATAAGTAAAGGGGTTGTTTTGATGTGTTTAATAATGTATTCCAATGTTAGGGATTGTTTTACATTGATATGTAAATTTGAGGGCTGTTTTGATAGCATATATGTGATTATATATATACATACATATGGGACTGTTTTTGCTTGAATGTGAGTCTTAGTGGGCTGTTTTGTATGTGAATTTGGTGTATTTAAGAAATGTAAACTGTTTTGATACTTTGGTGAATGAACAAATGTAATTAGAAGTGTCTTGTGTAAGTATGAAAGCATGGGACTGTTTTACATTGAATCAGAAATTAATGGACTGTTTTGCACATAAGGACATTAAAGGACTGTTTTGTTATATACACATATGAAAACATGTAACTAAGGTTGTTATGAGTATATATGAAAATATATGAATTTATTCGGGTAATTAAAACATGGGTTGAGGGTGTAAAGTACTTAAGGGCCATATAAGTCTAGGAACAGTTTTGATGTGTACGTAGAAGTATATGAGTATAGTTTGCCCTGTTTTGTGTATACTTGAATATAGTGGACTATTTTACGTATATAAATTGTATACCTATGAATTAATGACTGTTTTGAGTACATAAAGAAGTGTATTGAACTGTTTTAAATAGGTAAATGTGAGTGTAAAATTTGGGGATTGTTTTATGCAAAAATAAGTATAAAATGGACTATTTTGGTGTATATATAAATGTATGCAAGTAAATGACTGTTAAGTGGATAATACAATAAAAGGGATTGTTTTGCCTTGATTCGAATGATTGAGGAATTGTTTGGTATATATATTAAAAGTATAAGGGTCTGACTTTACACCTACAAGAACTGTTTCGAGAATGTAGTTGGATACATAAGTATTTTGGATTGTTATGTATTTGTTTGTGTGTATATTGGACTGACTTGTAATAGAGGTGATTAAAGTGTGTATAATTTGGTAGGATATATTGTTTTGGGTGACATGGTTAGTAATGTTTGGTTATCTATTTGAGGTACATATTGTTAAAGAATGTGTTGCTAAAAGGAAGCTAGGAGAATGTGTTGCTAAAAGGAAGCTAGGAATGAACTTGGTTAAGTAGCAATATGTGATTGTGGATCAGGTATCCCGTAACTTTGGGATATGATGTGAGTGTAGTTTAAAGTCTCGGGATAGATGGAAACTATTCCGAGCATCTTTACTTGTTTCGATATACATTGCTTGTTGTTAAATTAAATGGTGTTGCGCGTATAAGCTTGGATTCGAGGTAAGTACTTTTACGAAAGTACTTGATAATATGAAATGCTTGATGTACGCTTGATAAATGTTTGATATATACATGAGATCCTATATACGGGATATGAAAAAGTTACCAACCTTGTTGGAAAGCATATGAACATGAATTTAGGCTTGTCTATACTATAAACGAGGTGTGATATGAAATGCTCGTTCAGAAGCTACATGTGATTGAACTTTTTGATATGTTATGAGATAAGCCTTGGTGGCAATGTTGATAAAATAAGATAAATGTGAAAACCTTGGTTTCGAGCCAGTCTTAGGTATAGTCGGCATGCCATAGAGTCTATAGAGCTCCTTGATAGAATGGACTTCGGTCCCTTGTTTGGACTTCGGTCCCTTATTTGGACTACGATCCCTTGTTTGGTACTCCGAGTACCCTTGTTTGACGAGAGACGTCATAAGATTCATGTACCTAGGCTGTTATTTGATTCTCAAGGCTATGATAAAAGATAATAAGGGATCGTGCTTATCAAATTAAGAAGTAACTTAACATCTTATATGCTATGAAGGGGATAACTTTATATCAAGTAACCTAGTTTATACATGATACGTTTATATATATATATATATATATATATATATATATATATATATATATATATATATATATATATATATCCTAATTCGAATGCAAAATGTTGCACATAAAAATATGTGATAAGGCTGCCCAATGTTGTACATGAAAATTTGTGATAATGCTGCCCAATTATGTGTGAAAATAGGCGACAAAATTGTCAAGTTCTGTATACACATGTGTTGCTGCCCTGATTAACATGAACATGTTTTAAAGGATTGTTTTGACATGTTTACTAAAGATAGTGAACTGTTTTGGATGTATTAAGTGTATACATGTTTTAAAGGACTGTTTTGACATGTTTACTAAAGATAGTGGATTGTTTTGGATGTATTAAGTGTATACATGTTTTAAAGGATAGTTTCGACATGTTTCCAAAGATAGTGGATTGTTTTGGATGTATTAAGTGTATACATGTTTTACTAAAGATAGTGGACTGTTTTGGATGTATTAAGTGCATACATGTTTTAAAGGACTGTTTTGACATGTTTACTAAAGATAGTGGACTGTTTTGGATGTATTAAGTGTATACATGTTTTAAAGGACTGTTTTGACATGTTTACTAAAGATAGTGGACTGTTTTGGATGTATCAAGTGTATACACGTTTTAAATGGATTTTTTGTGTATAAACAAAATATTGGAGTTTTATGAATGTGTATGAATAGGTTATTGAATAGAATCTGATATGTTTGTTAAGTACATGCCATAATCGAATAATGTGCATATATGATATGTTTGATATGTACATGTCTTGGTCGAACGATGTGTATACATGATATGTTGTTATGTATTCAAATATAAATATATATATATATGCTTGATTGAGTGACATGTTATATGATATATATTAAGTTGGTAACCTAGGTGATAGGTAGTACATGTCTGTGAGAAGACGTGTTTGATGATCTGAGCCTCAAGAAACTAATGCTTAAATGATCCTTGATCCTAATTAGCTATAATGTCTTGTATACGATCAAACCTGCCATTTGTTTGAATCTAGCAAACCATGAAACAAAGCTTAATATGAACACCTTAACTTATATTGCTACCTCACTAAGTATGATAATACTTATTAAATCCCTTCTCTACTTTTTAGAGTATATCTTGGTTGAGTTGCCTTGGAGCTTCAGTCGAGTCATGAGTTCAAGATGTATGGTTGTAATATCTCTTTTGTACTCCTAGATGGTGGCACATAAATTGTTTGTATGCATAAGCATTGGCTTACCTTTTTGGTTATGTTTGTTTTTAAGTAGAAGTAAGTGATAGCATGTTTGTAAAGGGCTTTTAATTATTCTATGATTGCTTGCTATATGATTTAAGTTTAGCATGGTCGTATGATTATTTAAATATTTATATGTGATCTAAGTTACTAGACCACCTTCTTGGCATGCATGTATGAGGATTGATCGGTATATGTTTATGAAAATATATTAGTTTTAGGGTGTATGGTTTATATTTTAGGATTTACGGTTTTATAGTTTAAAGGTTATGTTTTAGGGTTAAGGTTTTATAGTTAGGGTTTATTATTTTAGGGTTTAATTACATTAAACACCATAAATTAATAGAACATAACTTTTTATGAATCTAATACATTTTATTAGATTCTATTAAAAACAACGTAAACATTAATGATCATGTTCTATGTAGTTCTTATGACATCCCTTTCGGTTGTCAATAGCAACACAATAATAATAATAATAATAATAATAATAATAATAATAATAATAATAATAATAGTAGTAGTAGTAGTAGGCAAAATTACCACAATATTGTGGTTTAAATTTTTTCTCTCGTTTTTCCTTATTTAACTTCAAATCTACGGTGGTTTACTGTTCAAATCAAAAGTCGGATTGACTTCTACCCAACTTTGAACAGTGATTTGAAAAAATAATAAAAAATTAAAGTTAGGTCGCTCTCCCTTCGACTTTGAACAATGTTTTACACTGAAGTTGGACTTCTCTCACAGTTTTCAATATTTTAACTAAAAAAAACCTCAAAAAAGTGGATGAACAATGAAGTCAGGTAGAGCTCAATCCGACTTCTAACTGTGAACAGTAATTCACCATATTTTTGAACTATTGAAGACTATATTTTTAGAAAAAAAATTCTGCAACCATATTTGAGTTATTTTGCCTAATAATAATAATAAAAATAATAAATCTTTTTTCGTTAAAATGTTATTTCTGTCTCATATTTTTATATATGTATTGTAGTTTTTTAGTTTAAGAATGCCGGAAGTTCTTGAACTTTTGAAAATATACCAATTAAGTCTTTAATTTTTTTTTGCACCTAATTAAGTTATTGAACCAACAAATTGAATCAATTAATCTATTTGATCAATTTTAACCATTAAATATTGACAAATTTTCTTTAAATGTTACTGTCACATAATAAATCATCACATTTCTATCGTACGAAATTTACAAAAATTTAAAATATAAATATTTTTATAATTTTTAAGACTCTTAAAGAAATTTTTAAATAAAATAATAATTTTAAAAATATTAAGTGTCAGCACTATGATATGGCGTGCTACACCAACTAATTTAAAAATTAAATTTAATATTCACCAAAAATTTAATTAATACAATTGATTGGTTCCAAAACTTAATTAAATATAAAAAAATATAAGCTTAATTGATTTTTTTTAATTAAAAAAAATTACATCTTTAAGTCTAGTTTTTATGTTTATTTTATATATCTGCATATTTTCTTCAACTTCCCCTTTAAGAATACTTCTTGGGTCATTGGATCCTTGAGGGCACGTTGGGTGTTGAGAAAATGATAGACATACTTTCCTTTCTGTTTCTCCGAAATTTATATATTTTTCTTTACGATTTGCAAGGTGTCGGTGGTCCTGCTTTACTTCCTGGTCAAATAATTTCATTCATTTATATAAATATAGTAACAGTATATCTCTTTTAATATCTACGGAAATCATTATTTATATTTAATACCTTTCCTTCTTCTGCATCTAGATTATCAAAACTATTATAGTACCAATAAAATTATTATTTTTTCGATTCTAAAATTGCTCAATTCAAATTGTTATTTTAAAAATTTTAATTAATTTTTTAAAAATAATTTTTAATTTTTTTAATTTTCCAATAATAATAAAAATTAAACTTTTTAATAATAAATTTATTATTTAAATTATTTTACAGCAGGAAATTTGTTTGAATATTCTATTTTTTAAAAAATATTCCTTTAAATATTATTTAGAAAAATACTCCACGTAAAGACACTCGCATTCTGCCTGACGCGATTTTTAAACTCGTGCTCAGCTAGACGCAAGTTTTATTTATTGTATATTAAAAGACGATAATGGATAAGACGCATCACATCAACTGGAACTCTCATCGAACCGAACACGAGTTCAAAAATCGCTTCTGATAAAACACGAATCACTTTTACGTAAACCGAATGAGAGTATTTTTTCTAAATGATATTCAAAGGGGTAATTTTTTAAATTTTTTCCTAAAAAAATATTCAAACAAATTTTCCTTTTATACCACACAATTTTCTTTTTAAAATTTAATAAAAATTAACATGTGACGTGAGATAAAAATTAAAATAATATTAATTATACTCCTTAGATATTATTATTTTAATTATATTATACAAAAAAAGAATATGTCAAATGCAAAACAGTAACAGGGGTAAAGGCAGAGTCTTTGTTCACAGCTCACATGCCAACTGCAAAGCTACCATCATCACCTTTCCCCAAAATATCTTCAAATCTGTCCTTTTTTTCCTGCTATAAAATCGTCTGCAATGCGGTCCACATTAAATCCATGTACCCTACCTCATCAAAGCCCTTAGCTGCCCAGATGGCCCACAATTCTTGTTACTGTAAACAGATTTGAGTACGTACGTATGTATGTATGTATTATTATTATTATTATTATTATTATTATTATTATTATTATAGAGTTGGTAGAACGTGTGAATGACTTGGGATCCAAGTTTTGGACGTTATGTTCACATTTCACTGTCCGCTGTACAATACAATACCACGTCCTAATGGCTGTTGCCGTAACGCGTGGGCTTCGCTGCTCACCACAAACTCTACTTCTCCTTGGCTTTGAGATTTTTAGTATTAAATCAAGCAAGTTTGAATATTTCAATTTAATTTAATTGTTTGTTTATTTTTTGGGTTATTTCCTCACATGTCCTTAAACTATTTTTCAGATTCTAAATAAGTCATTGAACTTCAAAGCATTCCAATCGAGTCTTTAATATATCAATATTATGTTAATCAGGTCATCCTGTCAACTCAGTCGTCAACTTAAGTGTTAAATGCTAGTATTATATACGACATGAATGCATTTTAGAACTTGTGGATCAATTTGTAAATAAGTGTATCATTGTATAACATATTAGATATGCCACATTAAAAAGACAATATCAATAATTTCAAACCATGTATGCAATATATATACATGTGTTTATAATTTGATCGATCATGTTTGAGCTAGTATTTAACATTCAAGGCAATGATTAAGTCGACAGAATGACTTGATTGATACAATATTGATATTTTAATAAATCAAGGTTTAGAAGTCTAGAGACTAATTTAAAATAGAATTATTGTTTGAGGATGTATTATGAATTAATCCTTATATAACTCTAGTTTTATTTAAATTAGTATTGGAATATAAAAAACATAAAAGAGAACATAGTCGCTAAAATATCTAGTCACGCAAAAGTCTAGACTAAGTAATCTTCGTTACCATCTACGAAAAAACAGAGGGCGAGGGCGAGGGGGCAGAGCATATATAGAACATTGCGAGATAGAGATTAAGGGAGGAAGTTTTTCCCCCCCCTAAAATCAAATCGAAATTCTTGTTAATGGATTCCTTAGGTTGAGCATTCAAAATCCCGGGTTTTCTTGGTTTGATTTGTTGATCTCGATCTGCCTTTTCTTAACGATTTTGGTTTAGATTCAATGGAGGGTCAGAGAAAATACATTACTGCCGAAGAGCTGAAAGAACATAATAAATCTGGGGATTTGTGGATCTCTATCCGGGGCAAAGTTTACGATGTTTCAGATTGGGCAAAAGAGCATCCCGGCGGCGAAATCCCGCTCCTGAATCTGGGTGGCCAAGATGTTACCGATGCGTTCATAGCGTATCACCCCGGAACCGCTTGGCAATATCTCGACAAGTTGTTCACTGGCTACCATCTCAAAGATTTCAAGGTCTCGGAGGCGTCCAGGGATTACCGGAGGCTGCTCTCGGAGTTTGCCAAAGCTGGTATGTTCGAAAAGAAAGGACATATTGCCCTTTTTTCACTAACATCCGTAGCTCTAATGTTTCTTGTTGTTCTTTATGGTGTTTTGAGATGCCATAGCGTGTGGGCGCATCTGGGTTCAGCCATGTTGTTGGGTTTGCTTTGGATGCAAAGCGCATACGTCGGTCACGATTCCGGCCATTACCAAGTGATGTCTAGCCGTGGCTACAATAAGCTCGCCCAGATTTTATCTGGGAATTGTTTGACCGGGATCAGCATTGCCTGGTGGAAATGGACTCACAATGCTCATCATATTGCCTGCAACAGCCTCGACCACGATCCCGATCTCCAGCACATTCCGGTTTTCGCCGTCTCTTCAAAGTTTTTCGGTTCAATCACATCTAGCTTTTATGGCCGGAAGTTAAATTTCGACCCTTTAGCTAGGTTCTTAATTAGTTACCAACACTGGACATATTATCCCGTCATGATTGTTGCAAGGGTCAACTTGTTTATCCAAACATTCTTGCTTTTGTTTTCAAAACGTAGTGTCCCGGACAGAGCTTTCAACATAGCCGGAATCCTCGTATTCTGGACTTGGTTCCCTCTCCTTGTTTCATGTCTACCCAATTGGCCGGAGAGGCTCATGTTTGTTCTTGCTAGCTTTGCAGTCACATCGATCCAACACGTCCAGTTCACTCTGAACCATTTCTCGGCAAATGTATATGTCGGACTTCCGACAGGCAACGACTGGTTCGAGAAGCAAACGAGTGGGACAATAGACATTTCTTGTTCTTCAATGATGGATTGGTTCTTCGGTGGGTTACAGTTCCAGCTAGAGCACCATTTGTTCCCCAGGTTGCCGCGGTGCCATTTGAGGAAGGTTTCGCCGTTGGTGAGAGAGCTCTGCAAGAAGCACGATTTGCCTTACCGGAGCTTGTCGTTTTGGGAGGCGAATAAATCGACGATTAGGACTCTGAGGACCGCCGCCTTGCAAGCTCGGGACTTGACTAACCCCGCCCCTAAGAATTTGTTGTGGGAAGCGATTAACACTCATGGCTGAGGATTTTTTGTTTATTTTCTTGGCCACGGCGTAGATTTCGGTGGTAAAGAAATTCCATTTCTTTTTGTTTTTACTGCCCCCTTTTAGATTATCGGATTTTTAATTGCTTTGTTGTTTTTTATTATATGTTTTCAGATATTTTGTCTTTTTTTTCTCTTCATCTTAGAATTGGCTTTGTCGAAGCATATTTTTCTATCCGTTAATACCTCGAATATGATTCCTTGGTCAAATCAGCGTTTCTTCCCTATTATATTGAAAATTTATGCTTTAGTTCTTATTCTTTACAACAATTTGGTGTATATCTTTATAATGCTATCTGTGAGTCAAAAGAGTTAATACCGTCAATTATTTCTGTTAAAATGATGAATTAAAAGACATATTTTTAAAAGAAAACTGACATTAATATTTTAATCAGAATTAACTAATTACATTACAAAAACTGAAAAAATAAATTGAAATATAACAACTAAACTCTAAAATTGAAAATAATAGAAAGACGAACTTTTTAAAGGAGTTCTAATTCTTGTTTCAATCTCTCAAAAGTAAAAATAACAAAAGTTTATGTAAAATATTTAATGAAAAATAATAAAAGTTTTTCCCCATTTACTCTTCTTTTTCAAAGTCATCCAATTTGTTTTTTATTCTTTAAATTGTTCTTGAAATTTTTGTACATTTTGCAATTCTTGAAAGGAGTCGGCCTGCTACCTGCCAAAAGCATCTTATTCTTACCTCAGGAAAAAAATGTCCAACTTTTGAAATAATTTTGTTTTTATGTATGATTATATTTGGTAAATTTTAGTGAAAAAATAAATTATAAACAATTTAAAAATAATACTTATAATTATATTAAAATTATTTGTCATTAATGGTGTGCTAAATAATGGAGCAATATCATATTAAAGGTATATTATTTTTATATTAAATTTGATAATTGGTATATTGTTATATAGGTTTTAGCTTAAGGGTGTAATAACTAATAAGCTCTTGAACTTTTAAAAAAAATCAATTAAGCTCATGAACTTTTTTTTACACTCAATTAAGCCCTTAAATTAAGAAATTGAATCAATTGAGCTCTTGAACCAATAAATTGGATCAATTAAGCCCTTTGACCAATTTTGTTCATTAAATCTTGATAGTTTTTCTCTTTAGATATTATTGGCACATAATACACTATAATTCTATCATGTTTTATTTACATTTTTAAAAAAAATATTTATATAAATTTTTAAGTTTTTTAAAATTTTCAGAACTTTTAAAGAATTTTTTAAATAAAATATTTTTTTTTAAAAATGTCAAGTGAAAACATTGTGATGCGACACATTGCATCAACATATCTAAAAAACTGTCAAGATTTAATGGTCAAAATTAGTAAAATAACTTAATTAATTTAATTTCTTGGTTCAATGGCTTAATTGATTTAATATTTTAGCTCAAAGACCTAATTAGGTGCACAAAAAGTTGATAAGTTTAATTAATTTTTTTTTTATAAAAAAAGTAAAGACTTTTACACCTTTAAACCTAAACTTTATGTTAATTAAATTTGTGTTATTCCTTTTTTTGTTCAAAAGATTTGTGTTATTCAAAACGCGTTGTTCTGAGGATGATAAAAGTCTCCTAATGCATGATTGTTATGGTAAGGGTAATCTACTTGGGCGACCATCGAACTATTGGGTCTGACTTGTATTGATTACCGAATTCAAAAAATTTAAAATCGACCATCCAACTATTTAATTGGATCTATTTTGACCCTCAACTATTAAAATCTAGCGGAAGGGTGACGTGACTGTTAATATAAATTTTTATAACTTCACATTTAGTTCCTGTTAATTACCTATTCTATCATTTTTTATCTTAATTTTAATTTAATTAAATAAATTAATCATTTAATTTGATCCTAATTTTAATTTAATTAAAACAAAATACATCACAATCCAAAAGCTGATTACAAACAGGACAATCCCAAGGGTGACTTCAACTATGAACCCAAATGATTGAAACAGAATCTATTGGTGACACAAATGAAGGCAAATCAGTATGACTGAAAATTATAAGAGTATAAATACAGCTTTAATCATTTCTAATGTTTCTAAAGATATATGGAGAAGTTTTAACCTCAATTGAAAAATAAATCCTAGCCTAAAAACTGACTCATGCTGAATTAGGTGAGCATTAACCACAAACAAGAAAAACTTATATCCATTAACTTTCAGATGAAAAAATGTGGCAGAAAATGGAATATGCTAGAAAGGCTTAACCAAGTACCATGAAAATACAAACTGAAAATGACTTAAAAGGCATACAACTTACGCCTTAGTGATGGAAAATTTTGCGCTTGCCAGATGAATCCAGATAGACATTTGCCTTGGTAACATTCAACCCGAAACTTTTAAGTGCATTCATCTGCAGCTCATTAGCTAATACTTTAAGATTATACACAAAAGTTTCTTATCACAGAAAAGAATACAAAATTGTTAATGAAAAGCAAAATATAGATATTCTAAAGCGGTTAAGTAAAATTGAATTTATACCGTATCAAGTAGCGCTCCAAGGTTATTTTCACAACAGCGGCATCCGGATCAAAGTCCTGATCAATTATAACTTTAGGGGTTGGAACTGTATCGAGCAAACTCCCATCATTCTTCAATTAAGGCAAGTGAAAGCATCACCAATCGAAAATTTTGAATTACTAAAGCTCCAAGCCAGAATCCTATGACTCTCCACTAATTGCCCTGTTGATCTAGCAAACCTCGCATGGATTTCATCAAGAAAAACACCAGAAAAGGTTCACAAACACTTATCAAAGGCCTCCTAGGCCTAATTTCCCCCACTCTAGCCATGAAAACATTTACAATCGAATCTTGATAATCAATCCAAACCTAATAATTCACACCATTATTAAGCTTCAAATTATCATCTTTATCCCCTCCCCAAACCCCAGTAGGATTGGAAGCAATGGATTTCAGTGAGTTCAGATCAACACCCATATGATTGTCGTTGATATCATCAAATTCTTGGTTGGCAAACACATCGAACTCAACACCAAAGATGTTGTTGGGATTACCATTGTTGGTGAAGTTAAAAAGACCCAGATTCTGAGCTGAGCTAGCACCGAATATACCAGCAGAAGGCAAGAAAACGAAAGTAAACCCGTGACCAGGGAGAAACCCTTTGAGAGGAGCGATGGAGAAGATGAAAGATGTAAGTTAAAATTAGGATCAAATTGATATAATAGGTAATTAGCATGGACCAAATATGTAATTATATAAATTTCCATTAACAGTCATGTCACCCTGTTAGATTTTAACGGTTAGTGATCAAAATAAGTTCAATTAAATAGTTGAGTGGTCGAATTTTAAATTTTTATAGTTAGTTGATGAAATGGTGATGGTCCATTATCATTATGTTGGTGACCCATATGGTCTCTTTGCATTGCACGGACTCAACACTCAAGACTCAACAGTCCCATTCCACGATAAAGAGAATTCTGGTGAGGTTTATAAAGATATTGGTCCTACTGCACCTCCAACTTGTTTGGAAATTTTCAATTCCCATCTTTATAGGTTGAATTTAGAAAAATCCTCCAATAAATTCCACTACCATTCTTTCTACAATTTTAATATTTTGAAAAACACTTCAAACACAACTCAGCAATGCGTTTGTAGTCCAACGGTTAGGATAATTGCCTTCCAAGCAATAGTAGACCCTGGTTTGACTCCCGGGAAACGCAATTGCAAACTAATGAGCAGGTAAAAAGGTATTTTACCATTTTGATTTTGTTGGGCTTTTGCACCAAGGGCCATCAACTAAGCTATCTAAGAAATGTTTGTAACGTCTCTGTGACATAGAACAACTGTATTAGCATAATGTTTAACATCAGGTCTGAATTTTACATCTGTGTGCACCTCTTCATTATCAGCCTTTTGCTTTCTGCTCCACATAGAAAGTTGAAACCACATCTTTGCTCCTAACTAGTAGGGGTAAGCATTTGACCAAGTCGAGTCGAGTTAAAAGTTTCGAGTTATTTGAGTTGATGCGTCATATTTTACAACTCAAACTTTATTTGAGTCAAGACGAGTCTGAGTTTTGCTCACCCCTCCTAACTTGTGCACGCTTTTGGTTATAATGACCTCAATCTGACAGCAGTCTAAGGTTTCAATCCTTCCAACTCCTGCGAAAGCGTGATTTTTTTTTTCAGAAGCTTCATGCGACGAGTTTATTATAGACGCATCCTAAGTCTAACTATCCATACGAATACAGGTGCCAAGTATGTATGTATGCATTATTCTTGATTTAAACATTACCATATGTGTGATACCCGGAGTTGGCATGAATGCACAAGCATGAAAAGCTGTTGCTCAATGTTATCTCCGTTCTCTGCAAGAATTACAGAATCGTAATGCAAGTCTTGCCATTCAAAGCTTTATTATAAACACGGTGATAATATGACTACTGATGTAACAAGCATACCCAATAACTGGAAAATCTTAGAAGCATCGCCAGGAGGTGTAAATAACTATTTGCTCTCAGCAGAACATAAAAAGAAAAACACTCAAAAAATTTTTTTTTAACAATACACCTTTCAACTGTAAAAGTTTGTGAAGTCCCTTTTGGTTTATGAGGCTAGGTGCCACGAAAGAGGCTTTGATGCAGGTGTATCTATACAACATTTGACAAGTAACAGTATATTCACCTTCTTAGCAGAATGTTTATTTCAAACAACGCAGAAAAACTACTAAAATTTGGAACAGTTCCTTAGAAACATGATACCTCAAGGCTGAAGATGAGGTTTAGCCGGCATATATTTCTGTCTAGAGGTGGCAAATGGGTCATTCGGTTCGGGTCATTTCAGGTCTGACTAATTTCGTTCAAGTCGGTTTGGTTTTAGCTTGGTTCTATGGTGATTTGGCTCGGGAATTGGGTCATATCTGGTCGGTTGATTTCGAGTCGGGTCAACGGGAGATTGGTCGGTTTCAGTCGGGTTTTTAGGTCAGGTAAGTTTTTTACACCATTATATGGCTTTATAAAACTAATATATTTGGCTTTTTGGTGAGCTGTACGACATTTCACATCCCATCTTTCTTTATTTTCGGTTGTCTTCGGTTCGAGTTGCTTTCAGTTTGGGTCGATTTTAATTCGATTTATTTCAAATTTCAAATTAAATTCAAGTCCCGGGTCAAATAAATTGATGCGAATCCCGAGTCTATGATCAAATTTGCTATGTTTATTTCTGCCTAGAATTTCTCTATACATGATTAAAATGTACCATCTTGTTTAGTGGAAACGCAATGGAAGATAACCAACTAATGATTGAAATGTTCGATCTAGTTGACAAGATCTGATTTAGAGAAAAGGCAATGGAAGATAACAAACAAACAAGAAGAATGGAATGAGAAAACGTACTAAAACTTCTTCTCACCAATAAGCTTCCAGGAAGAAACAACAAACACTACCAAAAAATGCAATTAGTTACTTAAAAAAGTCACTAAAAATATTAAATTTAATTACTAAAATTTATAATGATCATTTCTCTAAGTCGCCATGAATCTTCATTAATAATTTTATCACTATTATATTAATTACAACTTATATTTTTTGTGACTACACATTTTGACACAAAAATTAATAACAATGACTAAGATTTTAACACTAATATTACTCACATTCAAAAGTATATTATATTTTAAAAGAATTTATGTTCAAATATTAAATCACTGATTTTACATAGAGCAACAACCATGAACCTAAATATTTATTTTCAAAGAAAATAAAATGAACATAAAATTATATCAGCTGTACTTGTAAAAAAAGTAAAACTTTGTAATTGAATGATATTGATTGAAAATGAAATGGAGATGGACCATTATCATTATGTTGGTGACCTATATGGTCTATTTTTTTTAGGGGTAAAATACGACTCGACTAGAAAAAAATGAATTATTCAATTTGATTTGACACGAGAAAATTCAGTTCGTTTTGACTTGACTCAAAAAAATTTCAAATAAAATTTGAGTTATAAAATAGAAAATCGAATAACTCGAAATTTTTAGTAATTAATTTATCAATTTTAAGTTTGAGTCGAATCTCTCAATTTTGCCTAATATATTATGTATATCACATGTGAAAATATTAAGAAATATATATGTATATCATATATGGATATAAAAAACGTTTAAATTGGAATCAATATTATTATAATATTATAAATAATTACAATTAAATTTGTATAGAAACTCGAAAACTCAACTTGAATTTCATAAACCCGACTCGATTCGAAAAAGTTTCAAATAAATTTTGAATCGTAAAACATGACTTGTAAACACGAATAAATCAAAAAAAATTACTTGACTTAATTCGAAAAAAATTTTAAACAAAGTTTGAATAGTAAAATAATACTTGTAAACTTAAAATAATTTAAATTTTTTTTAATCGACTTGATTAAACTCCCGGCCTACTTTGCATGGACTCAACAGTCCCATTCCACGATAAAGAGAATTCTGGTGAGGTTCATAAAAACATTGGCCAACTTGTTTAGAAAAAAAATCCAGATTCCACTACCATTTTTTTTACAACTTGGAAGAAAGTTAAAGTAATTTATAAAATACTATTGAAGCAACGTGTTTAATATCAGCAATGCGTTTGTAGTCCAACGGTTAGGATAATTGCCTTCAAGCAGTAGATCCGGGTTCGACTTCCGTCAAACGCATTTATAATTTTATTTACCTTCATCCGCATGAATTAGAAGGACGGATTTACATTAGTATTGTAGATTCATACTCATGCAATATATGCAGAGCCTTTATATTTGCTTTCTGCGCTTTTTGTTATCAACTAGTCTTACCTTGCCAATGCTTGGAACATGTCTAAGTCATTCAGGGTACTGCTTGCAGGATGGGCTATTGGCTAAGCGATGAATGTATTAAGTGTAGCCTTACAACTTCTTCATCTCACTGTACAGAAACGAGCATAAGCCCTAAAAAATCATGAAGGTGAATTATGAGCTCAATAAAAAGAGGACAATATAATTTTGAACATGTACATGCATATATGTATAGGTACATGGAAGCTGTTGTACATATGCTCTTCTGTTTTTTATTCCCCGTCTAGCTTGAATCTATTTCTTCACTTTCTGGATTTCTTCATACTTTTCCTGCTAAAACTTGTTCATGTTTATTTTGCCTATTTCTAACAATATAACTCTTCTTGGTGGATACCTTTCTCTTTTTTAATAAATAGTACATGGTTAATTATATGTTGCTTTCCTAGAAATAAGATTGGCCTCGAACGACTGACGAACATGTTTCCGGTAACAAAGACTGATATGGAGGACAGACATCTAACTCTAACCTGGGTTTGAATTGGTTAAATTGTTGAAAAAACACACATTGAAAGACAATAAAAAGAAGAAAGCTTTGATTAATAAGTTCCTTTCTGATTCCCCATCTTTTGAATTTGGTATAAACTATATGAAGTGAATCACATGATAGGCAATTCTCTTGTACAACCAGATTTATAGTTTGTTTAGATACAACTAGAGCTTCTCTCTAGTTTCTTATCTGGTTAAATTAATAAGTTCAGTTTTAGTTAGTGCTGCATTGTCTGTTATAGAAAAATGGAATATCACCAAAACTACAGTGGACAAATAGTTTTGTAAGTATTCAACATAATGTAATGTTTGCTTGTTTACTTGGTCCTTGAGAGGCCCTCGCTTCCTACTGTTTTCTATCAACATATTTCAGCTTTTTCCATCAACTTGCCTTTGCTTTTTAGCCTTAGTATATCATTATCATCTGGTTCAAAAAAAAAAGTATATCATTATCATATAAATATATATATATATATATATACAATTTATTTTAATAATCTCATACATGTTCTTAACCTTTGAAAATCCACAATGCTTGCAGACAAAGTGATTTAAGTCAGGTTTCTTAAGATGAATATCATCGGCTTTTTCACTAGGACCACTTGTCAGGTTTATATATATATATATATAAATTTTTTTACATATTAATGATTTTTTGGGTTTTATTTTTTTAAAAATAACTTAAGTGTAATTACAAATTTAGGAAAAATATAAATTCCAAAAATAATATATTTTTATATTTTAGGGGGGTTCATTTTAAAAGTTTTTTGAATTCTTAAATTCTTTAAAACAATAAATATTTAAAAAACCATAAAAATGCAATAAAAATATCCAAAATATAATTTTAAAATTCATGTATTTTTAGATTTTTTTTTTTTACATTTTAACGATTTCTTGATGTTTATTTAAAAAGATAAATTAAGTATAATTATAGAAAAATATATATAAATTCAAAACATAAATTCAATAAGTTAGAGATTCTTTTTAATTTTTTAAATTTTCTACATTTTCCTGAGATTTTGTAATATCCAAAAGTTTCGGTATCAAATTTCAATTTGATTCGATATTTAAATAATATTAAATCTAGATAATTGAGTTCATTATTAATTTAGTGATTAATCTTGGACTTAATGAAGTGGTATAATTGATTTGTATCGAAGAAATTATCAAAGTTAAAACTTTTTTAACTATATTGTAATTTTGCAAGCTTGAGGGGCATAATGGTATTTTTAAAATAAAGTTTAAATCGGATTGAAGATGATTTTAATTCATATTTGATCTTTAGCAAGGTTATATGATGGTTTTGGATAAATTGGGGATTAATCTGCTAATAGTAGAAAGTTTATCGACTAAATTAAAAGTTTAGCAAAATATAGGATTATGCATAAATTATGAAGGAAATTTGATCTTATATAAAAAGTTGGATGTCAATATTTGATCTTTTATTAAATGATGATATTTCGGATTAAAGAAATTATAGAAACTAGAATTTTAATGAAAATTTAGAATTTAATGACTTTTATCCTTATTATCATTTTATAAAGATAAGGATGGAGAAGAAAAAGACATTTTTTCTTCTTTTCTAGAAATTGAGAGCAAGAGCAAGTAAATATAGAATTTTTAGAGATTTTAGGGAAATTGCAAGAAATTGAAAGACCTATTTACATATTAAAAAAGTAGTCTTTCTTTAAGTTATAATTGATATTGAAGAGTTTTATTTCAAATTCTGTGGAAGCTTTGAAAGGTGAAGTTTAAGAAGGAACTTCTAAAGAGAAGGATAAACTGAATGAGTGAAGCTAAGTTCTTTTGGTGATGATTTTACTATTTTGAGTGCAATGAGCATTAGACCTGATAAATTTGACTCGAAAATCGAGATTCACATTAATATACTCAATTCGAGACCCAAATTTAAACTTGATTTGAACCCGAACCTAACAAAAATTTAGCCGAGCTAAAAATTAACTCGAACCAAAAGTAATTCGAATTTAATTTGCTCAAATATGTATATTTTTATACTCCTATTATATTATATTACTAATTAACAACCACATTTAATAATATTTTAATGGCTTATTATCATCACTTCACTTTTAAAAATCATCTTCATGTTTGTCAACTAGGGGTGTTTATTTTCGGGTATCGGATCGGATCCGAAAATTTTGGATCGGTAAAATAGTAATCTGTATTAGATTCGGAAAAAATCGTATATTCGGATAATCAGATACTCGGATCGGATATTCGAATATCCGGTTATCCGAATATTTTTTTCGAATTTGACGGTTGTATTTATGAAAATTTTGGAATTTCGAATACAAAAATTAACAAATTGTCAAATATAACACGATTAACAGGTATGAAATTTTTTATTTTTCGAATTTACGGATATAATAAGCATCAAATACTAAATATAACAAGATTTTTATATATAAAAATTTAAATTTTCAGATATTTCGGATAATCCGAAACTTGAAATATTGTGATCCGTATCCAATCTAGAAAATAAAAAATCGGATCGAATATCCGATCTGAAAATAAAAATCGGATCAGATATCCACATTTTTCAGACCGGATCAACGAATAATCGAATCGGTCGGATCAATATTTTTGAACAAGCCTAATATCGACAATCTCTAGAGCGAGTGGTTAAAGCTCTTAGTTGGCACCCTCCGTTTTCCCCTATGTTGTGAGTTCAAAATCCATTAGGAGCAAATTTCCCCTTCTCCCTCCCTTTGGTAGAATTTGTTCAAAAAAATCATCTTCATATAGACTCAAATTGAAAATTGACCAATATGATATTAATCTGACCGAAAAAGCAAATGATCCGATATTGACCTGATCCATTCCAAAATAACACAGACTCGAACTAAATTCGAATTAGACCCGATCCGACCTAAATTGAGACCGAACCGAAAATCAACCCGACCCGAATTAATCCAATTCGAACTGAACCACCCAATTGTCACCATGAGCATCATTCTTTTTGTGTTACTATTGTTCATTGAGATTAGGACTTACAATTTAAGTTTCTTGACTTAAATTAAAAAAATTATTTTGTTATGATATTAATAGAAACTAAAGGAAAACAATGATTAAGGTGTGATTATAATTATTTTTAAAAGCATGCTCGTTGATTTAAAATAATAATTGTTATAAAATTGTATGAAATGACTGAAAACATGTTACATTATCAATGATACATTGATATTGTCTTACCTTAAAGTTAAAAGAAAATTGTTGGTCCTAGGACCATTCCTGCAATAATATTGATGCTATAAAGAATATCTTGTTATTGATGAAATGCTTCATTGGCAATTGAAATTGGACTTAAATGAGTAGTTGGTAAAAATGTCCTTGTAAGTGTGAAAAATTTTAGAAAAATGTCTAGCCAAAGAGTTTGCACTTTAAACTAAACCAGAAACAAAGTACATCATTGCAGCAAATAACAAGATACCTAAAATACTCCTCCCTCGGACAAACTCCTAAACCAACACCATCCATCGTACTCATAATCAACACCATCTCCTCCCAAACCAATACATGATCTTTAAACATATCATGTGCATAAAACGCACCCATATAGCCCCATCACACGTTGTATCATTGGTGGCATATGCAACTTTGATGTGATTTCGTTTACGTGAGTTTTCGAAATTACGAGTTGCCTGATTGTGAACTAAGTAAGTATTTTCAAAGGGGTTGAAATGGTTTCGAATGGGTTATTTTCTACAGAAATAATGGTGAAGTTGGTATGAATGCGAAAGCTGGTGAAGAGATATGATGGAGATATAATAGGAAGAATGGATGATGATGGTGAAATGATATGTGAATATTGAATATGGTGAATGGAAGTACGGTAAGATGAATGTTGTAGTGATGGTGATGAAAAAGAGTGATAGTTTGGTTTTGGAATGAAGAAAGAACCGACACTATATGAAAAAGTTGACTCGAACCTTATAATGTTAATTAGCCGATAATAGATCGTGACCCACTAGTTATATAACAACTAGGAACCAACGATATAAAAAAAAAGAATAAGATTGACTCCACAAGGAGAATTCATTGATAAGTCAAATAAAAGTTCAATTAAGAACCAAGAGATTAAACTCTATAAAAGTATTCAAATTATATATTATTTGTTTATAAGTGAAATGCTATGGCCTATTATTTACAAGATAGAAGTCGAAATGTCTAACAAAAAACATGGCAATGATGGTAAGACATTAAGGCTTGTGTCCTTCCATCTCTCTTGGTAGTTGAATGGTTGTTTAGAGTCGGTAGGATGAATGTAGATAGTTATAGGATGAATATAAACACCCATTTGTCTAGATTAATGAGTCAATTGAATTCCAAGCTTGATCAATCTAACTGATGTCTTTATTCTCTTTTAGTGGAGTGTTTATGAAGCTTTTAAACACAACCTTTGAATGCTATCTTGAATGATGTTTATAACACCAATGGAGGTTGTCTACTCTTGGAGAATTTGATTAGTCATTTCAAGAAGTCTTTAAGTGCTATTCATTAAGTCCATGTTTGCCTTTGACTGACATCATCGAATTGAATTGAACTTCTATTCACCTTGATTGCCAAACTTATTCCTGTAAGAAAGATTAAAAGAAAACATAAAGAACGAGCAAATATTAAAAAACTAGAACTTACTTAAATGAACTAACATATTAAATGAAACCGTTGCAATGAAGTAAAATAACTTTATTAACGCAATTAATTAAATATGCAATACATGTATGCGAACGTGTATGCAACACATATATATAGACAGACACATGCAAACTCATGCATGCGAAAAGACATATCTAGATTCATATAAGCAGACACTATATAACTAATGCATGTAGACAGTTACATGTGAAAAATAATATAAATGTGAACAAAACACAATGCATGCAAACATAGATATAATGTGAACATAATATAATGCATGCGAACATAATACAATGCATGTGAACATAAATATGAATGCAAATAAAACTAATACAATTCATGCGAACAAGACTGTTAATAGCTGTAACACCCTTTACCCAGTTTAGGAGTAAAACCGGTTCAGAAAGTGTTATACACGAACAAACATTCAAAACATTGCATTAAACACTTAAAACCGACTTACGTAAACATAGAATTTTCGGGACAAATTAAAACTTTTAAACTATTTCACAAATCAACTTTCAAGTTAGCATTTCATATTCTAACAAGTATGTACACACATCAAGCATTTCATTTCATTCGATAGCTTATAGCATATGCTTTATTTACCAATCTTCCATAAACAAGCTTACTATATCTGTTTTATAATTTCACAGAGTTTATCCTTATTTATAAACTTTATTTTTATTAAATCAATTACCAACTTAATATTCTTTGACCATTTAAGGCATATAAATCAGTACCTAGTCTCTTTACTAGGTTAGGCTTCATTTAGTAAACTTCATTACTCCTTAATTGAAGTATCACTATAACATTCATGTCATGAATCAAACAATCATATACTATCATACTCTTGTTTTAACATTGACCTCTCTTATTCATTCAATCATACAAAACATGACTTTAATCACTCGTACAAAGTTCCTTATAACATTTACCATTAATAACCAATTATGCATATTTGTTTCTTATCGCAATTTAGCAATACAAGCATTAAGCAAAACAGGTTAACTTATGATTTTTATAACTTATCCATCCATTCGTCTATGGCTCAGTTAAATTCAAGGATACATTTTCAAGATCTTAAAGAACTAATATCCTATAACTTAGGGGACTTTAAGAACAAATATAATATTTACCCCAACCAAATTAACCTTTAACAAGTAAAACATATATAGTTCAAAACTATACTTATCAATAATACCTTTACAAGTTTGCTTAACCATCCTTCATCATTTAATATTTAGTACTAGTTCATTGCTTATCCTATGTCAATGTAACTCTTACTTATCAATAGGTTCATAGCTTAACCTAGTTAGGCACATCATTTCCTATCATAGCAAACATTCTTATGTCATTTCTACGTAATCATATGCAACCAATCATCTAACATAGCATGGGATCATATCACACACATTTTCAAGCCATTAGAACATAAACACTTATCATATCAAGCAACCATAACACACATAGGCATCAAAATATTACAATCTTTGTACCTTCTTCATAAGGTACTACAAACATTACTTGAACGCACAAATACATTAACTAACCAAATAGATAGCATACACCTTAATCATGTATTGTCACCTTAGGAATTGAAAACAATATCTACTAATCACATACTCTAATTTTAGGTTTTGTGTGACTTGCTACCGGAGGTTGACACGATCCTCTTTAACTGAATGATAGCTACCTGAAAGATCAATCAATCAAATACAAGTAAGTTCAAAAGAACTTAGTGAGGTAACAAAACCAATCCAAACATACAAGGATACAAGAAGATATACTACTTTTACAAGTCCTTATGATTTAGTTTTAATTGATTCTTTCATTTAGCCAAAGTTCACTACAATATCTCTACATACACTTTCTTTGAGCCCATTCATATTTGATTCACAAGAACCATATAACTTAATTTTTCCATTAATGTCTTCCATGCTTCACATAACCATTCACATTTTAACTTGCAAAACAATTTACTTATATCACCAAAACAGTCCACTTAAATCACAAAATAGTCATTGTTTTTAACTTGCAAAACAATCCACTTTTTAACTTGCAAAACAGTCTACTTACTTCACAAAATAGTCCATACTTTGACTGTCGCAACCCTTTTTAGGTGGTTTTGACGCTTTGGAAAACTTTATAAAAACACGGAGTCGCCACCAATCTTTTTTAAAAAATAAAGTGTGCTTGGATCACTTTTTAAACAAGGGTATTTTGATAAATCGTTTTATTTATCAAAATTATGTTTTGGTCCACAGAAAACAAGAAAAACTAGTTTGGGGGTCGATTACGTGAGGGGAAGGGTTAGCACCCCACAACGCCCAAAAACTGGTACCTAATTGATTTTAAAAAGTGTTTTAAAATTGGAATTTGCAAGTTCACAACATTTCGATCTATTTGTCTGCAAAGTGAATGTAAATCTATTTTAACGGCCTTATCGCTCGGGAAATGAACTTTAATCACCGCCAACACTCCTAGCGCTAACCCATCATTCCCGTTTGATAAGACACCGCATCAATTAAGTTTTCACTTTTTAACAAATCAACAAGAAAATTAGATGAGTTAAAGTTTTTTAATTAAAATTTAATCAATGATTAACACCTAAAGAAACATCTACATTCATTTTAACTATCTAGGTTTTAATACGATTAAGTGTGCCTTATTGAAAATGTGAAGAATATTTTACAACATACACGTCTCTATTCTAGGTTTTAAGTCCCTAATCCTAAGGTTTAACATACATACATATATACATATAAGAACAAAAGGAACAAAAAAAACTTAAATTAAATTAACTATCAAAATAATTGCTAGAATGAAGAAAAGGGGAATTAATTTTTATTTATAAAAAATCCGTTTTATGGACTAATTTAAAAGAAAACCAAAATGTGAGGGTTAATTTGAAAACAATTTAAAAATTTAGTGCCAAATTACGATGAAAAATGACGAAATTGAATACATTTAAAACAAAGGTGTTGAAGTATAAGAACCAGGAAAGAAGGGTGCGGATTATAATCGGGTTCGAGTCGGTTCAAAAGGGTCATTATAAATAGCCAAAATTATAAACAGATTTCATTTTTTCTCTTATTCTCAAAATGGATCAAAGCCGACCCTTTATAAATTCTTTATCGTGTTCTTCATTTTATGAAGAACATGATGAACATCCACCGTGCCGGCCGACTTCCACCGGCGGCAAAATTCCCAAAAAACCCTAATTTTCCAGATTTCGGCGACCTCAAATCACATTTTTTCCACCGGAGCTATATCAAAGCCAAATCTCTACGGTGTTTCAAATAGAACAAAGGTGAAAACAACCCCTTTTTCTTTATTAAATTCAAAACAGAAAAGAAAAAAGATAGAAGATGTTACCAGAAACTTGCTTCTTTTATTGCTTTTGAACTCTGATTACAACTCTCACTTGCTGGCTATACAACTTCCGAATGCTAATTATGTGTATCTAGTGTGTCTTTTCTGTAATTGCTATCTATGTGATTGTCGTTTTTTACATGAATTACAAAGGGGTTTATATAGTTACAAAATTGCTTGAATTTCAAGCCTGAATCCCTAATATCTTCCTCATTTGATCTTGTCTCGGCTCTGATTTTAAGCTTGTTGCTTTTTGTTCACTGCTTTAATCTGATCGTTGCTGGATTCTTGCTAAGGCACCAATTTAGGGATCTAGTCGCTCATGTGTTGGTTGACTTTGCCTCTAATTTGACCTGATTTGCAGCTAAGGCTTTGGTTTAGGGATTTGGTTGCCCTTTTGATTTGCTTTGTTTCTTTTCTAACTCCCTATTTTGTGTTTTTGTTGCCGGTAATTGCAAATGGTGGCGATGCTGTCGGTGAGGAACAATTAAAATGGCGCTTGAGCTTTGCCGGAGAAGTCGAAATGCCTGCCAGAAGCTAGAAAGTCAGACGCGTGACTATTACGCACGAGCGGCGATCCGCGTACTCTATTGTTAACCATTCTGGACCGTTAGATTGCTCACTGATCTACGATCCAAATGACGGGCTGCTTGCCTCCCTCCAGCTGGATCCCACGTGCAAGGCGTGCTTGCCGTTGGATCTATCTTGATCCAACGGTCCCTTATCTGCGCAAAAACACAAATAGTTAGGGCCCCCTCTTTTAATTCGGATGTAACCGGGCCTAGCAGGCCTTTGTATAATGAAAAAATTGGACTCAATTGTATCTTTAATGGACTATATTTTTTTATAAATTTAAATTGGGCTTTGTTTTATATTTTGGATTTTAATATCTAACTATCATATAACCTATGTTAATTCTAACTACCATAATATGCTAACATATGACAACTATACTTAATTATAACACATTAAGTATACTATTATATGACATCTAAACACATATACTAAGAATGATGTAACACTAATGATATGATATAACACTACCTAACCAAAAACAACGAAAGTAAAGAAGTTAGGTGAAAATTCAGTGACAAAAGCTACCCCTCTTTGGTCATTCCTGTGAAACAGGAATAGAGCAAAGAAGAGAAGATACTGATTTTCACCCATTACCAAACCGTTAACGCCTGAAAAGACAGGCGGGCTCTATTCTCCCTGCGCTTGAATAGATAAGCGAGTTCCCTTTTCCAAATGCCCGAACGAATAGGCGGATTCTATTCTCCTTGTGCTTGAATAGATAAGCAGGTTCTACTCCTCAAATGCCCGAACGGATAGGCAGATTCTATTCTCCTTATGCTTGAATAGATAAGCATGTTCTATTCTCTGTATGCCCGAATAGATGAGCAGGTTCTATTCTCCTTGTGCTCGAATAGATATGCATGTTATATTTTCTGTAACACCCCTAGACCGGGTTAGGAGCGAGGAGTGTCGATGCATGTAACAAGTAAGGAGACACAAAAATTCGGGAAAATTTGAACCATTTTCTTAAGCTTCTTACTTATCAGTTACCCTTATAGTCAATTCAAGTTCTTCTAAAACACCCCATACCATTCGTATACTAATCTCAAGTTAAGACCCATTTCAATTCGAATTAAACCAAGCATTAATCTAGTATATCAAGTTGATTCCATTTAAACTAAGTTCACCTTAGACTTAAGGCCATTCGAATACATACCTATCAACAAGGTATCTTACCCACATACAAGTTCATTTAGATACAAGACTAGTAACAATGATTCATTATAGCATTTCAATCAAACTTTTACTTAAAACTTCATTCATATTTAAGCATATTAAAAATGGCTAACAACCATTCAAGTTCTACAACTATCTTGATTACTTATTTAAATAACAAAGGCACTTTAAAACATTACATCCATGACCTCAAACTTTCATTCCAACTATGAATAACCCAAAATGCATGAAATATCAAATCTAGACACAAGACTATGCCACCATCTAGGAGACTCATATAAAGTACCAAGTCATACATTGTGCTTTGCTTGTGTTCTGCTCCGAGCTCAAAGAAAGATAACTATCGATCAATCTAAACCTGAAATTTTGAGAAGAAGGAAAAACGAGAGTGGTAAGTACATAATGTACTTAGTGAGGTAGCACTTAGATCTAGCAAGTTATCAAGATTATTAGCTTTAGGTGTCTTTTGTTCATTTTAGTCAATATTAACTTAGCTAGGCTTCAACCAAGATTAAGCAAGACCTAGATAGTTCACAAAGCAACTTTCGAATAAGCAAGCTCAAAGTTCCATTTCGGGAATTTACATAATACAACCAAGCAAGTAGTCATGTTCAAGTACTAATTTAACCAAACAAGCATTGATAGACAAGAATAAAAAAATCAACAAAGAGATCACCCAGTTTAATTCGAATAGGGTCCTTATTATCTTGTGACTTATCTTTCAAGTAATGAGCAATTCAAGATAACATGTGTATCATTTCTTTCATGTAATTCCATTTCATTACCAGCTCATTAACAAGAGTCGAGTTTTGCTCATTTATTAATCATGTTAACATGTCCTATTACAAGTTTAATAGTCTTGTTTTGCCTTGGTAGATAGTAGGACTAGGTAATAAAGTCTCAAGTGGGTACACAAAGTACCTAGCAAGTGGGTACACAAAGTACCTAAACAAGAAGGTGTCCACAACACCATACAAGAGGGTACACAAAGTACCTAGCAAGATGATACCCAAGGTATCTAACAAGAAGGTGTCTATAACACCAATCAAGATGGTACACAAAGTACCTAACAAGTCGAGCTCTAGACTCTAAGGCATGCTGTTCTACCTAAGACCAACTAGCAACCAAGGACTTATTGAATCTTTTATTTTCAAGCAATCACACATCAAGTGGTTAAACATCAAACATAGCAAGGTCAAGTCCATTTCAAATCACTAAGTCAAGTGAATCCTAGTTCATTTTACAAGGTTTCATGAATTTCCAGCATACTCACATTTAAGCATCAACAAGTATCAAGCAAGGATTATACTATTCCTATTCGAACAGCCACATTACAAGGTAGATGTTCAAGAAATTATTTCAAGTTACAATTTCACTAGCTATCATGTATCAAACATAATTCAATCACCAAGTTCCTATTTAGTCCATTCTTCCCTTAAATTGGTTTACCAAATATGGATTAAGTTTATTTCACACTATCATTTATCAGGCAAGAATTTAGACATGAATTGTTGGTTAAGACACTAGTCCCAACCCTAAATAAGACTACACTCACTAAGCTCCAAGCAAGATCAAGCTACTGTTGCTCCTTGATATAAATTCCTTTATCCTTTCTAGTAGCTTGGCCAACCTTCTATTCTTCCACAAGATTCTCTATCCCTTGTTCTAACAAACCACACAAAAAAATATATAAAAAAAGAAAACAGAATCATGTTAGTACTCAATTCATCAAACAAGCTTATTCAATCAGACACAATTCGCACTACAATACCAAACTGTTTTCTGCCCCTGGCAGATTGCACACTAGTTACTATTTTGCTCATATCTTTTAATATACACGTTGAAATTTCAATTGGTTTACATTGATGGAAAGCTAATTCAATTATCTATTCAACCATGTATGGCTCATATTTTTAGCCTTTCTAGATCAATACAGTTTTTTAGTTAAAGACAGGTCAAATTTCCAGTATTGAATATGCCAGTTTACAATTAGGTTCACTTTAGTGAGCTAATTACTCTATGAAACTTACAAGTTAAAATCAATCCTTTTTACCTTAGTTTCCCCAAGTTTTTCTCTTGTTTTTACATGCAGAGATTAACCCCTAAACAGTCCATTTTAGTCCTTAATTTAGCCATTATTCCAGATTGGTCCTTAGTTCACTAATCTGCCAACTAGCACTTTAAAGCTATTTGTTTCTTATTAATCAAGCCATACAACTTATTAAACACTCAATTTAAGTTCTCCCTGTTTTTAGCTAACTTTACCAGCCCTTATTTATATCCAATTTAATCCTAAACTTCTTAATTCATTCGAAACAGTCCCTATTAATGATTTAAGCTATCTAGGTGACTAGTTTCATTACTAGTTCAATTCCTTTAATTCTATTATCATCTTAGCTTCATTAAGACTACAATTATCCATTTTACCTGATTTCTTCTAAGTGATTACTTGTAACATCATTTCCTATTCAATTCATACACCAATTTCATCAATTTATCAATAACTCTAATGTACCTACTCAATGTTTGCATAATTTAGCATGATGCCTATTGCTTATTCTTCAAATTTATCTAGATATATTCTCAATTCCAGCATCTCACAAGCATGTATGATAACTAATTTTCATCTATATGCATCAAACAATCAAATTCAACCAATAACATCATCTATTCGAATGAACAAGGATGGAAGCATGCTTACTTTGCTTTTTAGCTCAATTCCCATGGAAATTATGAACATGAAAGCTTGAATTCTTTCTTAACTATGGTTTTCTCTTAATTTTTCCTCTCTCTAACTTTCTCTTTGTTATTCGGCTAGAATGGAGGAAATGAAGAAGATGACATAAGTTAATGGATTTAGGAATTGCCTAAATTACCCTTTAAGTAATCATCAATCAAGGTTTAAACAAGGGCATTTGGGGAACATGGGTTTTTTTTTGCATGCAATCTCCCATTTCCTATTTTAATTCGGTTTGGTCACTCTAAAATTGATCACGAATTCTTTCGATCTTTCAATTATGTCTTTATCTATCCTAATTAGCTTAATTACAAGTTCAATTTAGCTATCAATTTAGGTAATTAGTTTCAATACTACTAGGCTAGGATTTAGGGCATTACAATTCTCCCCTCCTCAAAAGGAAAATCCGCGCTCGAATTTTTACCTGAATTTAATAAATAAGGATATTGCTTTTTCATTGTATCCTCGGGTTCCCACGTTGCTTCTTCCTTCTTATGGTTTCTCCATAAGACTTTTACCAAAGGAACGTTCTTGTTTCGAAGTCTCTTGATTTCCCTTTCAAGGATCTAGATTGGCTCTTCTTCGTAGGATAGATCGGGATTCAATTCTACTTCTTCAGGCTCTAGAATATGAGATGGATCAGATCGATACTTTCTGAGCATCGAGACATGGAAAACATTGTGGATCTTATCGAATTCACTAGGGATTGCTAATCGATAAGCCACGGGACCAATTCTTTCAACAACTTCGAATGGTCCAATGAACCGGGGGATGAGCTTTCCCTTTTTTCCAAATCTGAAGACCTTATTCAAAGGAGAGACTTTGAGGAAGACCTTGTCTCCAATACTGTATTGAATGTCCATTCATTTTAAGTCTGCATAGGACTTTTGCCTATCAAAGGCTTGCTTCAATCGATCATGGATAATTTGAACTTGTCCTTCTGTTTCTTTGAGTAATTGAGGTCCTAACACCTTGTTTTCTCCAAGTTCGGACCAGCATAGGGGAGTTCTACATCTTCTCCCATACAAGGCTTCAAATGGAGCCATTTAGATCGAAGATTGATGGCTATTATTGTAGGCAAATTCCACAAGAGGTAGAGATTTCTCCCAATTCTTCCCGAAGTCAATGACACAAGCTCTCAACATGTCTTCAAGGACTTGAATCACCCTTTCGGATTGGCCATCACTTTAAGGATGGGAGGTTGTGCTTAGATTTAGTTTCGTTCTGAGAGCTCGTTGCAAAGTCTCCAGAATCGAGCTGTGAATATGGGATCTTGATCAGAGACGATAGAAGTAGGGACTCCTTGCAAACGAATTACTTCACGGATATACAAGTCAGGTAGAGTTTCCAAGCTATAGTTCATTCGAACAGGGATGAAATGAGCCGACTTAGTGAATCGATCTACTATTACTCATACAGCATCACATTTTCTTGGAGTATAATTCGATCCCACTTCCACTAAGAGAATTCAAGAGGTTGGAGCAATCCAGTGGGAGCTCGATGCTCGGCTTTAACCCTTTGACAAGTTAAACACTTTGATACGTAATCATTGATGGCTGCTTTCATTCCTGGCCACCAATACAAGGGTTTGAGATCCTTGTACATCTTAACTGATCCAGGGTGGATTGAAAAAGAACATTGATGGGCTTCTTGAAAGATGTCTTTCTTCAATTCTTCATCATTAGGGACACAAACCCTACTCTTAAAGCATAACATTCCATTCGAATGGACAAAGAAATCCTGGTTGGCTTTCAAGTCAAGCTTCAAGATAATAGCTTGAAGACCAGGGTCAATTTGCTGAAGATTTTGAATTCTCGAGATCAGACTAGATTGAACTTGGAGTTCGGACATAAGCCCTTGTTTTTGGTATATTCGAATGTGAGCATTGATAGCATTAGAAGCCAAGGTCGGTTTATGACTAAGAGCATTCGCAACCACGTTGGCTTTTTTGGGATGATAGTCGATAATCAAATCGTAATATTTTAGCAATTCCATCCATCTTATTTGTCTCAGGTTCAAGTCCTTTGAGTTAGGAGGTACTTAAGGCTTTTATGATCAGTGAACATGTGGCATTTTTCACCGTACAAGTAGTGTCTCCAAATTTTGAGAGCGAAGACAATGGCAGCAAGTTCGAGATCGTGAGTTGGATAGTTTAGCTCATGAGGTTTCAATTGCCTTGATGCATATGCTACCACGTTGCCTCCTTACATCAAAACACAACCTAGCCCCGAATGTGAAGCATCGCTATAAACAATGAATTCTTTGCCCGATTCTGGTTGGATAAGAACCGGGGCATGAGTCAAGGCTTACTTGAGTTGATCAAAGCTTCGTTACTGATTCTCGACCACTCGAATGGTTGATCCTTTCAAAGGAGCTTAGTTAGGGACAAGGCAATAGTAGAAAAACCTTTTACAAATCTTTGATAGTACCTGACTAAACCGAGAAAACTTTGGACCTCATCAGCATTCCTCGGAGGTCGCCAATCAAGAATAGCTTGAACCTTCTTCGGATCCACCTTGATCCCTTCGACTGAGATTACATGGCCAAGAAATGAAACTTCCGATAGCTAGAACTCGCACTTGGATAATTTTGGCGAACATTTGACGTTCTCGGAGAGTTTGCAAGACAATCCAGAGGTGTTTAGCATGTTCCTCCTTGCTTCGAGAATAGACCAAAATGTCATCGATAAAGACAACTACAAATTTGTCAAGAAAAGGCTTGAATACTCGATTCATAAGATCCATGAATGTGGCTGGGGCATTAGTTAGCCCAAAAGGCATCACAAGGAATTCAAAGTGGCCGTAACGAGTTCAGAGGGCTGTTTTCGGCACTTCTTCTTCTTTCACCTTTATTTGGTAGTAACCCGATCGAAGATCGAGCTTTGAAAACACAACAACACATTTAAGTTGGTCAAAGAGATCTTCAATCCTTGGCAAGGGGTACTTGTTGTTGATGGTAAGTTGATTCAATTGACGATAGTCGATAAAAAGCCGTATTGTACCATTTTTTTCTTTACGAACAAGACAGGTGCACCCTATGGAGATGTGCTAGGCTAAATGAAACCTTTTTCTTGTATCTCTTGAAGTTGCTTCTTGAGTTCCTTCAACTCTACTTGTGCCATTCGATATTGTGTAATTGACATCAGGTTGGTCCCAGGTTAAACGTTAATCTCGATTTCCACTTCTCGGGTTGGAGGAAGACCAAGGAGTTCCACGGGAAAAACATCGACAAATTCAGATACAACAAGTATAGATGGCAAGCCAAAGTCATATTCATCTTTTAGGACCATGGAAACAAAGATTGAGGTCAATTTCTTATCTATAAGAAAGATGGATTCTTTCCCTAATCCTCGGAGATACAATCTCCTATTTTGGCAATCTATCCAGGCTTGGTGTCTTCCTAACCAATCTAGTCCTAACACTAGATCAAACTCGCAATTTGGAAAAAAATAGAGATCTATAGGGAAGGGAACATTTCGAATTGATATAGGGAAAGTTCTACAAATCAAATTGATCAGCAAGTTTCTTCCTATAGTATTTGATACTACAAGGCTCGATTTGACAAGTTCGGGTTTCATATTTAGCTTAACAAGTAAGGAAGAACATATAAAGGAATGGGTAGACCCCGAATCAATCAAAACATAAGCAAGACTTGAGTTTAGTTCAACTGTACCTGCGATCACATTGGAAGACTCTTCAGCTTCCCTACCATGAATGTGGTAGATATGAGCAGGAGCCTGAGACTTTTAATGTGTAGTAGCCGAATGGTGGCCTTTCCCTTGGTTCCCAGACTGTGCTTGTCTCAGGCTTTTGTTTCAGTTATATGGTGCAAGACTCGGATTTGCAGGAGATTGAGTTGGAGCTTTGTTAGGATTTTGGGGGAAATCCTTAATGAAATGATCGGCTCCACCACAAGCATAGCATAGATTCGATTGAGACAGCATTGGCCAAAATGGAGCTTTTGGCAAAATTTGCAAGTAAGGACTTTTCCAGAATTTCCCGTGCTATTTACAGAGATAACCGGGGCTGAAGGCTTGTTCACCAATTGAGGTCTCAGCATATAATTGCTTTTCGGAGCAGGAGTATAAGTCGAGGAGCATATAATTGCTTTTCGGAGAAGGTGTCTATAACACCAAGCAAGATGCTACACAAAGTGCCTAACAAGTCGAGCTCTAGACTCTAAGGCATATCGTTCTACCTAAGACCAACTAGCAACCAAGGACTTATTGAATCTTTTATTTTCAAGCAATCACACACCAAGTGGTTAAACATCAAACATAGCAAGGTCAAGTCTATTCCATTCCAAATCACTAAGTCAAGTGAATCCTAGTTCATTTTACAAGGTTTCATGAATTTCCAGCATACTCACATTTAAGCATCAACAAGTATCAAGCAAGGATTATACTAATCCTATTCGAACAGCCACATTACAAGATAGATGTTCAATCAATTATTTCAAGTTACAATTTCACTAGCTATCATGTATCAAACATAATTCAATCACCAAGTTCCTATTTAGTCCATTCTTCCCTTAAATTGGTTTACCAAATATGGATTAAGTTTATTTCATACTATCATTTACCAGGAAAGAACTTAGACATGGATTGTTGGTTAAGACATTAGTCCCAACCCTAAATAAGACTACACTCACTAAGCTCTGAGCAAGATCAAGCTAGTGTTTCTCATTGATATAAATTCCTTTATTCTTTCTAGTAGCTTGGCCAACCTTCTCTTCTTCCACAAGATTCTTGATAAGTGTTCAAAAGTACTATTTTTATTACCCTTTTTACTCATATTATTGTTAGACTTAAGCTCATATTAGTTGCATAATTAGTTATTCATGCATTAATTCATGTTTCTTTCCACTATTGAGCTTGATTACATAACTTGGTGATTTTTGTGGAAAAAGATGCTGCTTTGGTGTGTTTTTGTGTGTGTATGTGCAGGATCACTTGCCAAAGCAATGCCGAGCTAGTTGCCAGGGCAATGCATGAAGGAGACGCCGAGCCAGTTGCCATGGCATTTGTCGACAAAGACCAAAAGCAATAGGGATATCGAAATTCATGATTTTACAAGCCCAAGATGACATGGAGCAAGGCCCAAGCCCAAAGGAATTTGATTTCCATGCAGAGATTAAAGAAGAATTAAATTCCAAGAAGATAGGAGAAGTTCTAGTAGGAATACAATTATAATAAAGAATTATATTCTTTAAAGATAATTTAATTCCAACTTAAACTCCTCCTCAAAGAAGGACTTTGGCCTAGCCCTATAAATAGGAAGGAGATTTCGACAATCCGGAGAGAGAAAAATAGAGAAAATTCGACAAGATAGCAAGGAGGGAGAGAATTCGATTTCTTCTTCTTCTTTGCTTCCATTAGATTCATGGTTTGGGGATTATTCTTTGTATATCTTTTGAACCCAACCATGAACTAACTTGATTGGTTGGGGTTATTGTGTTTTGTTGTTGTGAGAAACAATTGGATTTTGTTTAGGTAATAAGAGTTTGCACTTTTCTATTCAAGGTTTACTCATTCTTGGCTTTTATTCTTGTTTGCGAGTGAATTGGGAGAGAATCTCGTAACTTCATCTATTTATCTAATATCGGGAGAGTTAGATTCAAGAAACGAATGAGTATGGTCTTTATTCGATCTATTGATGGTGAAGATTAATCCGGCTTAGGAATAAGTTAAGGATTTCAACGGCTAAGAGGAGCGCAAGATTGGTTGTTGTTCACCCTTGATTCACGCAGGGATGTATTATCAAGGCATGCACAAGTAGCTAGAGTTTCGACTTAGGGATAAGAAGAAACCATTGAAGAACGCTCTGCCGAACCTTGAAGTTGCTGCCCGCACGCCCAAGTAGTTGCCTAACTAGTTGCCCGTGCAACCATCGATTAGTTGCCAAGGCAACCCGTTGTGTAAGTTGCCACGGCAACCGAGTTGTGCACTCTTTTACCAAGACGATCCAATAGGCTATCACACCTCAACTCACGATAACCTGGCCTATCTATCTCTCATTCGATCTCATTTTTTCTTTTACTTTATTTCTTTCTAGTTTAGTTATTAGTTAAACTCCCATAATCCTTTAATTGTGTTTTTACTTTTCACAAAGTCAAGAATTTAAGCAAAGTGGCCCAAACCAATCCTCGTGGAGACGATACTCGATACTCATATCACTTTATTACTTGCGACGTGTATACTTGCACAATTGCGTAGCACTTATCACACGCAACAAGTTTTTGGCGCCGTTGCCGGGGATTGGCAATTGGTGTTAGTTGTTTTTGTTATTGCATTTATTTCTTAGTTTTACTAACTTTTCTTTTTGTTTGTTTTATCAAAAAAAAAAAATTTAGGTGCGCTACAAGTTTAGGGACATCAACATGTCGGGAAATAAAAGCCAATCTATTCGAGAGATGATGTTGGAAGATATGAATCAATCCAATCAAGAGTTCCTTGCACCCTTTGATGATTACCTATACCAACCGAGAAAAGCCCAAAGAACTTATACCGTGGAAAAATCTTGTGCTATGTGTGGAGAACATCATGTGTTTGAAAATTGCCCTCACATTTTCGGTGCATATAACTACATGGAGGACCATAGAGGGAACCAACAGCAAAATTCTTCATGGTATGGTCAAAAAGCTCAAAATTTTTTTTACCATAACAATTTTGCCGCGACAACAGATATGCCATGGCAATGTAGTCCTTTTCAATAGCATTCCAATTCCTTGGAGGAAACGTTACTAGCTTCCTTGGCTAAACTTGACGAATCAATTGAAGAGATTCGAGAACTATCAAAATATATGGATACGGGGATAGCTCAGTGGGATGCAACCTTAGGGGATTCAGAAGATCAATCGGGGAGATCCACATATGTCATGGATAACATGCACCAACAATTCATTCCTAGGGATACTGACGTCCCAAGGCAAGAGGATAAGGAGCAATACAAAGAAATCTCTCCGATGTGTGAGGAACAACTAGAACCTCAAAGTCAAGAGGATGCCAATGAGAGAGACTGCCCAACACATGATGGGCCTGAACAACAAATTGCCTCGGCAATGATTGAGGAGCCTGAATGAGCAATGCCGCGACAACACTCGGTGAAGCTGAGAACAACAATACTACAAAGAAATTCGAGGAACCTGATGCCCAGAAGGTTACAACGTTGATGCTGAAACAGGAATCTGTAGATTGCTCTCATCTACAATTGCCACGACAATTACACGACCACATGCAAGATCAACGAGATGATAATACTTTGCCAATGGAATATGAGCAGGTAATAGTTGAACCTTTTGAATTCTTTAAAAACTCACATTGTCCATTGCGGTATGTCTTGAGGAACCGAGATTGGTAGATTTGAAGCCATCAAATCTCTACTGATGGAGATGTTTGAGAGGCCAAAAGAAAAAGGTGTTTGGATTCATAAAGCTCTTGAAAATTGATTCTTCCCTTTACTTAAAGAAAAATTTGACAACTGATTGCCACGGCAATTGGCTTGAGCAAAGAATTGCCACGACAACAAAGGCTACATCCAACCATGATAGAAGTCGACAAGAATGAGGTAATTGAATGGTTGAGAATGGATATAATTTTTCCTATTAATATATTTGTGCCTTCGGGAATAGTAGCAAGGTGGAGAGTATACATGGACTACAAGCGAACAAAGAAGAAAGACACCTCCACCATGGTAACGCAAAAGGGAGTAGTGGCAAGCACATTGGCCAAACTCTTTTTGGGCAATATTATCACCCGATGGAGGGTGCGGATGGACTATAAGAAGTATCAAAACGGCAACCTTCAACACCGCAAAGAACTCCCCGATACGCACGCCTCGGCAACCATGGACGCCAAGCGCGCCTCGCAACCGGACGCCTCGACAACCATGGATGTGCATGCCTCGGCAACCCTCGACGCCACGGCAACTACTGATACATTTATTTTTATTTTTATTTTTTTAAACTATTTTGTTCTATTATTTTGGTTATTTTTTCTCTTTATTTTTAGGATATATTTTATTTTCCTTCATTATCTTTAGTTTCCAGGTTTTCTTTTCCACAACAAGACTCACAAATACCATGCTAAGGAAATTCACTACCGACTACTTGCCACAGCAACCACAACAGAAACTGGTGATGCCTAGGCAACAACAATGGCTTCGGCAACTACTGATGCCCATGCAAGTAAACCTGCATCGGCAAACATGGATCAAATCAAGGCAATGCTATTCACGCGGTACCAGCCACAAGCATTCAACCACTGACCGGAAATTGAATCAAGCAAACGGCACGAAGGAAACTCATCACTCGAGGTGACGACCTCTCTGACTAACTCATTTCATTTAGTTTCTTTTAAATTTTGTTCTACTTTTACGTGCATTGAGGACAATGCTTCTCTCGAGTTTGGGGGGGTGTTGGTTTCTAATTAGTTTCATGTTTAGTTGCATTCATCTTTAGCAATCACATATAGGTTGCATATGATACTTGCCATGCCTTTAATTGGATTTAATTGCTTAAGACTTGTTGAATATCCAATGATGAATTTTTGCCACTGCACTTAATTGAAATAACCTTTAATTTTAGGATTGCATGAAAAGAACTTAGAGTTTTACTATGATGCTGAATTTTTTTACACGGTTGTGGGTTGTTGATTCAAAGAAACTTAGTGAACTTAGGTTGCTTAAAATTTGGGTAAATTTAAAATTGAAAATTAAAAGTTAATTTCTTGCTAGAGGTGCCCAAAAACTGGCTCTAGTAGTAAATGCACTTTCTTGCTAGAGGTACCCGAAACTGGCTCTAGTAGTTAATGCACATTAAAGAATCGCTAGAGGTGCCCGAAATTGGCTCTAGTCGACTAAAATAAAATGAGAAATTGCTTACTTTACTAGAGGTGCCCGAAATTGGCTCTAGTGAAAATTAAAATAAATGCCCAGTAATTAAATTGATAAAAGCCTACTATTCACATAGAATCTTGAAAATCAACTTGTACACAACTACGCACACACATTGTCACGAGCACTATAGTTTGGTTCCGAGTAATTTTTGTGTTATCCGAAAAATTAAAAGGTGATCATACTTTGTACCACGGTTCCGAGGTTTGAATTCAAGTTTGAAGCATGTCTTTGATGATTAAAGTCTTGGCAGGTAATTGTTAGTTTGCATTGCTTGAGGACAAGCAATAGTTCTAGTTTGGGGGCGTGATAAGTGTTCAAAAGTACTATTTTTATTACCCTTTTTACTCATATTATTGTTAGACTTAAGCTCATATTAGTTGCATAATTAGTTATTCATGCATTAATTCATGTTTCTTTCCACTATTGAGCTTGATTACATAACTTGGTGATTTTTGTGGAAAAAGATGCTGCTTTGGTGTGTTTTTGTGTGTGTATGTGCAGGATCACTTGCCAAAGCAATGCCGAGCTAGTTGCCAGGGCAATGCATGAAGGAGACGCCGAGCCAGTTGCCATGGCATTTGTCGACAAAGACCAAAAGCAATAGGGATATCGAAATTCATGATTTTACAAGCCCAAGATGACATGGAGCAAGGCCCAAGCCCAAAGGAATTTGATTTCCATGCAGAGATTAAAGAAGAATTAAATTCCAAGAAGATAGGAGAAGTTCTAGTAGGAATACAATTATAATAAAGAATTATATTCTTTAAAGATAATTTAATTCCAACTTAAACTCCTCCTCAAAGAAGGACTTTGGCCTAGCCCTATAAATAGGAAGGAGATTTCGACAATCCGGAGAGAGAAAAATAGAGAAAATTCGACAAGATAGCAAGGAGGGAGAGAATTCGATTTCTTCTTCTTCTTTGCTTCCATTAGATTCATGGTTTGGGGATTATTCTTTGTATATCTTTTGAACCCAACCATGAACTAACTTGATTGGTTGGGGTTATTGTGTTTTGTTGTTGTGAGAAACAATTGGATTTTGTTTAGGTAATAAGAGTTTGCACTTTTCTATTCAAGGTTTACTCATTCTTGGCTTTTATTCTTGTTTGCGAGTGAATTGGGAGAGAATCTCGTAACTTCATCTATTTATCTAATATCGGGAGAGTTAGATTCAAGAAACGAATGAGTATGGTCTTTATTCGATCTATTGATGGTGAAGATTAATCCGGCTTAGGAATAAGTTAAGGATTTCAACGGCTAAGAGGAGCGCAAGATTAGTTGTTGTTCACCCTTGATTCACGCAGGGATGTATTATCAAGGCATGCACAAGTAGCTAGAGTTTCGACTTAGGGATAAGAAGAAACCATTGAAGAACGCTCTGCCGAACCTTGAAGTTGCTGCCCAGACGCCCAAGTAGTTGCCTAACTAGTTGCCCAGGCAACCATCGATTAGTTGCCAAGGCAACCCCGTTGTGCAAGTTGCCACGGCAACTGAGTTGTGCACTCTTTTACCAAGACGATCCAATAGGCTATCACACCTCAACTCACGATAACCTGGCCTATCTCTCTCTCATTCGATCTCATTTTTTCTTTTACTTTATTGCTTTCTAGTTTAGTTATTAGTTAAACTCCCATAATCCTTTAATTGTGTTTTTACTTTTCACAGTGCAGTAACTTAAGCAAAGTGGCCCAAACCAATCCCTGTGGAGACGATACTCGATACTCATATCACTTTATTACTTGCGACGTGTATACTTGCACAATTGCGTAGCACTTATCACACGCAACAATTCTCTATCCCTTGTTCTAACAAACCACACAAAAAATATATAAAAAAGAAAACATAATCATGTTAGTACTCAATTCATCAAACAAGCTTATTTAATCAGACACAATTCGCACTACAATACCAAACTGTTTTCTGCCCTGGTAGATTGCACACTAGTTACTATTTTGCTTATATCTTTTAATCTACACGTTGAAATTTCACTTTATTTACATTGTTGGAAAGCTAATTCAATTATCTATTCAACCATGTATGGATCATATTTTTAGCCTTTCTAGATCAATACAATTTTTTAGTTAAAGACAGGTCAAATTTCCAGTATTGCATCTGCCAGTTTACAATGTGGTTCACTTTAGTGAGCTAATTACTCTATGAACCTTACAAGTTCAAATCAGTCCTTTTTACCTTAGTTTCCCCATGTTTTTATCTTGTTTTTACATGCTGAGATTAACCCCTAAACGGTCCATTTTAGTCCTTAATTTATCCATTATTCCAGATTGGTCCTTAGTTCACTAATCTGCCAACTAGTCACTTTAAAGCTATTTGTTTCTTATTAATCAAGCCATACAACTTATTAAACACTCAATTTAAGTTCTCCCCTTTTTTTAGCTAAATTTAAAAGCCCTTATTTATATCCAATTTAATCCTAAACTTCCTAATTCATTTGAAACAATCCCTATTAATGATTTAAGCTATCTAGGTGACTAGTTTCATTACTAGTTCAATTCCTTTAATTCTATTATCATCTTAGCTTCATTAAGACTAAAATTATCCATTTTACCTGATTTCTTCTAAGTGATTACTTGTTAACATCATTTCCTATTCAATTCATACACCAATTTTATCAATAACACAATTCGGCTATTACTCTAGTGTACCTACTCAATGTTTGCATAATTTAGCATGATGCCTATTGCTTATTCTTCAAATTTACCTAGCTATATTCTCAATTCCAGCATCTCACAAGCATGTATGATAACTAATTTTCATCTATATGCATCAAACAATCAAATTCAACCAATAACATCATCTATTCGAATGAACAAGGATGGAAGCATGCTTTGCTTTCTAGCTCAATTCTCATGGAAATTATGAACATGCAAGCTTGAATTCTTTCTTAACTATGGTTTTCTCTCAATTTTTCCTCTCTCTAACTTTCTCTTTGTTATTCGGCTAGAATGGAGGAAATGAAGAAGATGACATAAGTTAATGGATTTAGGAATTGCCTAAATTACCCTTTAAGTAATCATCAATCAAGGCTTAAACAAGGGCATTTGGGGAATATGGGTTTTTTTCATGCAATCTCTTATTTCCTATTTTAATTCGGTTTGGTCACTCTAAAATTGATCACTAATTCTTTCGACCTTTCAATTAAGTCCTTAACTATCCTAATTAGCTTAATTACAAGTTCAATTTAGCTATCAATTTAGGTAATTAGTTTCAATACTACTAGGCTAGGATTTAGGGCATTACATTTTCCGTATGCCTGATTAGATGAGCAGGTTCTATTCTCCTTGTTCTCGAATAGATAAACAGGTTCTATTCTCCGTATGCCCGAATAGATGAGCATGTTCAAAAAAGGTTCCATCATCCGTATGCTTGGATGGATAAGCTGGTTCAAAAAAGGCTCCATCCTCCTTAGCTTGGATGGATAAGCTGGTTCCAAAATCTGTCAAAGCAAATGCAAATGATCCAATTAAGATGCATATGCCCCTAGGGGTTCCTAGTCATGAATGCATGTTTTATTTCCTTTGCTCTTTTTCTTAACAATTTTTCTCAAGCGATAAACACAGAAGACACTGTGGTGCTCCGGGAAACTTGGATTATATCATCTCAAACATTTTCTCAACTCTGGCAACAGATGGTGGGTGTCTGTTTTGGCCCATCCTATCAGAAAATACAGTATGACTTCCTTTCATTCTCTATGTTGAATGGCTTTGCACTAAGAAAACTTGCAATAACTCATCTTTCAATTCTAGTTGGCTTCACCAATTTCTTGTTGTTAAAATTCCATCGACCATTCCTTGGAAAGAAATTTTTCACCATTTCGTGCTTCATTTACCACATCGTATCATGGATTCATCATATATTCATCCCTTCTTGCGACTTTTGTCTTGATTTTTCAAACAGGGAAGCTCTTTGTTGCTAGAACACCTAAGAGCGAAACTCTATAGGGATATGGGGAATGCATTGGTTTGCCATCATTGATGTATGTGAAATTGTTTGAAGGTTGCAACTGCATGCTACAATAATCATAGATAGTCATCTCCATCATTTCTGTTTTACCATTATACGATCTTTGCACATTTGCTCGCTCAATCCAGTTTTCTTGTACTTCTGGTTGGAAGGACTGACTTTATCCTCATTATGTCATGACTTCGTAAGATGCCCTGAATGTCAACTACGCTGAGCAGACCCTGGAATTAATGATTATGTGGAAAGATATGAAACTTCCAGGTATGGAATCCCTAAGATCGATTTGTAGAGGGACTACCTTTGCAAATTATCTGAGCTGCCCTTTACGGGTTTTAAACTTAGATCCTCCTTTGGTTTTAAAATGCCCTTTGCGGGTTTTCATTTTGAACCCCATTTTCTTTTTCTTTTCTTTTCCTTTCCTTTTCTTTCCTTTTTTTTCTTTTTTTTGTTTTTGTTTTTTTTTCTTTTTTCCTTTTCTTTTCTTCTTTCTTTTTTTTCTCTTTCTTCTTTTTTCTTCTTTAGACATAATACTTTTTAACCGAATATGAATTTATCGGGTTTTAGAGTTCATCTCCATCCATTTCGGCTAAAATTAATGCTCCTCCTAAGAAGACCTTTGTTACAATGTAAGGTCCTTCCCAATTCGGTGCCCATTTTCCTCGAGAATCGCTTTGGATTGGCAACTTTTTCCTCAACACCAAATCCCCCTCTTTGAATTCCCTTGGGCGAACTTTCTTCTTGTGAGCCCTTATCATCATTTTCTGGTACATTTGCCCATGACATAACGCCTTTAACCTCTTTTCATCAATCAGATTAAGCTGGTCATATCTTGCCTGCATCCATTCTAGCTCTTCTAATTTTGCTTCTATTAAGACACAGAGCGACGGTATCTCAACCTCAATGGGTAGCACAACTTATCCCCCATATACCAATGAGAAAGGTGTTACCTCGGTGGAAGTTCTTATTGCGGTTCGATAAGAGTATAAAGCAAACAACAACTTCTCGTGCTAATCTTTATGGGTATCAGTTATTTTTGCAATTATCTTCTTAATATTCTTATTCGTAGCCTCCACTACCCCATTCATCTTCGGGCGATATACCACAGAATTATGATGTTTGACATTAAACTGCTCACATACTCCACTTATCATCTTATTATTCAAAATAGAGGCATTGTCGGTGATGATACTTTTAGGCAAGCCATATCGACAAATGATTTTCTTTTTCAAAAACTTGCAAACCGTGGATCTGGTGACGTTTGCATATGAGGTTGCTTCTACCCACTTTGTGAAATAATCAATGGCTACCAGGATAAAACGATGCCCGTTTAATGCCTTAGGGTGAATCTGATCGATGACATTAATGCCCCACATGGAGAAAGGCCAAAGGGCTATCATAACATTAAGAGGTTGAGGTGGCGTATGAACCTTGTCAACATAGATTTGGCACTTGTGGCATTTGCGAGAATAGTTGATGCAATCACCTTCCACGGTTGACCAATAATATCCAAGACGCATGATTCGCCTGGCCATGGTAAAACCACTAGGATGGGTTCCGCAGACTCCTTCATGAACTTCTTCCACAATTAATTGAGCCTCTTTTGCTCCCACGCATCTTAGAAGCACTTGATCACGACTTCTTTTGTATAAAATATCTCCATTAAGGACATACCCTGGGGCCATTTTCTTGATCATTTTCTTTTCATTCTATGTAGCTTGCGGTGGGCATTACTGGAATTTTACATATTGCAAGATCAATCTTAGGGGATGGGAGGTTCCTGTATAGCTTTTATCTTATCAAGATCAATCTTAATTCCTCTTCTGCTTACAACAAAACCTAATAACTTGCCGGATGTAACCCCAAATATGCACTTATTCGGGTTGAGCTTCAACTGGAACTTTATCAGTCTTAGGAAGAGTTTTTCTAAATTAACCAGATGTTCCTCCTTAGATCAAGATTTGGCGATCGTATCGTCGATGTAGACTTCTATTTCTCTGTGCATCATATCATGGAAAAGGGTGACCATGGCCCTTTGATAGGTTGCCCCTACATTCTTGAGTCCAAAGGGCATCACTTTATAGAAAAAATTTCCCCATAGCATCACAAAAGTCATCTTTTCCATGTCTTCTGGGCACATCTTAATCTGGTTATACCCAGAAAAACCATCCATGAAAGAGAAGAGTGAATGACCAGCTGTGTTGTCGACTAAAGTGTCAATATGTGGAACGGGAAATTTTCCTTAGGGCTTGCCTTATTGAGGTCCCTGTAGTCAACACACATTCGTACTTTTCCATCCTTCTTTGGTACTAAGACAATATTCGCCACCCATTTCGGATACTTGGCTACCTTGAGGAATCCTGCATCGTATTACTTCTTTACCTCATCCCTAATCTTTAGAAGTGTTCCAGCCTTCATTCTTCTAAGCTTTTGCTTTACAGGTTCGCATCCTACCTTTATAGGGAGACTATGCATGACGATGTTAGTGTCCAAACCGGACATATCTTGAAACGACCACGCAAAAATATCTTTAAATTCTTTCAAGAGCTCGATCAAACTTTGTCTAGTTTTGGCCGTGATGGTAGTACAAATCTCACCTCTCGCTTTTCTTCTGCGGTTCCGAGGTTTAATATTTCTAGTTCCTCTTTATGTGGTAGATCTACTTTGCCTCTCATTCTTCCAACTTCTTCTAAGCGTAGAGGCAACTCAAAGTCAACCTTGAAGTCAGACTCAGACTCATTTATGCTAATGATATTTGAAGACCTGAAAAAGGAATAGGCAAAAGATATATACAAAGAGAAGAAATAAAATGAATGGAATGTCTTTTATGCTTTATGGTTTTCACTTAGTTTTGGTTTATTTATGAAAAGAAAGTTTACCACACAAGATTTTAAGGAATGCATCTTTTATTGAATTTAAATTAAAAATTGACATAGGCTCTTTACATAAGATCCCCTATTGTTTCCGGGCCTGGAGCAAAGGGGTTGGTTTTGAGAATTACTCTGAACATGTCTTAAAGACTACAAGAATTTCTTCAGCAATCCAATTGTCAAGCTCAGAGCAAGGGCGAATCATTGACAGGTACTGGCTCTCTTCTTCTTCGTCAGTCATAGCGTTAATACTCGGCTATTCAAATGCTTCACATAGGGCAGTCTCTTCTTTTCCTTCATCCCTAATTGGGGCACTTGGATCCAACATGCCTCCAAATATAAAGTTATGGCTCAAGGGAGGAAAAGTTATTGGTTCCCACTCAATTTCCTCTCCATTCAATCTAGCTCTTCTTATCTCTTGATGTTTTCTGATTTCGTCCCTTCTTTGCCATTTGTTGGGCTTAAAGCCCAAGCCAAACCGATCCTTTTTTGCTGGGATTACTACAGGATACAACCTTCCTTGATGTCTCTTTCAGAATCCTTTCCCAATTTTAGCTTCTTTCCCAAGTGTTTGTTTTACCTGCATCTTCGCACAGCTTGATAATTTCAGTTCTGGCACCTTGCTCCCTTCAGTGAAAAAGGTTGCATTGACTAGCTCCAATGTCATAAAATGACACTCGAGTGCACCCTCATTGATCTCGATAAATGGTGCATCAGTGGTTACTGATGCAATGATTTCTTCCTCTGCACCGACAGTTATTAGCTGACCATCGATCACGAATTTCAACTTCTGATGTAAAGTAGGTGGGACCGCTCCTACTGTGTGGATCCACGGGCACCCAAGCAAGTAGCTGTAACTATTTCTTATATCCATGACCACAAACTCAACATCGAAGGTCGTTGGTCCAATTTGCAAATGCATCTAAATTTTTCCTAACATGTCCTTCTGAGTTCCATCAAATGCTCTAACCGTATTTTGATACGTTCTCGTATGAGAACTATCTGTTGGCAATTTCTTTAACATAGCTAGCGGTGGAACATTCAGCACCGATCCATTATCAATTAGAACTCTGGTAACATATGACCTTTACATCTGGTAGTGATGTGTAAAGCCTTGCACAATCCTCTTCTTTCACCTGATATTTATTTATCGTTGAATGAAATAAAGTTGTTGACACAATACTACCTACTAACATATCCATCTTATCGGTTGTGATCTCCTTTGATACGAATGTCCGGTTTAGAATCTTTAACAAGGCCTCACGGTGGCCTTTAGAACTTAATAGCAGAGAAAGCATAGAAATTCGAGTCGAAAGCTTGTGGAGTTGCTCCACGACACTGTATTCACTGTGTTTTAAAATCTTCAAGAATTCTTGAGCCTCTGATTCCTTCACAGACTCGTGATATGCTGTCGGCTTCTCTTTAAAGAAATCTCTATTATCTTCTTTCTCAAGTTCTTCCGCAGCAGCTTTCCTTTGCGCTGCATCTCTATCCTCTATTATCGGCTGGGAATAGAGCCTTCCACTCCTTGTGAAACGGCTCACTTCATTGATCGGCTCTTCTTTCTCTTGAACGGATGTTTCTCCCGGAGCTTCCACCGTACAAGCGTAATTCCAAGGGACCTGCTTGCTATCTTTGTATGGAAACGGGGTCGGCGCCTTAATTATAAGCCACGGGGTTACACCCTTTGTTATCTCGCATACTCTTGTTTTAGCCTTAATAACTAAAGGCTTCATTCCAAAATAGTCCATTTTAGAGGATGACTCCTCTGATGCACAAATGTCCAGTGTGCATTTCTTGTCTTCTTTTTCAAAGAACACAAGTTCTTTTTCATTCATCTTGTCTTGAACTAGTTGTCTAAACTCTAAGCAACAATCAATCTCATGTCCTTTCTTTATGTGGTACTCATAGTACGATTTATGCTCATTTTTTAGTTTTGGGCCCTTCTTTCCAACTTCCCTACTGCCACTATTTGAGCCTATATCCACCTCATGGGAGCTCTAACTTTAGTGACACATTCCTTAACCACCTTATCCTCCTCCTCTATGATTGCATTCACACCTGCCTTCTTATGATTTGGCAAAGGGTTTTCTTTTTCTTATGACGTATCAAATGATAGCATCATTGATTTTCTTAAGTCATCCACCACCCTTTTGAATGTAGTATAATTTTCAATGGTATGCCCCCTAACTCCTGCATGGTATTCACATTGTGCATTCTCATTATACCATGGTGGGTATGGTGGTGAGAATGGGGGAACGTATCTTGGCAGCTCCATCTGGGATTTGACCAGTTCAGCAAATAATTCTGCATATGTCATTGGGATAGGAGGAAAATATGGTTTCGAGCTCCTTTGATATCTTTGTTCTTCCTTTGGAGGATTTGTGACTGCTGGAGCTGTGGTTGAGACATTGGGCTTGTTGAAGACTACCCCCTTTAAGTAACTGGGATTATAAACATTAGCGGCATTGACTTCATTGTCTCTCTTTTTGTATGGTTTCTTTGTTTACCCACTATCAAACCTTCCATTTTTCATCGCCGCAAGTATCAACTCCCCATTTATAAGCATATCCGTAAAACTCTTTGTGGCATGATTGAGCATACAGTCATAGAAAGAACCCTTTAATGTCTCTACAAACATTAGGGTGATCTCACTCTCCAGCAATGGTGGCTAGACTTGGGCAGCTACATCCCTCCATCTTTGCGCGTACTGGCGGAAGCTCTCATGATGCTTTTGCTCCAATCCTTGCAAAAATAAACGGGTTAGAATCATGTTTGAAATATGCTTGTACTGCTCACTGAAGGCTCTGGACAAATCTTTCCATGATCTGATGTTGACTCGACTCAACTGCGTGTACCAGCGTGCAGTTGATCCTACTAGACTATCTTGGAAGCAGTGGATAAGCAGCTTCTCATTCTCAAGATACATCGACATTTTCCTCCAATACATAGTTAGATGTGTTGCAGGGCATGTAGTCCCATTATATTTTTTAAAGTCAGGAACCTTGAACTTTGGTGGTACTACCAAATCAGTCACTAGGCTTAAATCCTTGGCATCCACTGTTCTATATATACCTCTTTCTTGGAAAGACTTAATCATCCCCTCTAACTTCTCATAACGATCCTCCCATTTCTTCTCAGCTTTCACCTTGTTGGCAATTTCATCGAGATCAAGCACCTAAATGACCTCCTCAAAGTTTATCTTCCTGTCACCCGGTGCCGAAGCCTCAACAAAATGTGGAGAAATCTTGGCTTTAGAAGATTGAGCTGCTATTTGTATGCTTGGATGAACAAAGGCCATCCCCTGAAATTTTGGCACGACATTTGCTTCATCGCCAGCTTCCACACTGTGTCTGGGTCCTTAAAGCCTAACATGGTTGCAATTGAACCAATTGTCTTTTGATGAACTAACTCCATCTATTGCTTCAGATATGTCTCCAGCTTGTCTAACCTATCCTGAGTAATCTTATGGTTACTTTCTAAGGCCGTCACTCTGTCTTCCATTGCTCTGACTTGAGACCGAGTACCGTACTTGTGGTTTGTTTTTGCTATTTTGATTTTCTGCCATTTTTATTTAAGTTAGATTCTTATTATGTCATGTATGCATGCACAAATGTAAACACAAATGCAAAGCTATGAAACACAGAAGAATTAAATGCAAATGCATGAATGCAAGCGAAGGGCCATCAATTCCATGAAACACCTGCTCAAGAAACAACTCTTTTATTAAATATGAAATGGTCCTTATTACATCAAATTTCGTTTACAAATATTATTCAGCCTGAACTCTTAGTTCCTTGATTTCTTCAATGAGCCACATAAGCCTTGGTCCCACTTCTCCTGCTGGCCTGACGTACTGACGAAGAGCTATAGCTTCAGTGACTAACATCACTACGTGTATAGCCACATCCTATACCTGGGTCATGACAGTCCTATCGAACTTATCTAGTTCTTGGAATCTTCTGGCAACGTCTCTAAGACAAGTGAACCAATAATCATTACCTCCTTCAACTATATCTTCAAGGACCAGGATCTTCATCCTATATTCCTGGATGATGTTATCCATTCCTTCAACCTGTTTCTTCAAGGTATCATTCTCACTTAGACATGCCTGAAGTTCCATATAGGTGTGATGATTCTAGAGTCTATGCAAAGAGTGGTTCAAATCATTTATTTTGGCTTGCAACTCAGTAACATAAGCCTGACTCTGCTTCAGCTTCGTACTAGTATGGTCATATGCCTTTTGCAACTCAAATACGTGGATCTTGTTATCATGGGCCTTCCTTTTCCATGCAACCACACTTTGGATCTTGTTATCATGGGCCTTCCTTTTCCATGCAACCACACTTTCTTTCTCACTTTCATGAACCCATTTCCATTTCCATTTTTAGTTGCCAGCTTCCCCTTCTTTTTCTCTTCAACAAGGGCTCATCTATATTTCTTGACCTCGCGCCTTGTTCCTTTTCTTTTCCTATAGAATGCTTGATTTCTTGCTTCCACTATTCTGGAGTCTTTCCTAGATCAACATTCCTAACAGTAGTCTGAAGTTTGAGGAAGTCAACCCGTTGGACTTCAAACTTCTTTTCTATGTCTTCATATAGCTTTATCACTCGCTTCGTCTCCCCTTTATACTTCACAACATCAAGGCTTGACTCAAACTTGTCTCTTTGGTTCTGCTCTCGTAAAGCTTCTATCTCCAACTTAGCCCTTCTTAATTCTTCTCTTAAGATGTCAGCTTTTGTAGGGACTACCTTTAAGTGTCCTTCTAGAGGCTTGGCCTGTCTAGATGTAGGTGCCATGACTTTGTCATTTACTCTCGTATACCTCCAAATATCATAGTCTGGGGTGTACATGCAATGACTATCAGATTCTAACTTCATATGATAACAATGGTTCCATGCATCACTGATTATCTGAACTCTCCTTGGAACTCAAATTCTAATGAGCCAAGACCGGTAGTGAATGGGATAAACTGTTGAGACCCAATTTGACGAGATACTAGGAAAAGAGCACATCCAATTCCTCCCCACAAACCTAGCAGCATTAGGAAGTTGAAATCTCCACATTTATATAGGACTTTGGTGTGAACCATCCAAGGAACCCTCCATCTGTTGTCTTCATCACGATGATCCCTAAATATATCAATCCATTTATTTTTCTTAGCATCATGCCACTCTTTTGCCAAGAATTCTCGAAGAGGTGAGAAGATCGGGGAAAACACATTTGATAAAGCCAATGTCAGGCATTTCCATAAGTGACTAAGAGCCCAAACTTGCAAAAGCAGAGCACATCCTCCAAAATGGACACCTTCAACTCTTCAACAGGCATTAAGGGAAATAAAGGTTTTAGCAAGTACGGCTGGTACCGAATTGACTCCTCTTTTTAGCTGTTCAAGAAAATCAAGTAACGCCACATCAATATTCCCTAGAACCTTTGGAAATATGACTAAACCATAAATTGCAATGGCTAGGAGATCAACTATCTTTTCCCTGTTGGGGTGAATCAAAATTATACTTCTGATGCTTGACCAAGGGAAATTAAAGGTGCTTCATCTCTTTTGTATCAACCCCTTGACCCAACGATCACTCATACCAGCGAACGCTTGAAGCTTTGCATGTGGGTTTTTGCTTTTAGGAGGCTTGGCATAGACCCAGTTCTTCTTCACTTTGCACAGGTTGAAAAGGGCTAAGTATCACTCATACCAGATTTCCTGCAATTCTTGCACGTTGTCCTATTTGATACTGATGTGGGCATATTCTGAAGTTTCTGTCTCATGATCAGCTACTAGAGTATCTCCAAATGTTCGCTGATTCACCTCAGACCAATGTCGCACCTTTGCATTCTCATCTTCGCTTTTCAAAATTATTCCGTCCATAACAAGAGCTTTTCAAAGTTGAGCAATGATTTTAAGAATCAACCCCTTCTAAATATGTAATGATGTGGCATGAATGGATATGCAAAACAACAAGACAAGGAAAAAGAAGATTAAAATCAAGAAAACACAGAGAATTTCACAAACAATTCTAGGCAGCACATTTCGACACTCCAGGACATGTCTCCCTTTATTACTAAAACCCTAGGCTTTCTGCATGGCTCTATTGGGGCGGGCTTTAAGTTCTCAAACGGTTGGGTTCTAAAAGTTACCCAAGCTGTCCTTGTTGTCCTCTACTAAGGGTAGCAAAGCCCCTGGTTCTCACTCATTATAGGTTTCAAACGAACCAAGTTCAACTCGGGAGGACTCACTTCCTATGTCTTCTCGAAGAATCAGTATCCTTATGAAGACATGAGGCATATGAGTCCCGAAGGTACTTGCTAGGCTCATACGGAGAATCAATATTCTGACATGAGCAAAATATTTTCCTCTCACTTAATAATTGGGTGGAGCTCGTGAATAGACCTTTTGCAACAATTTTAAAATGTGTAAAATAGAATTACATTCATTAAACGGACAAATAAATTGAAACCTTTGTGAACTTGCAAATTACTTTTTCTAAAAACATTTTGAAAACAATTTGTGGCCTGACCCTATTTTGTTTTAAAAAACAAAATGTCCCCGGCGGAGTTGCCAAGCTGTCGCAGCCCTTTTTAGGTGGTTTTGACGCTTTGGAAAACTTTATAAAAATACGGAGTCGCCACCAATCTTTTTTGAAAAATAAAGTGTGATTGGATCACTTTTTAAACATGGGTATTTTGATAATTCATTTTATTTATCAAAATTATGTTTTGGTCCACGGAAAACAAGAAAAATAGGTTCGGGGGTCGGTTACGTGTGGGGAAGGGTTAGCACCCCCACAACGCCCAAAAACTGGTACCTAATTGATTTCAAAAAGTGTTTTAAAACTGGAATTTGCAAGTTCACAACATTTCGATCTATTTGTCCGCAAAGTGAATGTAAATCTATTTTAACAGCCTTATCGCCTGGGAAATTAACTTTAATCACCGCCAACACTCATGGCGCTAAACACCGCATCAATTAAGTTTTCATTTTTTAACAAATAAGCAAGAAAATTAGATGAGTTAAAGTTTTTTAATTAAAATTTAATCAGTGATTAACACCTAAAGAAACATCTATATTCATTTTAACTATCAAGGTTTTAATACAATTAAATGTGCCTTATTGAAAATGTGAAGAATATTTTACAGCATACACGTCTCTATTCTAGGTTTTAAGTCCCTAATCCTAAGGTTTAACATACATACATATATACATATAAGAACAAAAGGAAAAAAAAACATAAATTAAATTAACTATCAAAATAATGGCTAGAATAAAGAAAAGGGGAATTAATTTTTATTTATAAAAAATCTGTTTTATGGACTAATTTAAAAGAAAACCAAAATGTGAGGGATAATTTGAAAACAATTTAAAATTTTAGTGCCAAATTACGATGAAAAATGACGAAATTGAATACATTTAAAACAAAGGTGCTGCGGTATAAGAACCGGGAAAGAAAGACGCAGATTATAATCGGATTTGGGTCGATTCAAACGGGTCATTATAAATAGCCAAAATTATAAACAGATTTCATTTCTTCTCTTCTTCTCAAAATGGATCAAAGTCGGCCCTTTATAAATTCTCTGTCGTGTTCTTCATTTTATGAAGAACACAATGAACATCCGCCGCGTTGGCCGCCTTCCACCAGTGCCGGCCGCCGTTGCTGGCGGCGAAATTCCCAAAGAAACCCTAATTTTCTATATTCTGGCGACCTCAAATCACATATTTTCCATAGGAGCTACATCTAAGCCAAATCTCTACGGTGTTTCAAATAGAACAAATGTAAAAACAACCCATTTTTCTTTATTAAATTCAAAACAGAAAAGAAAAAAGATAGAAGATGTTACCAGAAACTTGCTTCTTTTATTGCTTTTGAGCTCTGATTGCAACTCTCACTTGTTGGCTATACAACTTCCGAATGCTAATTGTGTGTATCTAGTGTGTGTTTTCTGTAATTATTGTCTATGTAATTGTCGTTTTTTACATGAATTACAAAGGGGTTTATATAGTTACAGAATTGCTTGAATTTCAAGCATGAATCCCTAATATCTTCCTAATTTGATCTTGTCTCGGCTCTGATTTTAATCTTGTTGCCTTTTTGTTCATTGCTTTAATATGATCGTTGTTGGATTCTTGCTAAGGCACTAATTTAGGGATCTAGTCCCTCCTGTGTTGGTTTACTTTGCCTCTGATTTGAACCCAATTTTCAGCTAAGGCTTTGGTTTACGGATTTGGTTGCCCTTTTGATTTGCTTTGTTTCTTTTCTAACTCCCTGTTTTGTGTTTTTGTTGTCAGTAATTGCAAATGGTGGTGATGCTGTCGGTGAGGAACAATCGAAACGGCGCATGAGCTCTGCCGGAGAAGTCGAAACGTCTGCCAGAAGATGGAAAGTCAGACGCGTGACTATCATGCGCGAGTAGCAATCCGCGTACTCTATTGTTAACCAATCTAGGCCGTTAGATTGCTCACTGATCTACGGTCCAAATGATGGGCCGATTACCTCCCTCCAGCTGGATCCCACGTGCAAGGCGTGCTTGCCGTTGGATCTATCTTGATCCAACGGTCCCTTATCTGTGCAGAAACACAAATAGTTAGGGCCCCCTCTTTTAATTCAAATGTAACCGGCCTAGCAGGCCTTTGTATAATGAAAAAAAATTGTACTCAATGTATCTTTAATGGACTATATTTTTTTATAAATTTCAATTAGGCTTTGTTTTATATTTTGGATTTTAATATCTAACTATTATATAACCTATGTTAATTCTAACTACCATAATATGCTAACATATGACAACTACACTTAATTATAACACACTAAGTATACTAGTATATGACATCTAAACACATATACTAAGAATGATGTAACACTAACAATATTATATAACACTACCTAACCAAAAACAACGAAAGTAAAGAAGTTAGGTGAAAATTTAGTGACAACATTGACTTGTAAAATAGTCCACTTAATTGACAAAGCAATCCACATTTTTAATTTGCAAAACAGTCCACTTAAATAAAAAAACAGTCATTGTTTTAGTTTCCAAAACAATCAACATTTTGACTTGAAAAATAGTCCACTTTTTAATCACCAAAATAGTCCTTAAACATTTGCAAAACAACCCATGATTTAATCACTAAAACAATCCTTAAACATTTGCAAAATTTTCCATACTTTCCTTTACCAAAACAGTCCTAAACAACTAATTAAATTCATAAAACAGCCTAAATGAGTTACCAATCCAATATATATTTCAAAGTCACAGTTCAGACCTTGTTTATTTACTAGAACAATCCTTTAACCATTCACTTTAAATCATAACAGTCCACAATCTAGTACTAGCAACAATGTGTCTTTTAAATCTTTAACTATCTTCCTATCCTTAATGTCCTAATTTCTTAGCATACACATATTCATGTCAAGAATTACATAAAACAATCAATTTCATTCATTATAATATCAAATTTAGTTCCATTTACTTAGCACACCATATCATTCTTTCATATATACCTCAAGAATCAAGCATACAAACAATTACCATTCCTTTCCCAGTTATATACCATTTTCATTCTTTTTATTTCTTAATCACATCAATGTTATCAGCATATTTTGAGGTAGTAGATTTATAACAAGGATTATAATAGCAAGGTAACATGAAATTATCAAAGCTACCAATTTACTTTAAGCATAGACTAATTATCACACAATATTTGATCACCACATCAACCATTTTAAACATATATTCAAGTCAACTAATCATCATATATCAATTGATATCAAGTGACCATATTATAATTGATCTCCAACATGATTGAAGTACATTTGTAACACCCCTCGCCTGGGTTAGGAGCGAGAAGCGTTACGACGAGAAAACGAACAAGCAAAACGAAAATTCTGGTCAATTAAAATTTTTCTCTTCATTAAAACTCAACTCTATTAGGTGAGTTACTTATCTAGCAAGCTATCATAACACCCAATTGAATTACACTCAAGACTCTTTACTAATCATCAATTTGTTTTAAACACTTATGTTTTTCCTTCAACTAATATTGCTAGCCAAGCATGTGAACATACAAACATTATATGATTGCTCCTTAATATAATCATGTCCGATTCATTTCCTTTTTATACCTACAAGAGCATTCATGTACCAATACAATCCATTGATCTAATATATTTCATTCATTTTTTTACAGTTCCTAAGTTCCTATTATATTTTAAGACTAATTAGGCAAATAAGCTAAATCTATTTACCATTTCGATTAGTGCCTTAGAAAAACTAGCCTTAAAGGTAATTCATTTTATGCCTTATTTATCCCAACAAGAATTCTAGAACTTAGCTTCCTTTCTTATAGGATCAAAGGAGTTAGACTTATTTAGACTTAATCCAACGGGTTCAATTCTCTAATTTCCCTAACTATATTCGATCAATACAAGTATGTAAACACAATTCTAATTCATTCATTCATTAAACAAGGTCACATTGTTTACAAACACCTTTACTTATATACATCAAGATGCCATTAAGGTTATTACAAGATTTTGATCAAGTTCATATATATACATATTCATTAGCCTAGTAAAATGCATGACAAGCTATGTGCCATCAACTAGGAGAATACAAATAATATACAATCATACTTCAAGTCCTGCTTATCTTGCTTCGGGTCCAAGGAAGATAGCTTCAAGGTCAAGCATTGACCGGGATGGCTTTTACCTGAGGTTTGGGAAGAATGCATACAAGAGTGATAAGTACAAGATTGTACTTAGTGAGGTAGCATCTAATCTATCAAGATTATTAAGTTTCAAGGTTCTTTAATCCAATTATAACTTATTCAAGCCTTAAACATGTTAGGTCCAGCCTTAGCCTAGTATTTCAATCATCACCCAAAGGTTCTAGCACACGATGAACAAGGGTTTCAATTCAAGGGTACACATTACACATTCAACAAACATCTCATGAGCAGTAACTAAGCAAGCCAACAAAGGTTCATTCAATTTAATTCGAATTAGGCATCCAAACTAGATAGTCATACCTTTCTATTCAAATTAGATTCATTTACGCTTTAACTTATCTTTCAAGTAACAAGTAATCTTGACATTCCATTTATCAAGTGTCTTAATTGACCTTATACATTACTTCACTAGCATACAAACATATTAGACTATTTGATTAAGCTTAATATTCCATTTTAGTTAACTCTTGACTTAGTTACAAGTATAATTATCTAAGGAGATTCACTATTCGGGGTCAAGACTTCATTGAGGGTAGTAACTAACTGTCCAAACTGTTTACAAAATAGTTTACAAAAATTATCCAATTCACCTAGACTGCTACTGTCAGGCAGCTTGCGCACTATTTACTTAAACCTACATAATTTTCATTCCATACGTCGAACTATCTATTAGTTTACACCGTTTGAAAGATTAATTGACCCTCTTTACAACCGTTTACACCTTTCATTTTAATGTTTTTCCAATTAATACAGTTTTTAGTTCAAAGATAGGGCAATTGCATTTTGGACAGTTTGTACTGTCCAGAAGTTTTCATTTCCAGATTCCAGCTCAAAGTCCAGAATTCAATTATGTTTTCTCCTAATGAAAATAGACATATTAAGGTTCAATCCATATAAATTTCAGCCCTTAATTCGACCTATACAATTTATGGTGATTTTTTCAAAGTTGCTGCCCAGAACAGAGTTTTCTGGCAGATTTCACTAGGCTTAATTTTAGCTTCATTATTCAACATACACACATATTCCTACTAGTCTAGGTCAGTCCAATTTTACCTATGAATGTGATTAAAACAAGGCATTATAATACTATGTTCGAATTAATCCATTTGATCAACAACATTTCTTTAATTCACTATTTGGGCAGTCCATCATCTAGTCTTAGCCAATTCAATTCCATGTAGTTATGGTTCATTTTAATCCATTAAACTAGCGTGAATAATCCCTTATATTAAATCTAAACTTCTAATTCATGTTAGGTTGAGCTAGACAAGCAATTTAGGACTCTAATCCTATTCGAAAAATCAACAAGGTAAACTTATCATATATAACATCATTCTACATTTAATTCCTTTAGATTTAGTCCAATTACTTAGACTCTTAACTCTATTCGAATTAAGTAGACTTACAGATATGATTCCATTTCCAAAAAAGAATTAAATCAATCTCAAGAACCAAGCAAACCAATTCAAAGTCATTAATCTCACCAATCAAGCAATGATTATAACTACAAGCATTAAGCAATATCCATAAAAAAATCACATGTTCCCAATTCGATTATGAGCTCTTATTTCCATGTTCGATTATTCAATTTTACAAGTATTCTTAGGGTGACAAGCTCATCAAATCATTCATATGAATTCTTTACAATTTCCTTATCAAGAAACAAGAGCACACATATTTCAATCAAGTGTAGCTTAGCTCATTTTAATCTTAGTATCAAGTTTTGTTCATTTTAATCAAGTTTAATCATGTTAAGCCTAATCAAGCAAAGACAAGTCCTAGCTAGTTCATCTAGCATCTTTCGAATGGGAAAGCTCATGAAATCAAGGATTCATTTCAAGAAATTATATTGTAAAATTCAAGCAAGTAGCCATTTACAAGTATTAGGTGATCTAGCAAGCAATATTTTAGAAAGAATCAAACATATTAAGCAAATCAATCATAGAGATCACCAAATCCAATTTGAATAGGATCTTTCACCTTATGATTTATCCTTCAAGTAATGAACAATTCAAGATAGCATGTACATCATTTTATTCATGTAATTTTATTACATTACAAGTTCATTTGCAAGTGTCAAGTTTGCTCTTTCATTAATCATGTTAACATGTCTTATTGCAAGTTTATTAGTCTTGTTTTGCCTTGGTAGATAGTAGGACGAGGTAATCGAGTCTCAATTGGGTACACAAAGTACCTAGCAAGTGGGTACACAAAGTACCTAAACAAGAAGGTGTCCACAACACCACACAAGAGGGTACACAAAGTACCTAGCAAGATGATACCCAAGGTATCTAACAAGAAGATGTCTATAACACCAAGCAAGATGGTACACAAAGTACCTAACAAGTCGAGCTCTAGACTCTAAGGCATGTCGTTCTACCTAAAATCGACTAGCAATCAAGGGCTTGTTGAATATTTTATTTTCAAGCAATCACACATCAAGTGATTAAGCATCAAGCACATCAAGATCAAATTCATTTTAATCCTTTAAGCCATGTGAACCTTAATTCATTTCACAAGTGAACAAGAATTTCAAACATCAGTTAAGGTCACTTAGACCCTCAAGCCATTCGATTTGACCACTCAAGATTTAGGGAGCAAGCATTAGGTTCATTTTCAAGTGATTATTACTTATCAAGCAAGTTCATTTTATTCTAGTATTATTTGATTGGTCATCCTACACAAGCAAGTACCATCTTACAACCACAATAGCAAGATTCAATCATATTTTTGTATACACATCAAATTTCAAGCACGGAAAATCCAAGCAAATACATTCCACTGTAATTCGATTGCTTATCAAAAAATCAAGCATGCATGTATTCATCATCAAGTTTCCAATTAAGCATCATTCCCTTATTGTCAAATACCAAGTTCATTTTAATCAATACGAGGATGACAAGAATATATCATGCATATTTGGTTAGGACCTAGGTCATAACCCTAATTAAGCTACACTCACCTTGTATCCCAACATTACGGGACACCCAAATCCTCATTCACATCCCGTTACTTATCCATCATTTCTACCATTTTCTTAATCTAGTATTCAAACAACACCATCATGCATTAGAGTCAAAACCAAGTAATCAATCACACCAACTATTCAAGATACACAATTCATTACAAATAACAAGGGGGTCCTACTCCTCTGCGAACCGTAAAGCAACAGAGGAATACTATTGCCAGTGGTTTTTCCACGCATGGGAAAAAGAAAATGAACTATCATAAAGACTAAGATGGGTAAAAAAGGGGGCATGATCTAAATCGAGAGTCCTTTCCCTTAGTGGCTTTAGAATGGACAGATCATCTATATATGTAATTTTATATTACAATTTCAGTACTAAATCCTTCTTGCTACTAACCCGCACCTACTCATAAGCATCTTACTTGTGGGAACTGAACCCTCTAAAGGGCCCATTCATTCACGAAAACCGACCACTAGCTGAATCAGAGCTTTCGTTGGCTAAATCCATTGATAACACCACGCGAGCGTTTTACTCAACCTCTGTTCTTGCGGCTAGCCTTTCTTCAAACTCTATTATTTCTCTTGAACTTTCCGATCCGTCTCTCGTCTTTGTCTCGCTTTCGCCTTTAGCTACAGGATTTGAATAACTAGATTGTTTTCTTTGAGATCCCTTGAAAAGAAGATCCTCTTGGACAAACTATCTTCGGAACCTGGATCACTATCTGCCACTGCCTGTAGCATACACACTACTCACTAAAATGCTTATATCTTTTAATCCGTATTGAAATTTAAATTTGTTTACACTATTAGAAAGCTAACTTAATTATCTTTCTAACCATATATGGCTCATGTCTTTAGCCCTTCTACATTAATACAGTTTTTAAGATAAAGCCGGGTCAAATTTACAGTATTTAATCTGCCAGTTTACAACTAGGTCCACTTTAGTGATGTAATTAGCCTAAGACCCTTACATGTTCAAATCATCCTTTTTTACCTTAATTTCCCCTGTTTTTCCCTTGTTTTCACAAGTTAAGGTTGGTCCTTAAATCGTCCAATTAAGTCCTCAATTTAACAGTTCTTTCAAAACAGTCTATGTTAGCCAATCAACCAATTTAAGTGACTAGTTTCATCACTAGTTCCATTTTTAGCAATTAGACACTATTTTAATTGTTAAATGACTCAATTAATTTCATATTCATGTTTTTCCAGCAAGTATTTCATTCAAATTAAATCTCAATCTTCATAACTGATTAATTTACATGTGTTTATGACACCATTTAGCCTATATCAAAACAGAACAGTCTAGAAAATAGTTTCCATGTGTTATATATACGAACATAATTGTTTCTTTCATCAAACTTATCAATTTAATAATCTATTTCAAGCTTAAACAGTTCACTAGCATTTTAGTAATCAAAACAGTCATATTTTAGATTACTTTCGAACAGGGCAGCTTCTAAGTCCATTTTAATACTCAAGTCATTTCATACAAATTCATACCCAAAATTTCCAGCATTGTAATTCATTCAAATGAATCAAATCAAATGTTTAATTCTACCAAACAAGCAGTTCCCAAATCCTAACTCTAACAGCCATATTCGAAATCAAGAAAGAGCAAGGGAAACTTACATTCATAGACATACAAGCATCAATCAAGCATTAAACCTTTAAATAAAGCTTAAATCTAGATTTTCCATGGCTGATTATCCCTCCTCTCTCTCTAGAATTCTCTCTCTCTTTATTCTTTCTTAACCCACGGTTGAATGGAGAAGAATGAAGATGATGTCTTCATTTTAATAGGTTTTGGAAATGACCATTTTACCCTTAATTAATCATTAATTAGAGACATAATCAAGGGTACACTCAGGAATTAAAATCTTTAGCATGCAATCTCATTCTTTCTCATTTAATTCGATTTGGTCATCTTATTTAGGCCACCCATCTTTCATTTCTTTCAATTAGGTCACTAATCATCCTAATTGATTTAGGATCAAGCTTAATTAAGCTAGCTAATTAGGTTATTTAGCTTGATTACTTCTAGGGTACATTTTAGGGTATTACAACATTATCATATCAGAGAGGATGAATCGAATAGTACTTGTCAAGTCTTACTTATCATGCCAACAATAAATCAATTTATTAATTTGTTAAGAGTTTCAATCAATCTTATTTTAAATTTTGTAACCTTGGTAGTCAAGTAGTCTAGGTACGCGAATCCCCAAGCAACTTTAGCCAAACATAATGTACACAAGGTACAGGTCAACCCTCCCACTGTCGCCAAATGACCAAAACACATCCCTCATACTGTCGCCACATAAGGATCGTAGTCCTCCCGAAACATGAGCTCAAATGGACTCTATGGCATGCCAAATATACCTATGACTGACTCAAAACCAAGACATTTATAATTTATATCTTAGCATATTCTTGAAGTGAGCTTAGCTCCATATTCAAATATTCAAGAGGAGTGTGACTCCATTATTGCATTTGCTTATATCACATAATCTCATATGTGTTCTTAAAGTTTATTAATTCGTAACACAAGATATGGCTTTATATTCAAACATAAGCATTCATAGATCTTCCATACCATAATTATCATAACATACTAGCCTTAGTTAGCATGTCATTAACTAAGTACACTATACATTCAAACAAATAAGCACTAGCAATATCATAGCAAAGAATTATACCATATTTCACCATATCATCAATCAAAGTTCAAACAATTGACTTGCCTTAAACTTACCTATAAGTTCACCATTTTGTATTATTCGACCAAACATATTAAGAGATAAGAACATAGGGTTTATTTGGAACCTATCTTAATACAACTATTCCAGATTAAGTGTCTGTTAACAATTCATTGTATACCATTATCTATTACTTTCAATTTATCATGTAACCATTAGCATAGCTCAATCCTTATATTGAGTCTTTCTATTGTTCTTCATAACCTATCCACAATTATCCTTATTTCATTCATAGATTGATTGTTTACCTTCATTTACAATCATTCTTCATTCTTTAGCTATTATAAGTTTTAAACTGAAATTAAACTTTAGTCTTAAGCATCCATTTAAATGATGCTTTGGTACACATCATTTTCACACATAGTATAGTTACACTCACCTTATATCCTGAAGTTACGGGATATCCCAATCCATGAATACCTCCAAGTTTTCTTCATTTGATACTTGATTCACCCTAGTCCTATGGTCCTAAAATTTCCCTCATTGGGCCTTACTTCCTTCTCCATATCTTTAATTCAAATAAACATGTGCATTCATTAATATGCATAACTTTCATCACTCATTAACTCAATATGCTCAACCAGTATCATCATTCAACCATTAACCATACATATACTAATCATTATTCAATTCCATTACCAAGTTGAATCCTTATTTCTAACTTTGGGCAACTTGAGCTATCATCAAAGAGCAAGTTGAGATATCATCAAAGAACTGACTCTCCAAAGCAGAGTATACACTGGAATTTAAAACTCTTTACACCTTTACAAACTAGATTCAACCACGATTTTAACGGTATAAGCCTCATAATTTAACAAGTTCTATATCAATGTGGAGAATTTTTAGAAGTTCCAAAATAGAAATTGTCCAAAGCCGAATCTGCCTCCAGATTTTTTGCACTCAAAATCATAACTTTTGATTCTGAACTCAAAATCATTCACGTTTTTTGGAGATTAAACTAGACTCATACATGGTTCTACACATATAAAATTCATCTTCAAACTCAGTGTATTAAATTTTCTATGAATTTCTAAACTTACTGCCAGAACAGAGCTTTTCTGGGCAGATTGCATTTGACCTTTGTTTCAATAATCCGAAGTACTTCAAAACAATATATGACCTCAAATAATTGTAGGAGCCATACAAATACACCCCTAAACTTAAATTTCTAGAATCATTTAACTTAATTTCTCATAATTAATAGCAAGATTTCATAGTTTAAACAACATTAGTCCATTATGAAAATCATGGAAACACCATTGCATTCACAATCAATTCACCTTGTACTTAAGTCTCCATTTCCTTTCTAGCTCCAAAACTTAAAATTTGATTCCAATTTAAGCTTCCTTTGCTCTTTCATTTCATTCAAAAACATATAAATTTCCAAACCAAAACTTATGGATTTAAGCTTAACCTATTACTCAAGAAATGGCTTACCATTCATTGCTGAAATCACTTAAATCATATACCTTTCTTGCTTTATTTCTCACCAAAATCCTTATGGTCTACATGAATCCATCTCAAAAATTCCCCTCCTTATTCAAATTAGTAATCGGCCAAGTGAGGAAAACCCAAGGATGAAGACAATAGCATAGGAGAAAATGGCTCTCTTTCCCTCGCTACTTGGCTGGCCATTTCTCCTTCATTTTCCATGTGTAAAATGGATTTGCCATATGTATTCCACTAACACTTATTGGTCTAAATACACATGCAACAATGTTGTTTTACCCTTGTTCCAATTTGGTCCCTTGCTCTCAACTTTAAACATCTTTCATATCGATCCTTCAAGACTAGTTTCACATCTCCCACAATTTCATTCTCACATATTACAATTCAATCCTTGATAATTCAATTCATATGCTAAATTAACCTTTTAAAGCTCATATATGCTCTTTCATACTCCTTGAGATATAATTACTTTACTCATTTGCTAATTGATCTTTAGCTTAATTAGCTCTTTCATTTTTAATCCCATTGACTTACTTATTCAATTGACTCAATTTGAGTCTTAAATAATCTAAAGGTAACTTCTCCAAGCATGTGTTTGCCTTGTAAAACTCCTAGCCCAATTTTAGGGGTATTACAATAGCGAACATGTTGGTGCTGGTGGACATGCCATCCGGTTGGTGCGAAGGCCTCGTCTACTTTTGAGCATATTGTCTAGTAAGGAGAATATGTCTTCTTATTCTAGACATGTCGTCTCGTTCGGTTATGCTAGAAAGTCTTTGTAACAGCATGAAAACTCGGCTCAACAGACTAGCGTTGACCTGGGGATATGAAATCTTTGTTAGTTAAATAATAAATGAGCTTTTACGAATTATGCTTGTATTTTTGGGCTTGAAGGTGACCATGTGGGATTGGGAGAGGGCAAGAGTATAACAAGGGAGAAAGTTTGAGGATTTATGAGGTAAATAATCCAAAATTTGAAAGAAATACTGAATTCTCTTGATATCTATTTTTGGGACGTGGCTTTGGGGGAGACAAAAGCTACAATATTGCATCATCTTCATTACTACATCATCCATGTCTCTCTTCTCCATTTCCACACCCTCACTCATAGAGAAATGTGCAAGCTTTGTTTTGTTAAACACATAGTCTTGTGAAGGGAACCTTAGTTTCAGAATCTACATTTCAAGATCTACGTTTAGAGGTAAAAATCTATGAAAATGGTGAAAATGGGTTTTCCTGGGGTTTTGGAAGGAGGGTGTTTTGAGATGAATTTTAGTTTGTAAATTCACTTTAAAGGTTCCCTTTTAACCCTCTTGAAGTGTAACACTTTATTTTTGCACTCCGTGTTTAATGAAGGAAGTTGGTGAACCCTCCAACACCAAAGACCAAGAGAAGAAGTAAGGAGGACCTTGCTAGGAGAAGGATTCTAGGTTTTGGACCAAGGTTAGTACATCTCCATATTTATTATGCTTCATGCTTCTCATAATATGTGATTGCCTTGCATTGTTGAGCTTTTGATGTGTTTGGGTGTTTAAGCATGTAAACTACAGGGTTCTTCGATCCCAACATTTTGTTGTTTTCTAATGAAATTTAAGGGCTATATTGGGTTATTAATGAGCCTAGTAAACTCTAGGGAGCTTGAGGCTAATGTTGGGGATTAAAACTTAAGATTTACAGGCTTAAGCCATGACCAGGAAAATCCATTTTTGGGCTTGAGTATCGGTACACGAGAAGTGGTACTGATACCCCCTTTAAGTTGCTGATGAACAAAGACAAGTTATGGGAAGTGTACCGGTACATGTCAACCTGTATCGGTACTCAAAGGTTTTAAAAATTCCAGTAGTGAATGTTTGTATCGATACGGTACGGATTGTATCAATACCTTATCCTATGTATCGGTACTGGTTGCTTAGTATCGGTACGGGCAAGATTTCCCAGATTCTAGTAGTGAATCTTGGTATTGATATGCCCTAGCATGTACTGATACCCCTGCTGAAACTACCCAATCATAGCAAATTAAAAAGGAATGTCATAACAAGATTTGGTTAGGGTTATATGGATATGAAATTGAGTATAATACACTTCATCTAGAATTTTTGGCTAATCTATAACTTTGAATGACCCATATGTCTCATAATTAAGTGTGTAAGCTAGTGAGCATTGATTGTTTATGATCTGGTTATTATGGGATCTGAATGCCTTAGGTAAGTACTACAATATGTATATGTGATGATCCTTTGATGTCTTTGTGGTCCCGATTGGATTCTACTACCCGATGTCTTTGTGGTTCTGGGTAAGTAACCTACACAACTTGATGTCTTAGTGGTCCCAGGTACGTGGTGTGATAAAGTATTCAATGTCTAAGTGGTCCAAAATACAACTTTGGTACTCGATGTCTAAGTGGTCCTGAGTGCATTTATGGAAGCCCGATATCTTAGTGGTCCCAGGCTAACATGTTTGGCTACCTCGGTAATAGTAAGTTAATACTTGATTTGCTTTATTCATGCCTTGTGCTCATATGCTTACCCATGCATGCTTATTGTTATGATTATTATGAGGTTTTTAGAGTAGACATGTACCACTAAGCTTTGTCAGCTCAGCGTGCGGACATGCTGTTTTTCTGTGCATAGGTTGATAGGCCACTCTCTCTTGGAAGGAGCACATCAATGATGATTTCCTAGCACCAAATCCACTCGAGTACAATACCTTGATTTTAGTTGTAGGGCTATATATCTATAAGACCTTATTGTAGTTGGTCTATAACTCTATTTACATTTATCTTGATATTCGATGTTTAAATCGTACGAAGCTCTATTTATATTTTGGAATTGAAATTATTATAAAGATTCTTTTTAAATGGCTTGTTTAAATGTTATTTTGGCTAAACTTGAAATTTAAAACCAAACGAAAACTTTTGGGTCGGGTTAGAGGTAACCCGAATATGGCATCTCGGATCTGGTGAGATCGAGGTGTTATAGTCTTTGTTCCAGACAATATCACATCATCCCTCATTCTTGAAAGTGATTTGTCCCTAAATCGACATTTGCTATAAACGGGAACAACTTCAACTTTTGTAGGACTAGAAATATTTTTTTCTACGCGTGGTTCCAAAACCAATCTCCTAGTTCAAAGATAGTTCTTTTTTTCTTCCTGTGAATTTTTCTCTCATATTGCTTTGTTCATACAGAAGCGATCTTTGTGTGACTTCTAGAACCATGGTTCACAAAACAATGGCATTCCCCTCATTTACTTCCATAGATCTTTCGGTGTAGTTCTCTTTCAAACTTGCATTTCCTTTGAGAAGGCAAATATTCTTCCCATAATGTTGAGTGATCGTTCTCGACAAGGCAGATAATACTTGCTTTATATATGAGTTTTTAATAATCAGCCGAGGATAGGTAGATGAGAAGATTCACTTGGGTTCGATTCCCAATAATCGCCAAATAAATCCAAAGAGTACTAAACTTCTAGTTCTTGGTGACCATAAGTCCTTAAACTTGCTATCATGAGTGATCACTTTAACAACCCAACTTTTGGGTTAATCATCCAGACCTTGGATCTATGTCGGATACTTTAATTCAAGTATTAAATTAATGAAAAGAGATATTGGAACATTTATTTTTAAATGGATGATGATCATTTTGTGTAAGGATGGGAGGTTAGGGATTTATGATACAATTATACCGTTATATTTTGGAAGAGAATACTTTAAATTAAAGTGGTGAGAAAGAGAAGGAAAAAAGCAAATTTTGTATCCCCTTCTCTCTCTCCCCTTTCCATCTTTTTTTTCTCTTCATCTTCAAATTTCCAACTTTGATCTACCGAGATTTAACCGTTCGTTATCGACACCTCTATCGTCATTGTGTTCATCTCATCGAGACAAGTTCACCGGTACAAATGGCATCACCATCGGAGCCATCGTAGAATGGGGTGAGAGAAAAAAAATTGGGTTGTTGAGTTGGGGTAGTTCGAGTGCAAAAACAAAAAACTGAGCCCACCATCATGCTCACCAGCGTCAAGAAAGTCAGACTGGAGCTTTGTCGCCACTGTCTGGCCATTGGAGGCCGTCATACACGGCACTGTCTGTGTGTGGGTGTACGACGCTGGCGAGAGCAGGTCTCCAGCATATTGGGTTGAGCTATTGGGCTCCAACATATGAAGCCAAGCCGTCGTTGACCAGACGCCGCCGCTGTTGATCGTTGACCGACGTTGACTTTTTCTAGGGTTATTTTTGATGTTCTGAGTCTGTTTCCACAGCTTGTTTCACTAAATTCAAACCCGGTAAGATGTTTTTACGCATTTTATTCCCTAGATTCGTCAGATTGTGTGGATAGCTTATGTAGTTGTGTCTGTTGTTATCCGATGATTATGCGGACTCGAATATGAGATTAAATGGGATGATTGGAGGAGCTGGGAAAGAGACTAGTGCTTGATGTTGAGGTTACCAACATTTTGCTTGAGCTAAACTGTGATGCTCCACCCACTCTGTTTGGACTTTAGAGTTCCTCTTTCAAGGCGATGACAGGCGTTATGAGGGTATTGCTCTTGCCGACTCGAGTGCTGGTCTATCTACCGCTTGTGCACCACCAATTATTTTAAATGATATGTTGCTGTTATTTTTAGTTTAGAAGCTTTGCTATTTAGGTTGTGAAAAATTTTATTTATTAGGCTTGTTTGCAAGACCAACTACTCTGATTCTATTGTTATTCATTGTTTCGCTGAAGGTATACCCCCCGCAGTTACGTCTACCAAACTCACATCTTTTCCAGATGTTGCAGTAACTCATCTGATGCTTTTTCCTGGGGAGGTTTCTTTGTGCGAAGGTCACAAACCCTTCGCTCTGTTAAGCGCATTTATCCCTAGAGGGGAGTGTCGAGGATAGAGAATTGGTTTCACCCTGAATCTACTACTAGGGGATTGTTTGAACTATATGCAAATAGTTGCGGTGCTTCTCCACCTTGTACGAGTATTAGGAGAACCGTTGAGAGAGGTTGGGGTCTTATTCAAGAACTTGGTTGTGTTCAACTTAACATGGAAAATAATATGAAGGTCCTTCTTGCAAAAAATGGGATACTACGTTCGCAGGTGGATGGATACTTCAATCTTCTTGAGGAGAATGCCAAGCTGTGTTCGCATGTGGAAAGTTATGCCACTCAGTAATGGAAGTTGCAAGAAAAACATGAGGTAGATGTTCGAGCACGAGTAGGGGACCTGTACAGGAAGTATAGAAAGGAGATTGTGAGAAATAGAACGAGGGTGATCGTGCTCTTAGAATTAAGAATAAGTTGCTTGAGACAATGGAGAAGAGTTTCAATACTGAGATTCGATGTCTTAAAGAAGACCTAGAGAAACCAAAGAGTGCGACATATGAAAGCTTTGTAAATTTCATAAAGAAATTATCGAGCTTAAAGAGTTGTACAAGAATAAGATTATGGTGTTAGAGGCTACCCATGATGTTGACGTGGCGGAGAAGGTTAAGGCAGTTGCAGACACCACCTTTGTATTTATGGCTGAAGGGATGAAGAGATCCCTGGATGCTATTATTCTTAGTTTTTAGTTGGCGCATGGTCCCTTTGATGTTAGGGGGTGTGAACTTTGACACATTTTGCGAGGTAGCCACAGATTTTAATGTGAGAAACCCATCTGGGCTCTCATGGGAAAGCTTCGACGCTAAATATAGAAGCATTGTAGTTTCTCCTGCGTTTAGCTTAAACACGTCATCCTCCCTGAACGACCGCAATGGTGTTTGGGGTGATTGTAGCAGGGGTGTAGAACTGTTGTTTGTTATTTATTTCTGTGTTTTATCGCGTGGGGGATGAACTTGTTTTAGGGGTTGTTTTGGCTATTTTTCTATTTTCTGTTCAGGCTGAGATGTATCTTGTTGTTATTTTTGTGATAGGCAACCTATTTGAAATAGATTTTATTGCAGAGAATCTGAAGAACCTTATTGATTTTTCAATTAAATTGCAATTCTAGAAGAGTTGAGAGTAAATGTATTTCCTTATTGTGTGAAATGGAATGATTCCTTTAGGTGGCTAATTCATCCTCGTTTACTTCTTTATAAGTTTTAATCTTTGAGTTGAGGGTAAATGTAATATATTATTTTTTGCCTTTTTAGTTAGCTTTGTAGTTTGGTGGAGTTATGAAGCAGATTTAACTTGGCCTATTAGGAACTCCTCATCTCCTATTTGTGATAAAGTTTTGTTGTTTCTGGTTGTCCTGGTATGGCGAACTGGCTTGTGTTTCTTGGGTAGCCTTGATTATGCTAGTGACATTGCTATAACGCTATGTTTAACCATGTTTTTCTTGGATTAATAAGAATAAGATTTCGTTATTTATTCGAGCTCTTTTTTGGATATCGACGTGTGTAAGGGGCTTTGATATGGGTTTAAAGGATTTTATTGCGGACTATTGCACAGGACAAGATGGATGTTTGTGACTTTGAAAAGATGGCTTTGTGTGTGGTTTCTTTTCTTAATTTTTATTGGTTTGATTTGCGGTGATGTAGACAATTCAAAGAAGTCTGAGATGAAAGAGAAAATATCTTATTTGCAGTGACAATTACATGCGCCTCCCTGCACAGTTATTGATTAGAATTTTGAAAGTTGTATGATTTTAGTTATTTACTCGAGAATGTGGGGTTTGGGAATTAAATGCTGATGTCGGTGGCTCTCCACACAGGTATATATGAAACGTCATCGCTTGGTATACCCCTTGCCTACTATAAATAGGGCTCATTTGGTTTGTATCTTTATAACCTAATTTACAAGTAGTTTATTTTCTCTTTATATGGTTTTTCTTTTACGGCCTGGTTTCTGTCGCTCTGAGAAAATATGTTTGTAGGAATAAGTGGCGCGTCAAAATTAATCTTTGTAGATCTTCAGGGGTTGGTAGCTTTGCAGTTTACATCGTCAGAAAATAGTATTCAGAAGGCTATCACTAGCCATATATAGTAAGGAGTACCAACAACCAATGTATTCGGAAAATCTTGGGCACAAGGCTTTTCTGAATACTATTGCATGTTTGTGTTGGTTACTACATATGGAGGCGGCAATTGATGGGCATGACATTGATGTTGTTGATGTTTGTTTAGTTTTTGCAGGCTCTCGAATATGTGTCATCAAGGTGACTGTTCATTAGCCAATTATGGTGTTTGTGGTCTCGGCAACCGTAGTAACAAACAATTTGCACTAGATGATTTGTGGGGAGGAGATGAAGTAGAAACAGGAGAAATGGTTGTCATCTCCATGTACTATGCCTGTAACATTAAGAATCCTATTTTACTCTTAACGGAGAATCTTGTTGGCAATTTATGGGCTTCTCCTAATCGAGTTCACTAGAAAGGTTCTTAAACAGTTCCCCATTTCTAAATACTATTGAATGTTGGTGTCGGTTACTACATCAGTAGGCCGCAATTGGTGGGCATGAAATTGATGTTGTTGATGTTTGTTTAGTTTTTGCAGGCTCCTGAATATGTGTCATCAAGGTAATTGTTCATTTGCCAATTGTGGTGCTTGTGGTCTCGCCAACCGTGGCAACAAACAATTCGCACAAGATGATTCGTAGGGCGAAGATAAAGCGAAAATGGGAGAGTGGTTGTCATCTCCATGTACTCTGCCTGTAACATTAAGAATCCTATTTTCCTCTCAATGAAGAAGCTTGTTGGCAATTTATAGGCTTCTCCTAATCGAGTTCGCTAGAAAAGTTCTCAAGCAGTTCCCTATTTCCCTTATACGGATTTACATTTGTAATGTTTCATTTATTCTGTTCGTGTAAGAAAGCTTTTTTTATAGTATTAAATTGTTATCGGCGTTTAACTTGTCTTGATGCATTTGCATATGCATTAAATATTGAATGGATGAACATTCGCCTTCTGCGTGTGATGGTTCTTAATTGTGGAGTTTCTATTTCCATATTTTCATTCGCGGAGATGGTTGCTTTTATAGTAGATTATGCGCATGTTTTCTTCCCTAAATCATATATTTCTTAATAACAATCACACTTTCTCACTTGATTTGTCGAATGAATATGTGTGAATTATCATTAGATGTAGTTTTTTTGTGACTCATTTGTATATGAACCTTGAGCGTTCGCGATTTTGCAAGGCAAACGGGTGGTAAGCTCATGTCAGTTTTGCAATTAGTTTCTCGAGAGAGTTTGCTTTGAGTCGTTTCTCGTGAAATGACCTTACTTTCTTAGGGTGAACTGCATATTTGTACAGTTAGATAAAATTGATAGGGCTTTTACCCCTAAATGATATTATCTTTGTGGTTATATACTACCTCATGTATCTGTCTGTTGATCGTTTTATTATGTTTTCACTTGGAAATGATAAATATTTGTTTGCTTTTTTGCGTTAATAGTTATTGTGGCTTGGAAAGGTTAACGGTAAGATGAACACCTTGCCTCCCTTTGGTGGAATAATTTGTATCAATATGAGTTTCATATTCTGTGCGTATTCGTGTCATATTTCGAGTGTCGTATTTTATAGAGATATGAGGCATTTTATTATTTATGAATATGCATTTGAGAGTGGCAATCGTTTGTACTATTTATAGTGTAGCGTCTACTGTATTTATTTGTTTTAGATAAGATCATTGTTTTGGGTTGGCCAGGGTGCTTCTGTTGACATCGTGGTCGTAGGGCGACTAATATTAGGTATACTTGTGAAATTTTAAATTGGGAGAACCCTTGAACCCTTACATAAAGTAGGCTCTGTTTATATACACTTAGTTATTTATGTGTTGATTTATTCACAGCTTATTTATTCGATGTTGATAGATATTAATGCCCTATTTTCTATGTTGTATTCAGATAATTTAAAGGGTCATTTTTTTATTTTTAGTGTGTAACGTCCCCCACACAGCCTAGAAGATAACCGGATCGGAGAATACTACCGGTGAACGAAACAGTGATCGGTGCGATGAATTTCAATCAATTATCAACAATTAAATAATATTATGCTTTAAAAATATCACCAAATATAAACATTTATCCAATTTATCCAATGTGAAACAACAATTCATAATTTAAGACTAATTTATAACTTTTACAAGTTTTAGGGACTAATCTATAAATTCATAAATTTAGGGGTCCTTTCATGCAATTGACTATACAACAATGAAATTCAACACGATAACAATAAGTCTACAAATTTTCATGTCGTTTCGGTATCATTTACCTATCCAATTAGAGTGTACAATATTCATTGACCATTTTGCCAACAATGTAGAACTATAATCTCAATGCCGTATGCCGTATCGATACACCCCTTTAGTGTATCGATACACCTTGTTTGGCCATATTGATACACCCCAAGGCCGTATCGATACACCCCAAGGCCGTATCGATACCATTATTTCATTAAATCTGTCGCAACCCTTTTTAAGAGTTTTGACGTTTTGGAAAACTTTATAAAATCACGGAGTCGCCACCAATCTTTTTTGAAAAAAAAAAGTGTGATTGGATCACTTTTTAAAACAAAGGTTATTTTAATAAAACGTTTTATTTATTAAAACAACAATTTTGGTCTACGAAAACAAGAGAAAATAGGTTCGGGGGTTGGTTACGTGTGGGGAAGGGTTAGCACCCCCACAGCGCCCAAAAATTGGTACCTAATTGATTTCAAAAAAAAATTCTTTGGAAACTAGAATTTGCAAGTTCACAAAATTTCGATTTTTTTGTCTGCTTAATGAATATAAATCTATTTTAACGGTTTTATCACCCGGGAAATGAACTTTAATCACCGCCAACACTCCTGGCGCTAACCCGTCATTCTCGTTTGATAAGACACCGCATTCATTAAGTTTTCACTTTTTAACAAATCAACAAAAAAATTAAATGTGTTAAAGTCTTTTAATTAAAATCTAATCAGTGATTAATCCCTCAAGAAACATCTATATTCATTTTAACTATTAAGGTTTAAATATAATTAAGTGTGTCTTATTGAAAATTTGAAAAATGTTTTACAACATACATGTCCCTATTCTAGGTTTTAAGAGATCACAATCTTAAAGTTTTTCACACATATACATATGTACATCTAAAGACAAAAATGAACAAAATTACTTAAATTAAATTAATATTTTAAACAATTGCTAAAATAAAGAAAATGGTAATTAATTTATTTTAAAAAAAATTGTATTAGGGACTAAAGTAAAAGAAAACAAAATATAAGTGTTAATTTGAAAACAGTATAAAATTTGGTGCCAAATTGAAAAGAAAATGGATGAAATTGAAACAATTGAAAATTTTAGAGCTGCGGCATAAGGTCCGGGAAAGAAGGGCGCGAGTTATAACTGGGTAAGGGCCGGGTCATCGGGTTATTATAAATAGCCATTTTCAGAAACAAATTTCATTTTTTCTCTTCTTCTCAAAATGGATCAAAACCAGTTTTGAATTTTTCTCTGATAACATTCATCGTGTTCTTCATGAATTGAAGAACACGACGATGGTCTGCCATGTTGGCCGCCGTTACTGGCGGTGAAATTTCTCAGAAAACCCTAATTTCCCAGATTTTGGTGCAAAATCAAATTACAATGGTGTTTTAATGGTAAAATCAATCCCCTTTTCTTTGTTTAATTCGAAACAGAAAAGAGAAAAGATAGAAAATGTTACCAGAAACTTGCTTCTCTTATTGCTTTGGAACTTCGATTACAATTGCTTGCTTCTACTAGTTTTACAACTTCCGAATGCTAATTGTAAGTGTATGGATGTGTAATTTGTATGTATCTAGTGTATCTATTGTTTTTTTACATGAAATTTACATGGGTTTATATAGGTACAATTGTGCTTGAGTTTCAAGCAAAAATCCCTAATGTTCATCCCCGAAAATGCATCCTCTTTGACTTCGATTGCTTGATTATTGCTATAGCACCAATTTAGGGATTTTTCATTCCTATTTTACTTCTGTTTTGACCTTATTTTCCAGCTAGGCTCCAATTTAGGGATTTAATACTCTTGTTTCTTTGTTGATATGATTCTAACCTTTTATTCTCATTTGTTTCTGGTAAATGGCAACAACACCGCCGTCAAGAGTGACTGGAGCGATGAACACCGGTCTGTAACCTATCAGAAAAGACGAAGCATTCTCTAGAAGTCGAAAGAACAGGCGCGTGGTCGCCACACGTGAATGACGATCCCGGTGATTGGTCCTGGAGCAATTTGAACCGTTAGATCACCCCTAATCTAATGGTGGGGATAGTGAGCTGCTTGGTCTTCTCCAGCTGGATCCTGTGTGCAAGGCGTGTTCATTACATACCGTTGATCTATCCTGATCCAACGGTCCTTCATTTGTGCAGAAACATAAAGAGTTAGGGCCCCTTTTTGTGATTCAAATGTAATTGGGCCTAGCAGGCCTTTGTATAATGGAAAAAATAGACTCTATGTATTTTAAATGGACTCTTTATTTAATGGACACTAAATTATACCTAATGGATCCTCTATTTTATTTAAGTGGGCTGCATGTTTTATTTTTTGGGTTTTAATAACTAACTATTATATTAACTACAAACTAAAAGCAAATGTATATAACTATGACAATAATACGTAAAACAATTATACTAAATACACTAAGTACAATATTATATGACACCTAGATAATTCTAATTATTACATTAATTTTTATAACACTAACATATGGCACTTATACTAATTATGATGTAACACTAACAATGTAATATAATACTACTAAATCAGAAATATCATAATAAGTAAAAGAAGTTAGGTGAAAATTCAATGACAACAGCTGCCCCTCTTTGGTCCTTCCGGTGAAACAGGAATAGAGCAAAGAACAGAAGACACTAATTTTCACCAATTACCAAACTGACAATGCCTGAAAAGATAGGCGGGTTCTATTTTCCTTGCGCTTGAATAGATAAGCGAGTTTCATTCTTCAAATGCCTGAATGGTTTAGGCAGGTTATATTCTCCTCATGCTCGAATAGATGAGCAGATTCCATTCTCCAAATGCCCGAACGGATAGGCAGGTTCCATTCTCCAAATGCCTGAATGGATAGGCAGGTTCCACTTCGTGAAATAATCAATGGCTACCAAGATAAAACGATGTTCATTTGATGCCTTAGGGTGAATCTGACCGATGATATCAATGCCCCACATGGAGAACGACCAAGGGGCTATCATAACATGAAGAGGTTAAGGTGGCGTATGAACCTTGTCAGCATAGATTTGACACTTGTGGCATTTGCGAGAATAGTTGACGTAATCTCCTTCCATGGTTGACCAATAATATCCAAGACGCATGATCCTTCTAGCCATGGTGAAACCACTAGGATGGGTTCCACAAACTCCCTCATGAACTTCTTCCATAATTAATTAAGCTTCTTTTGCTCCCACACATCGTAGAAGCACTTGATCACGACTTCTTTTGTATAAAATCTCTCCATCAAGGACATACCCTAAGGCCATTTTCCTGATCATTTTCTTTTCATTCTTTGTAGCTTGCGGCGAGTATTGCTGGAATTTTACATATTGCAAGATGTCATGGTACCATCGCAATCCATCTGTCTCTTCTTCTACATCATAACAATGGGCTGGAAAGTCTAGCATATGTAATCTAATTGGCACCATCTCAGAACCCTTATTTACCTTAAACATGGCAGCCAAGGTGGCTAAAGTGTCAGCCATCTAATTGTCTTCCCTGGAGAGATACTTGAAAGTATCCTCACCGAACACTTTGATTAGCTTGAGGACTAACTTGTGGTATTCTACCAGCTTCGCATCTTTTGTCTCTCATTCACCATGTACCTGATAAATGACCAATGCAGAATCCCCAAAAACTCTTAGGGTACAAATTTTCCTCTTTATATCCTTTCTTAGACCCATTATACAGGCCTCGTATTCCGCCATGTTATTAGTGCAGAAGAATTTCAAACGACTGGTAAAAGGGTAATAATCTCCTTCCAGTGAAACCAAAACTGCCCATATATCTCGCCTTAACTCATTTTTTGCACCATCAAAGTTCATAACCCAAGATTCTGTTGGAGTCTCATCATCTTCTGAGATACACATCAAGTCTTCATCGGGAAAATTAAAATTTAACACTTCATATTCATCACAGGCACGGCTTGCCAAAAAGTAAGCTATATCACTCCCTTTTATCGCTTTTTGGCTCACATACTGGATATCGAATTCTGTCAATAATATCTGCCAACGTGCTAACCTTCCTGATAAAGTTGGGGCCTCCATCATGAACTTCAGTGGGTCTAACTTCAAGATTAGCCACGTAACATGATAAAGCATATATTGCCTTAGCCTTTTAGCCGCCCATACTAAAGCACAACATAGTTTTTCAATTGATGAATATCTGGTTTCACAATTAGTGAATTTCTTGCTCATGTAGTATATTGCCTTTTCTTTTCTTCCAGTATCGTCATGTTTCCCTAACACACAACCCATGGAATTTTCATAGACCGTTAGGTACAAGATCAGTGGTTTCCCTGAAACAGGCAGTACTAATATTAGAGGATTACTCAACTGCTCCTTGATCTTTTCCAAAGCCACTTGACATTCTTCATCCCATGTCCCCGGGTTATTCTTCCTAAGTAACCTAAACATTGGATCGCACTTATCAGTTAGCTGAGAAATGAAACGTGCGATGTAATTTAATCACCCCAGAAAACCTCAAACTTCATTTTGTGTTTGAGGTAGGTGGAGTTCATGTATAGCTTTTATCTTATTAGGATCGATCTCAATTCCTCTTCTACTCACAACAAAACCCAATAACTTCCCAGATGTGACCCCAAATATGCACTTAGCCAGGTTGAGCTTCAGCTGGAACTTTCTTAGTCTTAGGAAGAACTTTTCTAAATTAACCAGATGTTATTCCTCATATCAAGATTTGGTGATCATATCGTCAACATATACCTCTATTTCTCTATGCATCATATCATGAAAATTGGTGACCATGGCTCTTTAATAAGTTGCCCCTACGTTCTTAAGTCCAAAGGGCATCACTTTATAGCAAAAGGTTCCCCATAGTGTCACAAAAGTCGTCTTTTCCATATCTTCTGGGCACATCTTAATCTAGTTATACCCGGAGAAACCATCCATGAAAGATGAGAGTGAATGGCTAGATGTATTGTCAAGTAAAATGTCAATATGTGGAAGCGGGAAATTGTCCTTAGGGCTTGCCTTATTGAGGTGCCTGTAATCAACACACATTCGTACTTTTTCATCTTTCTTCGGTACTGGGACAATATTCGCCACCCATTCCGAATACTTGGCTAACTCGAGGAATCGTGCATCATATTGCTTCTTTACCTCATCCTTGATATTGAGTAGTGTTTTTTAGCCTAACTCCCTGGCTTTTATGGTTTCTAACATGAGAAAAGTCAGAGAAATTGCCTGAAAAAATGACCAAACGGGTGATTGGACCATGAAACTTTTGACTTTCAAAGGTTTGAGCTTTAAGAGAAAAATATCTATTATGGACTGGTAATCCAAAGATGAAATTTTAGAAGAAAAGAAGACAAAGAATGAGTCTCTCGTGAAAATTCTCTCAATCTTTAAAATATAAATATTACTAGGAGGAATTTTTTAACAACATACCAAAGAGAGGAACTTTACACCTGCCGACACTCTCTCCCAAATTTCAATCAGGTAATCCAGAAAGCATGTCAATGGGGGATCAAAGCATCAAAGGAATACCAACTCATGGTGGACGCTATGTTCAGTACAACATTTATGGTAACCTCTTCCAAGTTTCCAGAAAATACGTCCCTCCTCTTCGCCCCGTCGGCCGTGGTGCTTATGGTATTGTCTGGTAAGATTTTTCTTTTTCTTTTTTTTGCTTCTTCTGAACTTCAATTGACTCTTTGTTCATTTTTTTTTTCTGGGATTCTTTAGTCTTGAGCTTCAATATGATAGTTTTTCAACAAGTCAACATTTGATCATTTTTCTTTTGTTTGATTTATGTTTCTTGATCAATACATGTTCCTGTATTTTGTACATCTTTATTTTTCCCCCAAAAGAGAAATTCAGTTTAAAGATTGTAATTCATTGGTATATGGTAACACAAGCTTGGTCCTAGTGCCTAGTTTTGAAGCTGTGAAGATTGAAAGAAAGTTAAAATTATATTAGTTAGGCTTAATGTCTATTTGTTATTATTAGTGTTGAAGCCAAGATTTAATTTTCCCCTGCTTTTTCTCAGTGCCGCTGTGAATTCGGAGACACGGGAGGAGGTTGCCATCAAGAAAATTGGGAATGCATTTGACAATAGGATTGATGCCAAAAGGACATTGCGAGAGATCAAGCTTCTTCATCACATGGATCATGAGAATGTAAGTTCTGCCATTCGTTTTCATTTTAGAAGATATCATCTAACCATGATTTTCCGAAATCTGATAAAAGTTGTTGTCGGTCTTTGTATGCTTCGATGAAATCGGAGGACATTAAATTTTGCCATGTGCACATGACCAATGCTTTTATCATAGCAAAGTTTGCAACCTGCAGAGGATGAGTTCTATGTTGGTTTCTTACTCTTAGGTTTGAGTAACAATGTTCAGTCACTTATTGCATACACATCTTAATAATGGCATGAGATTGTACTAAAGTAGTAATTTATGCTTGTGGAATTATAGTTTGTGATTGGTCAGTGTATTTTTTTTCTTCAGGTGATTGCCATCAAAGACATCATACGACCTCCGCAGAGGGAGAACTTTAACGACGTCTACATTGTTTATGAACTCATGGACACTGATCTTCATCAAATCATACGATCCAACCAACAATTGACAGATGATCATTGTCGGGTTGGTATCAAATACTATCTGTCATATAAGATATCTTTCTGCCGTCTTGTCATATTTTAGTAGAATCATTGTATGGTTTATGTTTAGTCGCTTGGAAGCTGGAACCATTGTTGATTATGTAGTGCTACTCTTGCAGTACTTCCTATATCAGGTTTTACGAGGGCTCAAGTATGTACATTCAGCAAATGTTTTGCATCGTGACTTAAAGCCCAGCAATTTGCTTATGAACTCTAATTGCGACCTTAAAATTGGGGATTTCGGGCTTGCAAGGACGACATCTGAAACCGATTTTATGACAGAATATGTAGTCACTCGTTGGTATCGGGCACCGGAATTGCTTCTGAATTGTTCTGAATACACAGCTGCAATTGATATTTGGTCTGTAGGTTGCATTCTTGGTGAAATTGTGACTAGACAACCCCTCTTCCCCGGCAGAGACTATGTGCATCAGTTGAGGCTTATCACAGAGGTATTTTGTAGAATTTTTTCACTAGAAACTACAGGAATGCTCTTTAGATTCTCGTTAACGTTTCACAGTTTTCTTGAAGTCCAGAGATATTTTAATTGCATCCTACCATGCCATTTGGCATAAGTTTTGTCCCATTTCTTGTAAGATTCTCAAACTATTTTGCTTCCTCAATGCATGATCTTGTATTCTAATGAGGTCAAACCAGCAAATAGTTAGGGCCCTCCAAAAGTGTAGAATAATAGCTTATTTTGATGGAAGATTAACAAAGTATGCTGAATCTGTAAATGATTCTTTCTCTTGAACAGCTTATAGGTTCACCCAATGATTCCAGCCTCGGGTTCCTCCGAAGTGACAATGCCAGAAGATATGTTAGACAGCTCCCGCAATACCCAAGGCAAAACTTTTCTGCTAGATTTCCTAGCATGTCACCTGGTGCTGTTGATTTGCTAGAAAAGATGCTTATCTTTGACCCGCATAGGCGTATTACAGGTATAATTAGTTGCTGAACTCTTACTCCTACTTCACAATTAAGATTCGTATAGTGCTAAGCTTGTTTTAAGAACAAGTTCCTATCTTGTGTTAATTATTTTACCACCGTCAAAAATTTTGCATGATTCTTATACTCGAAACTAAATCATCTCTTTCTGTACCACCTTAAGGTCCCTTTTCTTCATTTGCTAACAACTTTTTATCGTTTGTTGAAGTCAATGAAGCTCTATGCCACCCATATTTGGCACCTCTTCACGACATCAACGAGGAGCCTGTCTGTCCTAGGCCTTTCAGTTTTGATTTTGAGCAACCATCGTTCACCGAAGAAAATATCAAGGAGCTCATCTATAGAGAATCTGTAAAATTCAATCCAGATCCAATTCAGTCCATCTGAGATTAAAGAAGTAGTGTTGCAAATAATTATAGTTTAGTAATTGCACTTAAAGTCTACTACTTAAAAGATTAGAGTTAGTAGTTAAATATATCTAGGACTCCTAATGTAACTAAAAGTCCTACTCTTACAGTCTTTAAAAGAGTCTGTAACTAATTATTATGTGAAAAATATAAAAACCGAATACAGAATACACAAATTCTGATTCTTTACATGGTATTAAACTAATTTTGGTCCTATCGCAAAATTCCCTTGATGGAAAAACAACCTCAATCAACGTCGAGTGAGCTGCAATCTTTCTCAACCTCAACTGTCAGTTTGGTAGATTTTTTAGAAATAACATGTTCGACTGTTACTTGCCACAGATTTGTAGGCCATAATTATCTTGAATGATCACAATCTGTTAAAATTTTTCTTGTGGCCGAGGAACCCTAGGGTATATTACTGGGAAAATTAAAAAATCCTCTGCTAATGACCGGGGTTTTGAAAAGTGGGCTCAAGAGAATGGTAGGGTCATGTCTTGGCTGCTCAACACTATGTCCCCAGAAGTTGGATCTCAATTTCTTCTTTATGAAACAGCCAGTGAAATGTTGTTAAAGAAACCTACTCTAGCACCAACAGCAATTCTGGGTTACTTGAAATTGAAAGCAATGCCTCTAATTTTAAACAGGAAGAGATGATTGTTACAGAGTTTTACACTACTCTAACAAACCTATGGCAGCAACTAGATTTATATGAGGCAAATGAATGGGAGACTGCCAATGATGCCGTTTTAGACAGAAAAATCACTACGTAAAGGAGGATTTTTCCAGTTCCTGGATGGGCTAAATAGAGAGTGAGATACTGTCAAATCCAGAATCATTAGCTGCAGCCCTTTACCATCTCTTAGGGAAGTGTTCTTCGAGGTCAGAAGAGAAGAAAGCAGAAGGTCATATATGATTCTTAAAACTAATGTTCATGAAAGCTTTGCTTTGATTACTCAGACTTCTTCTACTCAAAAAAGAAGAGGAAAGATGGTGTGTGACTACTACAAGAAATCAGGACACTTGAAGAAAGTTGTTAGAAGTTACATGACAAACCAACAGATTGGAAACTTCCAATCCAGAAGGAACTTAGGGAGTACTACTCCAATGCAGCCACAACTAATCAACCAAGTAGTTTCACTAAACAACAGATGCTAGAGTTGCAGCAACTATTTAGCAAATTCAATAGTAGCACTGAAGAGAATCTGGCCTTAGTAGAGGATGAAGGTACCCAGCACAAATCCTCATCCGTTTCTCTTCTTTGCACTACAACTACAACTACTTGGATAGTTGACTTTGGTGCTTCTGGCCACATGACTGGTAACAAAGAACTATTCTCTAATTTTACTTCTTCTTTCTCAAAGGGTTCTATTAAAATAGCTAATGGTTCCCTCGCATCAATTAAAGGCACTGATTTTGTCCTTATAAACAGTGACCTAATCCTTGAAGATGTTTTTTGTGCCTAGTCTAGATTGTAGCCAACTTTTTGTGAGCAAGCTTTCTATAGATCAAAACCGTTCTTTCTGTTTTACTAATAAACAATGTTTTTTACAGGCACTGGCTTCGAGGGAGAGAATTGGCAATGTTAGGTTGCAAGGTGATCTTTATGTTCTTTCCAGCTCCAACACTTCTGCAAATATTCATTCTCCATATTTTTTCAATTCCTTAGGACATATTGATATTGTTATGTTGTGGCATTTTAAGTTAGGTCACCCTAGCTTTCATTACCTTGCAAAAATGTTTCTACATTTGTTTATTAATAAAAAACTATCTTCTTTTAAATGTTATATTTGCCCACTTGCTAAACAAATAATAGCTCATTATTTACCCTCCTCTCATAAACCTGCACATCATTTCTCCTTAATTCATAGTGATGTTTGGGGTCCTTCTAAGGTGAAGAATGTTAATGGAAGTAGATGGTTTGTAACCTTCATCGATGATCATAGTCGAACTACTTGGGCTTACTTGTTGAGAGAAAAATTAGAGGTGTCTATTGTTTTTCAAAAATTTTACAACATGATAGAAACACAATTCAAAAACAAAATTCAGATTTTTAAATCTGATAATGAGGGTGAATTTTTTACACAATTCTTAGGTAATTTCTCCATAGAAAAGGGATAGTCCAAATCAGTTCTTGTGTTAACACTCCACAGCAAAATAGAGTTGTAAAATGGAAAAATAGATACCTATTGGAAGTCACTAGAGCTTTAATGTTTACAAATCATGTACCAAAGTATTTGTGGGGTAAAGCTTTGTTAACAGCTACATACCTTATTAATAGGATGCCTAGTAAAGTTTTAAATTTTCAAACACCTAGGGATGTTGTCTTAGAAAGTTTTTCACATTTTAAACCATTGTCTTCCATTCTTCCTTTGAGAGTATTTGGGTGCACTATTTTTGTGCAAAATTTAAACCCTTTTAGGACTAAACTCGATCCAAAGTCTTTTAAGCATGTTTTGGTAGGTTATCCTTCACTAAAAAGAGGCTATAAATGTTATCACTCACTTACTCGAAAATTCTTTACTTCCTTAGACCTTACTTTTTTTAACAAGATCCTTATTTCCCTAAGGCTGCAACTCAGGGGAAAATTATATTGATTTTCAGCCTACTCACAGCCAGGTTTGTCCCGCCACTTCCTCTAATTTTTTACCTCCTAGCTATCCTTTATTACTTGATTCTCAAGTTCCTGTTGAAATTTCCAGTCCTTCACCTACTTCTCCAAATACTATTTCACCAACGTCTACTCTTGTTACTCCACAAAACCTACCTAAATCAACATTACAGCCTCCTAAACCTCTACAAGTTTATACCAGAAAAAGAAGGAAAATTCTCAAGACCATTTTGCAATCTAGTATTTGTCGAGAATTGGACTTAAGTCCGGTTGCCTGTGAAAAGTTAGAGGTAATGACTCAACTGATATTCCTTCTCATTTGCTTGAATTTGAATGCATGTCTATTTCTAAGAGAAAATGAGTTAGACAGTGTACTAAATACCCTATTCAAGGTATGCTGCTTATGAGAAGTTGATGCCATCATTTAAAGCATTTACAGCTTGTTTAGATGAAGAACAAGTTCCTAAAACCATTGAAGAAGCCCTGCAGTGTCCTAAGTGGAGAAGGGCAGTTGAAGAAGAAGTTGAGGCACTAAATAAGAACAGTACCTGGACTATTACTGATCTTCCTCAATGTAAAAAGCTAGTTAGTTGTAAGTGGTATTTGCTATTAAATTTAATTCTGATGGCAGTATAATGAGGCACAAAGCAAGGCTAGTTGCTAAGGGCTTTACACAAACCTATGAAGTTGACTATAAGGAGACTTTTGCTCCAGTAGCTAAACTTAATTCTGTTAGGGTTTTAGTGAGCATAGCAGTGAATTCTGACTGGAATTTACATCAACTTGACATTAAAAATGCTTTTTTTAATGAAAAGTTGGAGGAAGAAGTTTATATGCAGATTCCACCAAGACTAGAGGATGATAGAAATAGCCAGAAGGTTTGCAAGCTCAACAAATCACTTTATGGCTTGAAATAGTCACCAAGGGCTTGGTTTGAGAGATTTACCAGAGTTATCTTGAAAATGGGTTACAAGCAGTCCTTGTCTGACCATACACTGTTCTCTACGATAACCTCAAATAACAAAAAGAGTTATCTTGATAGTTTATGTGGATGATATAATCCTAACAGGTGATAATGATGATGAGATTTACCAACTAAAAAAACTACTGAGCAAAGAATTTGAGATTAAAGACCTAGGAAAACTCAAATATTTCCTAGGCATGGAGGTGGCTAGATCCGGTAAGGGACTAGTCATTAATCAAAGAACATATGTTTGAATTTGCTTGAAGAAACTGGGTTAATAGGCTATAAACCAGTAGATACTCCTATGGATGCTGGTTTGAAATTTAGCAAAGCAGAATTGGGCCCTAAGGCAGACAAAGGGTTATATCAAAGGCTAATAGGGAAGTTGATCTACTTATCCCTAACTCAACCAAATATCTCATTTCCAGTTAATATTATTAGTCAATATATGACTGAACCTAGACAAGAACACATGGAAGGTGCAAAAAGAATACTGAGGTATTTGAAAGGCACACCTGGACATAGTTTGATTTTTAAGAAGAGCCTTGACAGAAGTCTAAAGGTGTTTTCAGACTCAAGTTGGGCCAGTGAACTAACAAATAGAAAGTCTACAAGTGGTTACTGTAATTTCGTTTGGGGTAACTTAGAGACATGAAAAAGCAAAAAGCAAATAGTGGTCTCAAGGAGTAGTGCAGAAGCTAAGTACAAGGCTCTAGCCTTAGGAATGTGTGAGGGGATTTGGCTACTTAAACTACTTGAAGAACTTGGAATGTGTCATGATAAAAATTTTGAGATTTTTTGTGGCAATCAGTCTGCAATCCATATTGCTAAAAATTCAATACAACATGATTAGACAAAACATGTTGAGATAGAATGACACTTCATAGCAGAGAAACTCAAAAGTGGAGTTGCATAACTATCCTATGTTCTAACATAGGAACAAGTGGCAGATATACTTAGAAAGGCTCAGCCAAAAGTCATGTTTGATAAATTTATGTTCAAGCTATGATTATACAATGTATACTCACCAGCTTGAGGGGGAGTGTAAGTTTATCCGAGTAAGAAGTAATGTTGTAAATAAATTTTTTTAGTAATTGTACTTAAAGTCTACTACTTAAGAGATTAGAGTTAGTAGTTAAATGTATCTAGGACTCCTAATGTAACTAAAAGTCCAACTCTTAGAGTCTTTAGAAGAGTCTATAACTAAGTATTATGTGAAAAATATAAAAACTGAATACAGAATACACAAATACTGTTTCTTTACAGACTCGCCCTAGCACACTCTCAAACATACTGAGAGTTCATCCCACTTCCAACCTCTTGTTGCCTCTAGAACATTTCCTGGTCATCAGAATGATTCAATCTCCAGTTGGATTAGGCTCCAGAACGATGCCTGACGTGGAGTATGTATTCAATCTAAGGTCATATAGGCTGTATTTGGTACATGAAACTGAAAAGGTTTTGTATATATTGCTTCTATCAAGCTGGTTTCTCCTGGAGTTGCCTCTTATTCTATTTTTTAGGTAATCTAGTTGAATTGATGATATTTGGTCTTGTTTTTCTTGAAATAAGAACGTTCTGCACAAAAAACTGATATGTCTTATGTTGGTGAATGATGATTCTTTCGATGTTTGTATTACCATTTTTTAAGAAGTTTTACATGGATGATTTAGATAATATATCCCTGCATGACATTGCATTTACTTTATGTATGATATAATATAACTGGACATAAGATAATTAAGAAGGAAACAGAAACATTAAAGGCTGACTCAAAAGTTCCCAACTATGAGAACTCTTGGCTGCAATATAACAACCTACTTAGGTTTTGCTTTAATAGATTCATTCACATATGCTTGACCCTATAGGAGCATCTTTTGAGCACAACTTTATCAATGGACAAAGGCTCGGCTAGAAAGTCACAGGCTGTGATTTTCCCCGAGCCTTGATCAGGTAATAGGTCGCACGGTCGAGGGCTTACTCCACTTGTTATCCCCTCAACGTCAGTGCAAGTCCATGGCACTTTCTTTGCTTTGGCTGCCATTCCAATTGTGACATTCGATATGCAGATTTGAGTAAACGAATCACCTTCGATGCCTTCCAATCTAGTTGCCATCGACACATTTGTAGATAATTGACATGTAAATAGAGATAATTCTTTTGTAAATATCTAAGTAATTTAGATATCTTATAACTCTAATCTCTTAAAGTAGTTTAGATAGCATACAACTCTTATTTACTAAGTAGTTTAGATAACCTTTATCTATTATCTTATAAGATCATATTTTATCTAGACTAGTTTGAATTTTATTAGAACTCTCTGTAACAAATCTATAAATAGTTGGCTTGTATGTACTCTTCAAATCAATTTAAGGAAAAACAGTGAATCAGAATGATCACTGACCAAAATACTTTTCCCTATTTTCTACATGGTGTCAGTCTAGGTTTTTCAGATCCTATCCAAAAAAATCCTTGGTTAATGGCTGTCGAAAAAACATTCGAGATTAGCTCAAAAGCTAGTCCATCCCCACGATCACAAAGGGACAATCAATCACATTTGGTCACCTATGTAAGAAATATTAGCGGCCAATTTAGCAAGCAACATGGAGGTAATCTTTCTTTTGCAAATACTATTAACAACATAAACTTCACTACTTGGATTGTCGATAGTGGAGCCTCCGACCACATGATAGGAGATCTGAGCTTATTTACAGAATTCAGTCAGCTTGGGGCCCAATCCAATGCAAAGTCAACAAATGGTTCCTTAGCAGCCATTGAATAAAGTGGAACAATTCGAGTAAATCAAGATATCGAATTGAACTTTGTGCTTTATGTTCCAAAATTAGCTTGCAACTTGTTATCTGTTAGTAAATTGTCTCGTGACTTGGGATGTTATACTAAATTTGATTTACATGGTTGTGAATTTCAGGTATTGGATTCAGGGAAGATAATTGGCAATGCTAGGTTGCACTGTGGACTCTACATTCTTCAAGGTTCTTTGCCTTCACCAAAACAAGCATGTTCCAGCTGTATCTCCGAATCTATTTCCATATCAGACCCTATTTCTAGTCAGATTATGTTATTACACTTTAGACTAGGCCATCCCAATTTCTTTTATTTGGCCAAGATGTACCCAAATTTTTTCACCAATAAAAAGACCAAATCCTTTCATTGTGACATCTGTCAATTTGCCAAACATCAAAGAACTACATACCATCCATCCACTTATAAACCTTCTCATCCTTTTTCCAAAATCCATAGTGATATTTGGGGCCCTTCCAAAGTTAAAAATGTTAGTGGATCTAGATGGTTTGTAACCTTTATAAATGACCATAGTATGACTACTTGGACCTTTCTTATGAGGGAAAAATCTAAAGTTAGTGAAACTTTTAAAACCTTTCACAATATGGTCGAAAATTAGTTTCAAAGTAAAGTTCGCATTTTTAAATCTGATAATGGGAGTGAATATTTCTCCAAAAGTCTAGGATCCTATTTTAAAGAAAAAGGCATTGTTCATATTAGCTCTTGTGTTGATAGTCCTCAACAGAATGGGGTTGCCGAGAGAAAAAATAGATATATTTTGGAAGTAGCTAGGTCTCTTTTATTCTCTTCCAATGTTCCTAAATATTTTTTGAGGGAAGTTGTCCTAACTGCCACTCACCTTATTAATAGGATGCCTAGTCGAACACTAAAGTTCTAGTCTCCTAAAAATGTTCTTCTTAAAAAATTTCCTTGGTTCAAACCTATGTCATCTGATCTTCCACTAAAGATTTTCGGGTGTTCCACTTTTGTTCGTGTTTATCAACAACATAGGTCTAAGTTGGATCCAAGGCCACTCAAGTGTGTTTTCTTAGGTTACTCATCCACTAAGAAGGGTTATAGGTGTTATTCCCCAATTACAAAAAAAGACTTACATTACTATGGATGTTACATTCCTTGAAAATAAACCTTATTTCTCTAAAACCGAAATTCAGTGGGAGATTCAAGATGAATTTCAATTTCAGTTTTTTGATAACTTTCAAAACTCGTCAAGTTTATCATCACAACCGACTTCTAATTCACAATCCATTTTTATCCCACAACTCGTGCTTTCATCTCCTTTACAACCATCTCTACATTTTTCTCCTACTAGACAAAATTCCAACCCTGTTAAAACTTTACAAAGAACCTATCCATCACCTTTCAAAACTCCTCAAAAGACCCAACCAGAAGGGAGAGAACTTAGCGTCTACAAAAGGAGAGAGAAGTCCACCTTGCAACCTAGACGCTGCCAAGAATCGGAACTAAGTCCAATTACCATGGAAAACTTGGAAGGTACGGATTCTCCTCTTAATGAAAATCCTATTCCTTTTGTTAATACTGGTGATTTGTCGATTGCTCAAAGGAAAGGTGTGAGGAAGTGTACTACTCATCCTATAGAAAAGTATGTTGCTTATAGCCGTTTAATGCCATCATTCAAGGCATTCACGACAAAGATTGATGACATTCAGATTCTAAGAACAATAGAGGAGGCTTTAGATGATCCTAGGTGGAAGAAGGCGGTCGAGGAAGAAATAAATGCCCTTGAAAAAAATGAGACATGGACTCTAACAGATCTACCTCAAGGAAAGAAGCCAGTGGGATGCAAATGGGTTTTCACAGTAAAGTACAATTCGGATGGCAGCATTGAAAGATTCAAGGTCAGGTTAGTGGCTAAGGGATTCACACAGCCTTATGGTATAGATTACCAAGAAACCTTCGCTCTAGTTGCAAAACTAAACACAGTAAGAGTTTTACTGTCTCTTGCTGTGAACCAGGATTGGCCACTTCATCAATTAGACATCAAAAATGCCTTCTTGAATGGCAATTTGACTGAGGAAGTGTACATGGAAATTTTGGAGGACATCAAGAGAGATTCAACAGCTCACAAAGTATGCAAATTGAGAAAATCCTTGTATGGCCTAAAGCAGTCCCCAAGGGCTTGGTTCGATAGATTTGCCAAGGTAATTATTGGGAGTGTTTATAAACAATGTCAAACCGACCATACCTTGTTTATTAAGGTAAATCAAAATGGTAAAAGAACAATTTTAATTGTTTATGTGGATGATATAATAATCACTGGGGATAATGTTGAAGAATTAAAGAGGCTAAAAGATTCACTAGCCAAGGAATTTGAAACCAAAAACCTCGGCAGTCTTAGGTACTTTCTTGGAATGGAAGTGGCAAGATCAAAATCTGGTATAGTTATCTGTCAGAGGAAATACATCATTGATCTTCTGACAGAAACTGGCATGCTTGGTTGTAAACCAGCCGAAACCCCAATGGAGCCCAACTTAAAGTTCAGAAAAGATGATGGAGGTGTTCCAGTAAGCAAAGAGCAGTATCAACGATTTGTTGGTAAGCTAATTTATTTGTCCCTTACGAGGCCTGACATTGCTTTTTCTGTTAGTGTTGTTAGCCAGTACATGAATGATCCAAGAAAGGAGCATCTTGATGCCGTATATAGAATTTTACGGTACCTTAAAATGACTCTGGGACATGGCTTATTATTTAAGAAAAGTGAAGAAAAGTCAGTAAGAATTTTTACTGATTCAAGTTGGGCTGGTGAGTTAACTGATAGAAGATCAACTAGTGGGTATTGTGCTTTCATGTGGGGAAACTTGGTCACTTGGAGGAGTAAAAAGCAAGTCGTGGTGTCTAGGAGCAGTGCAGAAGCCGAGTATCGAGCACTAGCACTTGGGATTTGTGAAGGCATGTGGTTACAGAGAATGTTGACCGAAATGGGATTAGACCACTACAAGCAGTTTGAGTTGCAAACTGATAGTCAATCTGCTATTAGTATTGCAAAAAATCATGTTCAACACGACCGTACCAAACATGTGGAGATAGATAGACACTTTATCACTGAAAAAATCAGCAATAGAGTTATCAAACTCGGCTATGTTCCTACAAAGCAACAGTTAGCTGATATTCTTACCAAGGCTCTTCCAATAGTGGTTCTCGGCGATCTTAAATCCAAGCTGGGAATCTACAATATGTATTCACCAGCTTGAGGGGGAGTGTAGATAATTGTCATGTAAATAGAGATGATTCTTTTGTAAAAATCTAAGTAATTTAGATATCTTATAACTCTAATCTCTTAAAGTAGTTTAGATAGCATATAACTATTATCTACTAAGTAGTTTAGATAACCTTTATCTCTTATCTTATAAGATCATATTTTATCTAGACTAGTTTGAATTTTATTAGAACTCCATGTACTAAATCTATAAATAGTTGGCTTGTATGTACTCTTCAAATCAATTCAAAGAAAAATAGTGAATCAGATTGATCACTGACCAAAATACTTTTCCCTATTTTCTACAACATTATCCGCCACGATGTCTCTGTAGTTGATCCCTTGAATCACGGGTAATGCATTGGGATCGTAGTGATTATCGGGGTGTTGTTTATAGTTCCCTGTCATCCAAAACACCCATTTCATGGTGTGTAGAGACATTCTTTTGACATATATGTCTTTCACAAACCCTCCTCTCCCTCTAGCCGTCTTGATCTTGACCCCGGATTCCGTCTGAATTGCGGTGATGTCTTCCGCTCTGACATCCTGGATTCCGCCCGACATCTCACTCCCCAACGCAATGGCGGCACTGTAAGGAGAAATGCAAGTCAGCCTCCTGATGATCAAGTGTTTGGTGGGCATCCCAAATGAAATCCCATATTCATCCCAACCACTCTTCACTGCTATACAGTATCTCCCCAGACAATGTAACTGTCCTCAATTCTAACATTGGTGCAAGAATCTGATCATAAAAAAAACATGTTAAAAACCAAACAAAAACAACTTAATGTTCTTTAAAAAAACATGTTTGGATTCTCTTGTGTGTTCATGCCTGGATTAATGCCATCAGTGTTTGGAGATTTGACAGGAGCGATGATTGTAATGCCTTGTATCAGAATGTTGCTGCATCATAAAAATCAATTCATATCCACCCGATGTCTGTTTTCACACGTGGAGGGATGAGATTGAACAGTGCATAAAAATGCTTTTTTACCTGCTATAAACGGGATGAACGTTCCATGATGGGGAGTTGACAAGGGTGACATTGGAGATTTGAATATTGTCCGAGTACATGAATTCAATTAGGTAAGGTCTGGTATATTTCAACTTCCCGTTGTGGAATTTTTGCCACCAGAATGAGCCTTGACCGTCGATAGTACCATTGGCCCCTGATAAAAACCAGATTTCAAATCACGTAGGGTTCATTAATGTATAGTAACTTGTATAGTTTTAAAGAGAAAAGCACTGGTGAAACCAGATGCGAACCAAAGCTAGGTATGCGACGCTAGGCCTGTAATTAAACTAAACGAACATAAATGAGAGTATGTTCATGTTCGTTTGTTTAATTTTAACCGAACAAATAAACAACCATGAACAACAAAACGAACATAAATTCTTGTTTGTGTTCGTTTGTTAAAATAATAAACGAACACAAACGAACGCGAACGAACATTGAGAATTATTTAATTTTTTTTAAGAAATCTGAAGTCTCGTACATTAAGTATTTGTTTATTTTTTCTTTTTATTTCATATTTTTAAATATAATACTTTTTGTTATGAAAAATAATAAATATAAATTGACATATGTGAATAAATTTAAACAAACATAAACGAACGGATTACCGAACCTTTACGAACATAAATGAATGAACAAGCCTCTTGTTCGTGTTCGTTCATTTAACTAAACGAACAGAAAATATTATTCATGTTCGTTCGTTTAATAAATAAACAAAAATAAATAAATTTTCCGCCGAACGATTCGCAAACGGTTCGCTGGACGTTTGGTTCGTTTATAGCCTTGTACAATGCTGGTCGGTCGGTGTATAAGTCAGGACAACTGGGAGGGCAAAAAGAAATTACCTGTAATGACGACATCAGTGAGATTAGTGCCAAATATGAGGCTGGTAAACCAACCACCAGCTGCATCCCTTCCTCGACCATAGGATGGCAAAGGCTTCAAAACAGGCCATTCGTTCATATCCTAATCAACCAATTGGTTCGGTTAGTTTCACCGTTAAGTCAAAGAACAAGCCACTAATTACTGATAGTAGAAAACCAATGGAACATGATTTTCGGACAAAAAGAATATGTGTTCACCAAAACCCCAAAGATGTAATAAATGGAACCTGAGAAGCAAGAAGAACAGCATCTTTGTGAAGAAAGAGGGTGAAGTGGCTGGTGAGGCTAAAGCTCCCGGTCAGCCATTTTCCGGCAGGAACATAAAGCTGAGCTCCGCCCTTGGATGCATACTTGCTCAAATTATCAACAGCATCCTTAAATGCTTTAGTATTGGATGTTTTGCCGTCACCAACTCCTCCAAAAGGACTTATAGCAGTATACTCAAAGGACTTCACCACCTTAAATCTGGGATCGATGCGCTGTGTCCTCTGCAACTTATAGCAGTATACTCAAAGGACTTCACCACCTTTCCTTTTTTCCTGCCCTCTGCTCCTCTTGGACTCAATGCAAATGCCACCAAAACAAGGACTATGGCTATCCTGGCCACCTGCACACAGAAAGTGTTTATGAATACAAAATTTACATAAAAAATGGCACTTGGATTGGTTTGAAGGGAAGAATAGGGGGAAAGCTGTGAAGGGTGTTTACTTTGATCCTCATTGGATTCTTCCCTAACCACACCATTGTTGGAAAATGATGAAAGACTAGAACTTATTATTTGATATATATGCTGAAGAGACAAATGGTGTGTATATATATAGGAGGGAAAATATGAAACAAAAAGTCTTTATAAGCGCATTAATTTTAGGGTTTATAGATTTTGTTTGGGTTCAAGGTTTAAAGTTTAGAGGTTTTGAATTTAGGATTTAGATGTTATGGTTTAAGTTTTAGGGTAATATGATTAGTATTTTAGGTTTTTAACGCATAAACCTTAAATTTTTACCTTAAACTCTTAACTTCTAACCACATCCATTAAATTCAAAATCCCTAAACTTAAATCCTTAAACACAAATAAAATATATAAACTCTAAAATAACACGCTTGTAAAAACTTTTTGTTCCCATCACCGGTGCATATATATATATATATATGTTCGACTGCTGGAACGGGATGGGTTTACCTTTTTAGGCAATTGGGCTTCTTGTCTTGCTTCAAAGTGAAGCATTATTTATCGTGGTTGCCTTCGACACAAGGTAGTAGTCCGCCACAAGCACCGAAAGGATTAAAAACAATTACTCGACAACAAACAAGTAAAAGGAAATTATTTAAGTCTTCTTCAAAAATATTATTTTTCACCCTACACAAAAAGCTCTATATATTCGTTAAAAATATATAGGTTTCTCTCGTCAACTCTATTCTAGATGTTAAATATTATCACATTAAAAAAAGTTGAAACTTATTATATGTTTATAAGCTTGGTACTTGATCACCAATAATTCTTATTTCCGAAGGTTTTAAATATTTTATTAGAAAATTTAGTTCCTCGCAAACTAATTCTAATAGAATTATACTTCGACTCAAACTGAATGTAAACTAGAATTTAGATCAATACCCGACATATTAACTCTTATTCTTTAAAATTTATGATGTAATATAAATAATTATTAAATAAATAAATTTAATTACCTAATAACTAATATAATTATACTCTTAACTCAGATTGGATCTGAATTAGAATTTAAATCAATACCTCTGTATTCAGTGGCAAAAGGTAGCGGAGATTAGTAGGGCTATGGATTCCACTAGATTTTTGAAAAATTATAATTTAGTCTTTTAAAGTTTTCAAAAAATTTAATTTGGCCCCTTCAAGATTTTCAAAATTCATATTAAGCTTCAAAATTTTTAAATATTTTTAATTAAATATCTTCTCAGAATTTTTTAAAAGTTCTCATTAAACCACTTGAAATTTAAAAAAATAATTAATTAGACCCATTTTTTAAGAAATATACTAAACCTTTTAAAAAATAAATTTTAAGTTTAAACTTCTAGTTTTAAAAATTTTAAGTTGAACTCATAAACTCTTTCACCAAGTTTAACCGATGTATAAGTTTATACCTTAAAATATGAGTGAATGGAACAAAAAACTTTTTAAAAAGTTGCCGTTACAGATTTCAAGGGAAAATTATAAGTCTTAGGGTTGGAACCTGGAGTGAATGAAGAAGCATGCAAATAAATTTGGAAACCGTTTTCTTTATCTGGTTGTGTTAATGTAACAAACGCATCAGCGGAGCTAGCTGGGTAAGTAGGGTGCCAGTTGACATCTAAAATATTTGAAAAAATAAAAAAAAATGAAAATGGACACCAGTTTAAAAAAATAACCAAAATTCTTTAAAGAAAATTAGCATTCATCATTTATTCACTTTAAATTAAATATAAATTAACATCGTAACTTAAATTTTCTAGCACTGACCCTGAATAAACGCGGAGCACTCTTTATTGTAGTCGCTAGCCTAAACCAACAAGTATACAGCCCATAATGAGAGTGTAAAATTTGTCAACAATGGTTGCATTATCATCATCATTGGGGCTATTTATATTTAGAAAGAGAATAGTGCGTAGGCTTCTCTGATCTTTTTAGCTTTTTTCCTAGCGTTATGGACACAAAAAGGAGACGGTTCTGTTACAGATTCCTAAGAACAGACAAGTTCAGTTGTGTTGTTAGCATCCCAATTCTTTTATTAACACGTGACGTGAGCCTCCCCACCATTGCCGACCCACTTCCACAATCTCTACTCTTCATCATTAGTACTTTGAGGTTTCCAAGCTAATATAATTGCTACTCTACTTTGAGGTTTCCAAGCATGGCCAAAACAAACACCCTTCCACTTCAAGTTTCCATGCCTCTTCCTTTCAAGTTTCACCCAACGCCTTTTTCAAGATAGTGTTTAATGCAATCGTATAAGCCTAAAATGTGCATTGCTTTCACGTTAACAATGGAAACGAGCCATAGCCCATATTGGTCTCCATTTGCATTATGGCTGAAATACCAGTTTTATGGTGCCATTCATATTTGTAACAGTAAAAGTGCACTCTCACGTGACCCCCATTCCTGTGTAAGAAAATGACCTACTACTGCCTCGTCCTAATCTCGGGTTTCTCAAAAGATGCGTGAGCAGCTATTGGTTTGAAGATATTATGTGGGCTGTGTAGGCAGGCATGTGGGTGACGATGGGGTTCAGAGCTGTCCTACATGTATATCCAACTCAGAGTTTGGAATCATTTGCATCCTTTGTCCCTCTCTTTACTAACTTTTTCTTACCAGAAGTGGGTTCTCCTGTTCGATGATAACCAGATTCCTGGAACTGTATTTTCCTTATAATAAAATATAAAATGCTAACCACTGTCTCATTGGTTTAGTAGCAGCATAACCATAAGACTAGTGTTTATTAATACAAATAGTCGGTGTATGCACATCTTACAGCAAGTTGGAAGATTTCTTTTCTTAGAGGGCTTGCAAAGTTGGTAATTTTTTTACTTGTAATTCAGTATTAGTTAGCACTTAGCAACAAGGCTCAATCCAATCATGTCCGTAGCGTCTACCAATTTCGCCATATCCCCATGTCTTGAACACCAATATCGTCACTACCATCAATAAGAAAACCTTTAATCTTGTTATCCACACAGTTTGAGAAACAATGCTTTTGGTTTTTCCGGATACCAGTATAATGGCTTTCGAATTATTATTATTATTTTCATTGAGAAGAGTTTTGAAACGTAAAATGGAAGGCCAGCTGAAATTTGTCACTACTATCAGAGGTTGAAAGAATTTGCTCCAATCTCATTTTTCAGCCTCAAAAAGTCACGAATATAAAATGTAGTTTATTTGGTTGATTCGGACTTATTTAGACACACTTATACAGACAAAAATACGTTATTAATCATGTGAATAAAACAAAAGCAAAACCAAAAATGCTCTGATACATGCAACTAAGCATGAAATGAATACCTATGATGCTGAATCCCCCTCTATATCTACAAAGCACAATTATGAGATACAAAGATTCACTGTAACGAGGCCGGATCATTTGCTTGGTTGATCAATTCTTTAGAGAAAATTGATCCTCTTTCGCTTGGCATTCCACACGAATTTTTGTTTCAGCTATATTCGATTCCTACCTCATTTCACTTCTGATTTTGCAGTGGATGACAGTTCCTCTTCCAAATCATCAAGCAAATCATGGTATTCAGCAAAAGAAGGATGAGACTGACAAAAAATTGTTGCGAGAGCACGGTAAGAAAATTGGATTTGTGTACAGAACATTTAGACAATGAACACAGCTGTAAACGCCACATACCTGCAATGTCATACTATATGCTTTCCACAAGCGCATATCATGCCGGAAAAGGTCAAAAAGAACCTGCAAAACAACAAACGGACTATGGTCATGAAACCCTCTGATGAGTAACAACTTGCATGCATTTTTAATGTCGAAATGACCAAGAAATCTAAATAATCAATAACAGGTATCCTTGAAGATGAAATTCAGTGATCAAATACAAGAGATGTTTCAGTTCTGCATCTTCTAAGATGATCTTCTACACTTTCAAGAAAAAAAGATGTCCATTCTTTGACAAAGAGGATTACTTAGTTTACCAAAAAAATAAGAAAAGGAATGTCAAATAAAGCCCCCAAAAGTTAAAAAGTTTTAAGATTTCAATTTTGAAGGATAACAAACCACTTCATAAACTTCCCCAAATGGTCCCCCTAGATGATTCAAACTCAAAATGATTGAAATTCAGCTTTCTATTTTCTTATGGCAGCCAATTAAGGCCCATATGGTTTTTTTTTTTTTTACACTAGAAATAGAGATGGGACAGAAGATAATTATTATGGATTTTGTGAGCCAGCTTATCTGCTATGCTATTATTTTTAAGTTTAGAATTTAGATATATATATATATATATAGCTTTTATGGTTATGTTATTTTAATTGATATTGTGACAAAAAAATTTAAATTTTGTTGTTAACTGTTGTTTTTGTTTTATTTTTTTATCAGTATATTTTTCTGGCCGAAATCACTAATCGGTATAGCTTTTCTAAAGAATTATTATTATTTTTTAAATATAATTTAAAATTTTATCATTTAAATACAAAATCAGTAAATGAGCACGAGCCAAGTATGGAGCCTCGAATTTTGAATCGAGCTCGAGCTTTACCACTATTCGAGTTTGGCTCGGCTCGATAATACCCCTAGCTATCATACATATATCAGTGATGCCAAAAAATCAAATTATCATTAAAACCACAATTTTAATGTTAAGAGAAACAAATTATACCTCAGATCATCTTAAAAGAGTGGCAAGGACAACTATCCACTCCTTGAACTTGACAGAGCACATATGACCCAAGAGGAATTCAGCATCCAACCTGCTCTGCACTGTTCCCATTTGCAGCTGGAAATTTCAAGAAAAATGTCCAGTAAGCATTACAGACTAACATACAACACAAAAGAAAATTGCAGATAGAGTGGTTACTTTTATCATAGTCCTAAGTTGAGGCGTTTTGAACAGTTTCTTACATCACACCTATGTTGCACTGATACGGATACGAGAAAAGAAACATGGACGAAAAACAACAATTTTCAAAATTACAGGGTACGGTAAAAGTACAACAAATATAAAATAAAATTATATATATAATAATAATTAAAGAACCGGTAAAAACAAAATATTAATAAAAAGTTAAAGTAAAAATAATCTTATATAAAGTAACTTCATAAATAATATAGCTTTTTCTTCATTGGAAATATAGTATAAAAACGTTTTTATGAATTCCGTTAAAAAAACAAAATACTCATTTATAATTAAATAAAGCAAGAAAAAACCCTTTATTGAGCCCACAAACTGACTAAAGTCATAAAAAAACACTAATAAATGAGAAAGAAATTAAAAAGTTTTTTTCACGTGTTTTTCTCAGGCATGCTTCTTCAACAGCTCCTTCTTCAACTTCTCCTTTGTCTCAGCTTTTTTCACCTAATTTTTTCGACAGCGCTTTTTTCCCGTTGATCGCTCAGCCTCCGCCGGTGAGGCTGCCGGAATCCATGGCGAAGCGCAGCTGCAAAATAGCCTTGGGGACGCGCGTGAAGTTCATATGCCGTCCCCGAAAATATCCCAACCGTCCCCGATAACTTGTAGCCGTACCCCGTCAACATGGACCGTCCCCTGTACGTACCCTACCTGTACCCGTCCCTAGGACGTTTCGAGTACTTGAAACGGCATGAGAATGCCGTACCCGTGCTTCCCAGCATCACTGTAGCTATATCACAACGGTAAATAGTAATAATAATACAAAAAAAGAGGAACGAATATAGATGAAATCAAATTTCTAAAAAAGCTGGTACCTTTTGTCCAATAAGTTCTAGCCCCGATGCAAAATTCTCCAACCTAGCCGAACCATATCTTTCTCGTTGAAGATATTCCTGCAATGTATTGTTTACTGGAACAAAGGAAAATCACTTAGCCCCATAAAATGACATTTTGAACCAACTATGTTTCTCTTACCACTAAATCAAACTGAGTGCCTTTTACAAAAGCAACAAGCTTGAAAAGTTCCTTCCCTGACATCAAATAGCTAGAATGATTTTCCAATATGTTCTTGACTGGAGCAATGTGAGCACTCTGGTCATTGAATGTAGTGCTGTTGCCAAGAAAAAAAGATGAACTGAGTTTTATCTCGAAACTACACCCAAGGTAATGTAGAACAACTCATGGAAGTCGATAACCTTTTATCAAATGATGACCTCCTGAAACTAGAACGGAAAAGGAAATATCCCAATAATCTAGGAGATAATTTGTCAGAATCTGTAGATGCTTGCTCATAATCTCTCCCTGACAACAAGAACCTCACCTAAGAACAAGAGAAAGAAATCATGATCCGGCAAGTGTTTATTACAAAAAGAATTCATTTACACCAACATATGACCGTGCAAGAAATATAATGACTCGTCTAGAGTTGCCTGCGCAGGATTTGATAATGCTTTCAAAAGTCTGAAGGGGGAAATAAAGGTAAAACAGAGAGAGAAAATTACATATGAAACTATGGGCAAAGACCTACCTGCAATAAGCGCAGAGCACAATACTGACTAACAGCAGGACCTTCAAGTTTGGCAATTACCTGCACCATTTTTTATAAAAGGAATGAATTGATTAGACTATCACGTAGAACAGGAGATGACGACTTCTATACTCGACGTATCTATTGAAATCGCCGCATACTTTTTTTCTGTCAAGGAATTCACATGCATTAAGAGAGAATGTTTCCCTCGCTTCTCAAGCAAATGCTTCCAACTACGTTAAGGAGGAAAAGATGCATAATTCTTTTAAGATAAACATACTCTGTAAATTTACTTCATAGAGGTTGACCATAACTGCTAAACTATATAAGCACCCAAAATGTGCTTTAAAACAGGCTGTATGCATGTATTAAATTTAATTCCAACCATCTCCGAAGAGGAAATATCTTTGGCAAAATTGAAAAGGCAATGACCAGAAACATGATATGTTTACAACAAAGTGAAAATTTTCAAAGAGAAAAGGATTCTTACAAGAATGTAGCATGCAGCGGTGCGGTACCATCTCCGTTGGAAGCAGTCTTCAAATAACCTTTTGCAATAAAATTAGTGAGGGCAATTTTTGGAAGGAAAAAGGATAAAGTCGTACTAATAGATGATAAATAGAATGATGATGCAACCAGTGCCCAATGTTTACTCGATGCAATTATAGATCGGCAGAAGGTCAAATCTATCCAAACATAGTTAATCACTACAGAAGACCATGAAGAAGAATCATATATATATATATATGGGGTTAAGATCCACTTACACTATGTAAAACTCAATTTTACACCTTTTTGAATGGTTGGATGAGGGTAAATAAATGGCTAAAGTTATTTGCTTTTTTTACTATGATAATCTTCTCATTTTCTACTGTTAATCTCATACATCTATTTATCTTCATCCAACTGTCAAAAAAAGGTGTAAAACTTTCATGTTTTACATGGTGTAAGATGATCCTATCTCTCTCTCACACACACACACGAATATATATATATATATATATATATATATTTCAACATCTTTCAAACATGCTAGGCAACTGTCAACTGGAAAAACAAATCAAAAAGGAGATTTAAAGAACAAACTCTGTAGATCTTCCTGCAGCAGTGAACAGATCAGCCCAATGTCTACCATCAGTTTTTCTTGCAACACTCACAACCACATTAAGATACTCAGGAAAATTTCTGATCAGACCACAGGTCTTGTCCAAAAGAGAGACATTCTGTTTCTGGATTTAGTACTGATAGGGTAAGCATAAAGAGATACGGAAAAAAGATAAGGGGAGAAAGAAAGCACATTAAAACCTCCAGCCTTCCAGTGAACACGAGATCAAGATCGGTCCCTAAAATGGTCCAAGCAAAATAGAAGGAACTTTTTCTAAAACCAGCAAAAGTTTATATGGAAAATTTATATTTTTCTAATTTCCCAAAAGCTAAAAGGCAGCAACATCAGGACTGCATGTAAATGCCCTCAATTACATGCACACAATGACACAAAGAGTCATTCCAAGCATAGCTTGGACAATCATTTTTCCCATTTAAATAATACCTTGAAATCTCAACATCAAATACAGTGAATAGAAGCCACTCTAAACAATGTGAAAAATGAGGCTTCTCTGCTGATATTTGTGCTAAACGTAAAGCCTCCTCGCTTTTGTTCCTCTGCAAGATGCAGAACCAGAGGTAGAATAAGAAAGAGTGTATAACCAAGGTAACATTGTGCTTTAAAACGAGTACCATTTAGAGATATGACTTTGTACATGCAGCATAAACATCCTTTATGCCCCTCAGATGTCAGAGAAAAGGTTCATCTCTGCAAATAACTAAATTAAGTTCCAAAAAAGTTGTAACGACGTGGGAGCTTTATTTATTTTACAGTATTTTAGTCTTAGTTTATAATACGTATTATTATTAGACATATGATATACAGCTAAGGATAGGACTACTAAATATATTTTAGGGTTATTAGTTATCTTTGGGGTTTAAATCTAGGGTTAGGATGAAAACTTTATTAGCAAGAAAGCCTAGTAACTTTAGTTGCAAGAAAGACAGTTGTAAGCTTTACAGACAACATAATTATTCTTATAATTTCCTTGAATTAATAGAAACTAAATGTTTTTATAACCCTAGGTTTTCTAAAGTTCCATCTTGTTTGTACAGCCCTAATTCAATTGATTAACTGGTATTCTGTCTAACCACATCACCAAATAACACTTTTTGGTACCAACGAGGGTTGGTCCAAGTGGTAAGCAGCTTAGTATCGCTTAAGCAAGTCTCGGGTTCGAAGCGTTTGTGTATGCAAAAAATCCCTGCTGGAAGACTCACCCACCAAAGCCATGTGTGCAACGCGGGTTGGTCTGGGTTAGTCAGGGCAAAGCACCAAAAAAAAAACACTTTTTGGTCAGTCAATAACAAACTTTTATCATTCTTGAAGGTTGGTGGTAAGAATCTTCACATTCATCAACTCGAACCATAAATGAGATGGAACGATAAGTTGAAAAAAAATAAGGGTTTTAATTTTGATTACTGGAAAACTTTTAAGAACCAACCCACAATTCTCCCACTATTCATTTTGGGTGAAAAATATTTCCCAAACACCATTAAAGAAAAAAGAATCAAGTCTCTGCCTGATAAAACACATAGGCTTGACAAATAAATGGATATAATGCCCAAAATCCCAAAATATAAAAGAAATCAAATTCTTACTAACAAGGACAAGAAATTTCAACATCCACATTCTCGAACGAATTTGATTTAGACTTTATATGAAACATGGATTTGACACTCTTAAAGATACGAGGAAAAATGGACATACCTGAAGGAGGTGTCGGAGTAGGCAATGCAATATAGTTTGAGCTTGGGGAGTCGGCTCAAAACATGGAACTTCTGTGCATGCTGAAAACGACATTCTTTGGGACACACCAACCACAACACCAACATTTGGAAGATGCCCCAAAGGGTACACCTCGTGGTCAAATTCCAAATCTGGATCCAACTAATCATACATGTTGAAATATTAAAACCAGTAGATTTGCCAAATTACCAGATCAAATGCCTTATAAGATCTTCTAAAAAAAATACTGAATAAGAGAAATAATGACAAGAAAAGTGCAATAAAGGAGTAACAAGATCAGACAGAAATCACACTCAGGTCAATATTACCTGCAAAAAGTCCTCCTGCTTATATGAGTCAACACCTGGAGATGGATACCAAACCTGAAAAAATAAGCATCCAACAGAAATGAAATCAGACTAGTAAAAACAAGAGGAGAGCACAATGTTGAACTATCAACTTTAACAGTAGGTTACCTGCATACCTCTGTAGCCATAGTCCAACCAAGAGAAATCCTCAATTAGATTTGTTTTCTCTTCTGATTGACCACATGTAACCCAAAATAGTTCAACCGAATTAGTGAGTTCCCTTTCCCGTCCATCATCCAAATCAAGTAATGAAAGCTCTCCATTTGTTCTCAGTATCAGACATGTAGAAAAGCAAGTAAATATCAGGCACGTGCAATGTGCAGAAAGTTTGATACATCAGTTCTAAGTCATACCTTGCAGGCTCTCTTGCTAACAAGTTTGAAGAAGAAGAGATGTGATTGTCAAGGGCACTGTCTCTTGGAATTTGATCAGGAATAAAAATTAGTGAAATTCTGTTTTTTAAAAAATAAATTTATGGAAAAAATTCAGTAACGATTTAGTGGAGTAATTGAAATGCAAATCAAATTTTAATATTATAATTATAGCAGTTAAAAATTTTAAAAATATATAAAAACACGAGAATTCATTTAGGCAAATAAGATGCTTTCTAAATAATTGTTAAAATCATCTTGTGATGAGTATTTTTAAAAAATGTCATGAAAATCGTCGGCAATTGTTGGAGTCGTACATAATTGCTAACAACATCGGAAAAAAAACACATTTGAATGAGAAAAATATAGTGACTAAACTAAATGAAAAAGAAGCTCAGTGTGTCCAAAAAGAAGAGATATGGAGGGGCGAATCTAGGGGTTGGACATGCCCTCCAAAAAAAATATTCTTTTTACTTAGTTTGAAAAATAAAATTTTAAAAAGTTAGATTTTTTGTATTTTTTATTTTTATGATTCTTAAATTAAAAGTTAGCCTTCAACTTTTTTTCTTCAATGAGGTTCAACTGATCAAATCTGGCTTGCATCTATTCGGCCTCATTCAACTTTACTTCGTTCAAAATTCGAAGTGATGGAATTTATACCTCGATGGATAATACCGCCTCCGTGCCATATACCAAAGAGTATGGCGTTGCCCCGGTGGAGGTCCTCACAGAGGTTCGATAAGCAAATAGAGCAAAAGGTAACTTTTCATGCCAATCCTTGTAATTTTCTATGGTTTTTGCTATGATCTTTTTTATATTCTTATCCGCCGCTTCCACTGCTTCGTTCATCTTGGGGCGATAAACAATAGAATTGTGGTGTACAATTTTGAACTGTTCACACACCTCAGTCACCATTTTGTTATTCAAGTTGGAAGCATTATCGGTGATGATCCTTTCGGGCAGACCATAGCGACATATAATTTCTTTCTTGAGAAACTTGCAAACTGTCACTCTTGTGATGTTGGCGTACGAGGTAACTTCTACCCATTTGGTGAAGTAATCGATGGCTACTAAGATGAAGCGATGCCCATTAGAAGTTTCAGGTGTATCTGACCGATAACGTCTATTCCCCAAGCAGCAAAAGGCCAAGGTGAGTTCATGACGTACAGTGGTACTGGCGGGGAATGTATCTTATCGGCGTAGATTTGGCATTTATGGAATTTCTTTGCATAATTGATGCAATCTCCCTCTATTGTTGACCAAAAGTAGTTGTATCTCATGATTTTCCTAGCCATCGAGAATCCGCTAGCGTGGGTTCTGCATAAACCTCTATGGACCTCTGCTAAAATAGTTTTGGCCTTCCGGGCATTGACACATCTCAACAGTATCTAATATTTGCTTCTTTTATGTAGAACCTCTCCATCGAGGACGTACCCCGATGCCAACCTTCTGATAGTTCTTTTTTTGTTATCGTTGGCATCCTTTGGGTAAGTTTGGTACTTGATATATTGGAGGATATCATAATACCATGGATTGCCGTCCTTTTCCTCTTCCAAACTATAACAGTGGGCCGAAACCTCAAAAGTTTGCATCTCGGCAGGCTTTATTTCGGTTGTCCTATTTACTTTGAACACAACGGTCAAAGTGGCCAGAGTGTTGGCCATCTGGTTTTCTTCTCTATGTAAGTAGATGAAACTGATTTCTTCAAAATTCCCGACCAAATCTTGGATCAAATCATGGTATCTAATCAGCTTTGAATCTCTGGTCTCCCACTCTTTTCGAAGTTGGTAGACTACTAAAGAAGAATCTCCAAAAACCTAGAGCACATTGATCTTCTTCTCAATGGCTGCTCGAAGTCCCATGACGCAGGCTTCATACTCGGCTACATTGTTGGTGTAGAAGAATTCTAGCCTACTTGTGAAAGGGTAGTGGTCATCTTCAGGGGAAATTAATACTGCCCCTATTCCATGGCCTAGGGCATTTGACGCCCCGTCGAAATAGAGCCTCCATCCCTTTTTTCTCGACAACAGGTCTCCCTTCAGTTAAACCACATATTAAATCTTCGTCTGAAAAATGGAAATCTAACGGTTCATAGTCGTCCGAGGCGTGACTTGCCAAAAGATCTACTACGAAACTTCCTTTTATCGCTTTCTAGTTTACATAAACAATGACAAACTTCGACAAGAGCATTTGCCAACGGGCTATCTTCCCGATCAATATTGGCGCTTCCATAAAAAAATTTAGCGGATCCATTCGGGAAATTAGACAGATAGATGATACAACATGTATTGTCGTAGCCGCTTAGTAGCCCATACCAAAGCACAATATAATTTCTGAATTGGCGGGTACCGCATTTCACAATCGGTGAACTTCTTGCTCAAATAGTAGATTACCCTTTCCTTCTTTCCCGAGTCATCATATTGTCCAAGTACACACCCCATATAATTTTCAAAGACTGTTAGGTATAGTATTAACGGTCTATTTGGCATGGGTGCTATAAGAATTGGGGGATCAGTCAAATACTTCTTGATCTTTTCTAGTGCCTCTTGACAATTTTCATCCCAAACCCCTGGGTTATTTTTTCGAAGTAACCTGAAGACGGGGTCACACTTATTAGTCGATTGAGATATGAACCGGGAGATGTAGTTTAACCTCCCTAAAAATCCTCGGACCTCCTTTTATGTTCATGGTGGTGGAAGATCTTGAATCTCTTTCACCTTGTCAGGGTCAATTTCGATGCTCTTCTGACTTACCACAAAACCCAAAAGCTTCCCTGATATAACTGCGAAGGTGCATTTGGTCGGGTTGAGCTTTAGTTGATACTTTCTTAGCCTTTGGAAGAGTTTTTGCAAGTTTTGGATGTGCTCCTCCTCGGTCTTAGATTTGGCTATCATGTCATCCACGTATACCTCGATTTCCTTATGCATCATGTTATGAAACAATGTTACCATGGCCCTTTGGTAAGTTGCCCCGGTGTTTTTTAATCCAAAGGGCATCACCTTGTAACAAAATGTGTCCCACTTGGCCACAAAAGTGGTTTTCTCCATGTCTTCAGGGTACATTTTGATCTGGTTGTACCCTAAAAAGCCATCCATGAACGAGAACCAAGCATGCCCCGTAGTATTGTCCACTAAAGTATCAATATAGGGCAAAGGAAAGTTGTCTTTAGGGCTCGCCTTATTAAGGTCTCTATAATCTACACACATATGCACCTTCTCATCCTTCTTTGGTACCGGCACGATATTGGCTACCCATTTTGGGTACTCAGAGACTTCCAAAAATCCAGCCTCAAGCTATTTCTTCACATCTTCCCTAATTTTTAGTAATATGTTCATTCTCATTCTTTGAAGCTTTTGTTGGACATGCTTGCATTCTGGCCTAATAGGAAGCTTGTGCGTTACAATATCCGTGTTTAAACCCAGCATATCTTGGTATGACCATGCGAACACATCTCTAAATTCTACCAGCAGTTCCATTAACTCCTGCATGACTTCTGGTGATAGGGTACCTCCAATCTTTACTTCTTTCCTTTCTTCGTTAGTCCCCAAATTTAGGATCTTTACCTTCTCTTGGTGTGGAAGAATTTGTTTCTCCTCATCGGCCACCATTCTTAGTAGCTCATCAGGAATCTCATCATTTTCTTTCCCTATCTACGCCAAGTACATGGGCCGTTCAAAATCTACTTTAGGATTAGGTTCCACATGGTTCATACAGTTTATATTAAGAGGCATGCACAATTTTGAATGTGCGTATTAGGAAAGGAAAAGTATAGTTTATGACGCGAATAATTAATAAATAAATAAATGAATAGGTAAATAAATAATGAATGAATAAAATAGAATAGAATGGAATGCTATGTTTGCCATTTGAGAAAAAAAGGTAGATATAGTATATTTCATTGAAAGCATATGAATATGACATATTGGCCCTTTTTTATAAAAAGATGTTCGTTACTTTCGGGCCAAAGTGACGGAATGGTTCTAGGCATTACTTTGATTTGTCCCTAATGAATACTTGCGTGACCCTGAAGGTCCAATTGTTGAGCTCTTCTCCTGGGAGGCACGGGCAAATTCTCGTCAAAAATTGATTAGGCTTGGTTCTGTCACCAATCATGTTCACATCCATTTCTTCTAGAGCCTCACTGATCAGCTCTTCTTAGAAGCGTCGTTCACCCTCTTGGTTTGCCTCTTAGATATCATTTTTCAAATTTCGAATCCCCCCAAATAGAAAGATACCTCTGAAGTTTGAGTAGGTTATGAGAGCCCATGGAATGTCTTCCATTCCCTTCTGTTCTTGTCTCTTTTTCCACTCTTGTCTCTTTTGTAGAAAATTAGGCTTATAGCCAAGTTTGAAGTGGTCCACCTTATGAATCACACTAACGAGACGAAGACGCCCATGTAGATTCCTCCCTAAATCTTTATTCTTTCTCGCTCCTCTTCCTAGGGTTTTGAATACCATTATCTTAGTGCAGTTTGACAATTTAGGGCATGGAACTTTACTCCTTTCAGTAACAAAAGTAGCATTGATAAGTTCCAAGGCTCTAAAGGTGCACTACATTGCTTCTCCATCGGTAGGGATGTATGGTGTATCTAGAGTCACTGAAGCGATGATGTCCTCTTCGGTATTCACCGTTACTAACTTTCCCTCGGCGACAAACTTTAACTTTTTAATGGAGTGAGGACATAACGACACAGGCCAAGTGCATCCACGACTTACCTAACAGGCAGTTGTAAGATGGTGGATATCCATGACCACGAAATCGACCACATATTCAGTGGGACCAATGAGCAGGGGTACTTTTATTTTCCTGACCACATCTCTTTGAGTCTCGTCGAAGGCTCGTACTGTATTATGACATGGTTTCATATGCAAGCTATCGATTGGTAATCGTTGTAACGTGGCTAATGGCATAACATTCAATGCAGAGCCAATATCAATTAAAACACTCGGCAGCACATAACCCTTATAGTGAGTGGTGATGTTTAGGGCCTTGACGGACCTCATGCCTTCCCCTGGAATTTCGTCATCACTGAAAGTAATGTGATTGACGTCGGTGATATGACTGATAATCTGATCTAATCGCCCAACAGAGATGTCTTTTGTAACGAATGTCTTATTCAAAACTTTTAACAATGCATCACGATGTTTTTTTGAATTTAGTAATAGATCAAGTACTGAAATGCGAGATGGTTGTTTCCGGAGTTGATCGACAACATTATACTCATTGTGCTTCAAAAATTTCAAAAAATCTTGTGCTTGCGTTTCTGTGACCGACTCCTTGATTTTTTAAGGCGGATCTTCTCCGAACAACTTCTTGGGTTCTGCTCCAACTTCCTGGCCTTTCTCCTTTGGGTCCCTTATGTTTTCTAAAATGTAGCATCGACCACTTCTTGTTAGATGCCCCATATCACTTACTTCTCCGCTACTCAGTTGAGCATGTTCTATCTCTATTATCCTCTTTTCCTCTTGTGCACTAGATGAGCCCGAAATTGTGACGCTTGCGGCGCAATTCCACGGGACTATCTTTGTGTCTTTGAAAGGAAAAGACTTTTGGGTAGCAATTATGATTTTGGGAGCCACTTTTGGTTCACTTGCCTCACTCGTCCTAGGACCGAGGATAAGTGGCCTCTTCGCACTGTATCTGGTTTCTTGACTCTCTGGTGCTCAAACTTCAAACTCTTTTACTCTTTTCTCCTTCTCAAAAAACTCAATCTCCTTGTTATCCATCATAGTTTGTAGTAAATGATGAAATTCCTCACAATGCTAAATATCATGACCTTCTAATTGATGATACTCACAGTACGGGCCATATCCTTCTTTGACCAACACCATTCCCCGATTGATGAGACGCACCATGCATAACTTCTAAAAAACCCATCTCAAGGGAGATTGGGCTTCAGACACGTTCCTCTTGGCTCTCCCGGTGTACTCATTTTCGATAGCATTTACACCCTATCCCTCGTGATTCGGCAATGAATTATTTTCCGTACTGGGTTCCCCTAACTATAACACCCCAATTCGAATCAGATTTTGAACAAACTTTTTGAATACTATACAGTTCTCGATTGAATGTCCTGGGACATCGGTATGATACTCACAGTGTTCTTTAGGGTTATACCAAGCTGGGTATGGTGGGTTGTAAGAAGTAAAGTGGTACGGTCAGACTAGATCGGCCTTGTATAACTACGAGTAGAGTTCTTTATAGGTAATTGGCAAAGGCATGAAAGTTCTATCATCCCTTTCCTTCTTAGGTCTTTTATCTTCTTTCTTGTTGAAATTTTTGGAATTCCCTGCTGGAGATGGTGAAGTTCTTGGTTTTTTCAAAAGAGTTGGTGTTGTTCACTTCATGGTCATTTTTCTTAAACTACTTTTATGAATGATCCCCTCCATCGATCCTTCTGCTCTTGATGGCCACTTCAATGCGTTTGCCAGTCATGGCTATTTTTGCAAAGTTACTAATAGGGTTACTGATCAACCGATCATAAAGTTTCCCTTTTAGTGTGTCCATGAACATAGGGGAGATCTCATGATCATGAAGCAGTGGTTGGACTTAGAATGCCATATCGCGCCACCTTTGAGCATACTCACGAAAGGTCTCGTTACGCTTTTGTTCCATGCCTTGTAACAACAGTTGGTTAGGAACCATGTCGGTTACATGCTTATACTGATCAGTAAAAACTTTCACCAGATCTCTCCATGACTTGATTTGAGCCCTAGTTAGTTGGTTATACCACCTCAAAGCAGATCTTACTAAGCTGTCCTGAAAATAGTGAATCAAGAGCTTCTCGTTGTTGGTAAATCCAGTCATCTTCCGGTAAAACATAACTATATGAGTGGACGGGCATGTGCTTTTGTCAAACTTCTCAAAATTTGGGGCCTTAAACTTATATGGGATCTCCACATCGGGAACCAAACTGAGCTCCCTAGCACTTAATCCATAGGGGTCTTCCTCGTTTTCCTTCACTCAGAACCTTTCTTCTAGGCCTTTCCGATTATCCTCTAGTTGCTTAGTGAACTCCGCTTTCATTTGGTTCAATTTTTCTAATTTGTCAAAATCTGGGATGCTGTCCCCGATAATCTCGTGATTCTCGAAGGTCACCCCTAGTTGAGTTTGAGATGATGCACTGGCATGGGAATCAGATGCGCCTTGTGTATGATTCGATGAAGGATCAATGAACAGAGGATTCTTGATGGTTTGGGCATAAAAGCGATCCCCTGAGTTTTGGGCAATACTCTTGACAGTACTCTTGTCTCTCGACTATTGCCTTAGTCGGTCTTGCAACAATTGAGATATTTCATTCATCATGTCTTACTGGGACTTGAGGATGGTGTCCCTTAATTCTTATTGGGTTCGTTCTATTTGACCATGTAGATCAGCTTTCAGCTTCACAAAACCTTCCTCTATTCGCTTCGTTCGTAAACGAGTATGATATGGGTGTAGAATGATGGTAATTTTAAAGAACCAAAATGCAATCTTTTTGTTTCTGAAACAGGAAGTCTATTAGTCAATTATTTGTATCAAAACAAGGAATGCAAATAAATAAATTATGCATGAATGAAATGAGCAACACTGAGTTTGGCAAATATCATCGTTAAATGACTTTCATTAACAAAAACATAGTCTTGGTACAATAACCAAAGAAAGCCAACTAAACATATGAATTTAGGCTTGTATCGAGGTTAATGATCTCTCTTAAAATCCAAACAATCCTCTATCCTTCTTCAGAGTCACCGTTGACACAATCATGAAGTTCAGTAGAGTCTTCTGCCAAGAGCTGTATCTTTTGGGCAACTCCTTGCATCCGTACCATCTATTTCGCTAACTCTTGTTCTTGTCTCCAAATGGTGTAGGTAGCGAAATGTAGTTGCTCCAAACTTGGCATTGGGCATACTTGAATTGCTCTCCTAAAGCTTGACATATGATCTTTGAGCTGTTGAACCTCGATCTCTAACTCTTCAATGTGAGCCTCTAAAACATGGTTCTCTGACTTCCTTAGTTTTAACTTGCTAATCGAACCCTTGTGTTTGAAAAGGGACTTCTCCAGACACTTAACCCAATCCTTCAAGGCTTCATTTTGACGACGTTCTTTCTCAAGCTGCCTAGAGTGAGAAGTATGTAGGTTCTTCATGTCTTGTGTTAAAGTAAGCACTTGGTCCATGTTATCGCAATACATCATTTTATAATTCTCGACTTTCACTTTCTTCTCCCTAAGTCAGAGTTCTATCTCTTCGCCTGATCCACCTTTCACAACTCTCTTGCTATTGTGTAGCCTCTTGAGCTTCTGAATTTCTTCCTTTTCTAACTTGAGCTCGAGTTCCAATTCATCTTTTCTCTTTTGTAGATCTTTAACCATTCCTTCAAACTGCATATTTTCCAACTCAAAGTCAAATATTTCTTGGCGAGCTTTCTCTTCGAGCTTGAGATACCTCGCTTGCTCATTTTCAAGTTTTTTTCCCATTAACTCAGCTTCGGTAGGAAGTTTGGCCAACCTCTCTTCCATTAACCTCATTCTATCAGGATTCAAATAGGGAATATTGTCATTGACGCGACTGAATCTCCATGCCTCGTATTCGGGAGTGGTCATTTGGGTAGCATTCATGACTCTGACTCGTCTCACGTTGTTCCAAGCTGAAGAAACATCGTACACCACTGCCTTGTAGCCCTTTTCCTTCTCATAATTCATATTGAACTCATTTAAACCCTTGGTAGCCAATACAAATTATTTCGAGCCATACTATCTCAAAACCATAAGAGGAGCATAAGCAGTGTGCCCCCATAGTCCAAGCAATGGCACCCAAGAGTGTATACTACACCTATAGAGGATACTCCTTGCAGAAAGCCATGGAGCCCTCCAAACTATATCTTTCTCTTTTAGTTTGCAAAGAACATCTACCCAACTTCCTCATATCTTCGGGTGGGCCAATCTTCTTTTCACAGAAATTTTTCTAAAGGTGAGAAACTGCCATTATAGAGAGGCTTCGAGAAATTAGCATCCGACCATAGGTGACTATAGAACCATACCGTCAAAATCTATGGACAACTATAGAAATGACCCCCGCCATGCTCCCGGCAAAACCTTAGAGATTGGAAAGTTTCGGCTAAAATCACAGGCACCGAATTGGTCATGCCACTCAAACGGTCAAATAGGTCTAACACTACTGGGTCAAATAGCCCTCGTGCCCAGGGAAAAAGCACTAACCTATAAATTAACAACGCGAAGAGGTCCCGCTGAACTCAGCCCACTGAATGTATGGAAGCTAGGGCTAGAATCACATCCCACTTAAGATACTCCTTATCGTTCCAATTAATGACCTGAAGCTCGACCCAGGATTCTAACATGTCTGAGAATCTCTTGAGCTTGCCCCAGAAGGCTTTGTTCTTATTAGGCTTCGAATATACCCGAGTTTTGTCAATCTTCTCACAGTTTAAAAGGTCTTGATATTCTTCAATCGTAGGAGTTAAGTCGAAGTTACCGATCATGAAACAACTGTAGGTGGGATTACAGAACCTCACCAAGGCTTGCAACAGTGCATGATCCACCAGAACATCTAACAAACATCCAACGTCACCATATTCTCTGCTGAAAGTGCACCTTGTTTCCAAGTCCCAACTATTCCAAACTGCCCTTAGCCCGAAAGTGTCATTGTATTCTGTATTCATGAATGTCTTTGTTGCCAATGTTGACCTGAACCTAGCAGGGATACTCTCCCCATCATGCAATTGCTCCCCTTCGGACCATATTTGTACGTTGGAGTTCTTTTCATCATTGTTGCGAACTAGGCCTTCCATCAATCTAGCCTTTAACTTCAGACTATTTCCAACTCAATGTGATCTTTATGATATGACGACAATATGCAAAACAAAAAAGAGTAACGAGGGAAAGAAAGAAAAGAGAAGAGTTAGTCATGCGATAAAAAACTCAAAAGCGAGAAAAGATAACATAAACAGTTTACACAAAGAAAGAAACCTAACCACATGAGTTCTAGTTCGCTAAGGTTATCCGCATGGCTCTAATAGGGGTGGTTTTCTTAAATTCTCACACATGGGTTCGGTTCTAATTAAGGGTACCTGAACCTATCTTATTGCCTACTAAGGTAATAAGAACCCAATTCTGGCCCATTATAAGCTTGTGAATTGGTTTCGATTCGAGGGAAAACACGACTTGGTGATATGGAGAGCTGCTCATGTGTCAAAAGACATGGATTCCGAAAGTGAATTACCGACCCGTAGAGGGCTACTCATGTGGGTATGTGGCATTTCACTCCCACTTAAGGGAAAGAGCTCATGTATAGAGCTTAATGATATGATGCAACACATGTCGGTAACTTCTTTAAATGAAGAATTAATTCGACGACCACCGATTATCAAAGCTTGTGAAATCTTGATCACATTTTCAAGGAAGAATCATCCTGGTTAAAATCAATTAAAATCCCAATAATTTTCATTATTTAAAAGCAACAATTTTCCTTTAGCCTAACTCTCTTTTGTTTTGAAAAAACAGAAACATCCCCAACAGAGTCGCCAAGCTGTAGCGACCTTCTTTTTTAAAGGAAAATTGTCAGATTATCCCCTTAAATCAATAATGAAAATCTTTTAAAAGAATGGGGATTCCTTTTGAAAACCTTAAATTTTGGAAATGATGAAAACTTGGAGTCGCCACCGGCCACTTGGGTAAGGTAGGCCGGACACCATGAGAAACCAGAGATTCGTTGTGAAAGGGTCCGTGAGTTGGTTACGTGTGGAGAAGGATTAGCACCCCCATCACGCCCGAAAATCGGTACCAAAATATTTGTTGCTTTTAAAAAGATGAAAATCATTGAAATTTATATCGATTTTAACTAGGAGTTCTTAAATGAAAGTTAACCTTGATTGCAAGGGCTTTATCAAATTAGTGGATTCAAATTAATTGGAATTTAATTAATAAGGTTGACGATATATTGGACCATAGATTAAACCAACATCGAATAAGCCCGACTTCCGTGTTAATTTATGGTTCGACTTTCGTACGTCACCTTTATGCATGATGCAAGCATTTAAGTATAATATGGTGATCTTGCTAACTTTTAATCTATTTACCTCGAGATGGTAAGGATTAATCCGAATATTTGGTCAACATCCTTTAAGCTCAGGCTGTTATGACACAAATATTGGAATTAATAAGTGTCTCCCCTTTTATGATTTAGATTGATTAAGGATGCAATTAAGATTAAAGATTATATGAATGACAATTAAGGTATGACAATCGAAGGCACAAATATAAACATACAAAATGGAGGCCTAATTTATTAGAAAGCCCAATTAGTAATCTATTTATTAGCTAAATGATTCTAACACTTGACCCTAAATTAATTAGTCCTAAAAACTAGAAACCCTAAATTATGTTGAATAATTTGTGATTTAACATTAATCTAAACATGAAATTGATTTTCTCCCTAAAGTAATTAAGAAATGTTCAATTAATTTAATGAATTTAACATTTACCCCAATAAGCAAAGGATAAATTTAAATTCACTAAATTAATTTTAACCCTAATCTAACTAAGGCTCTAAAAAACCTAAGGCTAATTTAATTCTAGGATTTTGCCCCTATAAGATGAACAAACAATCTTAATCAATTAAGTTAATCTAATTTAAGGGCCTAAGGCCCACCTAAGCTATGCAAGCACCAAAAAATAAAAATAAAAAACCCAAACTAATATAAGCCTAGCAATATAAGCCCAAAAGTAAGTAGGCCCAAACTAAACCAAATTTAAACAAAACAAACCTAAAGCAACAAGGCCCAAAATACTACAAGCATGCATATAATTATCATAAATTTATATTACATATTATGAAGGAATATTTTATAAACTTTTAAAAAGTTAGATAATATATACTTTAAATATTTAAATTGTATATAAACTTTACAAAACCATTTATGCATATTAAATACCTTGAGAAACCACACTATACTTTAGAAACACATAGACATTATAAACTTTGAAACTACATTTATTATATAATATAAATACTATACATTATATCAAAATACATATATATTATTTTATAAAACCAACATATACTTTGAAAACTGTGTATTATAGGTCATAAATATATATTACATTTTTTTCAAAATTCTATCTTATCCTTTGAAAACTATTCATTATATACATCAAACGTATATATTGCATTTTTTAAAAATTCTATTATGTACTAGGAAATATACACACTATATATCAAAAACACTTACATATATTTTATTTTTATAAATTTCTATTTTATACTAAAAACATATATATTATAGGTTGAGAATATACACATATATTTCCTTTTATAAAATTCTACTTTACCCTAAAAAATATAAAAAAGATTATATATATTACACTTTTAAGGTTTCTATCTTATACTAAACTATGTACATATTTATTCCCTAATGCATGACATTCGAACTAATTTCATCCATAAAATAACGATCACAAACGAACAATATTAACATAAAATTAAATTGAATTGCTGGAAATAAATGTACAATGTTTAAATTAAAAATGCATGAAAAAGTATATAAAAAAGAAATTAATTTGAAACTGGAAAATGGACTAAATTGGATGAATTGAAAATCAGAGGGCCAAAATTTAAAAACATAAAACTAGTTATGCAGGGACGAAATTGAAAACAAGCAAAAAGTTTCGAGGACCCAGAGTGTGATTTACAAAGGCATAATGGCTTGGGCCTATAATTATCCCACACGAAGGGACCAAAAGCATAATTGGACCATACGAAAGGACTGTGGCATAATTATTCTAAGGCAGAGGTCCTTAAAATATAATTAGCCCATTTAAAAAAATATATAATTCTATAAATACCTCTTTCAGCCAAAATTCAGCCCTTTTAGCCACTCTGTTATAACATCCCCGCCAGAAACCTCTAAAATTCTGGGATTATCCCCAGATTCTGGCCGGTAGCCGCCAGTGAACCTAAACCACCGAAAAAACCCACTTTTTTAAACCTTGTTCTTTTCTAACTTCAAATCCGACACCTATTTTGAGAAAAAAAAAACAAAGATCAACCTTTATTTTTTGAAAAAGCCGAAGTAAAATAGGGTTTCAGCCTCCCTATACTCGCACCGTTTCACCCGTTTGGCCTCGAGGAGGCCGGGGATTATCAACGGTGGAGCAACGGCAAGGCGGCAACCGTAGCGACGTGAAAAGGGGTGCACCGACGAGGGTAAACCCTAACCCTTTCTCTCTTTTTTATTTCTTACGTATATACATGTATGTTATTTCAAACATAAAAGGTTAAGGATGGATACCTTGAAAGGCTTTTTTTCGATTTGTATTGATTCTAGATTTTTTCCCGTTCGAACTTCAAGTTACAACTGGTTGATTTACATTGCTTATATCTTTCTCGAATCACTCATTACCTATAGATCCTATTGTTTACATGTTTAAGCAATCTTAAATGTTATCACTGTGGATGATACAGGTTATGGTTTCCCTTTTTTATGGTTTTTTTTTTATGTTCGGTGGTTGAGAGCCGGTAAGAGGACGCAGAATCACCGGCGATGGTGAGGACCGTCGATCTAAGCCTAGATCAACGGCCCAAATTTGCCTAGAGATGAACGGTCCTGATGGTATCTGATGAGTGACATGGCAGCATTGGATGGAGACACGTGGTATACGAGGAGCTGATGAGTCACGGCGTGCATCACACTTGCGCGTGGGAAGTCAGAGAGTCCGAATGTGCATCACACTCGCAATCTGAAGGGGTGTCGGGCTTCAATTTGGACCGTTGGATCTGTTTTGATCCAATGGTTCTCCCTTGGCTGCGCATAGGAAAGGGATAATAGATTAGGGTTTTAGTTATTTGTTTGTATTAGGTTTGGGCCCAAATAGGTCTTTGTATTATTATTTATATATTTGTTGGGTTTTAAATGTGTTTGTTTTAATTATTTAATTGATTTGTTTGTTTTAATTAATTATCAGCCTATGTTATAACAATTCTTATAATATAACACATATACATATGAACAATTATACTTACACGTAACACACCAACATTAATACACACATAATACGTATATATAATCATACATGCAATATTCATACAATCATAGTTAAACATTAAAGACATTGAAGTAATAATGAATGCATACATACATGCAAGCAACACATGCAATATATATACTCATACTCACATTTAAACATTAATGATATTAAAACAATATTAAACACACTAACATATTAATAACGCATACATACAATTGTATATCACATGCAAGGTTGACAAAGAACACATATATGTCCATGTTTTAAATAAACACACATAATAAACACACACTCATGATACATACTAGGTACATATAATAACACACATGAGCCCAATTTATTATCACCTAATAATATATATATATAAGCCCATTATTGCAAAATAAAGAAAACGTGTCAACCCCAGACAAAATTAGTGATTACACCAGCATAATACAGAATTGCAGAACATGGTGCACTGATACGGATAGATGTGTATCGGTACAAGTGTGCATACATGGACCAAAGGGTTGAAGGGGTATTGATACTGCACAAAGCGTATCAATACGCATTTTCAACACTGGAATTTGTATATTTTTCGGGGTACCGGTACAGAATGGACCCGTATCGATCCCCATTATTGATATAAGCATAGTACCGGTATGACCTAGTTTGTACCGACACTGAAATTTGCCATTGGAATTTGTAGTTGCATTGGGTACCGATACGGTCGATTCCGTATCGGTACACACTTTAAGCTTTAATTAAAATAACAACCAGACATATCGGTACGGCCTCACGAGTATCGATACCGAGGTATGGAATTCTGTTATTGGTCTAAACTGGTTTTGCTAACTTTATAAAACCGTCCTGAATATTGTTAAGGATATCGACCTCAAAATACTGTAATTTTTTGCATGCATGTATAATGAGACTTTAATTTTATATTGACATTGTTAATTACTGAAAAGGACTTCAATTCAACAGTTTTTTCATTTTAATCCCCAAACCATTAATTTATTGTATTTTAACCTTTATTGGTAAATAGACTAATGAATTGATTGTCGTGTGATTGCGTTTGTTGAAACATGAAATTGTTAGCATTTATTGACTGGATCATTGGTTACATCACATCAATTTTCACAGTTCCATTTTTAACATCGGTCACCAGTGACATCTCCGGCCTAGTTCTCTACCAGACCGGTAAGGGGTGTTACAAAGATGACGCTCTTTTGATTATCATGTTGATATCTCTGTGTTGGACCCTGGAGCTGGATTTGGATACGTGCTCACAATCATCTTTCTTGTTTGCAATTGAGTTGTGGTAATAACCATGTTGTCAACGTGCTTTATTGTAATATGCATTTTTATGTTGTTTGTTGATGGTTTTACTTTTAATCGTCGTTATTTGGTGATGTTAGTATCTATCTTTGTTTCGAGTCTTTGGGTTAAGTTTTTAGATTTTCCTTGTATGGTCCTACTATGATCTCGAAACGCTAGTTTCTTGTTTGAATGGTTGTAGGAATATGTTCTGATTAGGTGTTTTTGTTTACTCAGATGTAAACTTGCATTGTAATTTTGGATATATCTTCATTCAATAAAACTGGCGATTTCAATTAAAAAAATCAAAGTCAAACAAACTTAATCAAAATTCAATTATATCATTAAATCAACCAAAAAGGACGGAATGAAAACCTCCAAAGCTTTATATACTTAATTTATTTTCTTATTAAGAATGAAAACAATCAGAAATTGTTATACAAGAAACTTTCATATTATCAAAGTATCGACGATTTAATTTGGACATTCAATCGATTTGTAGAATAATTTAAACATGTTATAGGGACTAAATTACATTACAGAATAAGCTTATAGGTTAAATTGCAAACTAAAGCACTCGGGAGGCTTTAAAAAATCCTTTCCCCTATTTCTACTAGTATTTTTATTTAATACGTTGATAATAAATGATTTATACACAGTTAATTGATTATATACTAATTGCTAAAGCTCTCAGTTACACCCAAATTTCTCCTAGAAATTGTTTAAAAAATATGAGTAAAGTACACAAATAGTCATTAAATTATCTTTAAAAATATAAAATGGTCACCAACTTTTAAAAGTTACATAATAGACATTAAGCTTTAATTTTTATTACATATTGGTCATTGAGTCGTTAACTGTTGTGAGACGTGGCAGTTACGAAAATTTGTATAATAACATATTTAATCATCAATATTTACACATTCAATCAATTTAGACATCAATAATGAGGGTTAAATTAGGAATAGATTGATTAAATGTGCCAACTTAACGGCAGTTAACGGTCCAACGACCATTTTGTACCGAAAATGAAAGTTTAATGCTCATTATGTAACTTTTGAAAGTTTGATAACTATTTTGTGTTTTGAACATAATTTGGTGACCATTTGTGTACTTTACCCCAAAAATAATTAATTTTAAAATTTATTTAAAACTGAATATAATGATTATATTTTTAACATATTACGACGCTTTTCTGTCAATACATCAAATATAAATTTCTCTTTTGATGGTCATTGGTATAATAATACCGCCCTTCCATTCCTTTTTTTTCATTATATAAGAGAAATAAAACAATCAACAAATTACAAAGAATTCATAATCTACTGTATATCGTTGCTATCTTTATGAAGAAGGCTTCCAATTTCAGCAGGCGGATCACGAAAAGAAAGGGATGAACCGGAGTTGGAGTTGCGGCTTCTCATGAAATTTTAAAATTTGAAAATTTAAGAAAATTTTTATATAATTTTATTAAAAATTTATTTTTATCCCTTTAAAATATTATAGGTTTGTCACCCAAAATTTTAGAATTTCGTCCCATAAGAAATGGTACCCGCAGACAAGCCTCCATGGCAGTTTAGACAAGCATTTATAATCTAAAATTTCCCAGATGTCGATATAAAATGTAATTAACCAATACAACCGGTCAAAATTAAACGGTAGTTGTAAATCTAAGCTTCAATAGACATTCATGTAAACCAATTTTGTTTAAAGCAAAATTTAAAATTAAAAACAGGAAGAAAAGAAACCCAATAAATCACAACAGAAATTAGTAGACCAGTTTAGCTGCAGAAAATTGGTACAAATGGGACAGGTGTCAATAAGGGATTCCTTGAATATATAGGGTATAGATGGTTACTCAATCATCAGGGGAAAAATGCCATAATTACAGTTTAAGTTTCAGGCGAATACATATCATAACAATTCATAGTAAAATAATAAATCAATCAATCCGTATTAGAACGATCGCGGTGACTACTAGCATTTGAACATGCATGCATGAATGTCTACGCAGAATCTTTAGCTGGAGCTGGAGCTGGAGCTGGAGCCGGAGGAGGAGGAGGATTGCTGGGGTGTTCACCCGAGGGGAAATGCTGAGCAGGTGGTGGGGCACCGGAAGGATAGTAACCCGATGGAGCTTGACCTCCAGAATGGTAGCCTGGAGGAGGTAGTGGCTGCCCGGCGGAGGCGTAACCTGGTGGAGGTAGTGCATTTGAAGGGTATCCGGCCATATATGGAGGTGGTCCCGGTGGATAGCCGTAGCCATAAGGAGGTGGAGGCTGCTGCCACTGTCCTTGTTGAGGTTGTCCATATTGTCCAGGTGGATATTGTGCGGGAGGGTATTGGCCATACGGTGGTGGTTGTGCAGCTGGATGTATATTCGGAGGCACCGGCTGGTCAAACCGTGACATCTGCTGCACTGCAGGAACCATCATCACACCAGGCGAACCACCACCCGGCATGCCGTGCCTGTAGTCCATTTCAACCTTGTGCTGAGCCTGCATACAAGCGCAGACCCTGAAAGAGAAAACAAATCAAAACACGATTGATTATACTCGGAACAAGGCAATTATAAATAGGGACAGACACAAAATTTTATATCACGGATATATTAAAAGTTTTGGAATGTAAATTTAGATTATCAATAAAAAAATACATTTAAAAAATATATAAACCATATGGAAATTTGAAATTTTTAGGAGATGCATTTGAATGAATGTCTTACGTGCAATAAACGAGGTCAGAAATGCAGGTCAATAACTCTGCTAGGTCTTCAAGTGCATCATCTCCAGTAAGACAAGCAAGCAAACGACATATGCATGCAATTTGTCCAAGAATGATCATAAATGCCTGCAAATTACGTTAAAAAATAAACATTACAATGAAAAAGAGCCAAGCCAAATGGAGCTGATTAGGAATAAACGAAGCTAGATTACAATGAGGCAATTGTCACATTCTGTGGTCTGTATATTGTACTCATCCTGAAGAAGGAAGCGGGTCGATGCAACCGAATTGCTCAAGCAGAGAAAGACCTAAAACAAATGGAAATAGTACAACCAAACTCACTGATTCGTGTATGTATAATCGATCAGACGTGAAAGAGATGATAAAAGGGTCGTAGTGAATCTGACCTCCAAGCAGAGACAAAATGTTGGACATTTATCTTCCAGACACTTACCGCTGCAAGGCATGTAACCCGCACAGCACTCGTACCTGCAACGATATTGAACATAGGAATCAGTCCAAAAGCAAAATTTGAATTATATTTTCTTGTTTAGATGATATGAAACCCTTTCCACCTTGACATTTCATTGTGGAGTGCTCGTTGCCGCAGGTTAAATGAAACGCACTGGGGACTGTATTCCAGGAAACATGGAGAAGGAGTTAGGGAATTGAATTCCATGGCTTCAAATTTTCTTTTTAGCATGATTCAGATCAAATTAATTTATGTCGTCTCCTATCTTGACATATATGAATTCAAACAGATTCATCACAAATGCTAATTATACGATAAACAGATTCGAAAAGTAATTGAAAAGGGAGAAAATATGAAAAATAGAAGAGAATATCAATGTAAACTCACCAGCACGCTGCAAGCATGCAGACTGCACATTAAATGAAAAGGAAAACACAATCAATCAATCAATCAATAATTATAAAAAGAAGAAGTTTGAGATTCAAATCTAGCATGCACAATCTGTTTCTAGGGAAACAAACAGAAAACGAATAAAAAGAAAATAGACGAAGGAATTGAAATGTTTACATTGACAATCTGCTTGGACGGCTTCGATGAGACCAGTTTGCCAGACATTCATATAGCCCTTACGGACAGACATCTTTTCACCCCTTTCGGCGATCCCCATTGTTTCGAGAATTCAAATTCACACGCTAAACACGAAAAAGAAATAAAAGAAAAAAAAATTAGAAGAGAAACTTCAATGGGGGAAGAGATCTATACGGCGTTCCCGGACGATTAAGTTTTGTTGCGGTTGGCGCGATTGATTGCGGTCGTTAAAAATAGCTGTGAAAATCAATGACCGTTCGAACCGAAACCGCGAAACAACAGCCGGAACTCAATGTTACGGCCGCTATTCAAATTCCGTCGACAAGAAATTGAAAACCACACCGGTATTGCAGCAAAGTTGTCTGTTCCCATATGAAATATATAGGGAGAATAAAAAAAGAAATGGGAGAGGAAATAAAGAAAAACCAAGGGATAGGAGAAGTAGCCCTGGCGGAAAACAAGAGGTGGACGTGAAAGAGAAAACCGCTTGAAACGGAATCATCCAACTTAACAAATTCAGACCTATATGCCTCATCATTCATCGTCTCCTATTCTTTTACGCTAATCTGGCATTTACTTAAATTAAGTTCGTTCCATTCAAAAAAAGTATTTTCCTGTCAATTAACTAATCATTTTGTATATTTTAATCATTGAGTGTTAATTTCTAAAGAAAATATGATCGTTAAATAACTTAGTATTTCGTTCTGAAATATGTTTTATTAATTTGATCTATAACTATAAAAAATAATAATATTTCCATATTTTTTTAGTTAATCTCGATTACAGGAAAAATAATTTTCAATTCTTCTCACTAATTCTTTCATTTGTTTCTTTTATGTTATCTTCCAAGACTAGGGGTGAGCAAAACTCGACTCGACTCGAAAAAATCGAAATTTTCAACTCGACTCAAGGCGAAAAAATTGACTCGTTTTGATTCGACTCGATTCGAAAAAATTTCAAATAAAGTTTGAGTTATAAAATTGAAATTCGAATAACTTGAAATTTGTAGTAACTAGTAGATTGATTTTTAAGTTCAAGTCAAGTTCCTCAATTTTTCCTTATATATATATACCAATATAAAAAATCTGAAAAAATATGTCACATATGAAAAAATATGATTAAATATATAATGCATATCTTATATAATTAGAGAAAGTCGTTTAAATTAGAATCAAAGTGTACTATAACATTATAAATAATTACAATTAAATTTGTATAGGAACTTGAAAACTCAACTCGACTTGAATTTCATTAACTCAATTCGAATTGAAAAAAAAATTCAAATAAGGTTTGAGTTGTAAAATATGACGCGTCAACTCGAATAACTCGAAATTTTTTGACTCGACTCGATCAAATGCTCACCCTTATTCAAGACCTCTAGGAAATTAGCCTAAAATACAAAAATATAACCTTTTAAATAAGGAAAATACTTGGATACAAACGCCACAAGCCTTTTAATTTTAGAGTTTAGGAATTTAGGGTAGGATTTAGGGGTTTAGTGTGTAAGGTGTAGGGTGTAGAATTTAAGGTTTAGGGTGCTAAGATTAAGGATTTAGGTTTCAAATTTTATAGCTTAAATGTGAAGGGTTGTGTAATTTTTTTTAGACAGCTTATATATCAAAATATAACTCTTAAAATATTGTGTATTTTATCTAATAGAAATTGAGTAACATATAACAAAGCCCGCCCATATTTTATATTCTCTTTTGTAAAAAGAAATTTTTGCATTTTTGCCTCTCATGTTGTAATTTCTTCACAACACAATTAAGAATAAAGGTAATCATGCCTCTTAAAAATTTTATCTAATTTAAATAATTTTTTATGATATAGTTGTGTATACATTAAATATTTTTAGATGAATTTATATACTATGTTCCAACCATCAAAGAAACTACAGGAGATAATTACAAAATGACTAATCTATATTATTGACAAATAGCGAAAGAGTGAGACGACATATGGCTACAAGTGCTAACTGTGGAATATGCGGTTCGCCTACCTACTGAGTCTATTGAGCACTTATAGCGTTGGTGTCCAACGGCTTTGACGACATAGTCCTCACTGATTAAACCGAACAAGCTAGCGAAATTTATGACTATAAAAATGAAAGAATGTTGCGGCTTAATCTTTCTTGTCCAACTTACTTTGCTCGACATTCAGAAAATTGGGATTTATTGTTCGGAGCCATCTTATGGAACTTGTGGCTTAACCGAAATAAGGTCATCTTTGATCTTGATAGATTTGAGAAGGATACGGTCTTGAGCCGTAGCCAGCGACTTGTGGAAGAGACTATAAGAGTTGAATCTATCTGGCCATATGCCTAACAGTGAGGACAAGTGGACATTACCGCCTTCAGGATGGTACAAGTCGAACAGTGATGGCTCAACATCTTGCGGAAGAGCCATTCGTGATGAAGATGGTAAGTGGATTGTAGGTTTCTCCAAAATCATTGGTATTTGCTCGGTAGTGAAAGCGGAGCTATGGGAAATATATGAAGGTTTATTGCAGGCAAAGGAGTTATTGTTGAGACAGATTGTTTTGAAGCTGCAAGATCGATTCAACAGGGTGGTGGCGTAAGCTCTCCGTTTACAATTATTCCTCACACTCTACAGCTTATGAGTTTGGATTGGGAGATCAAACTATGTCATGTGAGTAGGAATTCCAATCGGGTAGAATATGTCTTGGCTAAGCGTGCTCTGTTTGTTTGAGTATGCCCAAAGACTAATTATGAGATGGTTGTAAAAGACATACTTATTTTATCTTATTTATTAATAAAAAGTCATTATTATTATTTTAGTCTTATTCTGTGTATCTATAAATAAACCGAACTATAATAAAGTCCTTAGAATAATATAGTTATTCTTGAATGTCTTTAGTCGATAATTATTGTGGGGTTGGACAAAAATAATGTATTAAGACTAATATGTAGTTGATTTATGACAAAGTGTTGTCATTAACATGAAGATGTCAAAATTAGTATGTGTTAGAGAATGACATATTGGACTGGCCCGCTATGAACATGTTTCTTAGATTATTATGTGATAGTCACAACATTGCTCATGGTGATAACTACATGTATGATCCTCAAACTTGAGATCATCATTATTTCAACATCGTGAGTGACATATTTTGATACAGCCAAACGCGTGTCGTAATTGACTACACTATAAAGACTGATATTGGATATGTCACAATCCATGTAGCGAAATATTGTTGATCAAGATAGGATTTGTCCCTCCTACATAATAGGAGTAATATCGTAGGCCACTTGATTGAGTGAGACTAGAAAATGCATGGCCTGCTCGAATAAATTGATATGGGATATCATAAATATTCGTTTATAATAATGATCTCAAGATAGGATTTGTTTACTCAAGATATCCAGAAACATTAGATGGACTATACAAGTGTGACTAATCCATGACTTGTGTCCGATCTAGAGTTGAGGACAAAAGGATGAAATACATAAAAGAAGTTAATCACAAAAAAGGTTAAATCGAACCACGATTTCATGTAACTTAGGTAGCAATAATGTATTGCTTGATGTCATTCATTGCTTGTAATATTATAATTTTTCTGGATATTACTGCTAACGTTACATGAACCTACAAGGGCCACACCTTATGATTGAAACGAACAAATATCGACTAGATAGCATGTGTACAAACTTGTTGTACACGTAACTAGTGAGAAACCGTAATTGTTATAATTATTGTAATTATGGATAATTTCATTTACATATATACATGTTAATATTTGATAAGTTATTGTAATTATCAAATATTATTAAATATATATCTCTAAAAGAAATCTAATTAAAGTAGAATCAGATTCTACATATTTAATTATATTCGGTTAAATATATTGTATATTTAAAGAATCCAAATTTAATTAGAATTAGGTTTTTAAATACTATATAAAGGCATAAGGTCTAGCAGCCAACACATGTTTTTCAAAAATCCTCTCTAACAGTTAGAGAAGAGAAAACTTATTCGTTTTATTCGGGTGGACTGCGTAGAGGTCGGAACACTACTGTGACGACTCGGATTTGATTTGGATTCTCCTATACTCGCTGTGGAATTCCAGATTACTTGAGGTAATATTTTCATCCTTTATTACCCCAAATTCGTCACTTATACATGGATCACTAGTGGATTACGCCAGATAATTTTTCTACTGCGCCATGGGGTGTACCGGCGTTTTCCGATAGTGGTATCAGAGCCAGGTTGTACGATACAAATTCGGACTTAAATACTTAGATGATGTTTTTGTATGAGATGCATGTTTTACTTTTTTTATTTTGACGAGTATGCGATGTTTGTGCGAAACGTAGAAATTGAATCCTGTCATGATTAATATGTTAATTTGTTTTAACAAGTTTTTATGATTGATGGTTAAGTGTTAATCATGTGTTTGTTGCGGTAAGCTTTTGATAATCATATGCTAATAGTTGACATGATGAACATGCGGTTAAGATAGCAGATCATTTTTGGCAGAGGAATAATGATTGTTCCAGAGTGAAAAACCTTAGGGATTGAAAAATCTCAAAAATTCGAATATGTTGATAAAAGTTATCAAATTGTGAGGTTTTCCATAGTAGTCGAAGTGTCAAAATTAAAAAATTTCTTGCATACAGGGGTCGTCAGGTCCGCACTCTACGAGTGGACCAAACGGCCCCGAATTTTCTAGACTGCGTAGGCAACAAAGGTCATAAGAACTATTTAGGTAATCTTAATTAACAAGATAAAACATGTGTATGTTTTCGATGATATGCATGGTGTTTGAAATGCATGGTTATAGCCAAATAGCTTATTTACTTTGGTTTTATATAAATAAGGCCTGCATGTTATGTCATTCTTTCTTCTATTGTAATTCTCTTCTCATCTTACTCTTTCGTATGTAAAACGAGTTTTTGACAAAGTATAATATTTGCGGAGAAAGCGTGGACCAAAGGAGCAGACTGATGGGCTAATCAAAGGTGAATTAGGTGCTTGAGAAGCAAATTCTATCTTTAGTAATTTTGGTTCTCCCATTGGCTTGGGATGAGCCACCTTAGTTTTAAGGGTTATAACCATTACATTTATATTTACTACTTTACATGTATGTGATGCAATGTATGTTTAGCATGATGATAAATGATTAGATCGTAGTAAAATGGTGAGATTAATATAACAAAACCCGATTATTCAATATTAGCTCTCGTTAAAACCTTGATCGGTACTATGTAGGTTTTGCCAAAGCAAAGTACTTAGATCTATCTTGGTTAAAAGCGAACAATAAACAAGTGATATTCACTGGTTGTAATATTGGTTAAACTAGGTTGTTCTAATAAGATTAGATACCTAAAGACTAACGATTGTTCAAGAACTTCGGTTATTGAAAAACAATACGAAAGTGCATGTCTAGGATTGATTCTTTGAAAGACTTGGTATTGAAGCGTACCCGGTACACCACCTCTTTTTTCATAAGTTACCTATCTGGTGCACTGTTCATTATTGTTCTTTGAAAGACTTGAGTTTTTTTAATACTGAGAATGTTATTACTTTATAAACATGATAAAGGGTACTTATAAATCATATTTTTATCGTTGTAGATTTATTATGGCAAATTCAAACTCATTATCATTGTGATCCGTCATTGAGAATGACAAATTAAATGGCTTGAACTTCCTTGACTGGTTTCAAAATTTGAAGATTGTCTTCAAACAAGAACGGAAACTAACAGTCACCGAAGAACCTGTCCCTAAAAAGCCAGCAGATGATGCCTCTAAAGATGAATTGGAAGCCTTTGAAAAATATTCAAGTGATATGATAGATGTCGGTTGTTTGATGCTTGCGACCATGACTTCTGAGCTTCAGAAGCAACATGAGGACATGGTTCCCTATGAGATGGTTAAAAATCTCAAGGAATTATATGAGGGGCAAGCTCGTCAAGAGAGGTATGAGACCTCTAAGGCTTTGTTTCAATGCAAAATGGTTAAGGGAACTCCAGTGGGAACTCATGTTCTCAAAACGATAGGGTATATTCAGACCTTGGAAAAGTTGGGCTTCCCTCTAAGTGTTGAATTGGCTACTGATGTTATCCTGCAATCGTTGTCAGATAGTTTTAATTAGTTTGTTCTTAATTTTAATATGAATGAAACTAACAAATCATTGTCTCAGTTGCTTGGTCTGTTAAGAACAGCAGAAAACAACATGAAAAAGGTTGGCTGCAAACCTATTCTGATGGTCCGAAAGGATAACAGAAAAGGAAAGCCCAACACCAAGACAAAGCTAAAGCCCAACAAAGTAAAGGTTGCATTGAAACCCAAAGGAGGAGTTGCAAAAGAAGAAAAGTGTTTCCATTGCAACAATGCTGAACATTGGAAGAGAAACTGCCATGCCTATCTTGAGGACATCAAGAAGGTAAAAGAAAATGGACAGTCCAAATCAGGTATTTATGTTATTGATATTAATATATCAACATCTACTTCTTAGGTATTAGATACCGGTTGTAGTTCTCACATTTGTACTTTTGTACAGGGACTAAAAAAGAGTAGAAAATTGGCAAAAGGAGATGTGGACCTACGAGTGGGAAATGTAGCAAGAGTTGTTGCATTAGCTATAGGAACATATACTTTGTCATTACCTAGTGGACTTGTTTTAGATTTAGAGGATTTTTATTTCGTACCCAGTTTGACTAAAAACATTATTTCAATTTCTTGTTTGGACAAAATTGGTTTTGAGATTATTATTAGGAATAATAGTTGTTCGTTTTCCCTCAATAATGTTTTTTATGGTATGGCTCAATTAATCAATGACCTCTATATCTTAGATCAAGATAATTCCATATATAACATAAATACGAAAAAATAAAAAACAAATGACTCTAATCAAACTTATCTCTGGCATTGTCGCTTGGATCATATAAGTGAAAAACGCATATCAAAATTTCATAAAGATGGATTTTTGGATTATTTTGTTTTCCAATAATTTGATATATGTGAACCTTGCTTAATGGAAAAAATGAGTAAATCACCGTCTGACGGTAAAACCGAGCGAGCAAGTGATTTATTAGGCCTAATACATAGTGATGAATGCGGACCGATGAATACGCAAACAAGAGGAGGGTTTCAATAATTCATTACTTTCACTGACGACTTCAATAGATATGGGTATGCTTACCTAATGCATCATAAATATGAAGTCATTGAAAAGTTCAAGGAATTTAAAAATGAAGTACAAAACCAACTAGGAAAGAGTATCAAAGCTCTTCGATCAGATCAAGGAGGAGAATACTTAATCCTAGAGTTTGATGAAATTTTTAAAGGATGTGGGATTGTCTCACAACTTACACCACCAGGTACTCCACAACACAATGGAGTCTCTGAAAAGAGAAATCGAACGTTGTTAGACATGGTTCGGTCAATGATGAGTCATGCTGATCTTTCAACTTCTTTTTGGGGATATGCGTTAGAAACAACTACTTTCACACTAAATCGTGTTCCGTCTAAATCGGTTCAAAAGATACCATATGAAATATGGACTGGAAAGTGTCATAGTATGCCTTTTATGAAAATTTGAAGATGCGAAGTTTATGTTCAACGTCAGATATCTATAAAACTCGAACCCAAATCTCATAAGTATAATTTTGTGGGATATCCTAAAGAAACTAAAGGATATTATTTCTTCAATCCATTCGAGAACAAAGTGTTTGTTGCTCAAACATGAGTCTTCCTCGAAAGAGAATTTATTTTCAGAAAAGGAAGTGGGAGAAATATTGAACTTGAGGAAATTTAAGATTAACCATATATCACTGAACAAGAGATTGAACAACAACAAGTTCCACAAATAGTTGAGGAACATCCAATCGTTCTTGAAACACAACCACTGTGAAGGTCTATGAGAGAACGCAATGCGCCTAAGAGATATGGATTTCTTGTCACATTGCATGGAGATGTTCTTCTCATGGACCAAGATGAGCCTAGAACTTATCAAGAAGCAGTGGTGAGCCCAAACTCTGAGAAATGGCTAGAAGCCATGAAATCCGAGATGGATTCCATGTCAGAAAACCAAGTATGGACTTTGGTTGACCCACCTGAAGAAATTAAGCCCATAGGGTGCAAATGGGTTTTCAAAAAGAAAACCGACATGGATGATAATATACAAACATACAAAGGGCGATTGGTTGCTAAGGGATTTCGTCAAATTAATGGTATAGACTATGATGAAACATTTTCCCCTATTGCTGTGTTTAAATCCATCCGGATATTGCTTGCAATAGTTGCATATTATGATTATGAAATCTAGCAAATGGATATCAAAACCATTTTCCTTAATGGAAAATTGGATGAGGATGTGTACATGACACAACCTGAGGGTTTTGTCAATCCAAAAGATGACCAAAAAATATGCAAGCTACAAAGATCCATTTATAGACTGAACAAGCTTCTCGAAGTTAGAATATTCGTTTTAATGAGGCAATCAAAGAATTTGGTTTTATTAGAAATGAAGATGAGCCATGTGTTTTCAAGAAAGCTAGTGTGAGCATTGTCACATTCTTGGTATTGTATGTGGATGACATACTAATAATAGGAAATGACATACCTACCTTACAGTCTGTAAAGACTTAGTTAGGAAAATGTTTTTCTATGAAAGACTTGGGTGAAGCAACCTACATATTAGGAGTCAGGATCTATAGAGATAGATCAAGACGACTCCTAGGACTAAGTCAAAATACATACATAGGCAAAGTACTAAAAAGATTCAGTATGGAAGAATCTAAAAGAGGGTTCTTACCTATGAGACATGACATTTCGCTCTCGAAGGAAATGTGTCCTTCAACGCCTCAAGAGAGAAAACGCATGAGTAAGATACCATATGCTTCGGCCATTAGATCTATCATGTATGTCATGCTATATACTCGTCTAGATGTATCATATGCACTAAGTAAGACAAGTCGATACCAAGTAGATTCCGGTGAAGGTCATAGGGTTACAGTCAAAAACATCCTTAAGTACTTAAGAAGAACTAAGGATACATTCCTTATGTATAGAGGTAAGGAAAAGCTAAGTATAAAAAGTTATATTGACGCAAGCTTTCAAACTGATAAGGATGATTTTCGATCGCAATCGAGTTTTGTATTTTGCCTTAATAGAGGTGTTGTAAGCTAGAAAAGTTCAAAGCAAGATACAGTAGCAGATTCTATGACAGAAGCCGAGTATATTACAACAAGCGATGCTGCAAAAGAGGTTGTTTGGATCAAAAAGTTCATATCTGAACTAGCGGTCGTGCTTAGCATATCAAATGCTATAGATCTACGCCGTGAAAACAACGGAGCCATCGCACAAGCAAAAGAACCCAGATCTCACCAACGATCCAAACACATACTTAGGCGTTACCATCTCATTCATGAAATCATTGATCGAGGGGATGTAGAAATATACAGAGTGCCAACGGATGACAACATTGCCGATCCACTGATAAAGCCTATAACACAGCAGAAGCATGAGCGTCACACTAAGTCTCTTGGTATTAGATACATGAGTAATTGGTCTTAGTGCTAGTGAGAGATTGTTAGAGTTTGCTCAAAGACCAATTATGAGATGGTTGTAAAAGACATACTTATTTTATCTTGTTTATTAATAAGAAGCCATTATTATTATTTCAGTCTGATTATGTGTATCTATAAATAAACTAAATTATAATAAATTCCTTAGAATAATATAGTTATTCTTGAATGTTTTTAGTCGAGAATTATTGTGGGCGTGGACAACGATAATGTATTAAGACTAATATGTAGTTGATTGATGACAAAATGTTGTCATTAACATAGAGATGTCAAAAGTAATAGATACTGGACTGACCCACTATGAGCATGTTTCTTGGATTATTATATGACAGTCACAACATTGCTCATGGTGATAACTACATATATGATCCTCAAACTTGAGATCGTCATTATTTCAACATCGTGAGTGACATATTTTTATACGGCCAAACGTGTATCATAACTGACTATAATATAAAGACTGATATTGGATATGTCACAATCCATGTAGCGAAATATGGTTGATCAAGATAGGATTTGTCCCTCCTACATAATAGGAGTAATATCATAGGCCACTTGATTGAGTGAGACTAGAAAATGCATGGTCATGCTCGAATAAATTGATATGGAATATCATAGTTATTCGTTTATAATGATGACCTCAAGATATGATTTGTCTACTCAAGATATCAAGAAATATTAGATGGACTATACAAGTGTGACTAATCCATGACTTGTGTCCGATCTAGATGTGAGGACAAAAGGATGAAATACATAAAAGAAGTTAATCACGAAAAATTGTTAAATCGAATCACGGTTTCATGTAACTTAGGTAGCAATGATGTATTGCTAGATGTCACTCATTGCTTGTAATATTAGAATTGTTCTAGATATTACTGCTAACGTTACATGAACCTACAAGGGTCACACCCTATGATTAGTAAAATCAGATTCTACATATTTAATTATATTCGGTTAAATATATTCTATATTTAAAAAATCCGAATTTAATTAGAATTAGGTTTTTAAATACTATATAAAGGCATAAGGTCTAGCAGCCAACACATGTTTTTCGAAAATCCTCTCTAACAGTTAGAGAAAAGAAAATTTGTTCGTTTTATTCGGGTGGAATGCGTAGAGGTCGAAACGCTGCTGTGACGACTCGAAATTAATTTGGATTCTCTTATAATCACTGCGGAATTCCAGATTACTTGAGGTAATGTTTTCATCCTTCATCACCCCGAATTCGTTCCTTGTACATGGATCACTGGTGGATTACGCCGGATAATTTTTCCGCTGCACCATGGGGTGTACCGGCGTTTCCCAACACTGTCCTCCCCGGAACAGTTTCAAGTGTTTACTGCTCCTCCAGATGCAGTTTTCAGAAGTTTACATGAAGATTGACTTGTTCCCTTGTAATGTGTAATAGTCTCTCTGTTACAATATTTTATTTAATTAAAAATTGAGATTCAATAACTATTTTTTTTAAAAGAAATATCAAGAACATGTGTAGTTCAATATCCCATACATATCTAAATAAGAGTTTAATGGTACAATTTGATACTTTATTACAAGTATATTGTCAATAATGAAAGAGAATGGGGATCTTAAACTTGTTATTTCTTCAGAACAGTGAGAGTAATGAAATAGCACTCTTTCCTAAAAATAACTCTTAACCCAACAAATGTTATATTGAATAATGATGTAATAATCATGTCTGACAATAAGTACTCAGCTTTCCATTTCAAACTTTACCTTACGTACTTCCAAGTCGAGCCTTGATGGCCCATCTTTCCATCTCTTCACATACTTCCCGTATTTTGCTCTCTTTCCCAATCCCATGTTGATTCTCTACCTTCTTCATTATGCTTGTTCTTCTCTCCAACTCCCTGCGAATAAAACAGGCTATGATGTTAATTGTGATTGCGGATGTTATCATGATCGATTATGGTAGGTATTAAGTGAATATTTGAGAGAGAGTTGGAACCATAAATAAGCCATCTGGTGACATTTTCATATCACTGCAGTGTCATCTTGAAACTTTCACACTAAGATCTTTTGATCGACTTTAATTATTTGCTGCTGATGATTATTACAGAATGGCAAAACATGAAGATATGACATACCAACTCATCGAAAGTCCATCGGCATGTTCTTCCCTACCAAATAGCTTAATTATAACCTTGTCATTGAGCAGAAAGAAGGAAGTACTACCTGGCAAAGTTTGAACTACCAACTAGAAGCCAAGAAGAAAATGGCTAAATAATTACTTTAAAAAAAGGTTAAAAAGCTGAAATGTATTCTAACGGGAGCTACATATTGCCCCACCAGTATGTAAAAAATATAAGACATTTGCGTGACAAAATTTAAACTACTAACTTTCAATCTCATATACAAGAAGGATAATAGTATCATAAGATAAACGGATACATTCACAATTCATGTCTCACAAAGTCAAAAACAGCCAACAAATTACTAGCATGGAAATAGACTATCTGGAAGGAGTTCGATAAATGAAGATGCATAAACGAAAAAGAAAATAATGTACCCGAACTCACACAGAATAAACCAGCACGGGAACCACATAGGTGCCAGCGTTATAGAGCAACATTTGGCAGTGTGTACCCACCCAACTTTCCACAGTCCTAACACTATCGATCTAACAAAACATTAACATAAAGTTCAAAAAGATTAACAGAAAAAGAGGCAAAATGGGTAAATTTCCGTGTGATCTTAATATCTACTCGAGTAAATAATTTGCACAAAGCGAATTAAATAGAGCCAAAATCATCACTGGACATGTACTAGTTGATTTCATAATTAATAACACCTATATGATTAATGAAACTCTTTTTACTAAAGCAACGACTTAATACTAAAGCTCAAACTTTTGACTAATCTAAATTATACTCTGCTACATAGAAGTTGAAAAATAACCGAACAAAAAAAAAAAAGACAAGGAAAGTAACCCAATTCCAACAATCCTACTAGTTTACTGATTCCTTTACCAGTCTATCCTAATTTGCAGTTTCTTTATTCCAAAATCATCAACCTGACTTGTACTAGTGCACTTCATAAGTCCCTCAACACCTATATAATTAATGAAACTCTTGTTACCAAAGAAACAAATTGATATTAAAAGTTTAAAACTCAAACTTTCAAGTTCAGAATATCATATTTCAATCTTGTAAAAGGGGTAAAAAAATTTAAGGCTGGAGAAAGTTAACTTAGAGTAAATGAGTTGTGAAGGGAGCAAATTGGGTTGGAAGGGTCTCATAACTGGCCTTTATAGTATTTGATCTGGATTAGTCTGTCATTGGATCAGATACAAATGGTTAAAAAATGTACCAAAATCAAGAACGAAGGCAAAAAAAAAAAAAACGAAATCAAAGAAGCAATGCCCGCTATTTTAAAGTTTAAACATGAAAATTAATAAAAAAACGTACTTGTTTGTGTAAAATCATCAAACATTTCATGTACATAAAAAAAGAAAGAAAAACAACACTGACCTGCTGAGTTATGGTGCTACCTCCCCCACGAGCCGAAAGCGACAAAACAGCGCGACCAATCCCAACTGGATCGATCCCAAAATGTCTAAAGAAGCGACGATCCTCATAAGCGACGATGGCTTGCCATAGATGTTTTGGATACGATTTGGTCCGAGCTTCAGCTTCACGAGAGAAAGCAATGAGGCGTTGCCAATGAAGAGGGAAATCAGGCAAAAGGGCATTGGACAAAAGACGGAAACACAAAAGGGTCAATGAGAAAGCAAGGAGAAGGAGTAGTTCTTGAATGGGGTGATGGGTCCGAATGGACGGGGATTTTGAGTGGAATGAGTTGACTCGCAGGCAAAGCAACGAATTGAAGTGAGTGGGAGAGTTCGGAGAATAAAAAATCAGGGGTTTACCGAAGAGATTTTGTGGGGTTTTAAATGAGAATTTAGGGGTTTTGCTGAGAAGCATCAATCTGTGAGTGGTAGCAGCTGCTGCCAGACCCATTTTCTCGTTTCACTCCTCCTTTCCGGATCCGTTAATTGCGCAATAGAACTGTTAATATCAGTGAAGCAACTGCCAGAAAAAAAAAAGTTGAACGGTAATTGGCGCGTTTTTGGACAAATAAATAGCTATGTGAGATTGGTTCGGTTCATCAAATTATTTATTTTTTTAAACCGTTTATTTTAATTTGATTTTATGATTTTTAATATTATTTGATAAAATTTCATATTTTTCATAATTTTTTGTAAGAATTATTTTTTCAAGTAAATACAAATAATTAAGAATTTTATATAACACAGGTTGGGAGATGTGTCCTCCAAAATATGATTAAAAATTGAATGAATTTTTTTACCTATTTGACCCTTAAACTTCAATTCAATTAAATGTTATCCCCTATTTTTTTAGTTAATTATATTTTACTCTCTTAGTATTGATTTTGAGAAAAACTTTAATACACAGTCCGTGTACACTTTAGTTTACACGTGTCTTTTAATTTTAGGAGTTAGGGGTTTTAGTTTAGGGTTTAAAGTTTAGGGGTTTAGGTTGTAGGATTTAGAATTGAAAGTTAGTGTTTAGAATCTAGGGTATAAGGTTTAGGGTTTAGAGTTTAGATTTTTAGGATTAAGTTAGGAATTTAATATTTAAATTTTTATAATATAAATACACAGACTTGTATAAAATTAATTTTATACGGACTGTATATTAAAATTTACCCATTAATTTTTAGTTTCGTCCCAGAATACAATAGCTGCTCATGGTTTAGCGAGGGAGGTAGCTCAGATGGTTTGATATGGGAACACTCTATGGTAGGCGTATGGTGCACATTCATTTACTACGTCATCAGTTTTTCATCTACTATGAGCTTCACTAATAAATGATTGGTAGGACGTACCACTTTGCATGGAATAGAAATACTTTGTCCTTATTTTATTTTTTTTTTGCCTCTTTACATGCTCCCACCCTAAAATATTAAGTTTAGGGTTCAATGTTAAAGTTTAAGGGTCATAGTTAATATTTAGAAAATTTGATGTATGGTGTATTTTTTATGATGTATGATTTAGGATTTAAATTTTAGGGTTATGACTTAGTCACATAAATTTTATTTTTTTTAATGTTGGACACTAGAAAAGGTAGAAAATTTTTGTTCCTTCGCATGCGGCTTTTGCCTTATGATTTTTAATAGTATTAGATACTACAAGTGAATGAAATTATTTATTGGTTTCGGGTTCACTTGTTTATTAATAGTTTTTAGTATTTTTATTTATAAATTGTAATATCTTTTATATTAATCGACTTCTAAACCATATCATTTTTACCGAATTGTCACAAAGTATTTTTTAGATGTTTAAATCATCACCTCAGTTAACACAAATTTGTGTCATCCTTTAGAATTTTCTTTGACCAATTAGAGCACGTCACATGGAACTTCTGAAAAAAACATTTAGTCGACTTCAATAGAAAGGGTACATTACAAGTTAAGTCTCTTAAATTTTATTTTTATTCAAGTTAATCCCAAAAATTTTATTTAATCTTAAATTGACCCTTATTTGTTTCTAAAATTTATAATTGTTTTCACTATTATTTCAAAAATATTAAACAAAAAAATTAATTTACTTAAATTAAAAATATATTATATTACAATATTAAACTTCTTGTTCTGCATATGATTATTAATAAATTGTTGAAAAGATATGAAAAAGGTGGAACCTTTTTTGCTTTTGCTTACAAAGTTTGTCCTTTTATATGTGGAATCATTTTAAACTGACTCCAGAGTTTTAGGACAATGTTTGATTCAACAATGGATGTTTTTCAAGTATTGTCCTTTCATTTTCAATATCTTTAATATGTAGATGAGAAACATGAACAACATATAATTGTATTATGTTTAATCATACTTTTTGAATGAAACTCCTCAACCTCTAGATGAGAAATATGAACAACATATAGTTGCATTATGTTTAACCATCATGTTTGAATGAAACAATCTATCCTTATGTAATGTTTAATATGTGATTAAAATCCTCACATGAACACTAGTATAATAGCATATTCATTTACAAATTTTGTGCAGGAGTGTGGACTAGTTGCAAATTATTATCGAGAGCCAATGACAAAAAAAAAAATTATATTCGTTTTTATTAAACAATTTGACTTATATAAACATACAATGGTTATTGCAAAAGACAACTTGAATCTTTGCCAAATAAGTTTCTATTTTAAAAACTCGATACGTCTACTGTAAAACTTTTCTAATTGGTGTGTCAAGTTCGATACATTTCAAAATCCTATTTTTGAACTCGGAGCTAGTCAACTGTTCAGGTTACTCGAGAACATTCTTAGAAGTCTCTTTCCAAACTGTTACGACAACGCTAATTTACCTAACTCCCGCTCAATTTAAAGTTATTTAAGAAGAATGGTCTACCATTAAGATACAAGCTGCTTATCGCGGCTACTTGATAAGTTTTATACTACAAATTAGTTAAATCAAACATTAAGTTAGTTATCTGCAATTCATTCGTAGGGAAGAAAGTTTCGGAGGAATTTAAAATCAATTGCGAAGATTCAAGCCTTATTTCGTGGTGGAAGAGTTAAAGAAGAAACATGAAAGACGTAGCTATTATGAGTATCCAACGTCAAATATAAAAAAGGTATAACTTTTTTTTTATTTTTCTTATAAAAGTTAAATTTGTTGTTTTGCATAGGGTTATTAGTAAGTTATTGAAATGAGATGAAAAATGTAGATTTTGTTTTTGCTTTTACTTATAAAGTTTGTATTTTTATATGTGGAATCATTTCAAATTGACTCTAGAGTTTTAGGACAAAATTTGGTTCAATAATGAATGTTTTACAAGTATTGCCCTTTTAGTTTCAATATCTTCAAATTCTAGAAGAGAAATATGAAAATCATATTGATGAGATATTTGATTTTGATAAAACTTAAATGAAAAATGTTCTCGGACTTAAACTAATTTTTAAAACTATTTCAAAAGTCCATTAACTTGAAAAATATGTTTGAAATAGCTTTAAAGGGTTTTTTACATGTCTAAATACTTTCAAAATAGCCAAAGTGTCAAAAACAAACTTTGAGTATAGGTACGGTCTTCCTCGCACTGATACCCAATAGCTCGACCGGTACGGTCGCCCGTGTACCGATACGCCCTCTGTTTCCCCGTGTTTTGAATATTTCCAATAGCCAAATGTTGTACCAATACATGCTTAGCCGTACCGATACGAGAGTCACCGTAACGATACCAAGTATCGCGTACTGGTACTCAGTGATAAATGTCCAACGACTCTTTCTACTTTAAGTTAGGTACTGATACCTGAAGCTGTGTACCGACACCGACATGTCCAGAAGAGCATTTAATGCTGGAAATAAAGTCACCAACGGCTCTAATCAACCCCCAACGGTTAGAAACGGTCATGAAGCCATTAGAGGGTTTAAAATACTTCTTCAATCAGCCATGGAATAACAAGAAACATCGTTGCCAACATTCATGTATAGAGAAAATGTTTTGTACTTGTAAAATCTATTTTTTCATTAGAACACACTTGTGAGCTTAATTTTTATATTTGTTGAAGTGTTAGGCTTTGGTTAATGTTTAAACTGCAAGCATATCAGCCTTGTGAGGTTTTCCTTGTTTGCTTAATTTGTATTCTCTTTGAGAGAGTGTATTCTCAAAGCTTTGGGGTATAAGCTTTGAGGGTTATAAAGGTTGTCTCCTTGAGCCTAGAAAAAAGAAAGTTAAATTAGTGAATTTATGGAAAATTCTTAGTGGATAAGCTAAGGTAGTAGAGGTAGAGTTGGTTTAGAAGTCGAACCACTACAAATTCTTGTGCAAATTTTTAAATTTCCTTTTGCTTCCGCCAATTTCATTCAAAAGCCAATTCCACCCCCTCTTGGCGTATTTGGTTGATCGACACGAGCCCAACAACTGATATCAGAGCTTTGTCTCTACATCAAATTAACATCCTCAAGTCGATCCTTGAAATGCTCCATCAATCTACATCAACTGATTCAAATGGCACAATCCATCTCTAAGCCTCTATACTTCATGGTGCATATTATTCTTATTGGAAGAATATAATGACGATCTTCATTCAATTCGTTGATTAAAAGATTTGGGATATCATTGAAGATGACCCTACAATTCCACAAAAAAGGGTATGGGATATTCTTATCCTTAATGATAGGAATGAATGGAGTGATCAAGAAAGGAGACAAATACAACTCAACTCGAAGGCCACGCATGTGATCTTGTGTGCTCTTGGCACGGAAGAATACTCAAAATTCTCCTCTTGTGACAATGCAAATGAAATATGGGACAAGCTTTTAATGACCTAAATTCTGAGTTAACATTTTGGGCCTTGGATTCGGGTTTGGATCTTTTAAGTGGGCATATTAATTGAGAAAAATTATTGGTGGAAGCTCGATTTAAGGAATCGAAGGACTTGTTTGGAAAATAGATTGAAGGTTGAGGGCTTAGATGTAATTCACTCAAGTTCACCCTAAGCCAAATATTTGAAAGAGATGGGTGTGGGAGACGAAAGAAAAATTAGATTTTTTTTCCTCTTTCTTTATTTTCATTCTCTTTTTTTCTCATTCTCTCTTTTTCTCTTCTCCTCTAAGTTTCATATTCAATATACCGCCAACGAAGAGTCCTTGTTCGACACCTCATAAACCATTATGTTTACCCCACCGAGATGAGTCAACCGGTGGTCATGGTGTCAACGTCAGAACCATCGTTAGAGGGGGGTAAGAAAGTTGAAGTTCAGGTCATTTCAAAATGGAGGGATTCCGATGGTCAAAACCCAAATCTGAGGGCATCAATGTGTTTACTAGCGTTGGAACTATAGATCTAGAGCTCGTCGTTGTCGTCTGACCCCTAGAGTAGCCCTCATGCACCACTATTGCACGTGCATCAGCGTGCTGAAGAGCTATCCACCTGGCTGAGTTGAGCTGTTGGGCCAGCCGCCAAGCCGGCCTACTAAGCCAAACCTGAGCTGGCCCTTCGAGCTGCAAGCTGAGCCAGTCGTCGTGCTACAATCCACTATTGACCGTGCCACCGCCACTATTAGCATAGTCTGTTAGCATAGTCTGATGGACCTTAGCTGGGGGTTTCTCGCCGTTCTAAGTTTATTAGCATAGTTTGTTCTACCAAATTCAAACTCGATAAGCTGTTTTTACGCATTTGACCCTTCGAATTTATTAAAGTGTATGATTAAGTGATATTTATGGTATTAATTGATATACGGGGATTATTGAGGATCAAATATCGGATCGAGTGGAATATTCAAAAAGCTCGAATGAGGATTTTAGTGATAACAGCTTAAGGTTAGTACACCTCGAATTCCTATTACTTTATGAGCATCATAAATGTGATTGCCTTACTTGTTAGTGTTTGCAAAATATGTAGACGATGAATAAGCATGTTGTGAGACCGGTATCATGAGACTTGATATATCTATGAGATGCATAATGATGTTACGAATATGATGAGACTCGTGGAGGCTTTAGGGACCGTGTAGAGTCGTTCGAGATGCTCACATAATTATTTGATGATTGTCTAATTGACTGAAATAATTGAGATGCTTTGTATGCTTGTTCGAATAGATTGACGTGATTGATGGAAATGCGTTAGTAAATAGAAATTAATGACTTTTATAAGCTTTAAGGATCAAGTAAGCAGTTTCAATATCGGTAGGCGTGTGAATATTGATACCCGAGGATACCGTATCGATACTCTTGTATGAGTACTAGTACATGGTACGATAAATAATATATGAATGCAAGTTAAAGATAGAAATCGATGCGAATATTAATAATTAAATTTATACGTTGGCGATTAGTAACAATAGAGAGATTCTTGGGATCACGTTGGTCGTTTGTCAAGTAAGCATTTAATTGATTTCATAATTTGATTGTTGTGATCCCGACTACCCAAGGTTTGCACTGCAGTACTTGTTCTCTTCTTCACGTGCACTCGATGTTTAGGTGATTCGGAGTGGCACTCGCTACTTGATGGCTAGGTATTTTCGAGTATGTGATATTTTCTACCTGATGTATATGTGATCCCGCATGGCACTCGCTACTCGCTGGCTATGTGTTTCCGAGTATGCGATATTCCCTACCTGATGTTTAGGTGATCTCGGGTAGACGACCCCACTCATACTTGATGGCTAGGTGATTCTGGGTATTTAGTGAGGGTAGGTATTTGATGTCTAGGTGATCTTGAGTACATATGTGACTAGCTTGATGTCTAGGTGATTTCGGACTAAACTGATTTGATTACCATTGTTTGTGGTTGAAACTTTGTGTGTTTTTTCCTTGATGGTCTGATGAGATCTCGAGTATGGTTGTGCCTTCTGAGGCATGTATGATTGCTTGGATAAGAGCATATGTTTAGGCGACCAGTGGTAGTGCTACGTATTTATTTATCTCTCCTTATTGCTCATACTAGCTTGCATGCTTATGTTTATGATTAGCGTGAAGTATGGTAGAGTATATGTGTACCACTGAGCTTTGTAAGCTCAGCACTCGGAATCGTTGTTTATGTGCGTAGGTTGATCGTTGGATCGCGGGATTGTGGAGCACTATTAGTACGAGATTCTAGCTTGTAGTGATCTCTAGAGTACATTACTTGTGTTTAGTGGGCTATGTATTCATAGGACCTTACGTGATGGAGTAGGTAATCCTTATTTTGAAATCATATTAATCAAATAGAACGTTCAAATATTTTAAATTAAATTGGAGCTCATTTGTAAATGTTTTGATTATTTATATATATTTCTAACTGTTGGTTTTAAATGTTTTTGACAAATACTCTTTTGGGCTAAACCGAATTCGAGAAATTTTATAATTTGGGTTTAGACTTGAGGCCCAAATACGACATCCGGGTCGAGGGTGTTATAAGCTTGAAGTCACATATGAAGGTACCAATGAGGTGAAGGAGACCGGGATTGGACTTTTCAACCTCAACTATGAGAACTTTAAGATGAACCTAGAAGAAGACATCAAAGTTATGTTTGATCGGTTCTCCATCATAGTCAACGAGCTTAAAAGATTCAGAGAGATGATTCTAGAGGACAAGCTTGTGAGGAAATTGATTTATTGACTTCCTGATTCATGGGACTCCAAAAAGACCGTCATCGTTGAAGCAAAGAACTTAAAGATGCTCAAGCTTAACGAGCTAATGAGATCTTTGCTCACTCATGAAATAATGATTTCAAAGAGGAAGAAGAAAGAAGAGGACATTGAATAAATGAATGTTGCTCTTAAATCCTCCACAAGCTGATAAGAATATTCAAGTGGAGAGAAGATGAAGATGAAGAGTTGCCCAAGCTCTTCAAGAAGCTCAAAAAATTTATGAAGTGCGAGAAAGAAGAATCTAGACACGAATCAATAATAAAGATAAGGGATTCTATCATATGCTTCGAATGCAAGAAGCTGTGACATGTCAAGTACGATTGTACAAAGATAAAGAAGAAAGGTTAAAGCCATAAGAAGAAGGCATTTGTGGCTACATGGAGTGATGAAGAAAACTCCACCGATGATGAGGAAAGACTATATTTGTTTTTTGGTAAACGATTTGACTTATATAAACATGCAATGTTTATTATAAAAGACAACTTGAATCTTATGACAAAATCAGGCATAAAGGCATTTGTTTGTTAGCGTTAAGAAATTTCGTTAGTTGATAGCCTATTTGTTTGTTAGCGAGATTGTTTTAAGGACTATATAATATTTACCATGGATCATATCATGTTTTATCTTGAACCATATGAAATATGAATTTCTCTCTATTTTGCTATTTTAGATATACTTGTAGGAAAGGTATTAGTCCACCAATTATGGTCATTTGAAAGGTAAATATTCAAGAAAACAGTGATGGACTACGAAGATCAGAGATAAAGAAATTGAACCGTCCAACATTATATTTGTGGAGTTTAGGGTATGTTTCGGTTAAACAAATATTAGATCCACGTTTAGTAGGACAAAAAGAGTTTGGTGAAAATTTTTGGAACTCATTTGTTACCGTCGACGATGACTGATGGTGGTCGACACGGTAGCAGGTTGTGGGTAGTGTTGGCCGGAATATAGACTGTTTGAGAGAAAAAGAAGAAGAAAACATGGAGAAAAAAGTGGGGGGTTATAGGGATTCAAAACGTCACTTTAGTGTCGATTTTACTTTTTCCAAAAAAACATCATTTTGGTCTCGTCTGGCATGTCATAACGTCGTTAATTATTAAACGGTCAAATTATTAAAACATGAGCAAATTCAAAAGTTCAATGATTAAATTAAAAAAGTTTTAAACTTTAATGACCAAAATAGGAGTTAGAAAGAAGTTCATTATGAATTTTATAATTTACCCTCATATTTATAAAATATAAAGTGGGAATAAGCATTTTTTTAATATAAGTGGGAATAAACATTCTTAAAACCTTTTGGATATCGATTAAATTTGATCGCACAAAATTAAAGTCATAAATAGTAATTTAATTAATGTTAAAATGAATTAGGAATATATTCTATATAACTTTTAAAAATGGTATTTTTCTTGTTATATTTATTATAAATATATTAAATTTAATATTTTTAATATACTTTTTGATGAATATAAATATTATCCGTATTCTTTATCGGCCATAATTCTAATTTTTTAACATAATAATTCTAAAGAATATTTACATGTTGGCAAAATTGGGGGAATATTCGTAAAATGGATTATATTTAGGATTATAGGGATGTTTAACCAAATATTTGGCATTTAGGCCAAATACACAGGACCTCGCCGTCTGCTCCTGGCGTCCTTGAACCTCGCCACCTCCACATGGCAAGGTGCTGTGAAACCGAGAAGCCGGCTCAGTGAAGAATGACAAGCCACTGCCATGGCATGCAAGCTGTTTACGCAACTTTATCGGCTCAGTGAAGGTCGCCACCTAGAGATGGCGAGGTGTTGTTGGGTTGCATGCATGCACAGACCAACTTTCACGTGAAAGCTGGTCTGTGCAGATTTTTTTTTTTTTTTACATTTGTATAGGCTGGCTATATAATAGTAGTAGTGTATGGAGAAAATTTTGAGAGAGTTAGAATTGTATTGTATTTGAGAGAGGTTGAGACATCAATTTGGGTGATCGTTTTTGAACATACATTCGAAGACGGTGAAGATTATTGAAGTGTTTTTTTCTGTAGATCTTCTCGGTTTCTCAGAAGTAAGTAAGTGTATTTTTTTAATTAATCTGTTGTTTTCTTAATTGTAGATTTTTTTGTGTGATCGATTGAAGATATATTTGAAGGCTTTTGAGCACATTTACACGGTTTCTTGTAAGATTCGGTATTTTTCCAACTTTTTATATTTTTTAAATATATATTCGTATAGATCAAAATTTTTGAAGTTAATACATTTTTTGGTTGTATGTATATATATTCGAATGATAATTATTTTGTAGATCTGCAAATAGAAAATGGCATCTGGAGGAGTTTTATTGTACCGTGATCATGAGCACATTTTGTCTCATATTCTTGAAGAGCAAGTAAGTAATTTTGTTGTAATTTAAAATTTATTAGGTCATGTGTAATAATACGAAATAATTTATTATAATAAATTAATTATAGGGTGTAGAGCATAGCATCCGCCGTCGAGGAATGAAGATCAATGAACTTTTTGGTATCATAGTTTATTACTTACAGCTTGCCAGTTTTTATAATGCTTCATTTCTCCGTGGATTTAAGATAGTCCCCGGGTTGATTACCGCATTGATTGAACGGTGGAGACCAGAGACTCACACATTTTATTTTCCATTTGGCGAATGCACAATAACTCTAGAGGATGTAGCAGTATAGCTTGGTGTCCCAACAAATGGGAAGCCACTGGTTAGAGAGAACAAGTATAATGCATTTGAGCTTTGCAGGCAGTACCTAGGTAAAGCTCCTCTTGAGTCATGTGTGAATGGTTTACGTCTCAGAATTTCATGGTTGCATCGGGAATTTATGGTAACAGATGGATATGGTCGCCGAGAACTTGGGTGTACAACTCGAATGTATATACTGCAACTTATTGGTGGGGTATTGATGCCAGATACATCTGGTAATATGGTTCACACACAATATCTGCCGTTCTTGGCTGATTTTGACACAGCTGCTACATATAGTTGGGGATCTGCAATATTGGCATTCTTGTACCATGAAATGTGCAAGGTCGCAATTATGAATGGTGAGAAGAAGAATTCAGATATGGGTGGATGTCAAATCTTATTGCAATCGTGGCCATGGTACAGACTGCCTTATCTAACGCCCATTGTAGAAGTACCCGTACTGTTTGAGTTTCCGCTTGTTGGAAAGTAATATTGTGACTACAGTCGTATATGGGTATTTTACTTATCTAATATTTATTTGCAACGACTTAAAAATATAAGTTCAATATCTTTGCAGATGGAGACATAAGTTGAGGAATGCAGGGGTAGTGCACAACACTGCAGAGGTATAAGACTGAAGATCCAAACAATAGGAAAAGACCATGTATCATAATATTATTTTTAAATTAAATATTAACTTCATATTTTTTTAAGTAATATGTTTGTTTTTGTATGAATATTAATATTTGTGTTTTACAGTTTATTTGGCAGCCATACGCGAGTGACACAATCAAGGCTTGCCTACCAAACACTGTGCTTCAATGTTCACCATTCTAGGGTAAAATAATGCCTTTGATCAATTTTTCTATTGTTGAGATTCATTGTGCTGACCGGGTGTTGCGGCAGTTCAACTTCCATCAACCCATTCCTAGAGCTCCACATGAACCTATTCATATTGTTCGTAGAGGTATATTCAATGAGAATTGGACTCTGAAGCAAGCCGATTTTATTGAACAGTAGGAGGAAAGATGGACGCGATGGATCATAATTTGAGTCCACTTCAAGCCAGTGATTTTGAATTTAATACAAAGTATTATTCGTGGTTTTTAGAAAATGAAAAACTATTCATAGTATCTCCCGAAGACGCGAATAAATGGCTTGAAGATCCGCGGTGCTCAAGACACGTACACTTCTTATCCGAGTTTGGTAAGAGCTTTAAAGAACCAACAGACGAACCAAACTTGGAAAGTTTTTCAGGTTGGCCTTTTTCGTGGTCTCAGGTGCAATCCCAATCCCCCCAGACATGTAAGCATTAATCATTGGGAAGAAGCAATACAACACGGGTGTCCACCATTTGGTAATGTTTCGGAACAACCACCAGTTGGAGAAAGCTCATCATTTCATCAAACATTTGGATTTGGTAATGTTCCGGAACAATCACCAATTAATTTTCCATTTGGAGCTAGCTCATCTTCTTAGTCGGCTTACAACGATGATGGAGGATATATGCCACAATTTCAGTATCCTCAAACATCCGTATATGAGGAAGGTATGGGTGTTGGTAGTATGACAGCTCTGTTGTCGACTACCACCATTAGCAGTTCATCATTCCATCTGAAAGATATGTATGGTACACCACCTTCTACGCAAATTTCGGATGATCAATTTGTGAACGATGAGCAGGCTCCGAATCGACCACGAAGAACTCATCATCCCCTTCAGTGGTACGATCAAACATAATCCTTCCACCGGTAGAATTTATCGAGAAGTTGGAGGAAGTAGGAAATAGGGTTTCTTTGTTTATTTGTAATTTATGTTTTGATTTTGGAATATTTGTGGTCCTCAGGTATTTCATGTTATAAAACGCATTTCTTTCGATTTTATTTCGATATTTAAGTTTTTTATATTTCGGTGTCAAAATTGAAATTCCAACTACAAATTTAAAAAAATCAAGAAATAAATAAATGGTTAAAAAATCAATAAGGTTAAATTTGGTTTGAATATTAACTGTAAAAAAGGAAGGTAAATTTGGTTCAAATATTAACTGTAAAGAAATGGTTAATTTTGTTCGAATGAATAGTAACTATATATTTAAGTTCGTTCTTTAACTTCAGTATTCAAATTCCAAATCAAAATGCAAACATGAACGAGAAATGTATTTACATTACCATAAAATCTACAATTAAACAAAATCTAGGTTGAAGGTCCGGCACGATAGTTGGAAAGATTAGATTTGTTCAGACACTTGTTTCTTGTATGACCCGGTCCCCTACAAATAGTACAATGTCTACCTTGAACCCCTCTCTCTATAATCTGGATCATCAATATTAGTATGAATACGAGTGGATGTCGGTCGACCCTTCAGCTTTCTACGAAGCTCTAGATTTGGTAACCATTCTTCGTATATTGGATCTACCGGCCAATAGTCTTGGTTCGGGATTATGTTGAACCAAATTCTATATATATTTGTTATATTCTCCAGTTTATAACACTCATTCACAAACCCGTAAGGGTCGAGACGAAAATGCAAGCATGCGGCGTGTGTGTAAGAGCAGGGGTATCTAAATGCTTGGAATGCACCACAATTACACCATCTCTGAAGAAGGTTTACGGTGAACATTTTTTGCTCTCCTCGGACCTTAGCTTTGACAGAAAATTCAAGGCCATGTGGGTCGAATGTTCTGACTTGCATAGAGGTTGCTTCGGCTTGAAGTCCGATCATTCTATCCTGCAGGGTTTTAGACCGATGTTGTCCGTTGTTTATCCGGGCGTTAACTTCCTGCCCTTTGTCGGACCACACTTTACCCAATCTAAAGTAAGTCTCCCACACAATACTTGCAATTGGGAGATGGCGTTTTCCTTTAAGCACCGAGTTTATAGCCTCTCCAAGGTTAGTTGTCATACAGCCATAACGTTGACCTTCATCGTAGGCTTGTGACCATCTTTCCCTGGGTATGTCATTTGCAAAATTAAATACATTCTGACCGTGTTGCTTCAACCTATTTATCATCTGTTCGAATTTTGGTTGAACTAGTTCATACCATATTTTAAAAAATTAAGTTAAATAAGTCAACAGGATCAGCTCAAAAAATTACTAATTTTTATAAACAACGAATAACAACTTACCCGCGCCTAAAATTTCTTTTCGGATCTGATTATTTCAGAAATGCTTCTTTGCATTTTCTGCAATATGGTGTACACAATAGGCTCGATATGCATGTGGAGGCTTCCATAAACTCTCATCTCCGTCAATTACTGATAAGAGCGCAGCTCCCTATCATAAATCATGCAAATCCCATCTTCTTTTACTACATGGTTGCGTAGATGCTTCAAAAAGAATCTTCATCCATCTGTGTCTTCTTTTTCAACTATGGCAAAGGCAATTGGGAATATATTACTGTCTCCATCTTGTGCAACAGCCACGAGTAATACATGATAGTACTTCTCATACAGCTAGGTACCATCCACTTCAATCACGCGTTTGCAGAATGGGAACCCTTTAATGCACGCATTGAACGCCCAAAATAACTTACTAAATATTCTTTACTAAGAATTAATTCACCTTGTAAGTTGAACGCTGGTTTTGTTTCGTGTTCTACCATGGTTCCCGGGATGAATATTTGCACTGCTCGTAAAAGAGTTGGTAGCTCATTATACGATTTATCCGAATCACCATACACTTGCGCCATCGCCTTCTGCTTTGCCATCCTCGCCTTGTAGTAAGATGGAATATATCCAAGTTGAGTTCAAATGGAGGCTACTAACACTCCAATCAAAATTCTTGGCTCTTGTTCAACCAATGCCTTGGTGTAAGCACATATTAGATCAGAGTCTAAATTAATGTGGTCATGTGATAAAGCCATATTGGAATATGTGTGCTGCTCAATAAACCGTGACACCTCCCACATCTGACTCCTCTTCTTGTATGAAATTCTTACATACCAATGACATTTGCTCTTCCAATGAAGACACCTTACACAATAGGTACTTTTATTAGACTCAACAACAGAAAATGACGTATGGTGTTTGATGCAGTGTTCCCGAACTGCCAGCTTGGCAGCTTCTTTTGTTTCGAATTCAGCCTTCAATACCAATTCTCCAAAGTTCGACGATGATGAAGAACCAAATACGCGGGCTTGATGTTCTGGATCTCGCATTGCAATATAGTCCACCTCATACATGCGGGCTGTTGAAGGTTCATAGGCTGGATAAATGGGTTATGGTTGTTGGGGCTCTGGTTCAACATAACCTCAAACTGGCTGTTCTTTTCCCAACTCGAGCCTAGCAACAGACGTTGCCCACACATCATCTTCAACATCGATACCATTACCCTCAAACACATCTGTCATAACAGCCTCAACATCATCAGCATTGAGTAAGTGCACGTCATCATCTTTCGTAATAGGCACAATATTTTCTTCATCCTCACTAAAATCATCAAGCGATTCGCCCCAACGACTAACTGTGAGTTCGGAATCTCAATATGTTGATGAACTCATTCTCTGTAAATATTAAAAAAAACATAAGCAAAGATTAAAATTTGGTTTTCTTATTAAAATTTTAAAAATAATAAACAACAAACGAATTATAATTTCGAAAATACAAAAAGTTACCGGATTCGACGAGAAACCGTGTATATGTTCTCTAAAGCCTTTAACAATAAAAAAGAAGTAATTATCATTTGGATGAATATATCTTCAATCGATGAATATATCTTCAAACTCTCTATAATTTAAAAAAATATATTAATTAAAAAAAATCTACAAACCCTCTACAGAAAAAAATCTACAATAAATCACACAAAAAAATCTACAAACCCTCTACAATTAAGAAAACAACAACAAATTAATTAAAAAATACACTTACTTACTTCTGAGAAATCGAGAAGATCTATAGAAAAAAAAACACTTCAATAATCTTCATCGTCTTCGAATATATGTTAAAAAACAATCACCCAAATTGATGTCTCAACCTCTCTCAAATACAATACAATTCTAACTCTCTCAAAATTTTCTCCATACACTACTACTATTATATAGCCAGCCTATACAAATGTAAAAAAAAAAATTAAATCTGGCTTGACCAACTTTCACGTGAAAGCTAGTCTGTGCATGCATGCAACCCAACAGCACCTTGCCACCTCTAGGTGGCGAACTTCACTGAGCCGATAAAGCTGCGTAAACAACTTGCATGCTATGGCAGTGGCTTGTCATTCTTCACTGAACTGGCTTTTCGGTTTCACAGCACCTCGCCATGTGGAGGTGGCGAGGTTCAAGGACGCCAGGAGCAGACGACGAGATCATATGTATTTTGGCTTAAATGCCAAATTTTTTGTTAAACACCCCTATAATCTTAAATATAATCTATTTTAGGATTATTCCCCCAATTTTGCCTTTACATGTCAACCGAACCAAAATTTAATCCATAATCTATAGTTTTAATTAATTTCAAATAGTTTTTAAATAAATGAATAAATTGGTGGAGGAGCGCCTACTGTTTAAGAAACTAAATTACAAGCTATACAACGTACAAAAATCCAAACAAAATAACAATTATTTCTGCGAAATCTCTTCTCACTTTCTTGTCACTCTTCTATGGTTGGGATTTTTGGCTAAAATTCTCCGCTTCTCTTCTCATCTCCGCCGCCGCTTCCAAAGGTTGAATCTTTACTATTTTTTTTTGTTCTCGTCACTGATTAAATCGTTTTTATTCGTTAAAAAAATTCCTCATTTTGTTTTCCCTCTGTTACATGTAACTTTCCCCTTTTCCTATTCTAAACTGTTCTTAAATTAGGATTTTTGGAATTGATATGATTTCCGTCTCTTTGTTTTTTATGGGATTATTTCGTTGCTTTTTGTTTGTGTAGCTAATTTGTGATTAATTTCCTAGTTTTTAATCTGAACTGTTTCTGCGATTTGGTTTTTAACTTTATTTTGTCATACTTAGCTTCAGATAACCTTGTCTGGATTGTGTTTATACAAAAAAAAATGTCAAAGGCATGAAATCCAGGTGTGTGTATGTGTGTTTGTTTGTGATGTTGGCAATTTTAGTTCTTTAGGGTCTGTTTTTGCAATTTCATATTTTCCAGCTTATAATCAGATGGATTTAGCATGAATTGCTAGAATTTTGCTGACAAATTTCCTTCCAAAAGCACTAAAAGATAGTGGATAACTTGGCCTCTTGGTTTTTGCTTTGTATATGTGTCATTATTTCCTAGCTCTTTGTTTTCTTTCTCAAGCTGTAGATAGCCTAGCCTGGTAATGCTTATTCCTGTGCTATATAAGCTGTAAGCTAGTAATGCATGCACCAGAATTTTCGTTTATCTGCCAGCTTGTTATCCTCAGCTAACCCGAGACTGTGTATGCAAATTATAATTCTCTCAAGTGTTACCTGTGTACGTGTATTAGCTTTTAAGTTGGTTTCTTTAACCCCTTGCTTTGAACCTATTATATTCTACTTATCCACTGATGTCAAATAACAGGGAAAATGCACCAAACTCCATTTGCATTGGGTTAATGACAAAGATAATTGTGGGAAATGGGAGGCTGCTGTTGTTCTTCCAGGAAACCTCTTCTGCATGGGACACCTGTGTATTATTATGTTAGTAATATGTTCTTATAAATATTTCTATTTCTAATGTCTGTAGTATTATTACTTTTTCTTCCTTCATAGTAGAGAAATGGAAGTTGAATTTTAGGATATTGGAAGCACTCACCACAAAAGGGAATGGAAAAGGGAGGAAAGAAGATTTTGAAGTCTGAACTACCCTTAATTCGGGAAATTCTATAATGAAGAACCTTAATTTAAGGTAAAAAACGGTAACTACCCAAAATGTTATCAAAGATACATAAATTGTTACAAGTTATATCATCGTAAAATGTTATCAATTATTTTGTATATACATAAATTTTCTAAACTTTGTAACATTGAGTATATACCTAAAATGTTACAATGTTTGTAACAATTTATGTACACACGAAAATTAATAACCTTTTGGTATATACTCAAAATGTTACAATGTTGTAATTGTAACAATTTATGTATCTTTTGTTAACATTTTAGGTAGCTTACCGTTTTTTTTTTACCTTGAATTAAATTTACACACCATAGAACTACCCGTTTGATTCATGCTTTTCTTTTGTAATTGACCATTCAACGAAATTGTTATTCTTAAATCCCTTTCATTCCTTCTCCCTTTACCTTAACTGGTTGTAGAACCTGTGATCTGCCACTGACCTTTTGGGTCTGATTAACGGTGGAAATGTTTTCTGACTAGAGGATTTTCTACCAAAAGCTAGAAGCCTGATGCTTTCCTGTCATCGTGCAAGCTGAATCTAGATGTTGTGCATGCACAAATTTGTTACAATAGTTCTAATTTTGTGCTTTGACCTACCTATTCAATTCTTTTAGTTACTTTAAAAAGGGAAAAATTGATTACAGAGCAGATAAAGAAAACCTGAAATTTGGTATAAGAATCTAGCCCCCTAACCTGAGAACTCCTTGAAATATCATAAAAGATTCATATGAGGCTGTCTGCATATGCTTTTGAAGGATGGAGCTCGAGTGTCTTGTGCTGCTTGGTCAGCGGCCACTGGCCTATAGTAGATTACCTAATAATTTCTAATTTGTATTGGTGAAGACGGAAGATCCTCCTTTTATCTACTATCTCGATATAAAAGTTCTGAGAATCTCTATCAATTATAAACGTTTCTTTGAATTTTGTAACTCCTCCCAGTGTCCACCAGCTTTGGAAGAGAATGAGTCTGTAACACCTCATGAAGGATCAGCCTCTGCGATGGCTGCAAGATTCCTGGTTAATTTGGATTTAGAAGTACCTGACACCTTTAGGCCACCTCCGGCACCTTTGCCATATGATGCAATCTTGGGATGTGTGCAATCAACCGATTCGGAGTCCTTCAGAGAAACTCTAAGTAGAGGCAGTTTCGAGACTCTGCCAACATGTGAAGATCTTGAGGAATCAGACTGCAAAACACACTCCAGCTCTTTGCTTCTTTCACCAAGAAAATCAGAAGTCTCAAAATTAACCGAGTCTAAGGAATCAATGGCAGAGGAAGAGGACGCTTGTCCTATTTGTCTTGAAGGTAATGTAATCACATTGTCTGAGGCTTCAATTGCCTGAAGAGCTAGCTAACTGATCAGTGCATTTAAACATAAGCCAATGTCCTTGTTAATATATTAACAGCTCATAAGTAATTGCTGGTCTATGGTATTTGCACATGCAGAGTATGACACGGAGAATCCAAAACTTATTACAAAGTGTGAGCATCATTATCACCTCTCGTGCATTTTGGAGTGGATGGAAAGAAGTGACACCTGCCCTACGTGCGATCAGGTTTGCCGTTTGCCTCTTTCATGTTACAATATTATGATCTCAAATTGACATGCAGGTTGTGCAACTACTCGGGCTTTACTTGAAGCGAATATGCTGTCTTTTATTCCCTGTGCCAAATCTTGTACTTTGCATCACCAGGCTACAAACTACAAAGTAGTGACACCTGCCTCTTTTTAATGTTACAGGAAATTATATTTGATCAATAACGCTCAGTATGCTGCAGATACATGTTAGTTATTGGTTCTGCAGCTGGTCAGATGGTGTGCCTACGAGATTGTATTTTACCGAATATATAGTTATATAGAAGGTTACATGTATGCATGCTGTCGAATCTTTTCACCTATCCTTCAAGTTTATTGAAATCCTAGAGTAAAGAACCGAGTTTATACAAATACGGTAAACACAGCTTGGGACTTGGGATGTTCCTGCTTCTCTTTTGCATTCTGTCGTTAGTTTTCAGATTAGTGGTGAGGATGGCATAAACCATAGGGTTATGGGAGGGATCAGATTCAGAATGTGGGCCTGCCTTGCTTCAATTGATGATAATCGATCGAGGTTTTACTTGTACAGGTTTTTATATCATTTCCTTTTGTTTGTTTATTACTGTCATGTGATATGGATTTTAGATCCACCGAATTGTCTGTAGTCGTCTGCTTTGTTGTTTTACCTGGTGGTTCAGCTTAAGATAATGCATATATGATCCATGGCATTCATTTTGCAACATGTTTCTTGTCTTTAATATTACTAATTAAAACAAAATCTATGCCTGTTTTCGGCAGGCAGATTGAAAGACCAATGGTTCCATCAAAATTAGTGGTACATATGACTTTTACTCTAGAATTTTCCTACTAATTATACTCATTTTATAAATAAAATTTTACAAGCGAAGTAATAAAAGCAGCGGTGGTAATAAAATCTTTTTTAACATTCTTAATTCAGTTTCGTAGTGGTATCTATTTATTTTTAGCCATAATGCAAAAAAAAATTGTTCCTAATGTTTTACCGAATAATTATTTTGGCTTATATTTTTTTAGTTCATTTTCACCTCTAATGTTTTATTTTTGGGTCAAAATGACCCTGTAAAAAAAACGTTAGTTGACTAACGGTCAACGCGGGACGCTGATGTGGCATGTTAACTTGATTTAGGATCTGACATGATACTTTGATATGTTAGTAAATTTTTAATAAAATATTTTTTAATTTTTTAAAATAATTAATAATTAATAATTTTTATTTTTAAAAAAATGGTAAATGATAAATTATTTGATTTATTATTTTTAGAAAATTATTTTTTCAAATAATAAATAATGTTAAGATCCACTAATCGCCCTAGTAGTTAAAAATGCTCATATTCTTCCTTTTTGTATGGATCCAAATTTCGGTATAGAAATGTAATCTCTTTATTTAATTAAAAAATAATGTTTTATTTTTAAAATAATAAATTAAAATATTATTATTTATTATTTTTAAAAAATAAAAATAATCATTTTAAAAATAATAAATCAAATAAATTATTATTTATTAAAAAATAAAAATGATAAATTAAGTAAGTTACTATTATTTATTTTTACAAAAATTAGCAAAAATATTTTTTTTAAAAAAAATTGCCCATCCTGATAAACAAAAACGGTGAATATTACCATCATGGTTAAATTAAAATAGAAATTAGAATTAATTTATTTACAATTAATAATTTTATCCAACAACAGAACTATTTTGGATGTCAATTTAACTCGAACTCAGCAGGTTCTAAACCGACTTGATCTGATAGGAGTAGATATTTTTTAAAATTAGGAATTGGGTCAAATTTTATCAAAGACATAGTCAAGATCAGGCAAAATTGGGTTTAAAGAGAAAATTCTCCGACCCAACTCGAATATTATATATATTAGGGGAGATAAGATATTGTGCATCTTTGGCAATTCTTCAGCTTCAATTTCTTTTATTTTTTATTAAGCTATTATTGTGTTTGTAGGGTCTAGGAGCAGCTTCAATTTCTTTTAATTAATTACTTTATTTAATGACATATCAGTCTTTCGTTCAATATGTATTGTTTATAGAGGATTTTTAGCTTCATAAATATTGCTTCCCCTTCTCCATTTTCTTACCTTCTGCGTTTTTTCTTCCATTTCTATGCTATGAATTTCATATATCATTTCGTAAATCTTCTAATTTGTTGAGAACATTTTTTCAGAAAAACAATTTTTTAACTATTTATTAGTTAGATGATTTCAGATATGGATTTACATGTATTTTTTCTTAAAATAATTTTTTAATGCAAATTTACCATATTTAGGTTATGGTGTTGTATATCAACCGTCATTTTCGTTGATTTATTGATTTGTTAAAATAAAACAAGGTTTGTGTTCTTTTCTATTTGGACTTGTGGCTGTTTCTTTTAAAAATCTATTAATGTGTTGTTTTAGAGAACTTTTAAGATTATTTGTTTGAATTGCTGAAAAAATAAATCAGTTTGAATGCCTAAAAATGATTACAAGAAAAAATAAATTTTAACTCGAATCGGTGTGGGGCGGGTACGAGTGTGCAGATTTAACTTTGTGTCAAGACGGGTGATTTGAATATTAAAATTATCCGGGTCGAGTCGGGTAGCCAAAAATCTGCCCCGTCCCGTTGCCATCCCTAGAACTACCACGTGATAGGGAAAGTAACAATGGGCAGTTGCAGTAGAGTAAAAAAATGAGGGGTGAACATTCAACCGAGTCGAGTCAATTTTTTTGAGTTAGTCGAGTTTACAAGTCCTATTTTACGACTCAAATTTTATTTGAAATTTTTTCTATTCAAGTTAAGTTAATGAAATCCAAGAAGAATCGAGTTGAGTTTTCAAGTTTTTGTACAAATTTAATTATAATTATTGACAATTAAGAATGAGCATTTCACCCTGACTCGACAGGTTCCGACCTGACCCAGCTTGATCGGGTCAAATTTGTGTGTGTGTGTGTGAAAAATCAAGTTCGAGTCTAGTCTAGTCGGGTTTTTATTAAGGGTGAGGTCTGGTTTAGTTTAGGGTGAAAAAATCAACTTGGCCCGATTATTATTTCTTTACAATTATACTCGTTCTTTATATATTTTCCTTATATTTTTAGGGATATTTTGCAATAATACTCATTCTTTATATATTTTTATAATTAGGTCCTTAAAATTGATTTTACAATTAGGTACCTAAAATTATTATTTCTTTACAATTAGGTCCCTAAAATTTATATTTTTTTATAGATTAGATTAGGTTTAGTGTAATTATTTTTGGGTCAGGTAGGCCAAAAACCCAACTCAACTCGTGTCCATCCCTATTTACAATGTCATAATACAAATTGATTCAAATTTCAACGACCCGAAATCTACCAAGCTCAAGTTAACCAAATCTAATCAAAACCAACCGCGGATCTTGTTTAAATAAGTTGAGTCTATTTAAAATTTTGGAAAATTTTAGAAGTCTAAGCTAAATTTTTAAAACTTTTGAGGTCTAATTAAAATTATTAAAAAAATTAAGACGGTTTTTTTAAAAAAAAACTTAATTAAAAGTATTTAGAAAAAATAAAATTTAATGAAAATTAATTTTTTTTTTGAATGGGCTAAATTATTTTTTTAAAAAAATGTTAAAGAACTAAAAGTAAATTGTGAACAAAATATATGTTATAAATAATTTAACCAATCTTGTTATATAAATATTATATTACAAGAGTGCATCGAGATTGACGTAACCAATCATGTGAACAAAATATACGTTATAAATAATTTAACCATCATTTTAACGGTCCGGTTAACTGAAATCGTTCAACCTTAATGGTTCGGTTAATTAACCTATAAATTTAACGATTATATTGGTTAACGGTTATGATTAATTATGCATACCACTAACCATAAGTAATACATAATTTTTTTGACAATTACAACTGAATTTTATTAAAAATCTATGGAGGATATTACAAATACAACACATAAAGAAAGGAGAATAATAAAGATTAGTTCACCAAAATCTCATACAAAAACTCAAAAATACAAAAAAAAAATATTTCCATAAAAATTAGCTTACGGTCAAAAGTAATTTTTCTTTTGAAATTATAAGTGTAAGGTACAACCACAATTAAAAATAATATATATACAAATAAACCACAGTTAGAATTAATCGTTATAAAGTAACCCAGATTAATAATCAAAATTTACATGAAATCATATTAAAATAAATCTAAAAGTAATTCACATAGAACACAAAGATTGACCTCAATAAAAAGATGGAGGTGTTGATTTTAAAAAATCTGAGTTTAATTAACTTTATTTGTAACATGTATCTTATTAAAGGATTAAAAAAATATGAACATATACTATCTTATAATCACAAAGTTTATCATTATCAACCCCTCTTAACTTCATGACTCTTTCTGCAACTTGCGCTAAAGCTGAAGCTCTGATCTGTGCTCATCAAGAGGGTTTCACGGACATTATCCTTGAATCTGACAACGAAGGAATTATTAAACGAATCCTTTCTAACTCTCAATTTTCATAGGAGACCGCTGCTATTGAACTGGATATTTTAAATATTGCTAAGTGTTGTAATTCGATCCTTTTCAAATTTATATCTAAGAAACTTAACCGTGTTGCGGACTGCATTGCTAGAAAATCTTGTTTAGGCCTATGCCCTGCAGATGACTGAGTGAACTCACTCCCTTCTGAACTATGTAGTTTGCTGTAATCTTTTTTGTGTTTTATATAAGGATGTTCTGTTCAAAAAAAAAAAAAAAAACCCTCTCTGAACTATGTTTGGATGATTAGATCTGATTGGCCTAAAACAATCTTTGAGTAATCTTTTAATTATTATCGGTTAACACCGAGGTTCATTTAGACCATCCTCTTAGCATATTTAATGGTGTGCTCTTGTATTGTATAAGTTAATAACTTCATTAATCAAATCACTAAGATAATGATTAATGATTTGTTGTTACTTAAATTATTGTTAAATTTAAATTCAAATCCTGAACAACTTCGTTCTTTGTCCGATAAAAAAAATTAATAACTTTAGTCTATAACAGTAAAGAATATTCAACTATAAATAATAAAATTATTAAAGTTAATAAAATACGATTGCATTTATTGTTTCACTTTGTGATCTAGCTATAAAAATATAGTAAATTTTCTTTTTAAAGTGATTTAAACTTGTATTACTGTTTTTGTCTTTTATTAATATAGTAAGTTAATCTTGTGATTTATTAAAATTTTCTTAGTTACATTTGCTCCTTTTAAATTTACTGTTTTTATTTATTTATTACATTTTTATTAAAACTATTCATCGGTTCCGATGGCTACAAAAGATGAGAGTCTTGTTGTGGTTAGTGTGTAGGAACAAGATTATGACAAATGAGTAGCGTATGCATCGCCATTACACATATGATAGTACCTGCCCATTGTGTGCCATCGAGTAGGAAATCGTTTCCCATGTCTTGCGTTTTTGTCCTCATGCATTACAGGTCTGGCACGAGGTTGTTAAAGCTGATCAGTTGGAGCCTGGAGGAGTTTCTTTCTTTGCATACCAAGGATTGGGTGGTGGATAACCTGTCGGCGTCGTGTAGGTATGGTATTGTTGAGTCGGATTGGGATCTCTTTTTTGGGGCCTGCTGTGGAATTTGTAGTTACAAAGGAATGTTCTTGATCGGAGCTGGCACTTGGTTTCGGTGACGGTATGTGCGGTGGCTACAGTCAGGTTGAATTCACGTGCGTCTGCTTCCTTCCGAGAGGTCCGGAACGGTGGGAGCCTATGGATATGGGGTCGTTTAAACTTAATACCGATGGGGCGAAAGGAGATGGATGGAGTGGCTACGTGTGAGGGTGTGTTACGAGATTATACCGGTAGTTGGCGGGTATTTGCTCGGTATTAGAGGTTGAGTTATGGGGTGCTTACATTGGTCTATTACATGTTTGGAATATTGGTTATCGTTGGATTATTCTTGAACTAGATAGTCTGGATGCACTGCGGTTATTTTGGAAAAATCGATATTTTTAGGGCTTCGAATGAGAAATTGATCCAAACGTTGTTGAGGAAAAACGTAGAACTAATTGTTGATTCGTAAATGTGCAAACATGCATAACGTGGGTAACACAAATGTCCGGGCTGAACGGGTCCTTCGTGGGCATGATTTTTCCTCAAATAAGAACATATATTTTTCAAATTATGTTTTGGAATTAAAAGGGTAAATATTAAAAGTTACCTTTATTTTAGTTAGTAATTCTGGAAATTGCTCTCTAAAAGAATCAATTGATTCTCAATATTACATGCTCTATTAGGTCAAAAGTTTTCAATAGTTCACTATATGAAACCTTATAAATACCGTGTAAACTTACAAGGTTAAACATAACTTAAAAACAAAAAGAATGTTCTATTATTTTACTATGTGATTTTTTAAAACTAGTTGGTGATAGAAGAAGGCGAGGTTACGGTTCGCTGATCACTGCAGATGTGCTACTGCTGTGTTCATTCCATTGTTGTATACTGGGAGATAGATGTCCAACGTTTCTCAAACATCATAGTAGCGGATGAATCTGTCTTATAGAAACTGTGGTTTCACAAGCCTCAACGATTTTGTTCATCCGAATTAATGTCCAAATACAAGTAAAGGGTTACAATTTATTATTTTAATATTCGATTTATATTACGAATATTCTTGTATTTATTTTAAATTATGTTCGATTCAATAATAATATCAATATTTAATTTTACTATTTATTTTTACTTCTTGGATTAACGACTTTTCTAACGATTGAGGTATAATACTAATAAGACGTGTTCTAGCATGTTACTTTGGCATTTCCGTGAACTAAGAAATATGGATTGGGTGACTCGGGTGCAACATGTTCGTAAGCAAGGCAACAATGTAGCAAATGGTCTAGCAAAGTGTTAGCTAAAGTGCCCTAGGGCTTATTATATGCACATGTTATTTTGATTATTGAATTTATTATTATAATAAATTTGCATGTTTTTGTATCCTTAAATATTATTTTCAAAGTATCCCTAATCAGTTACTATTGTGAAAACAATAATAAGATAAGATTAATATGAAGTTTGATAGATATTCATTAGATGAATATGTGAATGAGATTCAAATCAAATTTATATATGTATTTGTTGAGAATAAATATTAGGATCGACTCATCTTAAGATTAGTACATGGATTAAAGTTATATATTAATCTTCAAACAGTTGTGACATTAAATCCTTAGACCTAAAATTATTATGGTTCTCAACATGATGACTATTATGTTTTGACATAGTCAAACATTATTTTTGATCGGTCGATTATAAAGGTTATGCTTGAATATAATAAGGAATCATCTCAACATGATGACTATTATGTTTTGACATAGTCAAACATTGTTTTTGATCGGTCGATTATAAAGGTTATGCTTGAACATAATAAGGAATCATGTAGTGAGATATGAGTAATTAAGATGAAATTTATCCCTCTTAACATAAGAGAAATATCTCTGGGCCTCTCGATGATTAAGACTGAGACATACATGGTCATGCTCAAATGAGTTGATAGAGATGAATGTCATTTGTTTAGTCAGTTCAATTGGGCATCGAGAAACTAAAGATAGAACGATATAAGGTTAACATTTTTCATGCCTTATATTCTATCAAGATATCGTGAGATAAAAGGATTATGATATAAACTGAATTAAAGTTGTTCGGATTATGAGCTTTTCATTTAACTTGGGTAGTCATAATGTCTTGTTAGAGGTCACTTATGACTTGTAAGATAAAATGCGATTTTATCTACTGCCAACGTTAATTGAACCTATAGAGTCGCACACTAAGAATGGATAAGAATGGTTGTGGTTATTACTCTCAATAATAAATTTAAGATAATGAGGTTATTTTAAATTATATTGTTAATGATTATTTATTCAAATTTAAAGAAGTTAAATTCGTATTCTTGTGATAGAATATTTTATTTATTTTATTATTTTTTGAAAATAATATTAAATAAATAATATTATTAAATAATCTCGTCATCTAGATTTGGTTAGATTTAAATTCCTTATTTGATAAGGAATCTGTTTTATTATTTATTTTAAATAAATAATAATATTAAATAAATCATATCATCAAGATTTAGGTTGAATTTAAATTCCTTATAAGATAAAGGAATTTGCTTTAATTTATAATTTATTTAAAAGAATTTTAATTAAATTATAATAGTAAACTCAATTTAACCCTAATCATGTCATATATGTATGTCAAGGGTCGTGGGGACTTGAGTTTTTCGACTAGCCACCAAAAACCACAAAATTTTTATTTTTCGAAACTAGAGAGGAACTAGCATTGCAATAGCCGTTCTTCGTCTATTCACGTGTGGATAATTGTAAAGGGCGGTCGTCTTTTAGAAAGACAGTCTCTCAGCACAACATGATTACATAATCTTATGTCGAGGTAATCTTATAATTATCTCTATCATTCGCTAATATGATTGCATGCGATCTTAGAAATTTTCGTAAGAGAATTTTTCGGCTGCGTTTATTTATATGATTAGATCAGTTTTATTTCCTATGAATCCCAACACAAAAATGGCGCAGCTTGATTCTTTGGAGGTTCTTGTCTTCCCTCCACCTTTGATGGAGTTGGTTATGTTATTTCATGAGGATTGTTTGTTTTAGTTTTTTATTTTATTTTGTTATCTTTTGATTATGTAACTGTTGTTGAGGCTTCTCTCGTTGTTTGAACTTATTATTTTTATGTGTATTTTTCTATATTTAAGTTTAGAAAAATTTGTAACGAGCCACATAATTATAATCTCCTCTTTTATTTAAAAGAAAGAAACATACAAAAGGCCTCTACCGAGCATAGGACATGGGTTATCGACGTGCTTGCGTTGAGGTGGATAATCTAAGTGTTTGTTCATCTCTTCCAAAGTAACTCAAATGGGCGCGAGCATATCTCCCCGGTGCAACATATTGATTCTTTGCTGGCTTGTGATTGGGAAGTTTCCTTTGTGCACACTTACCGGGAAGCTAGTGCAGTCGCGGATTGTTTGACCAAGCTGGCTCGTAATAGTACTATGAGATCGATTTTTTTTCGTCTCCGCCGGACATGATTTTACGGCTCCTCCATGCTGACCTGGGACATCTCCCTGATGCTGCTAGCTAGTCGGCTTTAATTTTCTCTCATGTTATCAAAAAAGAAAAGAAAAAAAGAAGAAACATACAAAGTTCAGCGAGAAAAAAAAAGTGAAATTTAACAAAACCGCCTTAGAGAACATGTGGGGCCTACCACAGCTTTTAATATTATATTTGCACCCCATGTTTTATATCTTTTTAGTAAATTTCATTTTGGTCCCCCGGTTACATCTTTACGTAAGGTTAAACTACATCCAAGTTCACGTAACTATATGTTTAATAATATATATGTTATTTTTTTTCTAAAAGCTACAAATAAGTCATTTAGTTAAAAATGTTACAAACAATTCACTCAATTAGCATATTGTTACAAACAATTCACTTTTCTTCTAATAAAACATGATATAATAACATTTTTAGTTTCTAAAACTTATACAATCTATCAATTTGGTCATAATTCAAAACAATTCAATAAATTTAACTCTTAATATTTACAAATATCACCATTTTCGTCTTTATTCTTTTCCTAAATTGCTTGTTCTTATCCCATAAATGTTATATTACTTTCCTGGTATAATAACAATTTATTAGTAACTTGTTACTGAGCAAACACATTTGGCCGATTAGCGAAGCTGTCTATCTTTGTTCCCTCATATTCCCTTAGGTCATGGGTTTTAGACCCACTAGGAACACCAATTTCCTTCCCTAGAGTCCTCATTCCCCTCCCCTCTAGGTAGGATTAGCATTAAGATTTGTTAAAAAAATAGTAACTTGTTACTACTTTATGAAAAAATGTTGCTATCAAACTATTGATTTGATCTAACGGGCTTGCTTTCTTTGACATCACCGCAAAGACTAAATTGATAGAATTTTTAATTTTGAGGGATAAATTTATTGAATTGTTTCGAAGTAAGACAAAATTAATAAAATGTATAAGTTTTGGAGACTCAAAATGTTGTTATACCAAAGAAAAGTAACATGTTTATAAGCGGAGTGACTTGTTTGTAATAATATGTTAGTTTTTTTTGAACAATTTCTACCAGGGGAGGGGGAGGGGAGATTGCTCCTAATGGGTGACATGTTTGTAACAATATGTTAGTTGAGTGACATGTTTGTAACAATATGTTAGTTGAGTGACATGTTTGTAACAATATATTAATTGAGTGATATGTTTGTAACTTTTGAAAGAAAACGACAAGTTTGTTATAATTTATATAATTTAGTGACTTTGAGTGTAGTTTGCCCTTTAAGTAATTACTTGTTTAGCCCAATGCTATTAAACTTTGAAGTTCTTTAATACTAGTTTTCTTAATAATAATTTTCCATAAGAATTGTGTGACAGATAGGTACATCGTATAGCCAAAATTTGAATTATAAAACATTTAATATTAGTATAAATATTTTGGGTAATTATTTCATGCACAAACGTTTGTGAAAACTTTGTTTTTACAAGAATCATAAATTTAGGGTTTAGAGATATTAATTAGGGTCTAGTGTTTAGGGGTTTTAGTGGATGAGTTTTGAATTTAGGTGGTATGGTTAGAATTTAAGATTTAGGGTTAAATTTTAGGATTTATAGGTTAAAACTTAAACACATAAACTAAATCTTAACCTATAAACCTTAAATTCTAACCTTAAACCCTAAAATCTAACCATAAACCATGAATTCTAAACACGTACACATAAACCCCTAAACTAGATCCTTAAACTCTAAAACTAAGACACTTGTGAAAACTTTTCATTTTTATCACTGGTGCATGAGATATTTTTCCAAATATTTTAATGAAAAATGTAGTTTCATTATTGAATTATAAAACTGATTGTTTTTAATGAAAAAAATTGCATTTTTATATTAAATAGTGAAGTATTATATTCTTCTATCATGACTCGTACTCATACAAGATGGAGCAAGATGAACATCTTTAGTTATTAGACTAATTATTGGATCTCAAAAAACTGAATAATTTTTAGTGAAAATGAATAATTTTTTGCACATTTAATATTAGTACAAATATAGACTAAACATAGTTATACTAATAGAACATTATTTTAGTTATTGTTGACATTAAATTTTGAGATTGAAACTGAACAACAAAACATAAAATTTAATTTACCTGTAACTGAACGTATGAGTCGACTCTTTTAAATACATGAAATATTTGGTAAGTCAATCAGTTAATGATTTATATTAACCTAGGAATGAATGTGCATTTCAATGTATTATTTAAAATTAAAATAATTACTCAAATATGTTTTTAAACTTTTTTCTGGTTGTCCAACGGTAAATCTTAATCCGATCAGCAAGTCAAAATCAAATTAACAGAAAAAACTTGAATGGTTTCTTTCTAAAATTTTTTTAAACAACCATAAACTTTCGTAGAATTGTTTTTAAAGAACCATCTTGTTGATTTGTTTAGTTTGTAGTGAGCTCACTATCCTCATGTAGTATTAGTAACCTATATACCACTTTTGACTGTATACATACTTATTTTCTAAAATAAATAATTTATGGTTAGATCTCTTCTCTCTATCCTTATTTTTTTTAAAGTGTCGCCTCTATTTGCTACATTTAGCATAGTTAAAAAAAGCCTCCGGCACATATTAAGCAAAGCTATGGACTAAGTGAATCCCCTTGCCTCGAATCTCGAATAAATTAAAATTATTTACCATATTTTTCATTGAATATGACTAAATATGATACTATCTTAACACATTGCGTAGTTAGCAATACCCCTCGTTCATTAAAACTCATTCAAGTACCATCTGCCCTAAAAAATCATTACTCCATTATGTAAGTGTTACTCATGTTCAATTTTAGAGGAAAAAAAACCATGTGAGCCCATTTTCTTTAATTTAAGTGCGTGTAGCACTTCATAAGTAATTAAAATGTTGTCAGATATCCGTCTCCCTTGAATAAAAGCCCCTTGAGTTGGATCAATGCATAAATGAAACATCTCTCATCCTATGGACAAGCACTACATCTTTTTCTAGTTACTCGGTGATGAATAGTAAATCAATCTTAGAATTAGACATATGTATTAATCATTTTAAATATACTATTTAAAATTAAAAATATATTATTAAGTAAATATATAATTGGGTAAATTTGAATCACTATATAAATTATTTAAATATATATAATTTTTAATATTTTAATATCTTTTATAATTGAAATTAATTAAGATACAATCATAAAAATAATTAGATACAGCATAAACAAAAACTAAAATGAAAACGCGTATAAATATTTTAATAAACATTCACATCTACAATAGAGGATGCATCTTTTTAGGGATAATAAAATTATCCGGTCTCATCGGATTCTGACTCAAACTTATAAGGGCATGATATTTTAAAAAAAAAATGATTTTGAGTCGAACGAGTTTTAGAAAAATTGATTGAAAGTTTGAAGCTATTAACTTCGACATTGCGACTAACTTTTTTAATAAAACTTGTTGTAATCTTTTACCCAAAAAAGCATAATGCAAAAAAATATTTCTAAGGTTTGATTAAATAATTATTTTGGTCTCTATCTCTTTTTTGAACAAATTTAACCCCCCAACATTTTATTTTGGGTCGAAATGGCCCCTTTACGGATGAAAATTGTTAGTTAACTATCAGTAAATGATTTGACAAAATGACATGTCAGCAGAAAAAATAATTATGTCTTATATAATTTTATAAAATTATTTTTGACTGATGTGATATTCTTTCAATTTCAAGTCAACACTTTTGTTTATTGAACGTTGTCATGTAGGTTTGTCACGTCATTTCAAGTAATTTATTGTTAGTTAACTAATATTTTTCCATCCGCATAGGGCCATTTTGACTCAAAATAAAACTTTAGGGGTTAAATTGATTCAAAGAAAAAATCTAAGCTAAAATGACTATTCAGTCAAACGTTAATGACATTTTTTGACTTTATGCCTAAAAACAAACTTGGTGTAAACACCTATTTTTGTCCAGGGTCCAAATCCCAAACCTAATCCAAAAGTAAAAATTAAATTAAATAAACCTAACTCAATATACCCTTTAACCCATTACAACCCAATCACTAAACCAAGCCCATATCCAACAATCCATTACTCAAACCTAAAACTTAATTACATGGAAACCCTAATCTGTTAACATTGAGCCACAGCCGTCGAGTCGTCTGCCACCACTGCTCATAATTATCCTCGTCACCCTCTACGTGGCCGGATGAGAGCATCTCCCTTGCCCTTTAAATCTACCGATCTGCAAAAAGAAAATGGACAATTTTTTAATTTTGAAAAGAGGAATTCGAACAAAAAAAAAGAGATTGGAGACTAAAAATCAAACAAAATAAAAAAAGAGAAATCAAATCAAGAAAAGTAACCAAAAAAGAAAAAAAGCAAAAGCAAAAACAAATAAAGAAGAGAGAGGTAAAAATCTATACAACCCATCGATTTTTTTTTATCTAGGGAAAAGGAGAGGGATTTAAGAAAAACAGACCTTAGATATGAGTTTAAGAGCTAAAATCGAATCACGATCAACCCTTGCATGTACTCCGGCCATCGTTCATGGCGGTTCTCCATCGCCGGCGAACGGCAGCACACGACGGATGACGGTCGACACTTGAATCTGGGTAGAGACAAGTTGAAAGAAAATCTCAGAGTATTTAGTTTTTTTAGATTATCATGCTCCAAATAATTTTTTTGACAAAAGAAGTTATTTATAGGCGAATAAAACGACGCCGTTTTAGACCATGTTGTACCCGCGTGTAAATTCGACCCGGAAGACGATCCGCGTGTTTTCCCTCTTCTGTTGTATGCTTATAATTTCGCATTTAAGTTTATGTTTTGTTCTATTTCTGTCATTGTTTCTTTAGTATCTTAATCACTATTATAATTATAATTATAATTATTATTAATATTATTGCTATTATTATCATTATTATCGATATGTATATATATATATATCTCAATTACCTATGCTATTATGATTTTTACTATTATATTGTTATTGTTTTACTATATTATTATATTATTAATTATTAATTATTAACGTTATTACCAAGCTTATTATTTATTTATTATTTTGTTCATTGTACATGAATTTTTTGAGGTCATCGTCAAATAATTTTTTCGCTGTGTTATGAGGTGTACCGACCTAACCTAACAATGGGCAAGGACAAATAAAATTTTAAGATAAATACAATCAATAAATAGAAGAAAATTCATATTTTAAGGCGGACACGTAATCATCCTGAACGGTACATTCGTCAATGTGCACGTGCGCGCGTGCGTACGAACATACATACATATATGTATGTACGCACGTAATCATTATGATAGATATATCATATTGATTCAAAACTTTACATGAATGATAAGTTTAATTATATGTTAAACTCAATGAATGAGTTATTATGTCAAACGTACAAAAATTATGAAAAATATGTAAAACACTTTCAGAAACGTTTTGAAATTTTTAATTTTTTAAAATTTAAAACTTCATTCCTAATGAACAACCAAAATCAAAATAATATAACTTCCCAATAAATCATGAAATATTTGTTAAAGTAATAATTTATATTTCTAAACATAAGAAAACAAAACCACTCATTTATTTATGTAAAACAAATAAATTATGCACAAGATTAAGGTTTTCTAGAGAAATAATGTAATTAAAATCTAATATTAGGGATATAAGGTAAGTTGGAGAATATTTAGCAAATTAGGTCATTTATTACAGTAAGTGTTTATGTATAATGAAAATTTTGATATTTTGGTGAATTGTTATCGTCTCGTTTAAATTGGTTACTGTCTAAACGGTTAACCAATTTATTTGGTACAATTACTCGATTAACCGTGAACCGCTTTACATCTAGTATTATAAATAATATATATTTATTACTACTCATTTTAATAGCTTAAAAAATGTTGACCAAATAAATTCAAACAAAGTATTCAATATTTATATTTAAAAAGTCTTTAAATTTTAAAACAATTAAAAAATTTAGAAAAACTATATGAATTACACAAATATTAATAATAATCAATCATTTATATTAATTATACATATAGTAGTAATAATCAATAATTTAATATCATTATAAAATTTTCTTTTAACAATAATTTAATATCATTATAAAGTATGGTAATTACAAAAATATTAACAATAATCAATATTTGATATCATTATTAAATTAATTTTAAATTTTTTTATCGATTTTTCGGTTAACTGTTTAGTCAAAAATCGGAACTGTTCATGTCCCGTTTAACCGCTAATTTTATCGGTATTGTTATCGACCATTTCAAACAAATTTTATTGGTGAGATTACCTACAATTTAGTCTAGTTTTTTCGGTACGACATATCAATTCGGGTTTTTATGAACACTAATAGTAGAGAGGAAACTTATTGTGTGTTCCTGACGAGTTTTCTGCATTTACTATATTTTAATAGGGCATGAATAACTAGTCATATAATATTTGGAAGAGTTCATTAGGAGCATGTCCCATTAAACAAAATAAATGAATCGAACTCATCATAAACACATGACAAGTTTCTTTTTGACGATAACAAATGTCTTAATTTATTAAATAAATTCTAACTTGTCCTATATCCCTAATATTTTATTTTCATCCACTATTTCTCAAAAAACCCCAAGATTAATTGAAAAATCATTAAAAATCAAAAGAGGCAAACATTGAAACATCATTAAAAATGAAAAAAAGGCAAACCCAAATTCACAATTTATGTCAATTGAAAATAGGAGGGTGTTTAAATTCTTAAAAAGCCCTTTATCTAACCATACCAAATGCTCCAACTCAAGCCCATGGTTAATAATTAACCTAGGTTAACCAATCATGAGAACAATATAAATTAGATGGTTGGGACAAAGATTTTGAACCCCCCATTAATCTTCTCTAGACCTTTTTTATTCAATCTCCCAAGACAAAGGGGCCTTAGGAAAGAACTCAAATGACAAGGGTAGAAAAGAGGTATTAGGGCAAAAGAGAAGGAGCAAATAGAAAATAAAAAATAGAAGAGCCAACGAAAAGGGAGGAGTTTCGTCGGAGCCCTTTCCGTTTCAGACCCCAAAGAGAAAAAAGGGGGAAATTTATGGTATGTTTTCGCTTTTCCTGTGTTTGATTTTAGATTTGTTGGTTAATGCTTAAGGAAAATATTTTCATGGAATGCTAAAACCCAAAAAAAAAATCTCAACCAAAACCCTAGATTATTCATTTTCCCGCCAAAAAAAGTCCCAGATGTTTAATGGTTACACTTTTTTCTTTCTTTCTAATGGTTTGTTATTTTAGGTCCCGTTTCTTTTTGTTTGTTTTGCCGAATAATGGAACTCCACACTAATACTCATCTTTTTTAGGGTGTTAATTCGAAACCAATGGAAGAATTGTCCAGTAGAGCTGACGAATCATCACTAGATTGCAAGAAAAACCCGAAAAAACTCGACCCGCTTAGCCCTTCGATTGATTTGGATTCCTTTTCTGAAGGGTCTGTCTTGAAATCTGAACCTGACAAGCCTAGGTTCTGGTTTAGCAAGTTTCTTGGGCATTTTCTAAAAGAGATCTGTGCCCAAGGTTGTGTTTGCTCTCACCCTGCAATGCCTGAAGATGGACAGCCTGTGGACTGGCTCAAGCTTTTCTTAGTTGTAAGAGAGAAAGGTGGATACAATGCTGTCTCGGAAAGTGGATTATGGGATTCCGTTGCTGCAGAATCCGGGTTGAATTTGAATGTAGCGTCCTTGTTGAAGTTGGTTTATGTTAAGTACTTATTTTCATTAGAGAGATGGATGGAGAGATTTGTTCAAAGTGAGGATTCGGAGAGTGAATCGCCTAATAGTGGTCATTTGCTGGAGATGGGAGCTGAGCTTAAAAGGTTTTTATTGGAATCAAATAAAGCTGTGGGCTTTTCTCTAGTGGAAGAAAGTGTAGTGGCAGGGCCAGGTGGTGGAGAGAATTGTGTAAATGGTGAAGAATTAATGCATATTGATTCGACAAAGGAGTTTCCGGATTATGAGGACATGGAAAAATTACGAAATGATGATGACTTGAAGAGTGTGGTGGTTGATTCAGATGGTGGAAAAAAGTGCATTAATGTTGATGAATATGTGGATACACCTTCAGATTTAGCAAAAAGTGTACGCAACTCAACTGATGTTGAGAAAATGTGTAATGAGGATGAGGCAAAGAGTACAATTATGGAGGATTATGTCGAATGTAAGAAATGCTCATGCAACGAGGATCATGTGATGTTGGATTCAAATGACACTAAGGAAAAATTCTCACCGCATAAGAGGAAGCGAGATTCTACATGGGGAATGCTTAATTGGGTTATAGGGGTTGCGAAAAATCCATGTCATCCAGTGGTTGGTTCATTACCGGAGAGCTCAAAGTGGAAGTCTTATGGTCGTGAGGAACTGTGGAAGCAGATGTTATTGTTTCGAGAAGCTGTCTTTCGCCAAAAGGCTGACCATTCAAGTTCTGACCAGTCAAAACGGCAGGTATATGTATGTCATTAATTTAAGTTGGATTTCATTGAATTTCTTAGTTATTGCTTTTGTCCGTGCATGTTGAAAATGCTCCATTGTGTTTTATTTTCTTGTGAAAAATTTATTAGGCTGTGTAGCACCAACTTGGTGCTAGAAAATGAAAGAACCACAAGTAGTTTATTGTTGGAACCATTAAAGTACCATAAAAATTCTTTGCTCTTCTTGCTCGTAAATATGGTTTTATGTGTCTCATATTTCATATTATTCATTTAGGACCATCTCTTTACAAACCTGATTATGCCCTTTATTTGTGGTCTAAATTTCCAATGCTTCAACTCATTCGCATGGCATTACATATTCTCAAAGAATGCCATCATAAAAACAATTTATTGGAAATTTCAAGATTTCTTAAATAGAATGTAATGGCTTAATAGATCCATGAGCAGAACCATTGTGGTGAAGGCATTGTTGTCACTGTGGTTTAGAGGGTTGTATATTTAATATCTTTCATGGTCTGTAATTATATATTTTTACTTGATATATATATATTGCTTTTTCTTGAAGAATGAAAACTAATAGGGTTACCAAATATGCTCAAGTAGTGAAGTGCGGTTTACATGCAAAAAAGATAAAAAAAAATATTGATGTGTTGTATTTTGATATGGGTTGTTGTAATTTGTTTGAAGGGCAAGCATTATAAACATGTCATGTATTAGGCTATTAGCACTATTCCATATTTTATCTCAAAGAATCCCGATGATATGAACCTATAACTATGTTTTCTTGTTTTCGTATTGTTCTATTAATCGTCTGTATGAAAAAATTAATTTATTTCATGATATTCCTTTTTCTATGTTTTTCTTTTCCTTTTTGTTCACTGTAAACTATTTGCATTATGTTCTTACTTTGTGGAAATCACAGAAGATGCATCCATGCATGTACGATGATAACACTGAAATTGGGTACAATCTTAGAGAAAGGTCAAGCTGCACCAAGAAGCTCTGTTTTGGGAATTCACCATCAAAGGGACTGAATAGTCCTACGACCGGGATTGACAAACATGGAATCTGTGACTCTGTGATGCCAGGTTCCGTTTTTTATTGTGATGTTGTCAATCCAGTTCCTATTGGGCCACGTTTTCAAGTTGAGGTACCAGCATGGACAGGTGTAGCTTCAGAAAGTGATGAAAAATGGCTGGGAACTCGTGTTTGGCCATTGGAGAAGAAGGAACAGAGGTTTCTGATTGAAAGGGATCGGATCGGGAAGGGAAGACAGGATTCATGCGGTTGCCACAGTCAAGGTTCTCTAGAATGTGTAAAATTTCATGTTGCTGAGAGAAGATCCAAGGTAAGGCTTGAGTTGGGTTCAGCTTTCTACAAGTGGAAATTTGATAAGATGGGTGAAGAGGTTGCATCTGCTTGGAATAAGGAAGAGCAGAAGATGTTTTCGTCTATAGTGAAGTCAAATCCTTCATCACTACAAAAATGTTTTTGGGATGAGATCTGCAAGCACTTTTGCAAGAAAAGTCGGGAAGAGATTGTTTGCTATTATTACAACGTCTTCCTTTTGCAGCGTAGAGCATACCAGAATCGGGTCACTCCGAGCAACATCGACAGCGATGATGAACCTGAATCTGAATCAGTTGCTAAAGGCATGGGGCAGGAAGTAACTAAGTGCTGCACCTCCATCTTAATTTCCCCGAAGAAGTCGCGGAAGAAATCAAGATACTCTTCCTAGTAAATACGTTATCCATCTACAAAGATAGAGGCAAAGGCTTCAGTTAGTTGTTTTGAGGTTTTGATTAAAATAGTCATTCCTTTGGGTGAAAGTTCTGGTGGCCCAATTTTGTTTGAAGGGAGTAGAAGTATTGATGGCACCTCTGGTCTCAAACAGTTGAAGTGTTGTTGGTTCATACTTGTTTCGGGTTTTGAGGCATATTCATGTTCATTTTTTCAAACTACTAACACCAACCAGGTACATGTATTTTTGGCATCCTTTCCTTCTTCATTGAGTTTTTGACACCAAGGAAACCAAAAACATGAAAAGAAAATACAGATTAATAGAAGTGTATCAGAAAATGACATACATTTTATGGTTTTGAATGTGATACAAGATCCGAGTATTTTTTTGAGTCCTCAGGTGCAAAATGACAGCCTAAGCAATTGGTAAGATGAAAAATATAGATTAAATGAGTAATAAATTGAGTAATAAATATAATATTTATTTATAATATCAATATAGATTAAATGATATTGAGAAATGAAGGGGTTGAATGGTTTTTTTGTGGAAACTAGCAAGCAATGAAAAAAAAGATGAAAATGATATAATTGATGTCAAAACAGGGTACCACACCAATGAACTCTGAATTGGAGTAGCCTTTTACCGTTTTGCCTTTTCCCCATACTGTTGGGAATTGATTCAGGAGTGAGTATAGGATGAGTCAATTTATGAATTTTATTTTATCATTTTAAAATAGAATATATAATTATTTATAATGACATAAATTGTTTAATTTTAATTTAAACGACTCTTTTTTAATTATATACAATATACATATATATTGTAAAAGCAAGATTTATAATTTTATTTAATAAATCAATTATCATTTAAAATTATATAATATTATCTAAAATATTATTTTTAAAGAAGGGATTTGAAGATAAAAGTTGATGTAATGGAGAAGCAATAGATGAAAAGAAATAATTTTTAAAGAGTTTCAATCAAATAACTAAATTGAATAAAATGTAAAGGTAAGAGACTAAATTAAAAAAAATATTATCAAAAAGAGAGATTAAAGTTATATAGTTATTTTACGGTGGTTGAGCATCATGTAATTTAAATCTGGTAAAAAAATGGAGTTAAAACAAAGAAACTGAAGAAATAAAAACATCATGAAAAGTTAAAGGATTAATTTACAAAATTAAGAAATCTACTGTCAAAAAGATGAATTGAAATTGCATTGGTATTCTAGCTGAGGAGCATGTTGTTTTAATTTGAGCAAAAATAGACTTAAAATAAAAAAGGAATTGAATAAACAATGAAATTAGGTACTAAATTGAAAAAAATACAAATTATTTAATTGTCAAAATAAGGTGGTTTTGATTTTTTATTTTTGCAGTTAATCAAACGTTGTAAATTTAAATTCAAACTTGACGTTTGGACGAAATAATTGAATTGACTTGAATAATTTTATTTTATAAACCAAAAAAATGGAACATATTTGTAATTTTATCTCGTATTTATTTAATCGAAAGAATATGCTCATCCAAAATAATTTATAGTGATTTGTATAATAAATTTTGATATTATAGTTATTGAGCTATTTTTTTTTGTTTTTATAATAAGTTTTAAAGATTGTTAACATAAAAGGAAAATTATTCATCAATATCTAAGGCCGCCCATCAGAATTATATGTATAAATAAAATATAATTAATGTGTTTTAATGTTTTTTTTTGAAATAAAAGGTTGTATAAATTTATTGTCACAGTAATACAATGGTAAGCAAAAGTAAGAGTTTCGTTAAAAATCCTCTTTAGACCTAATTACAGAAAAAAAAAGTGCCCTCCCAATGCTGCGAATTGAACCTCACCACCCAACGCATGCACAAACATCATTCCATCTCATGGGAACCAAACAAACTAGCATAGAACATCAAAAGAATACGCCACCACTTATAAGCCAACTCTCACAGCTCCTAAACTCACTAAAAGCCTCTAACAATGGTCTCTTCTACCAAGCACATACCTTCTGGTTTGAAAGCCTCAAAACCGAAACGCACCATCGAAGGACCATCACGCCATAGATACTCGACCCCTTTAACAATTAATACCCGCTTTTCCAAGACAATCCGCCTCTGCTACATAGTCGATCAACAACTTGAATACTCCAGTTGATTTTAGAACACAAAAGCAATCATGAATCAACGATTCCTTTAAAAACAGTTGGCGCCAAAACCGGGTTACGCACCCATGTCACCATTTTATTACAGTCAGATTCCAAGACAATTTTGACCTCCTTGCACCTGCAACGACCTTTTCTTTAGCTTTTAAAATATAGGTTCGGGTGCTACGGGTTATCCTTAAAGCATTCTTTGAAAAAGAGATTTCTCTTAAAAATTCTTACATTTTGAAAAACGATTGAAAACTTGGAGTTGCCATCGATCACTTGGATAAGGTGGGCTGAACATCACAAAATCAGAGATTTATTTTTGAAAGGGTCCGCGAGTTGGTTACGCGTGGGAACGGATTAGCACTCCCATCGCGCTCGGAATCGGTACCAAAATATTCGTTGCTTTCAAAACGATGGAATTAATTGAAATTTGAATTGAATTTAATTTGGCGTACTTAAATGAAAATTTGACATTGATTGAACGAGCTTTATCAAATCGATGGGTTCAAATTAATTAGACATTTAATTAATAAGGTTGACGATACATCTGACCATAGATTAAACCGACATCATATAAGCATGACTGCCGTGTTAATTTATGGTTCGAATCTCGTACGTCACCTTTATGCATGGTACAAACATTTAAGGTATGATGTTATGATTTTGTCGATTTTTAATTATCATTTACCTTGGGCCGGTAAGGATTAATTCAAACATTTGGTCAACATCCTTTAAGCTCGGACTGTTATGACACAAATACCGAAATTAATAAGTACCTCCTTTTTCATGATTTAAATTAATTCAAAATAGGTGGGCCACATGAATGACAATTGACATGGATGTCATTTAAAAGCTTAAAATTAAACACACAAATAAAAGCCCACTAAAGCCCTAACCTAAGAAGCCTAAATTATGAAATTCAATTAGTGATCTAATTTTTAACTAAATGAGTCTAATATTAACCTTGAATTAATTAAACCCTAAAACTAGAAAACCCTAATAAATCATGGATTATCTTGTAACATGTAGTTAATTCAATCGATTTTAAACTAGCATTCCAATAAGCCAAGGATACTATTTAAAACGAATCAAGTTAAATAATCAAGGTTTTAAACTTAACATTTATCCCAATAAGAAATTGTTCTCATTGCCAATTTTATCCTAAAAAGGTAATTAAGAAATTGTTCAACTAGTTTAATGAACTTAACATTTATCCCAATAAGCCAAGGATAAATTTAACTTGATTAAACTAGTTCGAACCTTAATCTAACTACGACTTCTAAAGAACTATCCTAAAATTAACTTAATTAATTTAAATATCGTGCCCCTATAAGACGAGCACACGTTTTAAATTAATCAAGTTAACTTACCCTAAGCTAACCCTAAAAAACTATTAAACGCTAAAGCATATTAAAAACCCTATTACATAATTAAAGATTATATATTATACAAAAAACATTATTGTATATTATAAAAAACATATATGATATATATTGTAAAGAAGATATATTATATATATTATACATTATACTACATATGTATTTAAAAAAACTTTATATTACGTATGTTATAAAAATTACAAAACGTATATCACATAAAGAAAACTAAACATTACTTTATATAAAAACTATATTATCATGTATATATTATATATTAAATATGTTATTAAATCTATGTGTTATATACATCATAAAAACATTGTACATATGTATTTTTTTATAATAGCCACTGAATTTTTATTAAAACTATAGAAAAATATCACAATTACAACGCATCTAGGAAGGAGACCAAAATCTCTTACAACTCATATATAAAGAAAAGTGAATACTTCTATTGAGATAAGCATACTATTAAAATCCAGAAGCTTTCCTGAATCTCTTTGTCTCTATCCAATCGAGACGCATAGCAGATGAAAAAGGAGTGGTGAGCGATCCAAACTATCAGGTAGAATGTTCCGCTACCCAGGACTGATTACATCGGCAAACAACCATCAGCCGAGTGAGGATCTAACTTTCCATGACCACCGGCAAAATTATAATCAGAAACTAGCGCCGTTAAAATCTCTGTGCGGGCAACAAATGACCGCTAGGGTATGCTGAAATTATGCCACAATGACAAATGAAACAAACCACAAAACAAAAAAATGTCAGAGGGACAGAGGAAAACGCGTGTCACAAGGACAGAGAAAACGCGTGTCACAAAAGCAGAAATTCTTATTAAAATATAAAAAAATTAAAAAACAAAAAATAATAAACCCGGTTGTCGATAACCAACACTAAAATTGGTTGCCGACCACCAATTAAAGGGAAAAAAAGAGAAGTTGCTGAAGATGATGAGCGGCGGCTGCACTTTTGGAAGAAAGAAAAACTAGGTTTCAATTGTATTTGTTTACGTTTCAAAGCAAATTAAAACATTGTACATATGTTAAAGCTTTATTTTATATATATATATATCATACATATATCATAAAAACCTTACGTTATATGTACTTTATACTATGCATTATAAAACTTTATAGTATATATATTAAAAAAACTATATGTTATAAAAACTTGTATCATATGTTAAAAAGCATCATACATTACACTTTATACATAGACTATATTATATGTGTTACATGAAAATCATATTCAATATAACATACATATTAAACCACATCAAACATATATATATCAAGAGGAAAAAAAGCATAATTACAAAGAAACATGACTGAAATGTAAAAAAAAAATAGAATACACAACAAGAAATAAAACATGTATTTTACAGGGGGCGATATGACAAAACTTTCGCAAATTTAAGGACTATTGGCGTAATTTTGAAAGACATAAACCCCTTATGTGTAATAAAAAGGGCGGAAGGTCTAACATTGTGATTTTAAAAAACGGAGACCATTCCGCGCGCAAATAGGGCAATACAGAGGAATTTATTACGTAATTAAACCGTTTAAAAAACTAAGTATAAAACATACCTTTTGAAAAACTTGACCCCTTTCTATTTTTTAAAACCTTTACCCGAAATGACTCCCCTTTTCTCTAAAACAGGGTTGAACACTGTCGTGTGTTCATCCCCAAACCCAAAAACTGGTCATCGTTTCCAGAATCCGGTGGCTCCTCCACAGTATGCCGCCTTGTCGCGGCGGCCGATAATCTCTAAAACAACCCAGAAAGACCTTTTTCTCTTCTAAAACCAGATCTAACCTCAAAAATTTTAAATAAAGATAAAAACTCTTCATTTTTTATGAAAACAAAACCGAAAACTCTTATTTTTAAAAAATCGAGAACTTTCGAGGCTTACCACTCCAACGATTCACCATGCCCGACCTTGTGGAGGACGAGTGACTTATCAACGGCGAGAGAAGGTGGAAAGAACGAAGAAGGGAAAACCGTCGAAGGTAAAAACTAAACCCTAATTTTTTATATGTTATGCACTTAGAAAAATAAGAGTATACCTCATAATGGTTTTTTGCTTTGTATTTATTTCTCTGAAATAGCAGTTTCGAACCTTAGGGGTTACAAGGTTTGGGGCTTTACTTATATAGCCAATTTGATATTACATGAAAATTGATACATAAAAAGAGATGAAAAAAACCGATTGGCTCATTCTTTTGATTTGTTTATATCCACTGCTGCCTCTAATTTGGTCGGCTTGTCTCCTAATATGTTTGTTTTGTTTGTATGCATAATTGGTTGTGGAGGAGGGGACCGGATTTGGACGGACCCATGCGTAGTAGATGAGGACAGTCATGGCAAACGGGGAGTCAGGCGCGTGACACGCGTTGGGATCAAAAGGGTCAAGCGTGGTCCGCACGCGCGATGGAGTAGATCCTGGCCGTCCGATGCGAAAGCTGATTGAACTCGAACGACACGTGGGCAAGGCGGGAGGCGAACGAACGCGACCTGGGGAGCTGAGAAGTCGTGGGGCGTTACCTGCATGGGCGGACCAGGGCAGATGATGGGCTCTGTTCTCTTTGATCTGGACCGTCAGATCTGGAACAGATATGACGGTGGAGAATGGGTTGCTGTAAGAGAAGGAGGGTGTACTAAGGTTTATGTTGTAATTAGGGTTTAGACTTGTGCCCCTTGACAAGCTGTGTTATAAAACATGTAATGTATTTACATACATATTATATATTTGGGCTTTTTATGATTATGTAAATGGACAAATAATATATATATATATATATATGGACTTGGGCTTTTATTATTTCATTGGCATTTAAATATTTTACTTAGTCTTTTTGTTTTTTTAGTTTTAATAATAATAATAATAATAATAATAATAATTATTATTATTATTATTATACTATATGCTAATACTAAGATAACATAACATAATATACTAATAATATTTTGGGGTTTTCAATTGGATAATAACATAATAATATTAATCAAACATGATAATAAATAACAACACACATATATAAAATACTTAATTAAAATAGCACTAGTAATATTTTTTTTAGGTTAATGATAATCACATACATATATAGTATAAAATAGTTAAAGTTAAACAAAACCCCTTTTATTGTAAAAATATAAAAACGAGTTAACACTCCAGACAAAATTAGTGATTACAACACCACTTTGAATTAATTAACAAAGAAAGAGTTTCTTTGATGACAGCCAATTCTGCTGAAGCGGGATCACATATCCCAATTGATTTGGAGAATTCTACAATCATTTTCCCTTTATGATTTATAAGGATGCCACCTATCTCCACCGGACCAAAACTACCCATAACAGCCCCATCCGTATTAAACTTTACCGAGCCCTCTAAAGGAGTGGACCATTTAATACTTCTGTTATCAACTAGTATTTTCTTAGAAGGCAATGACCAAAGGTTTAGATTTGCAATAAACTCATTAATAGAGATTCCACTATCCAGCCATTTCACTCGAATCCACCATCCAACGCTAATAATAAAAAGGTCGAAGACAAGATTGATACCAAAAGGTTTATTTTAAAAAATTACCTCGTTCTTTTACGTCCATAGTGACCATGATATGGTGAAGAACTCCATATTCCATAAAGGAATCAAGCGAGATTGTGGGCAGCAACCCCATCCACGGATCAAAAAACTTTCTTGCTTCCATAAAAAAGGCCGCTTTCACATCCCACTGATTGCACCACATATACCAGATCTGGCACGAAACATTACACGAAAAAACAAGTGAGAAATTGATTACGTTGGGAGGCTCGAACGATCAACCGAGTAGCCAAAAGGGGGTGAAATAGATTTGTGCTTTGGTGGATGAAAGGCTAAGAAATAAAATTGTGACACGATGATTTATAGAGGTTCGACTTTCTAACCAAAATCTACCTCCACTACCTTAGCTATCCACACTAAGAATTTTCTACAAATTCAGTAATTTGTCTTTTCTTTTTCTGTGATCAAGGAGATAACCCTCACAAACCTAGACTTGTACCCCAAAGTCTAGAAACACTCTCTTACAAAGAGAATACAAATTGGCAAACTAAAGAAAACCTCACAAGGCAAATAATTTTGCACAAATAAGCTCTCACCCAAAATCCTAAACACTTGAGCAAATGTTACAATTTGGCTCACTAGTGTTTCTACACGAAATGTGACAAATTTTAAGCTCCAACACAATTTCTCAATATATAAATGTTGGTAGTGTTGTTTCTTGTTCTTCCATGGTTGCTTGATTGAGTCTTTTAAACCATCTAATGAGTTTGTGGTCGTTACTAGCCGTTGAGGACTTTAATTCTAATCATAATTCACTTCTAGAGCATGACATATCAGTACTCATGGTTTGGTATCGATACATGCCTAAAGAAGAAATAGCCGTTGGAGCATTTAATACAAAGGGTATCGATACACGATACAAAGGTATCGGTACGCACCCTAGGGCATCATACGACTAAGGCCATATCGGTACACCTTTTGGCTATTGGAATTTGCCAAAACTCAGAGTCAAAGGGCGTATCGGTACTTAGAAATTCATACCAGTACGGGCACTTTGGGTATCGCTACGTGTCAATTGGTACCGGTACTCATGGCCTATTTTGACACATTGGTTATTTAAAATCATTTAAAGCATGTCAAAAACTATTCGAAAATATTTCAAACATATTTTTTAAGTTTATAGACTTTTGAAATATTTTTGCAAATTAGTTTAAGTCCAAAAATATTTTTCCTTTAAGTTACATCAATATAAAATATCTCAACAGATTCCTCTTCGATGTTGCATAGAACACATCTATTGGAGTCACCAAAAGAGATCCATCGCTTCGACAATTCCACTTTGTACGGATGGCGGCCATGTAATAGTCTTCAACCAAAACATTTCATATTATACGACACCAAACCAGCCTAAATTCAAGAGCAATGACCATCCACCAATCGATTCCTAGGACAAGCCAGGAAATAAAATTCTCTTGCCGTGTAACAACCTGTGGTGGATTTAGACCACCTAATTCATCTGTGTGGAAGACCCCTAATCAAAAATTCGATAGAGAATTTAAAAATGAATTCCAGATATTCAACTCCCATTCAAATAAATGTCTTCACAAGGTTATCTCCCAACGCCAAACATTCTCAATACACGCCCCAAAATCAGCAATAATGCCCTCATTCTTTACAGCAAGAGCATAAATTCTTGGAAATAGAAACTTTAAAAACTCCCCCATTAACCCACTTATCGTTCCAAAAATCCAGGGACTTGCCATCCCCCACATGTAGTGAAATGTAGTCAATGAACAAGCTATTGTCTGAGGATGGAATACTAACCGTATTTGAGATGTCTTTCCAGATCCAAGACATGTTCGATTTTGAACAATAAGTCGGCAACAACCTATCAACCTCTCGATCATATTTAGCATGGATTACCTTTCTCCAAAGACGATCTTTTTCAAGACCGTAGCTCCACGCCCACTTGTTCAAAAGCGCCATGTTCTTCAATCTAAAATCAACGAGACCGAGACCACCAAATTGTTTAAGCAAGCAGAGGATTTCCTATCATACCCAAGGAATTTTCCTGTGTTCCTTTGAACCCTAAAAGAAATTAGATACAAGGCTTGTTATTTCTTTAGCAATGGCCATCGATAATTTAAAGATTGACAGGAAGTAAATAGGGAGGTTAAATAAAAACGACTTTAGCTAGATTAACTCCCCCCAAAGGATAGCAATTTTGATTTCCAAGGGCTAAACTTTCTTCTAAATTTTTCCACCAAAGGACTCCACAAAGATTTTGAGTTTTTTCTTTTGTAGCCCAATGGTAATCCAAGGTACGATGAAGGAAGGGAGCTATCAATGCATTTAACTGAAACTGCCCACTCTGCTATCAAATAATCATCCACATTTAATCCAAACAAAGCCAACTTTTTCATATTCAATTTTAGCCAAAAAGCCAGCTCAAAACATCTAAGGATTCTCTAAATGTATTTCAATTGAGTCGAACTTGCGTCACTAAAGATAATGAGATCGTCTGCGGAACTGTAAATGGGCCACTTCCAAAGCTTTCTAACCAATTTTCACTCCATCAAAAAAGCCAAGATTAGAAGCTTTTGTGAGGATTCAATTCAGGTCTTCAGCCTCGACGTTAAATTGGAGTGGCGAAAGGGGACAACCCTGCCTTAACCCCTTTTGATATGGAAATTATTTGTAGGCGACCTATTGATAAGAATGGCAATTGTTAACTCCTCAAAAGTACTACTTTTCATGTATATATTGTCATGCTTTTGCTTGAATTTGGGTACATATTTGTGCATTTAGTTAATAGAATCATGCATTTGCATCTAGAAGTTAATGGATGCTTTCTTTGCCAGAGTGAAAAGGTATTTTCCTTGTTATGGCAGGTCAGGAGCAAAATTGGTAGAGTAGAGCAGGCAGAGCAAAGCAGAGGAGCAGAAGAGAAATGCTGAGTTGAGTTGGCAAGAGTAGAATGAGAATTGCCAGACTTGGTTGGCAAAAGTAGGACGAGAATTGCCAAACTCGGTTGGCAAAAGAATGAAGGACAATAACGTCAGCCCTAGTTAGAACCAGGTCAACCCAAATTTAAATTCAAAAAGAGGATAGGAAGATAACGCACTTATGTTGGTGCGTAGCAAACTTTCAAAATCAAATCTAGGGTTTCCACGAGTGTCTATATAAAGGAAGCATATCAGATCGATCAGAAGGGCAACACCGTGGTGAAGAAGGAAGGTTGAGGACAGATCATGGTTCGACCAGGCTAAGACCGAGAGCTCTAGATCCATTGAAGGGCTGCATCAACATATCTCATTCTTTACCCATTTCTCTTAGTTTTAATTCTGTTTTTATGATGATGTTATTTGAAAACGATGACGTGTTAATGGTTTACCCAACCATGAACTATTTTTTAAAGTTGATTGATGATGTTTTTGCGATGAAAGCCCATCTATTTTTCAGCTTTAATAATTGAATGCCTTAACATTTTTGTCTATTCTGCTAGTGCTTAATTTTCTTAAATTCTTTGCCAAACGAAAGTTGGCATTTCATGCCTATTATCCCTTAATATCTTAAGAGACTTAGGAGATAACGATTAATTGTCGGGTACTAAGGTGAGAAACTTTGATAGAAGATGTTCAAGTAGATGAGCTTACTTCAGAAGTGAGTCTGCCCCTTAGGAGTAAAGATTAAAACCTTGTTGTGTTAATTATTGAAAAACTTCACTATAGACATATAGGGGTTGATCGTAATTAGATTAGAGTATTGCCATCGACAGAGGCAATACTAACTTTAAAATTTGCCCAGCAATAAAACCAAGGCTGAAAGTTATTAATTGCTGCTGTAGCTAGTGTGAAATCCAAGCATCCCTTGCCAACGCCAAACATCCATCTAAATACATCTTTTTTACAAACTGCCTGGACTTTTACTTTATTTTTCCTTAGTCATTTTCAAAATCCAAAATCCAATTCAAACTCATTTGTTTCAATTTACATGTAAAGATCGTGGCATTTAATTCTTGGACAGTCCTTGTGGATACGATACTCAGCTTATTGTTGTATTACATGTTGACCGTGTATACTTGCATGCAAAAAGACCTAAAATTGGCATTATTTTCTGGCAAATTTTGTAACACCCCCTTCTTGGCTTGGTAGAGAACCGGGTCGGAAAGTGTTACCGAAAACTTATTCGGAGTTCAGAAGCTTAATCGAAGTTCAGAATCTTATTCAAAATGTCTTATTAATCTCTTTTAAAACCTATCGAACTAACTTATTAATAGCTTACTCAATTTGGGGTTAATTTTAAACTTTTTTGAGTTTAGGGACTAAATTGTAAATTTTATAAATTAGGGCTCTTTATCATAATTTTATTTTCCTAGACTTCAATTAAGCATATAAACTATTATCTTGTAAAATTTTGTTATTAACGGAGGTCATTTACCCATCAGATTAACCCACTTGAGATTTAGTGACTATTTTGTAAACCGTTTAAAACTATGGTTTAAGTCTTTTAACAGAATTAACTGACACTGTACCGATACACTTAGGACCGTATCGGTAAGCTAAGCCAATTTTCTCAAGTCTAGAACTAGGGGTGATAAGCCTATATCGATACATCCAAACCTATATCGATACATCCAAACCTGTATCGATACGCGTTGGCCAAGGTTGATCCGTTTCGGTACACCTCAAGGTCGTACCGATGCAATTAATTTCCCAGACCTCACTGCTAAGATTCGTATCGATACGACTTGACCTGTATCGTTACACTCTGTTTTCCTAGGTCCAAATATGCAAGGTCGTATAGATATAGGTTTGGATGTATCAATACGTCTGTCCTGTAATGATAGATTTTATCTGTTTTATATTCAAATTATCATGTTGAATGATGTCCGAATGCCATGAAATTTTACCAGTAAGTTATTAATCCACAATTCTAATAACATACAAAATTTTAGAGCGATTCAAATCAGTTTACCCCATTTTCACCTTTTAGTACCTTTAGGCCAAAGTTAATTGGTTTTACTAGTTCACAAATACACTATATTTCATATTTAACACCTAGGCACTATTAGGCTATTACACACATATCAAAATAGGAAAATTTAAAATGTCTAAGCCTTATGCCACCTTTCTAGGATTTCAAAGCAAAACATAAGTATACATGGAATTGGTGGGAGTGACTTGCAACTTTGATAACACGGTCGAGGCTCGATTGCTTCAAGGTCCTGAAATGCATGAGACACACACATGTTAGGCTTACATAGCCCAATGAGGTAGTTATAACAAATGCAACCAAGTCCTTATTTGGCATAAATGACTTATAAACATGCATGAATGACATAAGTACATCATTAATCATATATCGATCATATTCAAGGCCAATTGTTATATTTTCATTTGTCATATGCAAAGCATAGATACATAACATTTCATTGGACATGGTAACCAATGGAAACGCGGATTCCCTTATACACCAAATCATATCAAAAGTATGCCTTAGCCTTGATCCGTAACTCTGAAAAATATCCCTTACACGAACCAACCTTATATCACCACATATAGGCCGTAGACCCGGACCGTAGTCTAATCCCTTACTTGGTGAGCTCAAATAACCCTATGGCATGCCAATTGTATCCAATTTCCTCAAGTGTCCAAGGATTACACCTATCATCATAGTTCTTACCTTTGTGCCCATAGGCCATAACATATCAGATCACAAATTGTGCCTTAGCTTCATATACCATATCATGACATATAAATATCAAAATTTACACATAGCATGTTTCAAATGTCATATACGAACTTTACAACATACCACAATATAGAGAACTTACCATGCTTACCATTAGCACCCACATATGCTTGCTCTACTTGAGCCCTTAAACAAATGCAATTATAATCACAAAAATGAATGCAACTAGATGGCACCTTGCCTATCCCTTGACACAACTACACTCACCTTGATTCCAAACCTCTTAAAGCTCTTGGATTACGACTCATTGGCACCTAGCTTTCGAGGGAGATGACAAGGGATTCTTCTCCACTTCTTGAGCTAGTCTAAAAATTAACGATTGCATTAGAATCAAACACAATGACTTACAAATGTTTTTCAAGCTTACCGAAGCTTGTGGACAACATAAAAATAAGGGATTTGATCACCTAATACGTGGGATTAGCTTGGATGATCAAATGCCTAATTCTTAAAATTACACCTCAAAGATCGATGAAATTATTAAATTGATAAGGGGGTTTTACTCACCAAGTTGTGGGCTTTCAAACGACGTATCAAAGTCAAACAAAGGCCAAGGATTAGATCGAGGTGCTTTCTTAGCTTGAAGTTGAAGACAATAATGATGGTGTTTGCTTGTTTGAAGACAAGGGTGAGTTTTGCTTTCGGGGAATTCAAAGTAAGGAAGAAAGCTTTTGTTTTTCATTTTAAAACCATTTACCACTCTTAATCATTCTCCCACCTCTTTATGGACCAATAGGAAGCTTTTCTACTAACAAAGGAAAGATTAAACAACCATTTTCTATCAATTCATATCGTTTTACAATTTTAAAGCAATTGACAACTATCCATCACTTAATCTGAGGTATTTCACGTGGGAGGGGCAATCAAATAGGCGACTCAACACTTTATTTCCCATATCTTTTCAATTTAGTCTCCAAAATAGATTTCTGTAGGGACCCGTATCGATACACCTTATGGTCGTATCGATACATCTAAGCTAAAACAAGTAAGTTAGTTATAGGTAGTTAGGCCGTATCGATACGTCTGACTTATTTTCAGCATTTTCAGCTTTGAATTTCTTACAAAAAGGTCCTCACAACTTAAATTAAGCCTAAATAACTTTCATTATTTCAAAGTTGGGTACAAGATCGAGCAATTACATCATTCGGGCATAACTGAAACAAAATTTCTAATCACCGGAACCTAATTTTGTCTAGAAAATTTTTGGGGTGTGACAACTCTTCCCCCTTACGAAAATTCATCCTCGAATTTTCACTTTAGCCGAAGAGATGAGGATAATGCTTCTGCATCGTTTCCTCTGGCTCCCAGGTTGCTTTCTCCACTGAGTGACTCCTCCAAAGAACTTTTACTAGAGGCACGGACTTGTTTCAAAGTCTCTTAACTTCTCGTGTGAGGATCTGCACTGGTTCTTCCTCGTACGTCAAATTAGACTAGATTTCCACGGATTTCGGTTCGATCACATGAGAAGGATCGCGATCAATAATTTCGTAGCATAGATATATAGAAGACATTATGTATACGACTTAACTCTTTGGGAAGAGCTAGTCGGTAAGCAACAGGTCCAACTCGCTCGATCACTTAGAACATGCCAATGAAGCAGGGACTGAGCTTCATTTTTTGCCAAAATGCAGGACCTTCTTCCACGGGGATACCTTAAGGAAGGCTTTCTCACCCACATCGTACTGAATGTCTATTCTTTTCAAATCAGCATAAGCTTTCTGCCGGTCGAACGCCGCCTTATGCTGGTCACGAATGATTGTTACCCTTTCTTCCGTTTCCCGAAGTAAGTCAGGGCCTAACACCTTGCCTTCACCAAGCTTGGTCCAACAGAGAGGGGTTCTACATCTCCTCCCTAAAGAGCTTCATAGGGAGCCATTTGAATCAAAGCTTGGTAACTATTGTTGTACGCGAACTCCACCAAAGGTAGGGACTTTTCCCATGTATTCTCGAAGTTGATAACACATACTTTTAGCATATCTTCCAGAATCTATAAGAAAGAGTCGGGATTGGTTCAGAGCACTTATACATATGGATAAAAGAGAAACAAGGTTACTTGAATAACCCTTTCAAATTGACCATCGATTTGAGGGTGAAATGCGGTGTTTAGGTGCATTCGAGTCCCCAAAGCCTCATGTAAGGTTCTTCAAAACTGAGATGAAAACACATATCACGGTTGGAGATGATGGATACAAGAACTCCATGTAAACAGATGACTTCACGAATGTACAGCTCAGCGAGTCTAGGCAAGCTGAAGTCCATTCTTTCCGAAAGAAAATGAGCAGACTTGGTGAATCGATCTACAATGACCTAAATAACATTATTCTTCTTCTGTGTCATTGGTAGACCACTTCCAAAATCCATCGTAATACGTTCCCATTTCCATTGTGGAAGCTCGATAGGTTGCAAGAGACCCGTAGACACATTGTGCTTGGCTTTAACCCATTGGTAGGTCAAACACTTAGTCACAAAGTCTGTGATCTCACCTTTCATACCATATCACCAATACATCTCTTTCAAGTCTTTATACATCTTGATAGCTCCAGGATGAACAGAGAAAAGACTCGAATGAGCTTTACTCAAAATCTGGTTTCGAAGATCATCTTCGTCAGGGACACAGATATGATTTTGGAAACACAATAAACCTTCAGAACTCATAGAAAAGTCAAGGTATGACTTATCCTTGATCTTAGAAATAAGAGTTTGCAACTCCTCATTAGATTTTTGGAGTGCTCTAATTTGAAACACGATAGTTGATTGAACTCTCAATTCAACCAATAACTTGTCATACTTCTTAAGCCGGAAGTAAGCATTCAAACATCTCGGGGAGGGAGTAGGTTTATGACTAAAGCGTCAGCCACAACATTGGTTTTACCGGGATGGTAATCAATGACCAAATCATAGTCTTTCAAAATTTCCATCCACCGACGTTGATAGAGGTTCAACTCTCTCTGAGTCAAAAGATACTTCAAGCTCTTGTGATCGGTGTACAAGTAACATTTCTCACCATAAAGATAATACCTCCAAATCTTTAAGGCAAATACAACGACAACTAATTACAAATCATGCGTCGGGTAATTCATCTCGTGTGGTTTAAGCTGAGCATAAGCAATGACATTTTCTTCCTGCATGCATCGCTGTATACGGTGAAGTCCTTGCTTGACTCGAGTTTCACCAAAACAGGGGCATGTGTTAGGACTTGCTTAAGCTGATCAAAACTCATTTGTTGTTCCACTATCCACACAAAGGGAGTTTATTTACGGAGAAGCTTTGTCAAGGGTGCAACAGTCATCGATAACCCTTTAACAAATCTACAGTAGTAGCTTGCAAGGCCCAGAAAGTTACATACTTCTCCAATATTCTTCGGAGGGATCCAATCGAGAACCACTTGAATCTTCTTCGGGTCTACTTGAATTCCCGCAGAAGAAATCACGTGACCCAGAAAGGATACTTCAGATAGCTAGAACTCATATTTACTAAACTTAGCATACAATTGTTTCTCTCGGAGAGTCTAAAGCATAATTAAGAGATGTTCTTCATGAGTGACAGTGCCCTTGGAATGTATCAAGATTTCGTCTATGAACACAACCACAAATCTATCTAGATAGGGCCGGAACACACGATTCATCAGGTCTATGAAGGCTGTAGGTGCATTGGTAAGCCCAAAAGGCATTACCAAGAACTTATAGTGGCCGTATCTAGTTCGGAAGGCAGTCTTTGGAACATCAGACTCCTTCACTAGCATTTGATAGTATCCGGATCGTAGGTCTATCTTAGAGAAGACAAAAGCATCCTTTAACTGATCGAAGATGTCATATATCCTTGGTAACAGATACTTATTCTTGATTGTTACTTTATTTAGTTGATGATAGTCAATGCATAGTTGCATTGATCTATCTTTCTTCTTGACAAACAAGATCGGTGCTCCACAAGGCAAGGAACTCGACCGAATGAATCCCTTATCCAAAAGATCTTGGATTTGGGCCTTTAATTCCTTCAATTTGATTGGAGCCATTCTATACGGAGCAATAGAGACTGGCGTAGTCCCCGGTTTCACCTTAATTCCAAATTCTACTTCTCGGGTCAGAGGAAGTCTCAGAAGTTCATCAAGGAACACATTAGGAAAATTTTTCACTATCGGCACATTTTCGAGTTTTGGGTCCCCTTTAGTCCCCATTGCATACATAATGGCTTATTTAGACTCGAGTTTGGCTTTCATCAAGGCTATGCTCTCCTAGCCGAGTCCGCAGAGATACAACTTCTTCTTCGAACAATCTACCCAAGCTTGATGTTCAGCTAACCAATCAAGGCGTAGGATAATATCAAACTCATGGAAATGAAAGACCATTAAATTGGCCGAAAATGGGATCCTTTGGATCCTCAGAGGGAAAACTTTACAGATCAATCCTATAACCACACTATCTCCTAGTGGGTTAGAAACAACTATCTCAGAAGTGACTGTTTGGGTCCTAAGGCATACTTCTTAATCAATGGTTCACTAATAAAGGAATGCATAGAACCGAATATTAACAGAGCTTATCAATAGGAGCCCTCAAATTAGATAAGGGTGCTTCAACAGGCTGCTGTGGTGACTTTTGCCTGAGAGACACGACCACTTGCTTAATCATCTTAGCCATAGACATCAAAACTCCTGCTGAGAGGGAGACATCGGAGGGGGGTTGGGCGGGTCATTCAGTCTCACCTTTTCTAGTCAAACTTCAGCTCCAAGGTTGTCCCCCTGTGTCGAGGAAGAGCCAGGGTATGGTTCGACCGTAACACGTCTATTATTGGGCACATACATTCTTAAATCTAATCAAAAAAGGTTAAATCATGTTAGTTGCAAGTCACAAATAACATACACAAATAAACTCCTAGGTGGCATATGACATGCAGACTTATAAAAAGCCTCGATTTAGTCCTATAATCGACTAAACTCTAGCTCTGATACCACAAATATAATACCATCTTCTCGGTCTACTAGAGAACTGGGTCGAAAAGTGTTATTGGAAACTTATTCGGAGTTCAAAAGCTTAATCAAAGTTCGAAATCTTATTCAGAATGTCTTATTAATCTCTTTTAAAACCTATCTAACTAACTTGTTAATAGCTTACTCAATTTGGGGTTAATTTTAAACTTTTTCGAGTTTAGGGACTAAATTGTAAATTTTACAAATTAGGGGTCTTTATCAAAATTTTATTTTCCTAGCCTTCAATTAAACTTATAAACTATTAGCATGTAAATTTTTGTTATTAACGGAGGTAATTTACCCATCAGATTAACCCTCTTAAGATTTAGTGACTATTTTGTAAACCGTTTAAAATTATGGTTTAAGTCTTTTAACAGAATTAACTGACACCGTACCAATACACTTAGGACCGTATCGGTGCGCTAAGCCAAATTTCTCAATTCCAGAACTAGGGGTGATAAGCTTGTATTGATACATCCAAACTTGTATAGATACACGTTGACCAAGGTTGACCCGTCTTGGTACACCTCAAGGTCGTACCGATGCAATTAATTTCCAAGACCTCACTGTCAAGATCTGTATCGATACAACTTGACCCATATTGGTACGCTCTATTTTCCTAGGTTCAAATATGCAAGACCGTATCGATACATGTTTGGATGTATCGATATGCTTGTCTTATAAAGACAGATTTTATCTAGTTTATATTCGAACTGACCTGTTGAATAATTTCCAAATGCCATGAAATTTTATCAGTAAGTTATTAATCCATAATTCTAATTGCATACAAAATTTTAGAACAATTCGAATATGTTTACCCCATTTTACCTTTTAGTACCTTTAGGCCAAAGTTAGTTGGTTTTACTAGTTCACAAATACACTATATTTCACATTGAACACCTAGGCACTATTAGGCTATTAAACACATATCAAAATAGGCAAATGTAAAATGTCTAAGCATTGTGCCACCTTTCTAGGAGTTCAAAGCAAAACGTAAGCATACATGGAATTGGTGGGAGTGACTTACAACTTCGACAACACGATCGAGGCTCGGATTGCTTCAGGGTCCTAAAATGCATGAGACACATACATGTTAGGCTTACATAGCCAAGTGAGGTAGTTATAACAAATGCAACCAAGTCCTTATTTATCATAAATGACTTATAAACATGCTTGAATGACATAAGTACACCATTAATCATATATCAATCATATTCAAAGCCAATTTTATATTTTCATATGTCACATGCAAAGCATAGATACATAACATTTCCTTGGACATGGTAACCAATAGAAACGTGGATTCCCCTATACACCAAATCATATCGAAAGTAGGCCTTAGCCTTGATCCGTAGCTCCGAAAAATATCCCTTACACGAACCAACCTTATATCACCACATATAGGCCATAGACCTTGACTGTAGTCCAATCCCTTACTTGGTGAGCTCAAATAACCCTATGGCATGCCAATTGTATCCAATTTCCCCAAGTGTCCAAGGATTACACATATCATCATAGTTCTTACCTTTATGCCAGTATGCCATAACACAATGACTTACAAACGTTTTTCAAGCTTACCGAAGCTTGTGGACAACATCAAAATAAGGGATTTGATCATCTAATACGTGGGCTTAGCTTGGATGATCAAAGGCCTAATTCTTAAAATTACACCTCAAAGATCGAATGAATCATTATATTGATAAGAGGGTTTTACTCACCAAGTTGTGGGCTTTCAAACTACGTATCAAAATCAAACAAAGGTCAAGGATTAGATCCAGGTGCTTGCTTAGCTTGAAGTTGAAGACAAAAATGGTGGTGTTTTCTTGTTTGAAGACAAGGGTGAGTTTTGCTTTCAGGGAATTCAAAGTAAGGAAGAAAGTTTTTGTTTCTTATTCTAAAACCATTTACCACTCTTAATCATTCTCCCACCTCCTTATGGACCAATAGGAAGCTTTCCTACTAACAAATGAAAGATTAAACAACCATTTTCTATCAATTCATATCTTTTTACAATTTTAAAGCAATTTACAACTATCCATCACTTAATCTGAGGTATTTCACGTGGGAGGGGCAAGCAAGTAGGTGACTTAGCACCTTATTTTCCATATCTTTTCAATTTAGTCACCAAAATAGATTTCTGCAGGGACCCGTATCGATACACTTTATGGTCGCATCAATACAACTAAGTTAAAATAGGTAAGTTATGGGTAGTTAGGCCGTATCAATACTGGTCTTATTGTATCGATACGCCTGGCTTATTTTCAACATTTTCAGCTTTGAATTTCTTACAAAAAGGTTCCCACAACTTAAATTAAGCCTAAATAACTTTCATTACGTGGGTATAAGATCGAGCAATTACATCATTCGGGCATAACTGACACAAAATTTCTGATCGTTGGAACCAAATTCTGTCTAGATCAATTTTCGGGGTGTGACATATTTACATTAATTAATTAGTTTTTGCCAAGCATTATTCCGTTGACATGTTTTTGGCGCCGTTGTCGGGGATTACAACGAAATTGATTGTTTTGATTTTTACTTTTTTTATTTTTAATTATTTTTAATAATTTTATCTAGCTTATGAACAAGAGCAACACTGTAAGGGAAGAACTTGAAGCACAATCCTGAAATTGAGAGAAACCTACGCAGGCTAAGGAAGAGAATGTCAAGAGATGGCACGAAATGAGAATATGGAGTTAGGAGATAACCAACCTATCAGAGAACACTTAGCACCCACCATAAATGATTTGATACCTAGACCAATCGGTCTAGAGGTAAATATGGCTAACTTTGAGCTTAAACTGATAATTATTCAAATGTTATTGAATGTATGACAATTTGATGGATCACCTACTGGAGACTCAAGGCAGCATTTGAAGCAATTCATGGAGTTTTACCAATTATTCCACTGGCATGATATGAATGAAGAGATAGTAAAGCTGAAGCTCTTTTTATTTTCCTAGTGAGATAGGGTAAATTATGGCTAAATTCCTTACCACCAGGTTTAGTCACTACATGGGCAGATTTATGCCAGAAGTTTCTTCTGAGATTCCAGGCACTTAAACTTAATGTAAAGCTGCAGAGTGAAATCATTACTTTTAGGCAAGCTGATGATAAGACTTTGTATGATGCATGAGAGCGTTTTAAGGACCTATTGAAAAGATGGCCTATACATGAATTCCTTACTTGGACCCAGATAGAGACCTTTATAATAGACTCAATGCTCATGCCAGGATTGTGGTTGATGCTTCGGCAAATGGTTCATTGATAGACAAGAATTACATTGAGGCATATGATATCCTTGAAATGATTGCCACCAATGATCTCCAATATCCTATCACCATATTGGGAGCTGGGTGAGAGTAGCTGGAAAGTTGGAACTTGATGCACTTTCATCAACCAATGCTCAAATTGCCAACCTCACTAATATAACAAAGACAATGCAAAAGCCTACTGAAGTCTGATATGTGAAGGTATTTGAACAATTTTGCATTATTTGTAGTGATGACCATATCATGGAAGAATACCCAAAAAACCTAGAGTTGATGTATTTTGTTGGCAACTACAACTGCAATAACAACCCGTACTTTGATACATATAATGTGGGTGGAAGCAGTACCTAATATTTTCATGGTTGAACCAAGAAAGTTACCAATTTAATGCCCAGTGTCAGAGCACCAATGCACCACTAGGTTTCAACCAGAGTGTGATGCCATGGAAAGCGTAGAATAATCTACTTCCAATGCAAAAATCTTTCAATGAGAACACCCTGATGGATTGTATGGAGCATAATGATGCAATTGTCTAGAGGCTAGTCCCATCCATGAAGAACTTGGAAGTTCAGATAAGAAAAAATACTCGTGCACTTAATGCCAGACCTCCAGGGACTCTGCCAAGGGATACAGAGGATGCTCAACAAAAAGGGAAATAACAGAGCAAATATGTCACTCTCTGAAGTGGTAAACAAGTTGCAATTTCGACACCAAACAAACAAGCAATTTTATGCCATGATGATAAGTCATTTCCAACGGAAGAAACCAAAGAAGCTAAGAATGGGGAAGCAAGCACCAACAATGCCAAATCTCAATTTAATTCCAACACCACTTCAACAAAACCAGTAGAACCAACATTTTCCTACCTGCCACCAATTTTTCTATAGAGGCTCCAGAAAAATAAGCAAGATCAGCAGTTTAAGCGCTTTTTGGAAGTTCTTAAACAACTACAGATCAGCATAGCATTAGTGAAATCTCTCGAACAAATGCCCAACTACGTCAAATTCATGAAGGATATCTTGTCCAAAAAAAAAGACTAGTGATTTCGAGACCGTTGCACTTACCGATGGATGCAGTGCAATGATAACCAATAGATTACCACCAAAACCGAAAGATCCTGGGAGTTTCACTATTTTTTACATGATTGACGATAAATTCATGGGTAAGACACTGTGTGATCTGGGAGCCAACATCAATTTGATGTCAATGTTAGTTTTTAAGAAACTTGATATTGGAGAAGCAATGCCTATAACAGTAACACTTTAATTGGCAGATTGATCTTATACACATCACAAGGGTAAGATTGAGGACTTGTTGATAAAGTTAGATAAATTCACATTCCCTACTGATTTCATTATTTTAGAATATGAGACTGATATTAATGTCCCAATAATATTAGGAAGACCATTTCTTGCCACGGGTAGGACATTAATTGATGTTCAAAAAAGTGAGCTTACTATGCGTATGAATGACCAACATGTTACGTTTAACGTATTTCAAGGTCGTAAGTGTGCAGATGAACATGAGGAATGCCAAGCTATTGAGATGATGGAGTTTATTCTCAATGTGAACATAGCGCAGTTTTGCCAAGGCAAAGATGCTAATGCCATGGAGCAGGATGATGAAGATATGATGAGTGAAGAATCTGAGGAACCAACCATGTTGAGTGAAGTCATGAGTTATTACGAGAGATTTGAGCCACTTTAGTTGGCTAGCAGAGAGATTAGAGCACCAAAGTCATCTAGTGAGGAGCTACCGAACTTGGAACTAAAACAATTGCCAAGTTACCTCAAACATACCTCGACATAAAAGGGGAAATGAGCAGCAAAGCCTAAGCACTACTGGGGTGTTGAGTTTGATCAAAGGTTCTTGAGACTTACAATAAAGAAATAATTCGATTGTCTAAGATGGTTGTTCAAAGCCACCATGGCAAAATATTCTCTTTCATTATGCAATCGGGAGTATGGAATACTAAAATAAAAGCAATCCTTCAACTTTCTACGTTGGATATTAAAAAAAAAAGATTGTCACAGCTTACCATCCACCAGCCAAGGGCCAAAGATTGAAGCACTATTGGGAAATAAGTCACAATAATGCCAAGGAGACTATTCTCCTTGAGGACATTCAGTAAATTTTACCAACCTAGTTTGATCATTGTAAATATGTTTAGGAAAGTTATTTTCTTATCAGTACTTAGGATATCTCAGTTTAATTTTTTTGTTTTATTTCTTTTTCTATTTTGAAAGGTTTCTTTGATTCTTAGCACATGAAATTTTGCTAAGAGACCATGTCGAGTTTTGCTGCCAAGACACTGGAGGCTGAATCGACCATTCAATTATCATCCGATGTTGTGGCATTACTCTCCTAGATCTATCAACGCCAAGAACTCCCGCTCTAGAAGTTTCAAAAGGCCGAGGACCAAAACCTAGCACTCATGCAATATACTGGGCCAGAGACCGTGTCCTGCAGACAACTCTTGAAGCAATATCCGCCAATCCTTTGCCACCATATCCGAAGTTCCCAACTGAGCTTCGTGCAATAGAAGGAATGCCATCCAACCCTCATTCTGATCGTACTCCAGCCCAACAATCTCATGCCACTGTACTAGTGGAGCGCCAAAACCATTCCTCAGGGGAGTCCTCATCCCCTTAACTCCTTAGGTTCATTTTTTTTTTCATTTCAAGCATGAATTACATTTGTATATATGAGTTGTCATGCATTGAGGACAATGCCCACCTTAGGTTTGGGGTGTGTATTGCCTCACATTTATTGCCATGACATTCATTTTATGGTTATGTTTGCATTCTGTTATTGCCATGTAGATTAGGCAGAACCATGGATACCAAATCGTTATTTTTTTTTGCCACAACATGATTTTAAACCTGATAATTTTTCCAACGCATTTTCTAGCATAGTCAGAATTTGCACTAGTATGCACTGTCCAAAAATGAAATTAGAATCTTTAGTTAGCATGAGCCAACATATTAGTATTGCCAGGTTACTTGGCAGAACCATGCATACCAAACGCGTTGATATGCTTGGCATTACTACTCTGGGATATCTGAAGACAGAACTAGGACCGGATTCTACTTGCTAGCACGTGTTGTTAATCAAGAAAATTTTGCCAAGGTACTTTGCTTTATTTTCAGTTTTTATAGCTTTTAGTTGCACTACTTAAGGACAAGCAATAAGGTAGGTTTGGGGGTGTGTTAACTCCTCAAAAGTACTACTTTTCATGTATATATTGTCGTGCTTTTTCTTGACTTTGGGTACACATTTGTTCATTTAGTTAGTAGAATCATGCATTTGCATCTAGAAGTTAAGGAATGCTTTATTTGCAGAGTGAAAAGGTATTTTCCTTGTTGTGGCAGGTCATGAGCAGGATTGGTAGAGCAGAGTAGGCAGAGCAAAGTTAGTGAATCATGAATTTGCATCTAGAAGTTAAGGAATGCTTTCTTTGCAGAGTGAAAAGGTATTTTCCTTGTTGTGGCAGGTCAGGAGCAAGATTGGCAGAGCTGAGCGGAGCAGATGAGCAGGAGAGAAATGCCGAGTTGAGTTGGCAAGAGTATGGCAAGAATTTCTAGACTTGGTTGGCAAAAGTAGGACGAGAATTGCCAAGCTTGGTTGGCAAAAGAATAAAGGACCATAACGTCAGTCCTAGTTAGAACCAGGTCAACCCAAATTCAAATTCAGAAAGAGGATAAAAAGATAACGCACCTATGTTGGTGTGTAGCAAACTTTCAAAATCAAATCTAGGGTTTCCACGAGTGCCTTTATAAAGGAAGCATATCGGATCGATCAAGAGTGCAGTACCGTGGTGATGAAAGAAGGTTGATGGCAGATCGTGGTTCGACCAGGCTAAGACTGAGAGCTCTAGATCCATTGAAGGGCTGCATCGACAAATCTCCTTCTTTACCCATTTCTCTTAGTTTTAATTATGTTTTTATGATGGTGTTATTTGAAATGTGTTGATGGTTTACCTAACCATGAAATAATTTCTTTAAGTTGGTTGTGTATGTTTTTGCAATGAATGCTTAGCTATTTTTCAGCTTTTAATAATTGAATACCTTAACATTTTTGTCTATTATGCTAGTGCTTAATATTCTTAAATTCTTTGCCAAACGAAAGTTAGCATTGCATGCCTATTATTCCTTAATATCTTAACAAACTTAAAAGATAATGATTAATTATCAGGTACTAAGGTGAGAAACTTTGACAGAAGATGTTCAAATAGATTAGCTTACTTCGGAAGTGAGTCTACCCTTTAGGAGTAGAGATTAAAACCTTGTCGAGTTAATTATTGAAAAACTTCACTATAGACATATAGGGGTTGATCGTAATTAGATTAGAGTATTGCCATCGACAGAGGCAATACTAACTTTAAAATCTGCTCAGCAATAAAACCAAGGCTGAAAGTTATTAATTGTTGCTGTAGCTAGTGTGAAATCCAAGCATCCCTTGCCAACACCAAACATCCTTCTAAATACATCTTTTTTCCAAACTGCCTAGACTTTTACTTTATTTTTCCTTAGTCATTTTCAAAATCCAAAATCCAATTCAAACTCATTTGTTTCAATTTACAAGTAAAGATCGTGACATTTAATTCCTGGACAATCTCTGTGGATATGATACTCAGCTTATTGCTGTATTACATGTTGACCGTGTATACTGGCATGCAAAAAGACCTAAACTTGGTATTATTTTCTGGCATATTTACATTAATTCATCAATTATTTGCCAAGCGTTATTCCGTCGACAACTACGAAAGTGTAGAAATACACGACATGATCCAACCATGCCATTTGACCCCAAACCCCATCTTAGAAAACATTAAATCAAGAAAATCCCACGCTATCGTATCATAAGCCTTTCGAGAATCGGCTTTAAACATAACACCCTTCCATTTTCTTCTCTTCGCATAATCCACTACTTCATTCGCCACTAGCAGACAATCAAGAATTTGTCTTCCTTTCATGAAATTGAATTGGGTCTCACCAATATTTTGTATACTCCTCCTAGTAAACTCATTGGGCAAAAATCATCGACTATCTCCAGAGTCAACACTTTTGGAATTAATGCTATAAACAACAGATTGAGATTTGGGTTCCAAGGCTTACCTTCCAAGGCTTTGTTTCTATTAGCACTTTTGAGGATCTCCCAAACTTCATTCTCCCCAAACGCACGCTGCAGCTTCTCCCTTGATTCGTTGCTGATTTTCTTGAAATCACAATCCAAATCAAGCAATTTGATCGTTGGGCATGAATTGTAAACCTCAAAGAAATGTTTCTCCACCACATTACGAACACCCGCAGGACTGGTAATCAAATTCCCATTTTCTCGAATATTATGTATCCAATTTGAGTTTCTCCTAATAGTGTTCCTATCTCCATCCACAATCCATTGGATCCTCGACTTTTGGAGCCATTCCCTTTCCTCGATTCTAAGCAAGCCCTAAAGTTCGAACCTCCGATTCTGAGCTCCAGTAACGCAACATCATTATTGATCTGGTTATGTATATGAAACTCCAATGTCTCAATATTCCTTTCAGCTTCTTCGATGGATACCCTTACACTAAGATTTCTTTCCTTATCCACCCACTCCTTTATGGTTCTCCTCGAGCATTTTAAGATATTACCAATCCCAAACCCACGTAGAGTTGAAATTGAAGGCTTAAACATCGCATTAAACTTAGGCATCTCCATCCAATGATTGAAAAACTTAGACGGCCTCTTACTAGATTTGCAATCATCCACATAGGCTAGGATAAGATTGTGGTCTGAGATGGATTTTGGGAGAGTGTGGACAATTAAACCTAGAATCAATTGAATCACTTCAGGAGAAACCAACAACCTGTCCAGTCTACACATCATCGGACGATCTCTGAGATTCCTCCAAGTAAATTGACTTCCAACCATTGTTAAATCAACTAGAGTTTTGGCATCAATCAACTCATTTAATGCTCTCATGGAATCGGTATTCAGGGAGAGCCCAATCTTCTCTTCTTCGTACTTCATTGTGTTGAAATCTCTGCAGATAAACCACAAAAAATAACTTGAGGAAATTTCATTACCAATCTCCAAAAACACCGCCCTCCTCTCTAAAGCGTCATTAGGTGCATAAATACTGATGAAGCCACGCTTTCTATTCTTGCCAGAGACACTACCAACCAATGAAATAAAACTTGAATGTATATTTTGTCTTTCTAATTTGAAAAAATTGCTATCCTAGAAGCAAGCAAGACCCTAGCCAAACCACAAGAAGGATAGAAACAATATTGATTGAAGCCAGAACCCCCAATAAACTTGGCTTTCCTCGACCCAATATCTTCAAGCTTAGTTTCTTGAAAAAACAAAAGATTTGCCCTAGTTTTCTTCACCAAATTGCTAACAGCTCGCCTCTTTTCTGCTCTCCCTAATCCCCTAACGTTCCAAGATACTAGATTGAAAGAAATCATATCATATCAGGTTACACCTTGCAGATACCCCCATAATTCTATAGCCTCCCTCAACCTCTGCCTCCAGACCTTGAAGATTGCTTTTTATCAAATCTCTCTCTTTGTTGAATCGAAAACCTACTACTTCGCCAACTTCCAGGGTCATCGCTACTTCCCCTTCCCTACTGTACACAAATTTATCGCCACTCTTACTGTCCAAGCTCCCACTCAACCCATCTCTAATTTCAGAAGCTATTGATCTCTCTTTTTCTTTCTTATGCTTCTTTTTATTACTTGCTTGGCTAGGTTTTGACCTCCCTTGATTGCATATTGCATGCCAACTACATGGATCTTTCTAGTCCTCTTAACTTTCTTTTGGACCAAACCCCAATACCCAAGAGGATAATTAAATGTTATTTCGTCTTCTTCCACAGGACTATCTAAGTTTTGATTGTTCACCTTCCCCATCAATCCATACTATCTCATCTTCAAACTTTTTTGTGCTAATCGCAATCTTCGAATGCTTTCCTCTGACGATAACATCAATGAAACTAGGAACATCGGTTGTCTTCTCAACATAAACTAAAATCTCAGCCCTATCGAATCTTTCCTTGGCAGAAGTTTGCTCATCAATCTTGATTAAAGGCCCCCTAAAGATTCCCAATTTTTGCGAAAAAATGTCATGCTAGATAATAATTGGGACCTCCTCAAGAATAAACCAAATATTCACCCTTTTGTTTGATTCAGACATTGCTAACGGTTCAATCAGATCAAACCAAGGCCTCGACACATGTTCCTTGCTCCTCCAAGCATTATTGACGGCTTCATCAGAATCAAAGCATAGCACGACTAGGGAGCCATGCTAAGGACAAACTTTACAACTGAACCCATCTGCACTAAGAGCTTGCTGAACCAGCTCTAGGTTGTACATATCTTTTATTTTACCGGCCAAACACCTTTTGACTCAAACCATATCCTCCGAAGGCACCATCACATTTAAACACTGAGTAGCTGACCCTTCTGCGTGATTTTCCACCTCACCAGACGTTCCATCATCCTTCATCCTTACTGACGGCTTGTTAATCGAGGAAAGATTCTTATTTTTATAAAATAAGACCTCTTTGTACGACCAAGGCCCTCTTAAGTCAAAGGTAAGATTCACTACTTCAGTCCTTAAAGCCTTTGCAATTTCCTTTTTCCTTCCGTCCTTTTTCTTGAAATTTTGCCACTGGCACCGCTACGTGGAAGCCATCCATCCTCCTATTATTGCCCAACTCAACTGCTCTCAGAAGGCTTTCCTTCGTCTTGAATCTTACAAAGGCGAAGGTGGATTTCTGGTTCCGCCTTTGCACATTTCAGTACGCAATGTATACATCACAAACTTCACCATGAACGCTGAAAGCTTTCCAAAGGGTTGACTTATGGATTCTTTTACTGACTCTATCCACAAACGTCGAGAAGCTTGTCTTTGATTCCTTCCAAGGCTCTCCATTCTCCAGCTCTTAATATTCAAAGTTCAATGAATACGACTTAGAATGCGTCAATGTTGATGATTTTCGTGGCCTCATTTACACTTTTTACTTACAATGTGTTTTAATGTAAATTAAATATTTAAAGCACTCATCAAAATTACAGGGATTATTTGATATTTAACACTTTTGTTTTGTTTCAATTGAGTGTGATATAGAAATACAAATCATAATTTAACTCCTTTTATTTATGGGAAAGTATTACAAGATTACATTGTTCACTCTCATAAAAAAAATCAATACTGCATATTCAATTTTTTTATATTCTCGAATAAATAAAATTTATTTAATTAAGTTTTAGATTTCTTTGTTTGTAAGATAATTTTTATAATCTTTTTCAAATTTTATTGTTTTTTTTTTAAATCAATCAATGAGATGTTACTACATCATCAAACTTAATGATATTTTGGTGATAAACAACGAATGTAGTTAAAGAAGTTTAAATGATCATAATTTATTAAATAAAAACTCAATTGATCTATAATTGCAATCAATTGATCTATTCATTATGGGTCAAATATATATATTTAAATCTAGAAAATTAAGACCAAATTTTTGTTGTTACGCTAAATATTTATTATTAAGTACTTAAGATATACTAGTTTTGATTCTGATTCTGATTCTTGATCAACCCCTAATCCATTTTCCGTAGAAAAATATAAAATCTAGCTTCTAAACTCCACTTTTGTTGAATAATATTTAAAGAATAACTATACAAATTATTTTCATCAAATTTTGAGTTTATAACCACCTCCACAATAATAGAGAAAAACTTCAATACACAGTATGTGTCAACTAAAGTTTATACGTGTTTGTCAAACTTAGGTGTTAGAAGTTTAGTTTAGGGTTTAGGTTGTAGCGTTTATAATTTAAGATTTAGGATTAGAGTTTATGGTTTGGAATTTAAGGTGTTAGGTTAGTGTTGTAACAAGTCAATTCTTGGGTTAGAGGTTAGCGTTGTAACGAGTCAATTCTTGGGTTAGTGAATCGGGTCTCAAGTCTGAGTTATGGGCATTTATCTTGGAAGACTAAATTAAGAGCTTTTAGGTATGGGCCAGTTGTTTTGGAAGGAGAAAGTTATTTGAATTTTAAATAGATGATGTTTGAGGGGAAAAGGGAGGAAGATATTTTTAAGAGAGAGAAGAAAGGAAAAAAAGTAAAAAGTGGACAGTGGATAGTGGGAGAGAGAGAAGAAAAGAGAGAAAAATTGAGGGAGGGGTATTGAAACTTCGATCTACCGAGATCCGGCCGTCCGTTATCGGCACCTCTATCGCTATTGTGTTCATCTCGTTGAGACGAGTTCGTTAGTACCAACGACACCACCATCAGACTTGCCGTCGAAGGGGGTGAGAGAAGAAAAGTTTCGAGTTGTTGAGTTAAGGGGGTTAGAGTGCTCAAAACGAAGAACAAAGGCCACCAGCATCAAGACCGTCGATCTGGGCATTCGTTGTCACTGTTCGACCATCGGAAGCTGCCGCACGCGTCATCGTCTGCGCGTGGACGACGTCCAGTCGGGAGTGGCTAGCTTATCCAGCTGCTGGGCCAGGTAGCTGTTGGGCCGAGCCGGCCTGCCATACCGACCCAAGCCGCAGACCACGTTGGTCCACCAAGCCAGCCCTTTGAGCTGAGTCTAGCCGAGCCAACCGTTGACCGGTGTTGACCATTGAATTTTTTCAGGAGACTCTACCTAGGGGTTTCTCAAAGTTTTGAGTCTGTTGGCGCAGTCCGTTTTGCTAGATTCAAACCTGGTAAGTTGTTTTTACACGTTTTATCCCCTAAAGTAGTCCGATAGTGTGAGATGGCTTATGTAGTCGTATTTGGTTTATCCGAGGACTTGGTGGACTCGAATATTAGGATTAAAGAGATGACTGGAGGAGTTTGGATAGGGATTTACCGCTTTGGCTTACAATTAGTACACCTCGAACTTCTATCACTTCATGAGCATCATAAATGTGATTGCTTTGCGTGTTAGTATATGCAAAATAGGTAGACGATGAATATGCATGTTTAGAGACTAATAGTATGAGACTTGATATCTATGAGATGCATGATGATATTGCAAAGGTATAAAGTCAAAAATAGCCCCCCAGTTTGACCTTTTGGTCACTTTAGCACCTATTCTTTTTTTTGGGTGCAAATAAGCTCTTAATGTTTCACTTTTGTTCAAAGTTCACCCACGTTGAATGGAAACCGTTAGTCAACTAACGGTCAATATACCTTTTGATGACATGGCATGTCTACATAGCAAGACTTGTTGATGTGTCGATGCCATATGTATAGAGATGCTGACGCGTCACTTTGTTGACATGGCATTATTTTTAAAAATAACAAATATTTTATATTTATTTTTATATTAAATTTTAACCAATCAGGTGATGACATGTGGCATCATCTGATTGGTTTCAAAGTGAAGCAGCATTAATAAAATTATGAAATGGGGAGGGCTGAAGTTTGAACCCGAGTTTGGTGGGTGAAAGGCTTAGTACCTAACCACCAAACCAATGACTAAGTTTTTAAGTTAACACCAAATATTTTATATAACCTAATCAAACTAGCATGGCTTTTTCTTTTTCTAAGATTGACAACATCTCCATAATTATTCTTTTCTCTTCCAAGATTTTAATGGAACAGAACAAGGGGAAATTTCTTGTTTGCTTTCAAGGCACGAACAAACTCAAAAACTTTTATAAGAAAGCTTTACATATTAACCTTCTAACTTTGTAAGTTAACACACACAATTTCAGTTTTGTTCTAAGGCTTTTACTTGAAATTAAGAATTTCATTCATAAAGTATGTTTTTCCTATCTTATAACCTATTACAAATTTTTTATGCATGCAAGCTCAATCTCGAACTAATTGATGCAAGCTATTCATAAAGTATGTTTTTAAAATTTTGCTAACCACTACCTACCATTAGGGAATATTTGAACATTAGGGAATATCCAAATGGGATTCACAGGTAACTAATCCCATAGGAAATACTTTTATATTTGAATTTTTGTCTTTTGATTTTGTACGCTCAATCACTTCTGGTGTTTCGAGACAATTCATAACTTGCATCAATTTAGTTCGTACATTGACTTCTAGGTTTGTTCGTGCCTTGAAAGCAATCAAGCAATTTCCCCTTGCTCTGTTCGATTAAAATATTAGAAGAGAAAAGAATAAATATGGAGATGTCATCAATCTTGGAAGAAGAAGAAGCCATGCTAGTTTGATTAGGCTATATAAAATATTTGGTGTTAACTTACAAACTCAAGCATTGGTTTGGTGGTTAGGCACTAAGCCTTTCACCCACCAGCCCCAGGATCAAACCCTAGCCCCCTATTTCATGATTTTAATTAATGCTTCACTCTAAAACCAATCAAATAATGCCATGTGTCATCATCTAATTGGTTAAAATTCAATATAAAAATATTTGTTTTTTTGAAAAAATAATGCCACATCAACAAAGTACTACGTCAGCATCTCTATACATATGACATTGCCACGTTAGCAAGTCCTGCTATGTAGACATGTTGCATCATCAAAGGGTGTCGACTGTTAGTTGACTAACGGTTTCCATCCAGCGAGGGTGAATTTTGAACGAAAGTGAAACGTTAAGAGCTTGTTTGCAAAAAAAAAAAAATAGGTGCTAAAGTGACCAAAAGGTCAAACGTTGGGGGCTATTTTTGACTTTATGCCTATTGCAAATGTATTGAGACTCAAGGAGGCTTCAGAGACCGTTTAGGGTCGTTTGAGATGCTCGTATGATTATTTGATGATTGATTGATTTGTTGATAAATGGTGATGCTTTGTATGCTTGTTCGAATAGATTGTCATGATTCGATGGAAGTTATACTTTAGGGATAAATACTTGATTGAATGATTCTGAAGCCGATAATTAATAATAATTGAATGAATGCGTTAGTAAAAAAACCATAATGACTTACATAAGCTTTAGAGATCGAATAAAGTGTTGTAAAACTGTAATTCAAAGAAATGATACGAACTCGTATGTAGGGTATCTGTACGATCCTTGGTCATACCGGTACGCGATTGTGGACCGTATTGGTACGGTTTGACCTGTACCCACACTTATGAAAATTGAGGATTTTTAGTAAGTTATATCAGTATCAGCATGCATATGAGTACCGATACCTAGGGTTACCATATCGATACTTGTGTTTGAGTACCAGTACTCACTGAACGAAATAATCTATTATGCTAATAAAAAGATAGAAATTGGCATGAGATGTTAATGAGATAAAATGGATTAATAGAGATAATTAATGAAGATGATTAATGTAAACTTCTATAATGATTAATAACTTGGTAAACGTTGGGTGACTTGATGGTAATAGCAATCGTAGGGATCCTTGGTGGAATGTGTGATGTTGTGTGTTGTGTGGTACCGTTGCTATATGTTGATATGGACACCTAGACAATTGAGCCATCTTTGATTGATGGGATCTAGATACCCATTGAGAGAAAGAGTGTGTTGTAACACCATGGTTGAAGTTTCTCAAATATAGGATCCTGATGCATTGTGGATGTGGGCCTGATTTGTAGATGCTTGATGAGAGATTTCGAGCATGGGTGTATGATCCTGATGCTTTGTGGTTGTGGGCTTCACCCCATGAAGTGTAGGATGTTAGAGTATGCTCAAAGACCAATCATAAGATGATTGTAAATGGCATTTGTTTTTACCTTGTTTATTCATAAAGAGGTATTGCCATTATTATTTTCGGTTACAATTCTGCGTGAATAAATAAACTGAATTATAATAAAGTCCTTAGAATAATATGGTTATTCTAAAATGTCCTTAGTCGAGTATTATCGTGAGCATGAGCAATAGTAATGCATTAAGACTAATATGTAGTTGATTGATGACAAAGTGTTGTCATTAACATGGAGATGTCAAAATCAATACATAAGTATGTGTTAGAGAATGACATACTGGACTAACCCGCTATGAGTATGTTTCTTGGATTATTATGTGACAGTCACAACATTGCTCATAGTGATAACTACATGTATGATCCTCAGACATGAGATCATCATTATTTAACATCGCGAATGACATATTTTAATACGGTCAAACGTGTGTCGTAACTGACTACACTATAAAGACTGATATTGGATATGTCACAATCTATCCTTTTGTCCTTTATATCTAGATTGGACACAAGTCATGGAACATTCACACTTGTATAGTCCATCTAATGTTTCTTGATATCTTGAGTAGACTATTATAAACGAATAATTATGATATCTCATATCAACTTATTCAAGCATGGCCATGCATTTCTAGTCTCACTCAATTAAGTGGCCTACGATATTACTTCTATTGTGTAGGAGGGACAAATCCTATCTTGATCAACCATATTCCACTACATAGATTGTGACATATCCAATATCAGTCTTTATAGTGTAGTCAGTTACGACACACGTTTGACCGTATCAAAATATGTCATTCACGATATTGAAATAATAATGATCTCAAGTCTGAGGATCATACATGTAATTATCACGAAAAGGTTATGTCGAATCATGATTTCTTGTAACTTAGGTGACAATGACATATTGCTAGATGTCACTTATTGTTTGTAATACTAGAAATGTTCTAATATTTACTACTAACGTTACATGAACCTACAGGGTCACACCCACAGTTGAAATGAGCACATATTAAACGAATTATATATGTACAAATTTGTTGTACAAGGATTTAGTTAAATTAATATATATTTGATATATATAATTTAATTATTGGGTAAATATTAAAAGAAAAATAATTATTGTAATTATGACTCTTTTAATATATAAATAATATAAATCGATTTAAATCAATATATATATATATATATTGAAATCCTAGTTAAGTTGAATTGGGATTATATATATTTAATATATATATATATATATTGAAATCCTAATTAAAGTTGAATTGGGATTATATATATTTAATATATATACTGAAATCCTAATTAAGTTGAATTAGGATTATATATTTAATATATATATATTGAAATCCTAATTAAGTTGAATTGAGATTATATATATTTAATATGTATTAAAATCTTAATTAAAGTTAAATTGGGATTATATATATTTAATATATATATATATATATATATTGAAATCCTAATCTGAGTTGAATTCGGATTACAAAGGCTATATAAAGGCATGAGAGACCTAGCAGTCATTAATGCTTTTTGGGAAAAACCCTCTAAATAGTTTAGAGAGTTTTATATGCTTGTTCCCTTCTAAATGGTTTAGAGAGTTTTTATATACTCGTTTCAACTGAGTGAACTACGTAGAGGTCGGAGCGTTATTGTTGTGGCTTAAGAATCAACATCGTGGAATCGTGATTGAATATCTATCTCCTCCAAACTCAGAATTCCAGATTTAAACAAGTAATTCTTCACCCTTATTCACCCCGATTCGTTCCTCGTACATGATCTCTGGTGGTAATCACCAGATAATTTTTCCGTTGTGCCATGGGGTGTATCGGTGTGACCCAACATAGGATCCTGATGCTTTGTGGACGCATGCATCACTCTAGGTTTGTGGTATGACTTGTGTGCTTTCGCTCGGATGATCTAGTGTGATCCCAAGTATGGTTGGGCCTTGTGTGCCATGTATGATGAATGCTTTGATGAGGGCATGTGTTTAGACAACTAGTGGTAGCGCCACATGTTTATTTATCTATCCTTATTGGTCGTACTAGCTTGCATGTTTATGATTAACATGAAGTATAGTAGAGTAGATATGTACCACTGAGCTTTGTAAGCTTAGTGCTCGAAATCGTTGTTTTTGTGCATAGGTTGATCGTCGAATCGTGGGTTCGAGAAGCACTATCAATATGAGATTCCAGCATGCGGAGGTTTACAGAGTACGATACTTGTATTTAGTGGGTTATGTATTCATAGGACCTTACGTGGTCGAGTTTGTAATCCTTACTTTTAAAATTGTATTAATCAAGTCAAACGTTTAAATGTTTTAAATTAAAGTGGAGCTTATTTGTAATGATCTAAATTGTTTATATATGTTCTATTAGATCTAAATATTTTGGAAATACCTTATTTGGGCTAATTCTAGTTACAAAATTTTATGGTTTTTGGGTTGGGCTTGAGGCCTAATTTGTGACATCCGGGTCGAGAGTAGGGGTGCTTATTGAGTGAGTCGGTCGCAAGTTGAGTAGTGCTCGACTTTTGCTCATTAAAAAAACTCTTTGCTCAATTCGGCTCGTTGCTCGTTAAGCTCGATAAAAATTTTCTCAACTTGTGCTCGTTAAAAAAATCTCGTTGCTCGTCAAACTCGCCAAATTTTTACTTTATTTCTTTTTAATTATAAGTAAAATCTAGTGATACTATTAGAGCTTAATATAAACATACAAGTCCAGGAAAAAAACATGAGGACTAAGGAGATAAATAAACGAACATGTCATGATCGAGTTAGAGATGAAGTCAATATTCGAATATAAGACTCTTTTTTGCTTCTAAATAATCTTTGATGAACAACAAAGAACAAAAAACCTTAGGGATTTCAGGATATTAACTTTCAATCGTATTTATCTATACGGGAACTAAAGACTTTTTTTTCTTTTCTACTTTTATACATAAAGTAATAATAAAAGAAAAAAGAAATACTTTTTTAAAAAAAGAAATGCTAATTATTATAATTTAGTTTCAAAATGTTTTGGAAATTTGAAACCAAATATTTTATGGGTAAATTACATAGCAAGTCACAGAACATTTTTAGTGTTTTTAACTAACATTTAACTAATTGGAACATAATTTTTTTAAGGTAACCACAAAAAGTATAAAAAAACTTATAAAAACGAGCTACTCGCGAACTTATCGAGTAGAGTTGGACCTTGCTCGATTCGACTCGCTAAAATCTTGAGTTGAGCTCAAATTCGAGTCAAGTGTTGAGCGAGTCGAGCTCGAGCTATTTGCGGCCTGCTCAACTCAATTAGCACCCCTAATTTTGGTCCCTATTAGTTACTTATTATATCAATTTGATCATAATTTTAATTTAATAAAATAAATTAATCACTCAACTATATGGCGACACGTGTTATAACCTTATTGGAAAATAAAACCAAGAGTAGTTTTGGCTTGGTTGAGATTCAAACCCAGGTACTCTTAGGGATAAGCAGCATAATATTGCCACTGAACAAAGTGTCTATTTGTGATATAAAGTACAAAATATAATATATGTTTTAAGTTATTGTTAATTCTTGGAAAAAGAAAATAAATATAAATTAAGAGGACTCGAACATAAAAAACTTGGGACACATAAAAGCATTTAAACTATTGTAGAAATATAATAATTAAATTATTATTTTTTGACAAATTCTAATCCTAATCCTACCTAGAGGGGAGAAGAAACTCTACGGGAAGGAAGGTGGTGCTCCTACCGGGTCTCAAACCTATGACCTAAGGAAATATGAAGGAACGAAGATGAGTAGCTTGGCCAACCGGCCAAACGTGTGTGCTCAATTAAATTAAAGTTGACAACAATATATATAAATAATAGTTCATGCATGATTTAAAATTATATTAAAAATCATTTAAAGAATTCAAACTCATAAATATAACTCCAATCATAAGACAAGTGTAATTTTGTTAAATGACTGTTTAATATAATTTTAATTTTTTTATTAAATTAAATTAACTTTTTTTTAGAAATAATAAATATAATAATTAAATAAAGTTCAATGTCATAAAAAGGGAAATAAATAAGATTAACAACAAAATTAAAGTTGACACAAATACAACTTTTATTTTTAATATATATAAAATGTTGTGAACTTTAATTTAATTATTATATTTTTATAGTGGTTAAATTTTTTTATGTGTCATAAGTTTGTCATGTTCAAGTCCCTTAATTCATATTTATTTTTCTTTTCTTGGCATTAACAACAAACTAAAACATATATTACATTTTATGCTTTATATCACAAATGGACACTTGATTCAGTGGCAATGTCATGTTGCTTTTCCTATGAGTACCTGGGTTTGAATCCAAACCAAGCTAAAATTGCTCTTGATTTTATTTTCCTCATTGGAGGAGGAAAATAAATTTATTAAATAAAAATAAGTAGTTAAATTCTCCCAATAAGATTATGACACGTGTCACCACCTAATTGAGTGATTAATTTATTTTATTAAATTGATATAATAGGTAACTAATATAGACAAATATGTAATTATACAAAATTTCATAAACTGCCTTGTCACCTCATCTGTTAAATTTTAATGGTTGGTGGTTTGATCAAGACCAATTTAAAAGTTCAGTGGTGGGATTAATAAATCTATTTCTTCGTCTTTTTTTGATTTAAAAGAAAAAGAAATGGTAAACATCATTTCACTAAACTATTTTTGTTTTTCTTGTTTTTAACTACCAAATTACTATTTTGTGCAAAATCATTACTAATGTTACATTTTTTTTACTTGGTCACTAATATTATATTTTTCATGTTTTGGTCACCAATCTATTGTTTCTTTCTTGTTTTAGTCACTGAGTTATTATTTTTTTGTGAGTTTTTTATTAACAGATGATCAAAATAAGAAAAAAAACATATCATTAATAATGATTTTGCCAAAATAATAATTTAATAAGTAAAACAAAAAAACGAAAATAATTTAATGACCGTGTTGTTAACCCAAAAAGAAACTAGAATAATTAAGTAGCCCACACAGATCGATAGGGTCCATTGCTATCGTATTAAAGCAACAAAATCCATTCTACGCCACCGCTCCAACCTTTCGTTTTCGCGCTTCCGCTTAGCCGAAAGAAAAATGAAGAATTACGAGTCAATTCTTCTTCTCCTGCTTATAATTTCGCTCCTTTTTCTATCCCCAATCGGAGTGGAGGGAGGCAAGCGAAGGATTCACATTACCGACGATCTCGACGACGTCGTTGATGATGAAGAGGACGAAGCCTGGAAAGATTGGGGTAAGAAGAAATCCTCCGAAGAATTCGATCCCCCGCCTTCCGATTTCGACAAAATGGAGCTTCCCCAGATTCAGGAAGAACTCATGAAACGCCACACCGGCCCTGCTTTTGGCTTCGTTAAGCTCCGCTTGGGGATTCCTCGAGATAAGGTTTTTTTCCCCGTTTTGTTTCCATTTCATTGATTGGGTAATTATTAGTGAATTATGAAATTTCGGTTTCAGGACACGGTGGCCGAATTAGCAGTGAAATGGACCCAACTCTTGAGAACGGGGGCGCTTGGGGTGAAATTCATGGGCATCGATTTGGGCACAATCATGTTCAACGTGAAAGACGGCCACAAAGTATTAGAGGTAAAAGAAAATCACAAGGATTCATATCTCAGCTTCCAAATTCGTTGGTTGTTTTAGTGATGGAAAATTGGTGTAATTACAGCTGAAGGAGTTCATACTGAGCCAAGATGAGGCATACGAAATAAAGATTGGGGACCAAGTTTTCAGAAGAGCCGGAGATCCGCCGATAGAGGTGGTGGCCGAGAAACTTCGCCAATCCAAGAACAAGGAAGAGATGGAGGAGCATGTGAAAGAAGAACTGTAATTGGCTGGAAATTCAGATTCTCTCCACTTCTTGGCACTTTTAATGATTAGTTTAATTGCATTGCATGATGCGTTGACATTGAAATATCAAGAGGCTTGGTTGACTTTGGTTGATGTTATCTGGATATTTGACCTTCACAGTTTCTCCTCTGCATCTTTATCCAAATAATTTGATGAGTCATTCCCAATGCAAGTTAAACCAAATTTATGAATCTGGTTCTATTTGGGATGAGATTGTCATACTACTTTTTTTAATGTTTTCTTTCCGTTAGTGAAACAACTATTGAGATTAGATAATCCAATTATATTAAAATAACAAGTAATAAAGGATTAAGATAAGTAATAATTTAAAATTGAATACTTTAAATAACAATTAAAGTCTAATATGTAAACATTTTTTATTCAATTAATTTTAGTTTAATAATAACATATAAAAAGGATTTTTTTTCCCGGATAATGATGTTGAAATAAAGGAGGTGGTTTCTTGTTTATTTCGTGAAGTAGATGGTTTGGAATTTTTAGCGTCTTCAGTATATTTTTGCCTAAAGTCTTAAGAAGATCATGGCAACTTGTATCATTCCTCGTCGTTAGAATCATTTTTACTAAAGTCGTCAGTATTTTTCGACAGCAACAACATCCTTAAATCATAAAATATTTTTCCTATATCTCTATTCCATAGAATAAAAATTTGCAGAGCATTATTGCTGAAAAACCCATATAAAAGGTGCCATACATTAACTCTGAGTTTGAATATAAATAGGACAAGTCTATCTAAAAACTTCATGTAAATACCTTAAAAAGATTAACTTAAGAACATTTTGAAATTAAAATTAGAGTTAGATTTAAATAGTATGTGTGTGTGCACCAATAATAAATAAAATTAAATTAGATTCTAATGTATTAAAAGTGATGAACAATTAATTTTTTAATTCATTATAAAAAAAATAGTTGGATTACGACTGTAAAAATGAATCAAGTTTTCAGAAGAGGCATACAAAATAAATATTGGTGTATTAATTTCCAATTTATCGACTCACAAATTTAAACCATATACTGTAAAATTTTATTATGGACCAATTACTCTATTCACAAAGTCATAACCGAACCCCTAAGCTTACTGCTCTTTTGACATGCTTACTAATGGCAATGGATTATTGGTCATTTTTCTAGAACTGACATTGACGAAAATGGTCGGAGGTTATACATTCTAAATACATGATTATTTAAAAAAAAAAAATTGAAGACATGTATTCATTTTCGGAGTAAGATAGGATAAGAGCTACCATGCAACATAATATGATTCTACACTTTTACTAGTTCAAAGCACAACCAGCAGCATGTATGTTCAGAACAAGCTTGAAATTATGAAAGTTTGCATTGGGAAGTTGGGTATGAATTATGATCTGTAAGGAAAGTATTTAATGGTCAAAGAGATGCTACATACAATAGAAAATCACAAATGAAATGAAAGAAGGAACTTTGGCCTGAAGATTACAAATTTTCCAGCCAACACAAAATGCTGTTCGATGGAGGAGGGCCTTACATGTTGGTACAGTGTTTTTAGATATGGCACTTTGCTGTTTTCAGCAGGGTTTGTTTCACTCACCCTTGTATATCTGCTTCCTTTTATTACTCAGAAGGTTGCTATCCTTCTCGTATAGATTTTTTTGCATCTTCTTAGTCGAGAACTTTCTCTCCGGTTGAAAATAAGTTCCAGACTAGTGTGCCTATGACATACAGTGCGACTGACACCTTAAACACATCATCCCAGGAACCTACAGGGGTGAAATTTAAGTATGTGATAATGAACTTGATACGAGGAATTCAAACCGAGCATAGATTTGGTCATACCTCGTTGGAGTATGTAACCGGTAGCAGCAGTACCAAAAACACCAGCAAGCACTCCAGCCGTGTTTGAAAGTCCTAATAAAACTCCCTGTGATTGATGCAAACAACTTGCTTTTAGAAAAAGAAAAATGGCATTTGAAACAAGAAACACCGTTCCTTAAGGAACCCAGACAAGGGGAAAAAGTTCAATAATGATATTTCTCTTGAGGGTGGAAAAAACTACAATAATCAATCTGTTGATATTAGTTATAGCTCTTATAGAAAACACAGGACTGATTTTATCACTAAGCGGTTGGAAAGATTGCTTCAATCTTTCAAATTTCACAAAAACATATCACAACCATAGTAGGGGCAGAACTGAGATATCATAATCGCAAGCGGCATTACCTTCAGTTACACATTACTTTATACTGTATTATAAGAAACTTACAGCATATTGTGGGCCGATGTCTTGGTGATTGGAGTAAAGACCAGACTGAGAGAATGCATCAGAACCCTGGCAATAAAATGGTATTTGTGGATCAAAATCTCAAGTGAGAAAGAACAAAAAAAGAAAATGAGGTTGCAGTAATTCAAAGCTCAAGTGAAACTGAAAGCAAATAAGATGATACCTGACTACATGCCATGCACAACACTGCCATAGCAGGTGTCTTGACATGGCTTAGCTGTGTAAGGAAGAAGGCTGGCCCCAAAAAGCCTATGGATTGCATGATCTGCACAATTAATGGGTTTCAGACATGATTACATAAAAGGAATATGAGTCAAGTAGTGTTACCATCATGTAACCAACACTTCTATTGAACTACTAAATTTCTTTTCATCTCATCTTGTAAGGTCACGTCTAAATGCCATGTAGTTTTGTGTTCACTCAATAGGTCAAGTTAACCTTTGCGATTTGTAAGGGTTATAACTTATAACCAAAATGATAATCTACCAGAAGTTTGTACTCTCAAACATTTAATAACCCTTCGAAATAAATCAAGTTCTAAGAACAAAAGATTTAATCCTTGCCTTACGAACTGATGTTACAGAAAGACCTTTGCTCACTAGTGTATCTGCGATCCATCCTCCTATATTTGCAAAGGCAGCCATAGTCAACCATGGCAATACACATAGGAGTCCCGATTCAGTGAGGTTGAACTTCAAAACCTGTATGAACCACCATAACATTGGTATCAAAGTAAATAAGAATGCAAAACCAAGATTCTAATATAATTTTCTGGCTGCTAGCTTGGATTTGTAAAAGGTCAATGGTATTGAGAAATGCAGTAATAAGGCCTAGACTGCAATAGCAATAAGGCCTGCACAGGAGTGGGGATCCGTACACACTCAAGTCTGATACCCAGCAACACAACAAGTGCCTTAGCAAAGCCTGCCAATTCTCTTTACCTTAATACAAGCCAGAGCCAATATCTTATATTCAGAAAAAGAATATTGCAAATGCAAGCAAAAAATGAGAAGCAAATGAAAAAGAATGTTCTGGAGTCGATGTCAATTTTAAAGTTGACATTCTTCATTGAAGCAAGTTTCAAATACCTGATTGTAGTATGTAGGCATCCATGTCAAGAGAATAAAAGTTCCCCAATTATGACAGAAGTGAGAAATTATGAGAGCCCAAACAGGGGCTTTTGATAATATTAATCGCCATGGAATGACCTTGACAGGTTCCTTGGATATGCTGCCTCCCATGATTAGTTGCTTTTCTTCTTTACTAAGCTCTGGATCTTCCTTTGGGGAGCTATAAGCCTGAGAAGCAACCAGAACAAGGGCAGGAAGAATTCTCAAAGTCAGTACCAAGGTATGAATAGATTCAGTTTGGAGTGACCAACATATAAAAATATCCAAAACTACTTGTTTAGAGTACTGCATGGTGAAAAAGTAAGGTTCCCGGTCAGACATTTTAGCAATAAAGGGAGTAGAAACGGCTGGTCCTCTAACATATCTAGTAGGACCAAGTATGAATAGGTTCAGTTTGGTTTGACCTCAAATCAAGCATCGTTAATCCTAGATCACTTACATAGTGAGTTCCAAGAGTAGAGATTTCGATTGGTTCTTTTTATATATTTTGACTAAAAGCTAAAGGAATCAGCAACTCACTTTTCTCTGCCATAATGCAAACCAGATGCTCCCAAGGGAACCAAATGAGTAAAATACAGATGGCCACCCAAACTTGTTGATTAAAATAGGAGAGAAAGCCAGCCCTATAACAGAACCAAGATACATGCCACTGTACACAAGTGCAAGTGATCGACTTCTCTCTGACACTGGAATCCACTTTGAAAGTAGGTTGTTCATTGCAGGCATAGCCACACCCTGTAAAGAAAATAGTTCAAACAGATGAGTATCCTTTGCACTCTCTTTCTAGGAAGGTAGGGAACCATTGGCTAACTGAATAAGGAAGCACTGACAGAGGCCAGGACAAATTTGATTTAATGTTATTATAACAAACTGAAAACATATATGGAGTTAAGATGTTAGAAACCTCGATTCAATTAAAGTTGATGAGAATGTTTTTACCCTTTTCCTCTCATGGTTTCATCTTGTTCCAACTGATAAGTTAGTTAGCATTAGAAAATAAATAAATAAAAATTTCTACCTTCTTAGCCTGTTTGTACAGGAAAAAAAGGCTGCTTCACTATGTATGTGAATTTTGGAGGTAGGTAGTTAACTACAGGCCAGTGCAGGATATAAATTAAAAACTAACAAGCCAAGCAGAACCAACCTCGCCAATTCCCATAAAAGCACGAATAATTAGTAAAAATGGAAGTCCAACTCTCGCAGCAATAGGTGTCAAAACAGTAGCAATCGACCACCAGATAACTCCAAAGCCTAGGACTAGCTTCCCACCAATTTTATCTGCCCATATGCCACCGAGAATCTGAATGTTGAAAAAAATATAAGATAAAAAGGATTAGCTGAATTTCTAGCATCAGCAAACGCTGAATTCAAAACCACATAGATGTTTAAGTGTGCATCAAAATAGAAGACTAGAATATGCATCAGAAGTACTAGAAGGTTGACACATTATGTGCTGATGTATGGGCATCCTCAATACGCATTTTTAACAAATTTGAACCAGACCTGAGTGAGCAGGTAGCCCCAGAAGAAAGAGGATTGAATCAAACCAACTGTTGCACTGTTCCAGTTAAACTCTTTTGACATGGGGAGTATTGCAATGCTCATGTTGACCTGCAAAAGGCATGGATAGCACACAGCAGTCAGCATGCATGTAGAAAGTTATTGCAGTGCTATTGTTCATGAAGAAAACTACTCACACGGTCCATATTGCATAACAAGAATGATGCAAAACAAAGCAACACAATAACCCAGCGCTTTGGAAAGTTCTGCCAGAAAGGGACCGCCTCCTGCATGTCTCCGCCAATGAGAACAGCTTCGTTACTTCCATCTGGAGATGACAAAGATTCCACCTTCGCTTCTGTTATGTCAAACTCCTCAGATTTGTAGTAAGCGCAAGTCCTGTTTCTTCCTATTCTATCCTTGTCATTTGGCTTGAGCCAACTTCCGGGCAATGGACTTGGATGAGAATAGCATCCAGATCTTCCTCTACATCTTTGTTGAGGGTAAACTTTATGAGACTTCTCACAGTGACACAGTGAAATTGAAGAAATAAGTCGGCTTCCATTAGGAGAAATTGATAGAGGTTTCAAAGTGTTCTCATCTAAATGAACGGTGTTTTGTAGGAATTGGCCATATGTGTGACCAGATAAAAAACCATTTGCTTTTTGACAACATAACTTTCTGTAAAACATGTTCCCATGCACAAAAGCAATGCCTGATCTGTCTCTCCTGTGAAGCAAGATGGCTTGCTCCCCTCGACATACTTTACCTGCCATTATCACAGTTAAACTACAAATTAGAGATAGTAAGGAAACCTTCACAATATGGCAATGACCCCAAAAAAGAAATCCCTGAATGGAAGAAATCAAGTAATTAAAACCCAAGGTGTTGCATAAGGGGGGCCAAGAAAATTCCCCAAAGTTTATGACCAGTAAAGAACTTTTACACCACACCAACTTCATATCCAACAAAATTTTAAACCAATCAAAATCCCATTTAAGAATATTCTCAGTTCTGCAAAAGCTAAAGGGTCTTACTGAAATCATCTTTTCCTCATCCCTCAATTGATTGAAACCATTTATCACTAAATTACCAAAATCAGCAGTAAAACAAAATTATAAAAAATGGCAACATCATTTATCAACTCCACACTTCAACTTTGAAATACAAAATTAAATAGGAATACTGCATGCAATCAAATTTTCATCTGAATTTCCTCAAACTTGAATGATTCCCAGGAATCTAAGCTGCCCTTATCCACTTCAAAGTAAACTTCAAATCCAAAGAGACTATTTAAAAGAACGTAACCATGAGCTAATAAATTGTGGGAGGGGGGGAATGCAAGTTTAAATCCCCAAGAGAACTGAAAATCAAACAAAATACCTGAACCAATAAAAGAACCGAAACTCCGGTTGGAAACCAGACCGCCGATAGCCATTGCTGAAGTGGAAGTTTTACAGAGAAACAGCTTGACTTTAGAGCAGTAATTATACCATTTCAGTTGAAAACAAGAGCTCAAAAAGCGTATGACAAGACGCCGCTTTTAGCTCTTTGTACCAACGTCCTCCTCTGACGCTGGAAGGGATAAACAGATATTTCTTTTATTATTATTATTATTATTATTATTATTTGAAAGCGGGAAAAATCTGAGTGGTTTCCATACACCGAAGCAAAGGAGGGTGGAGAAAAAAACACGTGGCATGTCATTCTATGGGCAGATTGAAGGTCCTGAAATACCCCTCTGCTGGATTTGAAATTACTGAAGGGTATGCGTGGTGGGGATAGTAAATAAATGGGATTAAGATGAGTGTTTTGGGGAATCAAGATGACGAAATCTCAACCGTGGTTAACTAGAAAGGTCTACCCATCGCTGCAATATGTTGCGTTCCGACAAAAGTACGCCGGAAAAGGATTTAAAAAGTGATGGAACTTTTTTAGTAATTTATTATTTTTAATAGTTACACGTGGAAAATGGTATACCTGTAAGTCTACTACGTTGGTGTATTTAAAGAAAGTTATTTGTCCCATTTTGCTGTTTTTTTTATATCTTAATACTAAAACTTAAATTTTAAGCAATGATTTTAAATTTTAAACTTTAAATATATATTTTATTTTTAATTTTCTACGCTCTATCCTTAAATTTTAACAAAAAATTTTAAACCTATTTTTTAGTCTAGAATCATAAATAAAAACATCAAAAAGATAAATAATTTCTATTCGTATTTTTGAAATAAATGCGCTGAAGCATGAATATCCTCCTCTAAAACATTATTCCGTAAATTCTTAGTCATCGCATCCGCCACTTAATAATCATCCGGAGAAAATATTAATACCGAATTGTCCAATTACGTTTGCATATGTAGGAAATAAGAAATAGAATGGAAAGAGGTCCATCATACCTATACCATGGGGATCAAACAACAGTTGTTTATTGCACAAAATAAAATATTATAGATATATGAATGGAATATAACGAACATTTTTTCTCCAAGTTGAATTCATTAGATTTAATACTCCCATCACTTTACAGTAGAACAGTGCACATAGTTTTTTTGTCAAAACAATCAAACTTTACTCGCAGGATTATCCTTAATAAAGTCGAAATCATAGAATTGATAAACACACATAGTACCAGATAAAAGGCCGAAAACCATGATTTCAAGCTTTGGTCTTGAATGTGATGGCTCGGATGACTATTTGATGGTAAAGTGCAGCAAGCGCAGCCCCAGTGAAGGGTCCAACCCAGAAGATCCACTGACAAATTACGGAACAAGTGCATCACCAGTGAAAGGTATTATGCCAAATATGAACCGTATCGAATAAAAGATTAATATTTTTGAACTTACATGGTCATCCCAAGCATTGTCCCTGTTATAGATGATGGCTACACCAAGGCTCCTGGCAGGGTTAATGCTTGTTTCCTGTGATGGGGATGGTTGCCAAATGAACCAACAACACTGCAATCCCAATAGGTAGCGGAGCCAATATCTGCAATGTTATACTCACAAATGAAAAAAAATATCAAAAGAAACACTCGTATCTAAATCTACGTACATCAGAATAAATGTGGCATTACACAAAAACATTCCATGTACTTATCAGCCCAAAGGAGGCAATACTTACAGGGACATGAGAGTCTCTGGCATTTCTCTTGGCATCGGTCGCGGAGAAATCAGCGTAAACAAGCACAAATATATCGAAAATCTCGGCTCCAAGGCCATTCCCTCTGGTGTAACCATGTTTCACAACGTTGGCTCTGCTGCCCAACTTTTCAAACCTCGATGGCATCGTTTTAGTTAATCTCTTGTCGTAATCATTTTTAAACCGAGGTGTAAAAATAGCCTGACGATTAATCTTGAAAAATTAGAGTTTTGCCTTTTAATTCATTTTATCCTGAGAAATTATGTTTTCCATGTTAAATTGATTTTTTCCTTTACTTAATCTTGAAAAACATTTTGGAGTCGCCACCGGTCACTTTGGTAGACCAGACACCAAAAAAACAACTAAAGATTCATTCTTAAAATTTAGGGTTCGAGAGTCAGTTACGTGTGGGGAAGGATTAGCACCCCACAAACGTCTGTCATCGGTACCTTTTACATTGCATTTTGACATTTCTGAGAATAATAGTTCGAATTTAATTTAACCATAATTATTAATTGGATTTTTATTCCAAATGGAGATATCGTTTTATAAGGAAATACATTTTACCGAATACGAGATTGGAAGTGTCCAATTACTTTAGGACACCTCGGTCCATATTCAAAAATATATCCCAACATAAAAGGTTTAATGCATGACCGGTTATTATTTTGTTCATTTTAAGTTCTAACTAAAAAAAAAGCTCTATTTAATTGAGTTGTTTTAAAACTATGAATATTATTAAATTTAGGGTATTTATGAAATAACACCCAATTGCTTGAGCACTAATCATATTAAAACCCTAAATTAAACAATATTCTTAAATTGATTAGCGAATCTAATTAATTAAAGTACTAGCACTAATTAAAGCTTTAATTCAATTAACTAGGTTAATTTGTCATTTTCTAGGTTTAAATGAATATCAAATGTTCTACTTAAAAGTTTCATTGGGTAACATCTCATTCCAAGGAGACACTATCCAACTTAGAACTTAAAAGCTTCCCTTTTAATACTCATCTATTTTCTACAATTATCTCTCTTATTTTAATTATAAAATCCTAATTTGAGAACCTAAATACTAAAGGCTCTAAACAATTAATAACTAACTATATTAAATTATCTAGAAATTATACTATATGCAAAGTTTAAAATCTTGCATCAAACATATAATTTAGAACAACTAAATTAAATAAAACAATTAAACAAAGGACTTAATTGAAAAGAAAACATAATTGCAAAACCAAATTACAAAGGAATAGTGACCAAATTGAAATGTTATTAAAACATGTGAATGAATTTAAAGAAATGGGAAAGAAGGGCGCGGGCCCAGTCGGGGGTTCGTGGGGCCCTTGAGCCTATGGATGATGCCTATATAAAGGCCCCTTTAGACTCTTATTTTTTTATTTTTTCTCATTTTTTTGATTTCTCTCTCTCTCTACCTACTCTCTCCCTCTATTTCCTCTGCATCAAACACTCCAAACCCAAAATCATGATCCAAATGGATCAAAACCATGCTTTTCACGCATGTTCTTCGCGTGTTCATCTCAAAAGTGATGAACACGAAGAACATCAAACCGGCCACTGTCCTAAATTCCTCCGACCACTGCAATAATCAACTCCAATCAAACTCTGGCCACTTTTGGCTGTTCGCCGGCTACCGAGATTTAAATTCCGGCTGTCATGCTATGTCATTTTCGGCCAACGTGCCAGAATCCTAAAAACTCCCAAACACCTCCATTTTTATTATAAACCCTAATCTACTACCCGATTCGATTGAATCACCTACCTTCCCCACCTAGACTACCTACCCGAACCCTCTCTCTATCATTTTTAACTCCGCCGAAAACCTAGATTCCTCAACTAGCTTAGATAAGCCACCGGCGACTCTTCACTTTGTATTTTGGCTATTGTTTTTTTAGGTTTCAGAAACTAGATCTAACGTTTTTTTAACTTTTGTTGCAGGAAAAAATAAATGGAAGAGAACCAGTTTACCTTCTTGGCGTACAAAAGGAGCTCCGCCAAGGGATCGATTGTCTTCTTCGACGAGCTTGAATTCTAGGTGAACCTTCAGCTTCGGTGAGTCAACTTCCTCTCTCCTCCTTAATTTCGGGATTAATGGCCGAAATTATTGCCAAATAATTTCTCTCTCTTCCTTTATATAGGTAGGTACACCATGACATCATCGCTGACATCACATGGATGACGCCAGCTGCTAATAAAACTATTATCCATGTGAAGAGAAATAGACGAATGAATGAGTGACACATGTCCATTTGATTAAAATTTGGGCGGAAAAGTTAAAAAACAATAGGTTTTGTGTTTCTTGAGGCCTTTGTCAGCTGATAACAGCTATAGAAAATGGGAATTGAGCCTTGTAAAAAAATGAGCTTGTTGTTGAATTGTGGTGCATAATTTTGAATTGCTTACATGCTTCTGCTATTACCTTGTTGTTGAATTTAGTGGCATTATCAGTGATAATTCTTTTTGGCAATCCATATCGATAAATAATCTCTTTTTTAAGAACTTACAGACCGTTGATCTTGTAATATTGGCATATGAAGTTGCTTCCACCCATTTTGGTGAAGTAATCGATGACCAGAAGGATGAAGCGGTGTCTATTAGAAGCTTTGGGGTGAATTTGGCCAATAACATCCATGCCCCAAACAACAAATGGCCACGGTGAATTCATTGTGTGAAGAGGTACTAGAGGGGTATTAATCTTGTCATCATATATCTGGCACTTGTAACATTTCTTAGCATATTCAACGCAGTTTCCCTCCATAGTTGACAAATAATATCAATATCTCATAATCTTCCCAACCATTGCAAAGCCATTAGCATGTGTTCCACAAATCCTATTATGCATCTCAAATAAGATGTCTCTAGCTTCTCAAGAATTGACACATCTTAACAAGATATGATCTTTGCCCCTTTTGTACAAGATTTTACCATTAAGCACATACCCTGAAACCATACTTCTGATAGTTCTCTTGTCATTATCATTTGCTTCTCTGGGATAAGTCTGAAACTTAATGTATTGTAAAATATCAAAGTACCATGGATTTCCATTTGCTTCCTCCTCTATGCTATAATAGTGAGCATAGGTCTCGTAACTTGCATTTGGATTGACATCATGTCCTCTGGTTTATTTGCTAGAAATACCAAAGCCAATATAGCTAAGGCATCAACCATTTGATTATCTTCCCTGAGGATGTATGTAAAAGTGACTTTTCAAATTCTTTTATTAACTCAAGGATCAGCTTTCGGTACTTAATCAACTTTGCATCCTTTGTTTCCTATTCTCCATGGAGCTAATAGATGACTAATGTTGAATCTATGTATACCTTCAAGACTTCTATCTTTCTTTCAATAGCAGCTCGCAAGCCTATGGCACAAGCTTCATATTCTGCCATGTTATTGGCACAAAGAAATTCCAATTTGCTTATGAAAGGATAATGTGTATTGCTTGGAGAAATCAACACTGATCCAATTCCACGTCTCAGGGCGTTAGCTGCCCCATCAAAGTACAATCTCTAGGTTTCATTCTCTAAAGTTCCACTTCCTTCCATGAAGATACTCATCACATCTTCATCTGGGAAATCAAAATTCAGGGACTCGTAATCTTCCGAAGCACGGCTAGCCAAGAAATCTACTATGGCATTTCCTTTTATTGCTTTCTGACTTACATACACTATGTCAAATTCTGACAACAACATTTGCCAACGTGCCAACCTTCTAGTCAACGCTGGTGCTTCCATGAAAAATTTCAGTGGATCAAGACGAGATATCAACCAAGTAGTGTGGTATAGCATATACTGTCCGAGTCTACGGGTTACCTAAACCAAAACACAACATAATTTTTAAATTGGAGGGTATTGTACTTCACACTCTATAAAATTTTTGCTCAAGTAATAAATGGCTCTTTCTTTCTTTCTTATGTCATCATGTTGCCTAGTATGCACCCCATTAAATTTTCATAAACCATTAAGTAAAGGATGATTGGTCTATTTGGAGCCGGTGCTACTAAAATCAGAGCATTGGTAAGATATTTCTTGATCTTGTTGAGCGTCTTTTGGCATTCCTCATCCCATTCCTCTAGATTATTCTTTCGAAGTAGCCTGAAAACTTGATCACATTTATCGGTCAACTGAGAAATGAACCAGGAAATATAATTCAACCTCTCAAGGAATGTTCGTACTTCTTTTTGTGAACGAGGTGATTGAAGATCCTGGATTGCTTTCACCTTATCTGGATTGATTTTGATTCATCTTCTGCTAACTATGAAACCTAAGTGTTTTTCGGATGTAACTCCAAAAGTGCACTTGCTGGGATTGAGCTTCGATTGGTATTTTCTTAATCTTTGAAACAACTTCCTCAAGTTTTGAATATGTTTCTCTTCAGTCTGGGACTTGGCGATCATGTCATCCACGTACACCTCAATCTCTTTGTACATCATGTCATGGAAAAATGTTACCGTAGCTCGTTGATATATTGTCCCTGCATTCTTTAATCCAAAAGGCATCACCTTGTAACAATATGTGCCCCCACAAGGTTAGGAATGTTGTCTTTTTCATATCCTCTGGATTCATCTTTATCTGATTGTACCCCAAGAAACCATCCATGAATGAGAACCATGAATGTCCTAATATGTTTTTGACAAGAATATCAATATGGGGTAAATGAAAGTTATCCTTCGAACTCACTCTGTTCAAATCCATGTAGTCCACACACATACGTACTTTTCTATCTTTCTTCGACACTAGAAATATGTTGGCTACCCACTCTGGATATCTTGCCACTTGAAGGAATCCAATCTACTTTTGTACCTCTTCTTTGATCTTTAATACCATTTCCGGTTTCAATCTTCTAAGCTTATGTTGAACCGGCTTGCATTCAGGTTTTATGGGTAGCTTGTGTACTACTATATTTATATCTAATCCTAGCATATCTTGATAGGACCAGGCGAAGACATCTTTAAACTCTTGCAACAGATCAACTAACTATTGTCTAGTTTTTGTCCAGAAAACAATACCAATTTTCACATATTTTCTAATTTCATCTGTTCTTAGATTCAAAATTTCTATATCTTCTTTATGAGCGTAAGATCTGCTTTTATTCTTTTTTACCAACCTTAGTAATTCATTAGGGATTTCACATTCTGTCTTATCCTCAACCTCATTGACTTCCATTAGATACATTGTCTGCTCAAGATCTAATTCGGGATTAGGTCCAAAATCATTTATACAATTAATAATTGAAGATCTTCAAGGAAAATAACAACATGTTTTTCATTTGAGAATCAAAACGAAAGCATCTTTATTGAAATGAATATGCATAGTAGCCCTTTACAAATAATCCATTGTACTCGCGGGCATAAATACCAGGTGGTTCTTGGCATTAATCTATTTTTGTCTTAATCCAATTATTGAGTGCTTCTCCCGGAAAACATGGAAGGACTCTTTCTAGAAACTTGTCAGGCTGGAATCCCTCGAATATGCCATTGACATTCAATCCTTCCATGATCTCACCAAAGACCTCTTCCTTTTGAAGTTTTACAGTCTCTTGGTTATCTTTCTCAAGATGTTTCTCCATATTTTCGTACCCACGAGATTTGAAGATAATGGTCAAGTTAGAGAATGTCATAGGCTCAAAAGAAGTCTCAGATTCCAAAAATTGAGCTCTCCTTTAATTCTCTCTTTTTTTTGGATTCTTCTGCCTCTGCTAAATGTTGGGCTTAAACCTAAGTCCAAAGCGATCCTTCTTCACGATGATAGGCTTCGGACGCAAACATCCCTGAAGATGTTTTCCAATTCTTTTTCTAGTTCTTGCGCCTCTTCCAAGAGTCTCGCAGATAGCCATCTTAGTACAGTTTGATAACCTTGGACGAGGTATCGACTTCCCTTCAACAATGAAAGTTGCATTTATAAACTCTAGGGCTTTGAACGAACATTCAAAAGCATTTTCATCCGCTTCAATGTATGGGGCATTGGTAGTCATAGAGACAATGATATCCTCTTCAGCTCCAATACTGACCAATTTTTCTTCTATCACAAATTTTAGTTTCTAATGCAACAAAAACGGTAATGCGCAAGCAGAATGAATCAAAGGCCTTCCTAACAAGCAATTTTATGTTCACTTGATATCCATAACCACAAAATCCATGTTATAAATTGTAGGTCCAATCAATAATGGCACCTCAATTTTTTCAAGCACATCTCAAGCATTACCATCAAAAGCCCTTACATTGTTTTTATATGTCTTCATATGCGAGTCATCAATTGGTAAACTCTGCAAGGTGACCATCGGTAAGACATTCAGTGCCGACCCATTGTCTATCAGAACTCTAAAAAGAATATAACCCTTGTAGTGAGTTGTGATATTCAAAGCCTTAACAGATCACATTTTTCCCTCCGAGATCTTATCATTAATAAAGGTAATGTAATTGTCCGCAGTTATATGGTTCACAATTCTATCCAATTTATGTACCAATATATCATTTGGGATAAATGTTTGACTGAGCACCTTGATTAAAGCATTGCGATGCCCTTCCAAACTCAACAATAGTTCAAGGACAGAAATTCTAGCTTGTTGTCTCTTTATTTTCTCAACTATACTGTATTCACTGTGTTTCAAAAAATTTAGGAACTCTTGAGCTTGTTCATTTGTGACTGGTTCATTTAGCTTGGAAGATGGCTCATCTCCAAAGATCCTTTCCAGTACTGCCACAGTTTTCCTTTTTGTTTTCTCACCCTCTTTGGATGTCTCAGGTGAATAACATCTACCACTCATAGTGAAGTGCCCTACTTCATTTACTAGTTCAGCATCGAGCTTTTCCCCCACTTTTCCTTCTAGAACTTTCTTTGTTTCATCCAGCGGCTTCATCTCTTCTTGAGTCTTTGATTCATCTGGTATTGTTACATTGGCAGCATAATTCCAAGGGACTTTACGCGTGTCTTTAAAAGTAAACAACAACGGCGGAGAAATCATAATCCTATGGGTTATTGTCGACTTTACATCACTGGACAAACTTCTAACTTTTGGCTTAACAGAAATGACCAATGGTCTTCTCACACTATATTTAACCCCTAAATTCTCGAAAGTTTATACCTCAACTTCCTTTCTTTCCCCTGTCTTTTTAGAGAACTCGACCTTATTGTTGTTCATCATTTTCTGAATCAAGCATCTAAATTCAGGACAATGCTGAATTTTATGGCCATCCTCTTGATAGTATTCACAATAGGTCCTTGATTCCACTTCTTTCTCGACCTTCTTGCCTATTTGTATTATTCTGACATTGTATAACTGCTCAAATACCCACTTCAAAAGAGATCTAATCTCGGATACATCAACCTTCAATTGTTTAGCCTCATCTTCCTCTATCATATTCACCCCTCTTCCTCTATGATTCGGTAATAGATTAGCCGCTACATTGGGTTCATCAAATTTCAACACCCCAGTATTGACCAAATTTTGGATCACCTTCTTAAACGCTGTGTAATTTTTAATTGTGCACCCCTAGATCCCAGCATGATACTTGCAATGAGCCTTTGGATCATACCATAGAGGATATGGAGGTTGAAGAAGGGTAAGATAGTAGGGTCTCACCAAATCTGCAACGAATAGTTGTGGATAAAGCTTAGTATACGACACCGGCAAAAGTGTGAAGTTCATCTTATCATTTCTCAAGCCTCGAGAATGTTTCATGTTTGAATTCTATGAATTTCCTGATGCAGCACCAGACAGTGTGATTGTGACATTTTTGGGTCTTCATAAGCACTTCTATTATTTACCTCATTATAATTCCTCTTAAAATTCTTGTGGGAACTTTCTCCATATTCCAGCCTTCCACTTTTGATGGCAGCTTTAATCAACTCGTCGGTCATCACCATATCAACAAAATTATGGGTAGTGTTCCCTATTGAACGCTCAAAGAGTGGACCCCCTCAAAGTGTTTATAAACATGTGAGTAATTTTATTCTCTATTAATGTTGACTGTACATGCGCTGCCAATTCCCTCAATCTTTATGCATATTGATGGAAACTCTCAGTAGATCTCTGTTCCATTGCTACTCAAAAGCTCCAGAAAGATCCCTCTATGACCTGATGCTGGTTCGACTTAACTAGTGTACCAGCGTACAGTTGAGCCCATCAAATTATCTTGGAAACAATGAATCAACAACTTTTCATCCTCCAAATAAGTTACCATTTTACGACAATACATAGTGAGATGTGCTTTTGGGCAGGTATTCCCACCATACTTCTCAAAGTCTGGTACCTTAAATTTGGGTGGAAAGACCAGACCAGCAACCAAACTCAAGTCAACAACACTAGACCCTTGCTCATTCACCTTTTGCATCTCTAGCAATCGGTCTTCTAGAGCTTTGCAACGTTCTTCATATTTCTTCTCGATTTCAGTATGGAATTTCTCAATTTCATTAATAATACTCAGATCCGGGACTTCATCACCACTTGCAAAGTTCACTCCAATATTAACCGAATGACAGACAATAGCCCTGCTAAATTGATATGGACCTTCCTCGCATGAGGCATACCCTCAGGATGTTCTCTCATATGAGATGTAGTATCATTTTGATCATTCATTTCATTTAACCCATCTTGTACCTTGCCCTTTCTAGATTCCTTTGGTCCCAGTAAAACAATCAATTGGTTGATAATCTCCTTCCGTGCTTGGGCAAAGTGATTTTTATAGACTGCTCAATCCTGTCAAATCTATTTTTCACCTTAACACGATCATTCTTAATAATAGCAATCTTGTCCTCTACAACTATAGTTTTGGAGCACAAACGTGTTCCGTATAAATACGGTATGATTGTGACTGTAAGTTAAAATGCCATAGAACCTTATGTATTAAATTTTTTTTAATTTTTGCAAAATGAGATGCACTATGTAAATGCATGAATGTAAAAAAAGTATCGAATTCAGGAGCTAGTCTTTAGGAAACATTCAATAGCTAAAAGGTCCAAGTACAAAGAAAAGATAACTTCTTCTACAGAAAACAACTAGCTCTAGCTCCTCAGTTGATCACTTTATTCAATATCCTGATCAAAGCTTGTCCAAGTTCAGTGTCGACATTGATGCCGGGGCATTGTAACAAGCCCGTGGCTTCATCAGACAAGATCTAAACGTATTGGGAAACCCCTTCTACCTGGTTCTTGAAGCTAATCATCTCATGACTTTGTTTATGGATTGTGTACTCAGCTGCTTCAGGTTTTCCCTTTAGTGACTTATCTCCCTAGTGTAGTGCTCCCTCATAACCTGTGAGCTAATCTCTCAAGCCTTGTACCATAATTTACAACTCTACCACCCTCTTCTTCAGTCCTTCATTCTCTTTCTCCATCTTAATTTTATCTTTGTTGTGGTATTTTGTAATTATTTGTTCCAATTGCGACACTTGAGTCATTAGCTCAAAATTTTAGGCTTGTTTCTTCTAACTTCAGCTTGGCTTTGTAGCTTGATTCTCTCAATTCTCAGGCCTTTTTCTCATAAATCTTCTTGTAATTATTCTTTCCCTTGTCATTTCATTTAGTTGTTCAGACAGGTCCTTAATCATATTGCTTGTTCCTTACTTTTGCTTCGTTTTACACCAACGTGAATTTCCTGTAAGTCCTTCAAGTCTTGACTAATTTTTCTGTTATGTTTTCTGAGATCATTTTCTTTTCCTTCATGAACATTCACTTGCAGCTTCGTCATGGTCAACTCATTTGTGAGATCATCGATTCTTTTCTCATACCCCTTCAAATCCAATTCTCGATCGTGCTTTAATTTCTCCAATGTTGATAGGGCATTCCTACCAGGTTCATCAGATGGGCCAATGTCTCATTGACTTCTCCGGAGTATGTTATCATTATCCCTCTAAGCCTTCCATTCTTCATATCTCGGCATGACTTCCAACTCCTGATAAGGGTTTACCCTTCTTGGCGTTTCCCATGCTTTTGCAGTTTGATTTACCTTCTCCTTGAAATTGTTTGTCTTATGTGCATATTTGAATCGTGCCATGCCCGCAGTAGCCGGTATAAACTGCCTTGAGGTGAATTGTCTCAACACCAATAAAGGAAAATAAGCTATTCCTCCCTAGATTCCTGGTAGGGGGACCCAGTCTCTAGCTCCACGTTGATATAGATAAGTTGTTCCCCTATTCAGCCACGGAGCTCTCCATGCAACATCAGTATCTTTCATGTTCTTAAAGTATTCTTTCCATTACTCTTATTTCTTCTTTTCTTTTGGGCAACTAGCAATGTGTTCTTCTATCGGTGAGTAGGTGCTGAGATACCTAATAGCTCTATAAGATGTATTCCACTTATGTCCTCTAAACTAGATTTCTAGCAACTGTGCACAACCCTAGAACCTTCCGTCTCTTGACTTCTTACACGCGGTCAATGATCTGTAAGTCTCAGCTAAGATTGCAGGTATCGTATTTACACCTTTTTCCATTCGTTCAAATAGCCCTAATGTTGATGGATCAATATGCTTTGGAGTTTTTGGAAATAATACTAGTCCATATATGCACAAGGCGTATAAGCTCCTCATCTTGGTCGGTTCATCGCTTGTTAGTATCAGTTCCCTAAGGACTTTCCAATTTATGTGTTGTTTGTCCTCATTCTAATAAGTACTATAGTTGTTAGCTATCTTGCCATTAAACCACTCTTCGCTCTTACCCATGATCAATCTCAGTGTCTTCTTAAAACCAAGATGAGGAAAGTGTAAATCTTATCACTTTGAATTCTGGGACAGTGTATCAGGGCCTCATACTCTTCGAGTGTAGGTGTCATGTCCGCTTTCCCAAAAGTAAAACAATTATATGCCAGGTTCCAGAATTGAGCCATTACTCTAAGCAACTCTCGATCTACTTGAAAGTACAACAATAGGGCTATATCACCAAATTCTTGTTGAAAATGTACTTTCATGTCGTTTCCCCACTATTCTCATATGGCTTTAACCCCTGGTAAACAACCATTTGGCTTAGTGTTTAGCTTTGTGTAACTCTTCATCTGTGATATATCACCATCACGAAGGTTATCCCCTTTTTCATGCTGAGTTTGCTCTGACCACGCCCAGACTGCGGTATTATCTTCTCCTAGCTTCTTGGACCCTTTTGCCATATTGAATACTTTCTATTCGACTGATTCCCAAACCGATACCAAAATGATGCAACATGACATGGTTTATTTAAAAGCAATAGAATAAAACAAACAACAATAAACAAACAACAAAAACTTGTGTTAGTACTGTGAATTACTATTGAAAACAAATAAACAGATTAATAACACAGTAAAGTAGGTGATATAAAGCAGAGAAAATAACCACAAAAGTGTATTTAAACCGGCAGCACCCAGTCCTAGGTTCATGTCTGGCTCTAGTGGGGTAGGCTTCTAGATTAAAGAATGTGATTTTCGTTCTAGACTCTGGGTACCTGGACTATCGTTGTTGTCTACTGCGACAACAAGACATCGATTCAGGATCATACGACCCCTTATATCAGAGGCGTGTACCACACGTTGTTCAAGGTTGGTATACAAGAAGAAAGACAAAATTCCAAACTCAGAGGTGGAGAGCCTCATGTCGGATCATGTTTCCCTCCTACTTAAAGGTGAAAAAGCCCGGGTAGAAGGCTATGCATGAATGACAGATATATCACACACAAAAGCTACCTCCATTCTTTCTAAAAATCCATCCAATAATTATTGGAAAAATTAAATTTAAATTACCATTTTTCAATGCCAAAATGCCACGTAAAATTAATTAATTATGCCTGACTCTCGAATTGATTTCTCTAGCGGAGTCGCCAAGCTTTCGTGACCATTTTTAAACCGGGGTGTGAAAATAGCCTGACGATTATTCTTGAAAAATTAGGGTTTTGCTTTTTAATTTATTTTATCTTGAAAAATTAGGTTTTCCATGTTAAATGGGATTTTTTTCCTTTATTTAATCTTGAAAACATTTTGGAGTCGCCACCGGTCACTTTGGTAAACCAGAAACCATAAAAACAACTAGAGATTCATTCTTAAAATTTAGGGTTTGGGAGTCGGTTACGTATGGAGAAGGATTAGCACCCCCACAAACGCCCGTTACCGGTACCTTTTAAAATTTTATGTGGCGTTTTGGCATTTCTGAGAAATAATTCGAATTTAATTTAACCATAATTATTAAATAGATTTTTATTCCAAATGGAGATACCCTTTTATAAGGAAATACATTTTACTGATTACGAGATTGGAAGCATCCAGTTACTTTAGGACACCTCGATTCATATTCAAAAATATATCACAACATAAAAGGTTTTAATGCATGACCGGTTATTGTTTTGTTCATTTTAAGTTCTAACCTAAAAGGGCTCTATTTAATTGATTTGTTTTAAAACCATGAATATTATTAAATTTCGGGTATTTATGAAATGACCCCCATTTTTTTAGCACTACTCATATTAAAACCCTAAATTAAAAAACATTCCTAAATTGATTAGCGAATCTAATTAATTAAATTACTAGCCCTAATTAAATATTTAATTCAATTAACTAGGTTAATTTGTTATTTTCTAGGTTTAAATGAGTATCAAATATTCTACTTAAAAGTTCCCTTAGGTAACATCTCATTCCAATGAGACACTATCCAACTTAGAACTTCAAAGCTTTCCTTTTAATACTCATCTATTTTCTACAATTATCTCTTTTATTTTAATTATGAAATCTTAATTTGAGAACCTAAATACTAATGACTCTAAACAATTAATAACTAAGTGTATTAAATTATCTAGCAATTATTCTATATGCAAAGTTTAAAATCTTGCATCAAACATATAATTTAGAACAGTTAAATTAAATAAAACAATTAAACATAGGACTTAATTGAAAAGAAAATAGAATTGCAAAACCAAATTACAAAGGAATAGTGACCAAATTGAAATGTTATTAAAACATGTGACTAAATTACAAGAAAGGGGAAAGAAGGGCGCGGGCCAAGCGGGGGTTCGCAGGCCCCTTGAGCCCGTGGATGATGCCTATATAAAGGCCCCTTCAGACTCTCATTTTTTCTTTTTTCTTATTTTTTGATTTCTCTCTCTCTCTACCCGCTTTCTCCCTCTATTTCCTCTGCATCAAACACTCCAAACCAAGAAATCATGATCCAAATGGATTAAAACCATGTTTTTCACGCATGTTCTTCGTGTGTTCATCTCAAAAGTGATGAACACGAAGAACATCAAAGCAACCACCATCCTGAATTCCTCTGACCATCGTAATAATCCACTTCGATCAAACTCTAGCCACTTTTGGCCGTTCACTGGCCATCGAGATTCGAATCCCGACTGTCGTGCTCCGTCGTGGGTCGATTTTCGGCTACCATGTCGGAATCCTAAAAACTCCCAAACACCTTCATTTTTTATCCTAAACCTTAATCTACTGCCCGATTCGATTGAATCACCCATCTCCCCAGCTAGACTACCTACTCGAACCCTTTCTATCATTTTCGACTCCGCCGAAAACCTAGATTCCTCAATTAGCTCAGATAAGCCACCGACGACTCCTCACTTTGTATTTTGGCTACTGTTTTTTTAGGTTTCAGAAACTAGATCTAATGTTTTTAAATTTTGTTGCAGGAAAATGAATGGAAGAGAAGTAGTTTACCTTCTCGGCATACAAAAGTAGCTCTGACAAGGGACAGATAGTCTTCTCCGACGAGCTCTTCGAGTTCCAGACGACTCTTCAGCTTCGGTGAGTCAGCTTCCTCTCTCCTCCTTAATTTCGAGATTAATGACCGAAATTATTGCATAATTATTGCCAAATAATTTCTCTCTCTTCCTTTATATAGGTGGTGCACCGTGGCATCATCGCTGACGTCACATAGATGACATCAGCGGCCAACAAAACCATTATCTATGTGAAGAGAAACAGACGAATGAATGAATGCCACGTGTCCATTTGATTGACATTTGGGCGGGAAATTTAAAAAAACAATAAGTTTTGTGTTTCTTTAGCCCTTTGTCAACTGATAACAACTATAGAAAATTAGAATTGAGCCTTATATAAAAAAAAAAAAACAGGCTTCATATGCATATTAGTTATATGGACTATTGTATGGATATTCAGACTATTTGTAAAAAAAAAACTAAAATATATATAGTATTCCGGATTAAATTTGAGTATTACATCTCCATTGCCCCTGCCACGTAAGGGACAATGCATAGGTTACTGCCAACAGCAGTAAAAAGTTAAGTAATAAAGTAAAAAAATTGTTTATATTATAAAATAATACAACATTTTCCATTTTAATAAACTAAAATACAAAAAATGTGTCTATTCTCCTCTTTGCGAATGTTTCAATTCCTTTATATATCATAAAATAATATTTTTATTTTAATAAACTAAAAATATTAAAAATTGCTCCTATTCCCTATTTCTCCTTCTCATGAACCACGACTTTTCAATTTTTTCTTTGAATTCGATTGCATTCACTCGTACCAACTCTCAAGTCTTGTCAAAGTTGGGACACAATCACACAAAACAAAGCACCAGACCACCGAAGACAAGACTCAAAAGAATAAGTAATTTTTTAATTGTTTTTTATTTATTCTTCTCTAATATACTAGAGTAGTAGTTGTATGTATCAAATGAGTTGCAATAAATTTTTTTACTAAAAGTTGCAGTAAATTCTTTGTTTGAGTGTAAGTCTTTTGAGAACTAAAACTAATAATTTATATTATATATGCTTATGTAGAATTGTTCCATTGTGCAATTTACGATTGAAGTTTTGAATCTTGAAATTGTTATTTTGGTAAAAAGTCTTATACATTATGATATTTCAAATTTTCTTTTAATTTTATTTCAAATTTTCTTTTAATGTTTGGCCATGATTCAACTAGCTAGTATTTGGCCGTGACATTAGAGCAAATTACCGTGATCATGCTTTATTTTTTTCACTATATTTGACTAGTACATTTAAGTGCAATTTGCAACACAGGCTCAAGTTTGAATGCTATGAAACTAAGTGTGGTATGTTGATTTCTAAAGATTGGCTCGACTGCCCGAAGAATTTGGAATTTCATTTCACACGAGGTATGATTTAATGAATTGTATAACATTTATGATTTGTGAAAAACCAATGAGTCTAGGTGATGGCTCCCAAGAGACATAGGCGGCGGTCTATTTATTTTTTTGTATTTTATTTAATTTTATATACTCTTTAAATTATACATTAGATATTTTAAATTTTATATAATTGATTTTTTTGTAGTTTTTCATATACTTAGTTGACCTATAATTTGACTAATTAAAATTTTGTTAATATTAATGACGTATTTCATTAGAGTCTAATTTGAATAATTAAAATTTTGTTAATATTAGTGATGAATGATGATGTTTTAGAGAATTTTGAATTATATATTTAGATATTTTTCCTCATATTGATTTAATTGATAGATCATACATCAAATTAATAATTAATATTTAAATGTATGTTTTTTATAGATGAATCAAAAGGAAGAATGTTGAAATATCATCTCCAACTGAGCAGCCAAATACGTTCTCAAATCCAAATCCCTTAATTTCTAATGGCAATCCTACTAAAGCTCGGAGAATTGAAGTCAATGAAGGTTTTGATATCAGTTTATTAGAGCGTGATCCGGGATTACGAAAGCAAATATGGCAGTACCTTGTTAACATGCAAGATGAGATTCGATTAGCTTATATTAAAGTTGGTCCATATCAAACCATTCTTATAGAGTACCAAAAATTAGACAAAGTTCCTTGAAGAAGCTTTCAAGCATCATGGTTTAAACTATTCCTGTCATGGTTGGAATTTCTCCAAGTAAAGATGCAGAATTTTGTCTTCCATGTTTCCTTTTTTACAAGGAAAATGGTCTTTCTGGTTCAAATGTTTTTACCATTGATGGGTTTCAAAACTGGAACAAGGTGAGAGATGATAAAAATTGTTCATTTTTAGCACTTGTTGGAAAAGATCACAATTCTCCACATCGAAATGCTGAAAAAGCATGTGCACTCATAGTCAATCAATCCTCACATGTTCAGAAAAAATTAAACAATTTTCATCTCAACAAGCTGTGGAGAATAAAGTTCGATTGAAAGCTTCAGTTGATGTAGTTATGTGGCTTGCATTTCAAGGATGTACTTTTAGAGGTGATGATGAAAGTAAAACGTCACAAAGACCCACAAATTTTTTTCAATTGCTTCATTTAATAGCAACTTACAATGATGAAGTACCAACAGCTATAGAGAAAGCTCCGAAAAATGCTGCATACACTTCACCGCATATACAAAATGAAATATTGACGGTCATCTTAAATAAAGTAAAAAATGACATTCGTGAAGAGATTGGCGATGCAAAGTTTTGTATAATAGTTGATGAAGCTCGAGATCATGCTAAAAGAGAGCAAATGTCTATTGTGTTAAAATACGTTGATAAGAATGGATATGTGAAAGAGTAGTTTTTTGGACTTGTTCATGTTAAAGACATCGTTGCATCTACATTGAAGGATAAGATATGTTTTTCCCTTTCCCAATATAATTTGGATGTTCCTAATATTCGAGGACAAGGCTATGATGGTGCAAGTAATATGAGAGGTGAATGGAATGGCTTATAGGCTTTGATTCTAAGTGTATGTCCATATGCTTATTATGTTCATTGTATGGCACATCAAATGCAATTAGCATTAATTGTTGCTTTAAAAGAAGTTATATGTATTCATCGCTTTATCAATAATATGAGCTTTATTATCAATATAGTTAATGCCTCATGCAAGCGTACTGATCAGTTAAAAGCCGCTCATGCCACAAATGTTGCTTATTTACTTGATATTGATGAGATTCAAAGTGGAAAAAGAATTCATCAAATTGGTACTTTACAAAGGCCAGAGGATACTCGATGGAGTTCACATTTGAAATCTGTTTCTAGCTTAATCAATATGTTTAGTGCAACATATGAAGTTTTGTTAAACATTATTGATGATAGAGCTACTTCAACTCAACAGGCAGAAACATATGCAACATATGAAGCTTTAACGTCTTTTGAGTTTGTTTTCTTCTTGCATCTTATGAAGAAAGTTCTTGAAATTTCTGACACGTTATGTCTGACTTTGCAACAACAATCTCAGGACATTTTAAATGCAATGCATCTTGTTTCCTGTACTAAGTCATTGTATCAAAAATTGAGGGATGAATGATGAGATGACCTAATTGTCAATGTGAGATCCTTTTGTGACTTAGCTAATATATCTATTCCGAATTTGAATGCTCATTATATTGCAAGAAAATTAATGGCTCGTCATCAACAAGATGACATTACATTGGAGCATCATTACAAAATAGATATTTTTAATAATGTGATTGATACTCAATTGCAAGAATAGAATGATAAATTCAATGATCATACAATAGAATTACTTACTCTTAGTTCAGCATTAAATCCAAAGGAGATGCACACTTCTTTTAGAATTGATGACATTTGTCAATTGATTCAGAAATTTTATCCTTCAAACTTTGCTGAAGATGAGATGATGAAATTAAGGATGCAATTTGAGTATTTTGATCACGTGCGACAACTTTCAGATTTCAAAAGTTTGGAAACTATTTCTGATTTGTGTCAATGGTTGGTGAAAAGAAGAAAGTCGTAGATTTATCCTCTTGTATATAGAGTGGTGACTATTATTCTTACCCTTTCAGTTTTTACAATTACTACGGAATAATCATTTTCAGCGATGAACATCATTAAAAACAAGCTTCGCAACAAGATTGAAGATGAATTTCTATCCAATTGTTTGCTGCTATATACTGAAAAAGAAATTGCCGAAACATTTGATGTAGATTCAATTATAAACGAATTTTGTGACATGAAAGAACGACGTGTTCCATTTTGTTAGGTTGAAGTACATTTGTTTTTCAATTATTTTAGCAATAAATATTATTTTTGTTGGATTCTATAACTAATTGTACTTTGCCCCCCGAGTTGATTTATTGGTTTCGTCCCTACTTGGATACCAACACTAGCACACTTGGAAGGTGTGCCGTTGACACCTATTGCAGTCAACATTGTGATTTAAAGAAACAAGAAAGTGGCTACGAATCAAGCAATCCTAGCTCTCTAGAACAACCATGACCGAAGCTCACCGAATTCAAATAGTGGAGCTGGAGGTGGCTCCTTGTAGTCCTTGTCTATCTGCTTTGATGTCCCTATGGGCTGTCTCTCGGAGAACTTGTTTGGTCCTAAACTAACATCATCTTCTTTGCCTTCCATGTATGTTGTGTTTCTCTAACAAGTACAATTATATTTGTATATAACAAACTAAACGCTTTGGCTGACGAAGGTAACTTTAAACTTCGGTAAGAAATAATTGCATTTCCTTTCGGGATAATAATAAGAAAGGCATATGGTAAGAAAAATAAATTATTTGATTAATAATTAAAAAGGATTTTTGACCGTCAAAGTTTTTTTTCGATGTGAAAAGGGATATCACTACAAGCCTTGTTAAAAACCTCTCTAAACCTAAATGGAGTAAGAGAGTACTCGTAGTGATATGTACACATGAGTCAAATAAATGTTCAAACCAACAAAACAAAAAATAACAGTAAAAACAACCGATAAAGAAACTAATATGGACTATGATCTGTCGTAAGTAGCGAGAGAATTCCCGACATTGGTTGCACATAAGCAATCTCACTAACATTCATCCCCCGAACCAGTCGAGCCAAAGAATCAGCCACAATATTGCCACTACAACGAATATGAGATATCCAGACTTCCCAATCCCTACGAAGCACCCACAAGCGCCTCACCCGGTAGCTTGACTGATTTACCCTTTAGAATTTGAACAACATGCACATTATCGAGTTTCAATTCCACATGAAGATAGCCAAGACGCCATGCATGACTAATAACATCATGTGCCGCCCATAACTCCGCAACAAGCATCGAGCAAATGCCCAAGCTCTTTGCAAAACCAAAAATCCAAGCACCAACAGCATCTCAAATCACCTCGCCAATAGCACCAACCAGCACTCAGGGCTCTCAAAATCAACACTATTATTCCTGCAGCAGCTTGCGTCGGCTGTGCTAGCTGGTTCCCACGCAAAACATGGGATTGGTTGCCATTTACTTCCTCCCACATTCGCCGAATATAACTGACTACATCTCCAAAACCCTCATGGCCATCATTAAACACATGCATGCACCGTCGCTTCCATATAGCCCAAATAACAATAGCAAATAAACCACTCCAATTAATATAAGCTTGATGAAGTTGGTCGCTACCCCTAAAATTTCCACGAAGCCACTATTTAAAATTGCCCATAAAGAAACTTAATTGCACATCTTGTCAGATAAGTTGAATCCATACCGTCTTCGCATGAATACGAGCCCAGAGTACATGGTCTAAGTCTCCTCCCCATTTAAATAAATCAGACATCATCCATCCAAAGTGAGATGTCGATGTCGTCTTTCTACATTAGTTAAGACCTTACCATGCAAACATAACCACAAGAAAGTTCTTACTCAATGTGGAACATTAACTCGCCATATCGCACGCCATAATCCATGTCTATCACTCGCCAATGGCTATGCAAGTACCTTATAAGCCGATGCCGTAGTAAAAGACCGAGACTTGGTCCACTTCCATATCGGTATATCATGTACAATACTCGCCTGAGGCGGTATTACACACATAATGCGTAGCAACACATCGCGGGGCAGCTACTGCTGTAGCCGAGCCCAGTCTCATTCCCCCGATAGAGCTAACATACTGGCCACCAGAACATGTGGTGGAGGTGATGGTAAGTTGCATTGAATCGCCAATGGATCGGCATTATCAAGCCATGAATCCTACCGAAAATCAGTCTTCCAACAATCCTGAATCTGCCAACATACACTCATACGAATATCTTCTCACAAATTAAGTAACCCCTTCTATAATTGCGTAGAATTAGGTAGTTAGATATCAATAGGCACTACACTGCCCATTTATATTTCTCTTTAAGTAAGCGTACCCAAAGTTTATCCACAGACATAACCAATTGAATCGCAACTTTCATTAACAAAGCATTATTATGGCGATTTAGATCTTTAAATCCCATACCGCCAATGTCAATAGGTAATTGAACCTCTTCCCATTTAACAAGAGTAATTGTCAATTTACCATTCGATGCTCCCCACACAAATCATTTGATTAGCTTTCCAACGCGTCGTAAATTCCCTTAGGTAACCAAGTAGTTTGCATTACATAAGTAGGAATTGCTTGTAATACGGCCTTCGTGATTCTACTCACCAAAGATAAAGAGTTAGCCGTCCATCCAGAGAGGCGACGTTCAATTCTTTCAAGAAAAAATGATACGTAGCTTGTGTCACACGTTGATACAAAAGTGGCACCCCTAAATACATTCCAAGATCATTTACAATTTTAAACCCAAACATGCCTGCTATTAACTGACGCCTATCCCCTACACAATTCTTTGAGAAATAGATTAGTGGTTTTGCTATACTGACCCAATGGCAAGAGCAAGCACCGAAGTTTAATAGAGTATCCTTTAAAATTTTCATCTAATCAACAGTAGCTTATGCAAAAGGAACTAAATCATCGGTAAAAAATAGATGTCATAGACCAGTACCTTAGAGATCAAGTCGAATTGGTTTCCACAATCCCTCACCCAATTTCTTTTGAATAGCATGAGATAATCGCTCCATGTATAACACAAACAGATACGGTGAGAGTGGATCTCCTTAGAGAATACCCCGAGATGGAATAAAACTATCTGTCACTTTGCCATTCTAAATAATCTGTATGGAGACAGAACATACACTTTTCATGATCCACCAAATAAACCGCTTTGTAAAACCCAGCTCCTGAAGAGTCTTCTGAACAAAGCTCCACTCTAGGCGATCATAAGCTTTCTCAAGATCAACTTTGATCTCCATCCACAACTTCGGGTCTTACTTCTTACTCATCGTGTAAATTAACTCTTGTTCTAGGAGAATATTATCAATAATCTTTCTTCCCGGAACAAAACTGGTATGTGTCTGTGCTACCCAATCTGGTAAATTTGAATTCAGCTGATTAACTAAAATCTTTGTAATTACCTTATACATTACCATACAAAGACTGATTGGTAGAAATTGGCGAAGGTTCTCAAGTTTGGGCACCTTAGGTATTAACACAAGAAGTGTACAATTAGCCACCATATCGAGTTCCCCAGTCTCAAAGAACTCGTGAACAAACCGAAAGACGAAATCACCCATAATTTCCCAATTTTTGGGGAAAAACGGCATGAAAACCATCAATGCCCGAAGCTTTCATCGGTTCCATACTAAACACCCATTCCTTACCTCCTCAAAAGTAATCGGCCTCACCAAATAGTTGCTACTTATGTCGAACAGAGGCACGAAACCTCCACAGAACTGTGGCATCGTGGCTTGGTACGGCTCAGCCGTGAACAACTTTGCAAAAAACTCAACCGCATTATTTCGCAATGTATCCGCATCCGAGCACCAGTTCCCATTATCATCTTTTAGAGCTCTAATAAAATTGCGACTCCGTCTATTCAAAGTTGTTGAATAGAAAAATTTTGTATTATGATCTCCATGCATAAGACACTTGCTACGAGACTTCTGGAACCATAAATTCTCCTTTTGCGCCAAAACCTCATTAAGTTCTTTCTTGAGAGCAGCCTCTAATTCAATCAAAAAAGGATTGCAAAATTAATCTAAATACATTTCAACACCACGGATCCTTACCAATAACCTCGCCTTTCTTCGCCCAATATGTCCAAACACATCCTTGTTCCATTGTCTAGTAGCCTTTTGGAACTCAGACAAATTATCCAACATAGGTAGCATACTATTCCAATTCTCTTTGATACGTCGTTTTAAATATTCTATGCTGCCACAAACTGAAAATGATGAGTGCCCATGGATTTCCCACCGATCTCTATGCTAAGTAAAATAGGTATGTGATGAGACCCTAATTTCAGAAAATGAGTTACTTCAGCCATAGCAAAAATCTCATACCATCAGCTATTACAAAGATATTGATCCAACCTCTAGCTAAGATCCTCATGCTCCCAGGTGAACCACAAACCATTAAACCCTATATCTAGAAGCCTAGACTGAAACAAAAATAACAGAACTTGGCACACACTCATGTTCTGCGTTGGGACCCCTCATACGCTCATCCACGCTACAAATTGCATTAAAGTCTCCTCCCAAGACCCATGGCCAATTATTTCCAAGATCAAGTGCATAGAGTTGATCCCACAAAAGGCTTCTTCGGTAATAATCAGGGCTCGCATAGACAAAAGTGACAAAATACTTGCCCTTAGTACTCGTTTCAACACAAACCCCATGTAAAAACTGATTAGAAACAACTACAGTATCCAACTGAATGGTATCTTTCCATAGAACTCAAATGCTACCAAAAAACCTTGTTGCCTCAACCCAATACAAAAACGCAAACCCTGACCTTCGAATAAAATTATTCGCAGCCGCTCCACTCACTCGCGGTTCCATAATAGCAACAATATCTGGATCTTGAGATCTCAACAGCAATCTAAAATATCTATTAAAATCAAGGCCTAAGTAACCTTGAGAATTCCAAAAAAATACTTTAATCATTAAAAAAATAAGAACAAAAAGGAAGATCAACATAACCAACTTACTAAATATGAGCACGTCAATCTCCCTCAAAATTTGAAATTATCAATCCACTACACGCTAGACTGTGCACCTTCCTTCGCATTCTTTTCCTTTGCCACACTATGCTCAACAAATGACCCAGCACTAGTCAAATCTCGGGACATATTCGCAACCCAATTAGAGATCACCACTTGCTTATTTGCAAATTCCTCAGACTTTCTCTGCTTCTTATTTTTCTAAGGCAATCCAGCGTTCACTGTACTATTATGGTTCAAAGCCTTAGTATTCGTCTTCTGAATAGGACCATATGACAATCTCCCATTCGACTCCTTAAGAATACGTTTCGCCCCTTCCTCAACAACACGAATCGTAACATGTTTATCTAAGTTCAAGGATGTCGGAGCTAATACTACCTTATCACTGGCAACCACCACTGGTACATCAATAGGAGCTACGGTCTTTGTCCTCACGGCCTGAGTCATCGGCTTGGGTGTAATCTCACTTGGTGTGATCTCCATATGCATGTCACCAACACCATCCCCTACAGGAACACCATTCGTGGGCACTATACAGCCCTCTCGACCTGCACTGTCAACATTACTTGCCACTTTATCAGTCCACAGCACTAGCCCAGACTTGCGGTCGTCATTCGATCTCCCTATTGTCCGTCCACCAGGACTTTCCTGTAGTTGCCCACTCCTATTAGCAACGACCAAATCCTTCTCTGGTAGGTCATTCAAAGTCCCAAATTGGGATCCCACAAGTATAGTAGACGCTATCTTCTCACGAGTTTCTTGTCTAGTTATCGTATTCGCACGGCATCGACTTCTTTCAACTTGCATCCACGGCCCATAAATTTCTGTTTCAGCTGGCAAAGAGGTTTCGACTGGCTTAGGTGCTTCATTCAGCCCAAGCGTATGACTGCAAACATTCTTTAAATAACCATATTTCCTACAACTGAAACATATGATCAGTAAACCTTTATACTCAATCGGTTGATGTTTGCCGCCAATAACCAAACCTGGAATCAACAGCTTATCAAGGTCCACCACAATTACCGAACATGATAAATGACCATGCTTACCCTTTGTAGTATTGAAGTCCACATGTACTACTGTGCCCAAAAGACTGGCAATGGCGCAAAATAAATTCTTGGAATAGCACTTGTATGGTAATCCAGGTAAATGAACCCGCGCAAGAATATGTTTAGGGTACTCTAATACCATGGAAAACTCGCGAGACCATGGTTGTACTATCAAATAACTCCCATACACCACCCATGGACCATCAGATAATACCTTTTCATATTCATCCTCCACAGCAAATCTAACAAGATAATAGTCATTATCTAAGTTAATCAGATTCTGTAATACCCTATTCTCGGCTTGGTCGAGAATTGGGTCGGAGAGTGCTACTGGTGAACGCTATAGTGATCAGTACAATGAATTTCAATCAATAATCGAAGTTTAAATCAAGTCATGCTTTTCAGACATTATTAAACTATAACACAAGTCCAATTATCCGATAAGAAACAATAATTAATCATCTAAAACCAATTCTAAATCATTTATAAGTTTTAGGGGCTAAATTGCAATTTCAGTGTTCTAGAGGTCCTTTTACGAAATTAACATTACTACAATGAAATTCTACCTATAAACAAGTTTTAGGGGCTAAATTTCAATTTCAGTTTTCTAGAGGTCCTTTTACGAAATTAACATTACTACAATGAAATTTTACCTATAAACAACAATTGTATAAATTTTCATGTTGATCAGAGTTCAATTCCCCTTTCGATTAAGGTTTATAACATTCAGTGACCAAAATGCAATATCTCAGAACTGTTTCGTAATACTTATAACTAAATTACCTATCACCGTACCAATACTCAAATGGTCGTATCGGTATTCTATGCCTAATTTAAGAGTTCCAGATTCAATGGATACAGACTCGTATCGATACAGCTGGAGACCGTATCCGTACTAGTTAAACACGTTGACTCGTATCAATACACCCTAAGACCGTACCGATACCTTTAATTTTTCTAGATTCCAGTGACCAAAATTTGTATCGATACACACTGTGCAATATCGATACGCCCTATTTACTAAGACTAATTAGGCATACCCGTACCGATACGCCCTAAGAAGTATCAATACGCCCTGCACTGTAATAACATATTCTATCTGGTTTTTAATCAAATTAACCTATCAAACGTTGTCCAAATACAATAGAACTTTACCAACAAATCGAAAACACTATAATCTACTAGAATGTCAAATTTCACATGCATCTGAATCCGTTTACTAGATTTTTACCTTTAGGGCCAATTATGTCATATAGCCTACTTTTAACCACTTCTATAATACCATATTGAGCCTTAAGCCTTTATACAAAACATAGGCAGTTCACACACACCAAAGAGGCTGAAAGTGACTAGTTCAACTAATTTGCCACTATATTAGGAGTTCGAAAGAGTAATATACATTACTTTTGTCTTGTGATAACTTGCCAAAACTTCTGATTTGCTCCGATCTTGAGTCACTAACTTGATCAACCTGAAATGCATGAGATGAAATGCATTAGGCATAGTTTGCCTAGTGAGGTAGTCATAAACAATGCAATTAACAATGGAATGCATAACAACTCATGCTCAAAAACATCAATGATATATTTCATGTTCAATATCATTTAGTTCATAGTTCAATATTAATCATTGGAATCGATTCAACATAGTGGATAAGCGAATTCCTTACGCCTCGCCAAATCAAAGAATGTTCTAGTCCTTCCACCTCGCCAAATGACCGATAACATATCATACCTCCGCCTCACCAAAATAATGGCCATAGCCAAGGACCGTAGTCCACCAGTACCAACGAGCTCATGAATTCTATGGCATGCCAATTGTATCCAATGTCTTTCGAATCCAAGGTCAGGTGACAATATCAATAATCATGCTCAATAACAATGACAATATCCAATGTTCTTATCGATAAGCAATGTTCCGGTGTCAACATTCAATAGAAATATCAATGACAATGGAAATGTTCAATGATCTCAATGGCAATGGCAATGATTGATGTTTCATTTTCAATGTTATGATGACAATAACTATATCGATATCAATGTTCAATGACAATGAAAATGATGATAACAATAGCAATGACTATGCTCTATGTCCGATGTTTAATGCTTCAATAATTCATTGACTATATCGGTGGTGAAATCAATGACAATGATTGATGGCAATGGCTATAGCAATACCGATGTCTGATATTCGATACAATGACTTACCTCTACTTACCAATGATATCCATTATGTGGTTCGATGCAATATTCTTTAACAACGATGTTAGCAATACTATATACAATGAAAATGGAATCCAGAAAAGGCACCTAGCCTAATTCCAAGACTCCGACTACACTCACCTCGATAACCTAAAGCTTATATGGCTCTCGAATTGTAATTTCTTTGTTCCTAGCTTTCGTCGGTGATGATGGATGATCTCTATTCAATTCTTGAGCTAGGTTAAACAATAGGAATTAGTTAGAATCGATAATATGATATCAAAATTAATATAAAAATATCAATATCAATACCAATATCAAAGTTTAAAATAGCTATTGGCCATCAAATTCTATGGATGACAAAAACCTTAGCATAAGATTAAGTTTGATTTATCCGTGGACTTCATTGATTGTTTGGGGATTATAGCTTACCCGAACGATAGCAACGATTTGATGTCAATGAACCGAAGAAAACTCAAACTCCACAACACTCAACAATGGAGGTGTGTGCTTAGGTGAAGAAGATGAGATGAAAGTGCTAGCTTGATGAGCAATCGGGTAAGGTTTCTAGCTTTAGCTATTCAATTTCTTTTATTAGAATAGCTTTCCTTCCAATGAAGGAATTGCATCAGATAATACCACATATATGGTGATTATAATTGAGAAGGGGTTAATCGCAAGGTTAGTCCCTCAACTCTCAATTCTCTATACTTGTACCCCAAAACTTTCAATTTCTATAATTTAGCCACTAAAAGATTTCAATACATTCGATAAGGTTCTTAGACAATGAATTGAATCAATTAAAGTCCAACATCGATGCAATTGACCTTGCGGTCAAAGTCAACATAATATTTGGACCTTCCGATATAGGGTTTCCGATCGCCAAAACCCAATTTCGACCAGACTGGATTTTGGGGTGTTACAGATTCACCTCGCCCATGAGAGCCCACAAAGCATGGATGTGATTCTTCAATGCGCGGTAGCGAATTGACTTTCCCAGTAATCGCACAATCAAGGATTTCGAAAGTTTCGCACCAATCTCTTGATGCACCCAATCGGAGAATCGAATTTTCGGCAACGTTCCAGTTCGAGAGATCATCACATCATTCTCCTGAAGATCCATGCCCATGTTTCTTATAAAATTATCCTTTTGCACCCCACCAGTCGTTCCCCTTATCATATCCTGAAACAAAGACTTGGCTGGTGCTACAGCCGGAGTCATATCGTTTGCAACATCCATGTTCGAATCTGTCAGTATCGCTCCCATCTTCACCAAATCAAAAACAATCAATTTTTTTTTCTGGAGTGAACATCTCCAAATCCATACCCGCACCAATAGCCGAGCCATCCACCATCTCCCTACTCAGCACAACCCCATTCACCACAACTTTTGGCGGCTTACCCGGCACCACCACATGTTGCGCAGCAACGGTTTCAAGAGTCCCTGAAGAATCGGAGCTCATATTAGGGTTTTTCTTTGTTCCCAATTCCTACCGTCGAAGTTTTTAGTTTGTTATTTCTTATCTAAGTTTAAATATTTTCATTATTTGTAGTTATCCAAAGCCTTTAAATCTAAGAATAGAAAGGGGCAGATTTTATATGAATTATATTTAAATTAAAAAAGACTAACAATATTATTATATCAAAAAAAATTAGGAGGGGCAATAGTCACTCTAGAGTCCTAGCTATTGCATGTCTTCACCCTTGGAGACATTCACATCCGACCTAACCCAAATCATGAACCCATCTGTTTTGGTTGTGGCTCCTCGAACTAAGGGTGTTCATTTTCATATTTAGATAGTAATCAATTTGGAAAAAATCAAATATTTGAATTTTTGGATCAGATATCTGATTTTTTAAAATATTAATAGTACACTTGTTTTCTTAAATAATAATATTAAATAAATAATAAAATAATAGTGACGGTAAAGAAATTAATAATATACATGATAATAAAAATAATAAAAATGATAATATTAAAATTATTCATAATAAATATAATAAAATATATTATATAATAATGAAAAGTATAATAATAAAAGTATACTAATTATAAAAAAAAATAATAGTAATGTTTTATAATAATAAAATAAAAATACAATAAATAAGCAATGTAATAAATAAATGATAAAACCAAGGAAATATAAAAAACATGCTAAGGGAATAAATTAAATAAAATTAGAACTTAAAAAGTTGAAAATATTAAGTAATTATGCGAAATTAAACTACAATCAAAAGACTAAGGACCAAAAATAACAATTAATCTCAATATAGCATAAAGTCATTTTATTTTTTTTTCCAGATAATTTGAAACTCAAAATATTTTTATCTGTATCTAATTCAGTTATTTGATTTTTCTCGAATATCCAAAAATAAAAAAATATATAAAATATTTAAATTTTTAGACCATATCATCAAATAAAACGGGTTGAATTGCTCGGATCGAATTATTTTAAACAGCCCTACTTCGAATCTCAGTCGATTTCATAAATATAAGAGGAAAAGAATATTCCAAAATGATAATATTTAAGAAAAGTCAAATATAAAGAAAATCCAACTCAAGCAATCTTAATAGGACGTAGAACATAGGACCAAACAAATACCCGATAATATCTCAAAAACATCTCATCACATCTACGGAATAGTAAATACAAACGAGAAAAAAAATGAAATTCCAAGACAAAATACCAAAAAACAAGAATCCAAGTGATCTACCTTGCACTTCCACCATCCTCGAAGCTCGAGAAATTATATTATGGGCTATTTTTACCAGGTCATCTATGAACTAAACTAATAAAATTCACTTACATTATTTTTTTCATGTCATCTTTTTATTAAGTAAATTTTTACTAATATTTATTTTAAATTAAATTAAAAAACATTTGTCACCGAGTGAATTCACTCGGTAGAAAGATAACATGAAAAAATAACGAAGTAGATGATTTTTATTGGTTATGACCATAAATAACGTGATAAGGAGGGCTCGTGATATTATTTCTCCCGAAACTGATTCTTCACCTCTCATACCAGCCAAGATCGATTATCATCGAGAACAAAGTTATAATTAGTGCTTGAGAGAAACAAAACATAAATATCAAAAAATGAATAAGACAAAATTATAATTAATTTATTTTTAAGAAATGTATTAAAATGCTTCTGCTTTGGGGACAAGAACCCTTCCCATATTGTACAGGGGACCGACCTTGATTCCTTCTTTAGTTTTTTTATTATATATTATAGTCTATATTTGTAGTATGAGGTTGTTTCTCCTAATAATATCGTCTCTGTGTTTGAATTTATATCAATTTTAAGGAAAAAAAAAACTTTAAATCCCCCGAGATTTTACATCTTGAAATTCTCGTTTAAATTCCTTTTGAACTCTTCTATCATAATTCCATCATTTTCAATTATTATCAACATTCAACATATTCCTTGTTCTTTTCTGGTAAACAAAGAGTAACCGTGTCTACTATGTAGATATCCAACCGACAAAACTTTTTTAACATAATGTTCCGTTGTTTAAATTTATGTTTTAGGTCATACAATGATTTTTGCGGCCTACACATCATCATTTTTCTGATTACAGAATTCTTCAGGAAGCTACATATCTAATGACAAAAACTTTATTAAATCGAACAAATTTTTTAGTGACTCCTTTTTACACTTTTCCATATCAGAAGAAATTGGTACGGAACAGATTGTAAAGAAGCTGCAAAAAATGAAAATATTCCGTAAGTCGTGGAATGAAACTCATTTCGGAAACGTGTAGAGACGCATTAAAAAGACCACATCAGTGATTGAAGCGTTTGACTCTTGTGTGGGGATGGAGGCCGAGGAGAAACTCCGTAGTAAAGAATATAAGAAGCTAAATGTGGAACTATGAGTTGCTATAAACAAATAGTATCAATATGGAGACAAAAGTCGCGATCAATTTGGCTGAAAGAGGGAGATAGAAGCATTAGTTTCTTCCACATCCAAATGGAATAATGGTTTCATAAGTATGTGGAATCCGACTCTATGGTGTTTATGGTATTGATTTCGACAAATAGATGAATTAATTTGGGAGAATTTCGCCATTTATATCGTGAATTTGATTGTGTTGCAGACGCTCTGGCGAAGTATGGTGTTGATTGAGCATATTGGTTCCAGGCGTTTGATCAAGTTGTTTTGGCTTTTTGTTTAATTTTATTGTTAATGTTTAGCTAGAATTTGTACTCATTACTATTATGTGTAATCTTTACTTTCGACTAAGTTTAAAAGTTTTTAATAAGACACATAATGATATTTATTTGTATGATTCTTTTCTTATTAAAGTTAGATTTGCTGATAAAAAAGTGTTAAAAAAATAAAACTGCAACGAAATTATTATATTCCCTCTTTGTGAAGGTAAAATGGACGCCAATAATAAAAGGCAAAAAGTGTGAGAAAGTTGGTATCAAAGTTACGGCAGAGTCGATACTAAAGTAAAGAAATAAGCAATAAGAACACAAAATTTTGGTGACGCGTAAAATATAAATGAAAAAAATTACAAGACACTTATCCGGGGCAAATTTGTGTTTCACTATCAAGTAGGATTACAAACGAGAACTTATCCCGTTAGAATGATTTACAATTCTCACAACAAATGTGACTTTATCTGTTAGTATCTATAATGCTTCTTTCAACTCTCTTATTGTTCTACTTTCTCACAACAAGTACTCTCTTATTCTAGACAAATTAATCATAAATGAATGTACCTAGAAAATATAAACCTGAATTAGTGTCATACATGAATATAAATTGATATATCCGCTGAACATGTGATACTTCTCCCTAATTAAGGTGAGATGCACCCAACACCAAACTACGAATCTTTAATATCTCGTGACAAAACTTTACAAATCGATAACTTAAGTAATCACAACATTATTTAATTGGGTGGGCAGCAATCACACTCAAGTGACCAACGTTTTAGCTAAGTATAGAGTTTCCTGAAGTTGAACAAGAACAAATTGTTTCAATACGATAACTCCAACATCAAATCGAAGTTAAAATTTAGCTTAGATTTAGGGTAGGACAATTTTGCTAGATATACACTTTACAATTGCAAATATAATAGTACTTTGCTCTTTAAATATACGGTTTCTGAGCTTTGACAATATAACAGCATATATTGCACCCTTTTTATAAGCAAACATGGAAGTGGCGGTTGCAAAACAAAAGACAAGATGGGAGAGTAGTCAAACATGCTCAAGGAACAATAAACAGTTTCAATGATTTTGCTGCCGTTGCTGAATAGCAGAACGAAGAACAAAGTTAGGGATAAGATCCAGATTTGGAAGCCTGAGGTTTGTCATAGGGGAAGTATCATGGCCAGCCAGCCAATCCAGCAATGCCGATGCTTCGTAAGTCTAACCATCGGCTGCCACATGCGGATCAGTCATAACTCCCTGCAACACAATATGATCATCATATGAGTTGCAAAACAGTTTCACTGGATTCAAATATAATCCACCTAAAGTCCTATGCTGACCTCAAGAGGAAGGATGTACAGTATGATGTTGGTGAGAAAGAATTCTTAAAAGTCTCCCCATTGAAGAAGATTATGTATTTCGGTAAGAAGGGGAAATTAAGTCCTCGATTTATCGGGCCATTCGAAGTGATTGAAAAAGTTGGCCCTATAGCTTATCGGCTAGCCTTACCCCAAGAATTGAGTAATATCCATGATGTGTTCCATGTATCGATGCTTCACAAGTACATATCTAATCTATCTCATGTTATAAAGCCAGAATATGTGGAACTCCAACCTAATTTGTCATACAAAGAAGAACCAGTACAAATATTGGCAATGTAGGTCAAGAGGCTTCGAAATAAGAACATCCCGTTGGTTAAAGTATTATGGAGAAGTCACAAGGTCGAAGAAGCTACATGGGAACCAGAGGAAAGAATGAGAAGTCAATACCCGCATCTCTTTGATTCAGGTAAAAATTCGAGGACAAATTTTTCTTAAAGGGGGAGAGTTGTAACTTCCCAAAATCGGGCCTAGACGAGATTTGATTCTGGTGACCAAAATTTTCAAATTAGAAAGTCAAATTATAGTGTTGACTTTCAACTGAGTGGTCAATTATTGAATTATTGAATCCCCAATTAAACATTGATATCGTTAAGGATATATTTTGAACTTTGAAACATGGTTTAGTGATCAAATTGAGAAAATTAAAAGTTAAGGTGGTAAAAGTATAGACAATAAAAAGAGGAGGGGCTAATCACATACGTGGGGTTAGGAAATTGAGTTCCTTCAATTGAAGGAAAGATCAATTGAAATCAATAGTTAAAAGGGAAAAGAAAAACTTACCTGGTGGATTGTTAAGCAAACACCTTAGTCACCATCTTCTACCTTTGGTTATGGCAAGCACACACCTCCATTATAGGTGAAAGCAAGCTTTGATTTCCTTAAGTTTCTTGATCATATATTGAAGCTATCGATTGGGTAAGCATTTCCCCTCAATCGATTCCTCGATCCCATAGCTAAATCATATTTAATTTCAAGTTTAAGAAGTAAGGGAACCCTAGAGATTTCTTGGAGAAGTTAAAGCTTGTTTGTTATAATTTATTATAGCTATTGAGTTGCTACGATTCCGTTATCGATATTGAAAACATTGTAATCCCAATTTTGTGTAGCTCAAGACAACAAAAGGTGAAGAATCCCCAAATCCCCTCAATTCCACCAAGTTCAAGAACAAATGAGTTGTTATCCAGGAGCCTTGAAAGCCTTGGAATCATCAGTGAGTGTAGTCAGAGTCAAGGGAGTGGCTAGGTGCCTTCCCGATTTTACTAACGTTGAATTATTGCATTTCCATCATTGACCAAGGTACGTTTGTAATCGAGCCTTGTAGGAGGCATCATTGGTAAGCTTGTTACATTATAGATTGAATATTGAGTCATTACATGATCATTGATATTATGATAGAGTTGAAATCAGCCATGTTAGAGAAATCACAAATCATTGTCATTGATATTGTTGCTATTGCTATTGTTACTATTATAGCTATGGTTAATGTTATTGTTATTGCTATCGATAAGTATTGAATCCTTGGACATGAATGGACATGGGATACAATTGGCATGCCATAGAATTCATGAGCTCATTGGTAAGGGGTGAACTACGGTCCTTGAGCTAAGGCTCTCATTGGTGATGTTGGAAGGATGTGATTGTGTTGGTCCTATTGGTGATGTTGGTGGATATTGACCATTCTATGTTGGCGATGTTGGTTGGGAATTCGTGTATCCACTACATGTCAATCCAAGGAAAATATATATGAATAAGTGTTGCAAGTATTGTTAAAATATGTTTTGAGATGCACTTTCATCGTTTTACATGATATGATCTTCATTGATGTTCATATAATTGTCTTGACTACCTCACTAGCCTAAGTAGGCCTAATGCATCCCATTTCCATGCATTTTTAGGTTAAAGCTTAGTTGGATCAAGGATCAGTGCAATGGGCATTTTTAAAGCAAGTCACAACCTTCTATGTAATGTAATATAGTCCTTGAACTCATAGAACAATGGTGTAGGGTTTAGAAAAGTTAGTTTGGCACCATTTTTCATGTATGTAATTCCCTCTATGTTAAAGAAGCCTAAATGCTCAAAATGGTATGTTAAGTGTTTTGGTAAGAAGTATCAAAAATGCATTTTTGTCCTAACTAGTGAAAACATGGTAAACGGATTCACTTGATCATGAAATTTTGCATGACATTAGATTTTAGTGTTTAAAGGTTGCTTGTAAAATTTCATTGCATTTGGACATCATTCAACGGGTTAAATTGATGAAAAATGAGACAAAATCTGTCATTATAGGGCAGGCGTATCGATATGGGTCAAGTTATATCGGCACGGCCATCATAATTGGACTTGATAAAACAGGGAGTAACGATACGCATAGGGGGTGTATCAGTACGAAGTTGGATAGTAAGGTCTAAAAATAAATTGTATCGGTACGTTTTATAAGGGGTATCGAAACGGTCTACCCTAGTCAACGCGTATCGATACAGGGCTAGGTGTATCGATACGGGCCCATTACCTAAGAATCTGGAAAATGAGAATTGGGCCTAGCATACTAATACGACCCTTAGGGTATCAGTACGAAGTTAGTTAATTCCGTTAAAAGACATAGAAACCAGTTTTGGGAAGTTTATAAAATGGTCACTAAAACTTGTATAGTCTAATTGAATGAGTAAATAATATCGAAACGACATGAAAATTTTCATATTCACTTTTATTGTATGAAATTCCATTTTGCATAGTCAATTGCATGAAAGGACCCTTAAATTTCTAAATTTACAGGTTAGTGCCTAAAATTGGTAAAAGTTATAAATTAGTCCTAAATGATGAATTGTTGTTTCACATTGGATAAATTGGTTAAATGTTTATATTTGGTGATATTTTTAAAGCATAATATTATTTAATTGTCAGTCATTGATTGAAATTCATTGCACCGATCACTATTCGTTCATCGGTAGCGTTCTCCAACCTAGTTGTGTTCCAGGCCGGGTGAGGGATGTTACATCAACCCTCAGAACCGTGGCACAAAGTATGATTACCTTTCAATTTTTCAGATAGCTCAAAAACTACCCGAGATTAGGCTATAATACTCGTGACAATGTGTGTGTGGAATTGTGTACAAGTTGAATAATATCATTCCATGTGAACAATAGGTTTTATCAATATTAATTACCGGGGCATTTAAGTCTACTAGAGAAAATTTTGGGCACCTCTAGCAAAGCAAGCAATTTCTTGTTTTAATATTAATCAACTAGAGCCGATTTCGAGCACCTCTAGTGATTTTTTAATGTATGACAACTAGAGCGGATTTCGGGCACCTCTAGTAAGAAATTATTTTTATTCCAATTTTAGTTTAGGTTAGAGCCGAATAGGCACCTCTAGATAAAATTTTAAATTACCCAATTTTTAAGCAACCTAAGTTCACTAAGTCTCCTTTAATCAACAAGTCACAACAGTGTCAAATAATATTCAGCATTATAGCAAAATCCTAAGTGTTTTCCATACAAATCCTAAAACTAAGGGTTCTATCAATTAAGTGCAGTAGTAAAATTCATCATAGGGTATCACAGCAGGTTTCGAAAGTTCTACTCAGGCATGGCAAATAACATATGCAACTATATGATAAACACAATGAATGCAACTAGCTAATTATGAAACAACCGAAAACAACCTCCCCCCAAACTCGAGAGAAGCATTGTCCTCGATGCATGAAACAAAAACAAATAAAAACTAGAAAACAAAATGAGAATGAAAATAAATTATTCGGAGAGGTCGTCACCTCAAATAACTAGTTTCCTTCGAGCCATTTGCTTGGTTCTCTTTTCGACTCATGGTGGTTGTGTACGCAAGGCTGGTGGTGGTTAGAACTATAGTTTTCGCATCCTCATCATCTGATTCATCCTCCTTGTCAGCTTCCTCTAATTCAAAAATTTTGCTCTTTGATTTTGGATGGCGTAACCGGCAGTGACTTCCTTGGTGCAGAAATAGACTCGTCCGAATCTAAAAAAACCATGAATGGATTCAATACGAGTAGGTTCAGTCATAGGTTCCTTGCCTTTTGTTGGAGTAGTAGTTGTCGCGGTAATGTTGCTAGGTGCATCATCAGTTGCCATGGCAAGTAGTTCGGCAAAGAAAACGAGGAAAGGAATGGTGCTATCGGGGAAATTTTCCAAGATAACTCTCATGAAGGAGACATCGCGGTCCTTCATGTATTGCATTAATAGCAGCTAACGTGCCTTCATTTGCTCTAATCGCTTAGTTAATGGGCAGAGAACTTCGGCAATAGAATTCCCTTACCCATGATATATTTTCGGGCTTTGGTTGTTCGCCAAAAATCTACCATTGATGTTTCTCTATGATATTGTAGATGGTATTTTCAAGCCTATAGTTCTTGAGGGACACATCATACTCAAATCCAAGCTTTTCCCACACCTTTCGATTGGAAAATTTTGCAAGGTACCGCTTCTCAATGAGTGGGGTTAAATACCGTTAAAAAGAGGGCTCACCCTCCTTTTAAGAACTCGCCTTGGGCATTGATATGAGCTTCTTGGCCATGGCTATTTCGGTTCTTGGTTGGGAAGAAAATAAAAAAACTAAAAAGAAACTTAAGAGTTTTCACAAAGAAAAGAGAATTAAAGAAAAAGATGGAATAGATAGAAGATATGGATTTAATGGTTGGGTGAAAATATGGTAGAAGGGATGGGAAAAAGAATAGAAAAGAATAAAAAAGTTAGGGATTTGGTAGAATGGGCAACTAGGTCTAATGGGATGGGGAAAATTTTGGTGAAAATGGGTTGTGAAATCCCTAATAGCCGAAAAAATAGATTTATAAGTGTGATTAAATCCCCTAAAAATCGGCCCCTTATCAACTTCAAGGGATAGATGAAATTCTATCTTTGGCCCAACTCCTTCTCTTTGTGAATTTTATCCTAAAATTCAAATAAAACAAAGAGATAAATATTAAATAAAACAAAGAGATAAAGGATAAATAAAAAATGAAAATCAAGGATAAAGATAAAACTAAAATAAAAAGATAAAAATAACAACTAAATTAAAAGAAAGGATAAAAACTAATACAAAAAAGAAGTCACAAAATAAAGAAAGAAAATGACAAAAGTAACTAAACAAAAATAAATAAAAAGTTTGTAAAATGAAAAATGAAAAAACCTTAAAAAGAGAATTTTCATGCATCTTCGAAGGATATGGTCTCCTTGTCCCGAGTCACATGTGCCTCGGTGTAGTGCTTCAACTGTTGTTCGTTATCTTGTCTTGGCAACATCTTCCTCTTGCTTACCTTGGCAAGTGGTAGATTCTTACCCGAAACTTCGTCATTGATCTTTGGGTTCATGCCTTTCTTGTGCTACTCCAAGGTGTCGATCAACCTATTTCCCTGCTTAGATTGTAACTCAAAGGACAATATCACGGTCAAGCTGTTATCCTTTCCCAAATAAGCATAACTCACTTGCCAAGCAGTGAATTTGACTTTAAGGTGGGTGGTTGCTCAATTAAAGTCTTAGGGGAGTTGATTTCCTTACTTGGATAGTCAAGAAATTTAGGATGTTTACCCGGTTGACTCATGATCTGATTCATTTCTTGTTGGGCTACTTCATCTGGCTCTTGTTCCTCGACGTTCTCAAATTCGATAGTCAAATAGTGATCATGACAATATGTCTCAAGCTCTGTATCAAGGAAATCAACCTTGTGGCATTCCTCCGGGTCATCTGTGCATTTGAGTGCTTTAAAAACGTTGAGTGTGACTTGTTGCTCATTCACTCGCGTTGTGAGTTGTCTTTTTTTGACATTAATCAGTGTTTGTCCCATTGCTAAGAATGATCTTCCAAGAATGATAGGTGCTGACTCGTCTGCTTCACAATCTACAACAATAAAGTCAGGGGGAAAATAAATTTATCCACTCTTACCAAAATATCTTCGATTTTCCCCTCAGGTTGAATGTAGGATCTATCGGCAAGCTGTAGCATGATTGTAGTGGGTCTCACCTTTCCTATGCCTCGTTGTTGGAAAATAGATTTTGGCATTAGATTTATGCTTGCTTCTAGGTCACACAATGCTTTGCCAAACTCTTGAATTTTGCAAATTGTGTTGTTGATAGGATAAAGCTTGATTTAATTTGGATAAAAGACAATAAATCTCTTCCATATTTATCTCCAAAGACTTGTCACAATAAATCTGTCTCGACAAGGCCTTCAGAAATGTCCCCTACTTGTCACGGCAAGACTCACTTGCCACTATAATCTTAACCTACACAAAATAGAACACACCAGCAGCGTCTTTTCGACTAAAAATAACCAAAATGCAATACCAAGCTCAATAAAGAAGGAAACAAGGAAATTATGCATGAATGCTTAATAATGCAAGTAAAATGTGCCTAAGTCTAACAATAATATGAGTAAAAAAGGCAAGAAAAATAGTACTTTTACACACAACAGAAACATAGTTTGGCGAGTACCTTGGCTAGGTAATGTTACTCGTTTCTTATACCGATGCGGAGAATATAATTGGCTAATGATGTTGGGTTTGCATGCAGGGATCCATTGCGCCCCTTTGTTAGTTTCAAGACAGTTTGGGTCTCGACAGTTTGTTCCTGTTACCTCGAGTTTGAGTCGCACCGAATTTGCTTTCAAGGGTGAATTCAAAGAGAAGGTCCAGGAAATCTCTAGGGCTTGGGATCATTGCTACTGTATGAAGGTGGAGGAAGATAACAAATGCATGCTCACTTTTGATTATGATTTCTAGAGACGATGGAGGATAAATGATGAAATTCCAAAGTCAGATCAAGGGCCAGCTATGACATTAGAAGAGCATATGAGGATAGTCCCTTCAGAAACCGATATTTTTTAGGAGTGAATTAGAAGAGGTCAAGAAAAGGATGGAGGCCCTACAAACCGAGCATGCAGGTGAGCTCTACAAGGTAAGTTTGGATGTGGATATACGTGATGGGATGATCAAGGACTTGAAGAAAGAAAATGTGGACTTGAGGAGAAGAAGACCCTTTACCAGAATGATACCGTCAAGCTTCAAGCTTTGGTAAGGAATGTTGATCGGAAAAGGTTGATAGCCGTTGAGAAATAAAGAGAAAATGGCATACGGTTGGTCGAGGAAGAAAAAGAGAAAGGTAAGAAAGCCATTGAGAAAGAAAGTGAAAGCAACAAGTTAGTCATCGAGAAATAGAGAAAGGCTTGTAAGAGTGCAATTGATCGAGAAAGAGAGAAAGCCAAGCAAGAAAAGGAGAAAGACAAGCAAGCAGTGGATTGGGAAAGAGAAAACGGTGCCGCTTGGAAAAGAAAATTGCATGAAAACAAGAATAGTTTGCTAGAGATACAAGGTTTGTATAACACCACCTTTGAGAGTCTGAACCAAAGTCAAGCTCAGAACACCCTACTAGAGGCAAGGATAGCGGAGTTGAATCAATCTCTCTAAGAATACCGTGATCGAAATGGCTTTCTTGAACATCAGGCCAGTCAGCAAGAGAATGCAACGCTTCAAGCCCATATTGAGGTTTTAGAGGATAAAGTTCAAGACTACTTGGGTTGACTCACGGTTCTTAAAGAAGTTGTGGAAGGGGGGACAACTATTGGTTGAAGCGACTTTGTGATGCCACCCAAATGATTTAAGACCGGGATGACTTTTACACCACTTTGATGGTTTAGGTGCAAGAGGTAGCACAGCCGTGAGGAATCTAGCTGTGGAAGCCGAAGCACTTTTCCCTTTCATTGCCCGAAAGATAGAGGTAGCACCAAGATTCATTCAACTACTTCAAGATGTCAAAGAATTAGGAGTTAGGGTTGGCGACTATCTATAGGAACTTGTTTTATCTGCTTTGTAATGATGACCTCTTTATTTTCAGTGAAAGTTGTTATAGGGTGATCACTTAAGGAATCAATGCCTTTATTTGCATACATTCGCTTTTGTTCGTTTTTATCATTTGTACATACATTTCATTACATGCATACATATATAATGCATTAATTAATGAAAAAAAGGAATTAATGATGAAAATATCATGATAGAAAGTGAAAGTTTAACCTACAACCATTATGTACTCGTACGGTGCCCATTTGCAATTGAGAGCAATTGAGGAGATAATGGCTAAGGTGGAGCAAGGTTAGAAGGACCTTGAAGTTCGTTTGGATGGGATTGAACAGAATATCAGGGACTAGATCACACAGTCTCAAGCTTCTATCATTGCTCAAATGACCGATTTGCTAATCAAGATGAAAGGCAAGGAAGGAATCTCTGTCGATAGGTCGAATATTGAAGAACAAGAGAGTACTACATCACAGGTGAAGGTTCAGCCAAAAAAGCCAGATCCAAAAAATAAAGTGTATATCAATCTGGCAGGGGGATCCGAAAACCATCCTATAGGGGTATCTTCCAGCCACCATGTGGCAGCTTCAACAAATCAGCCCATTGATCTAGGGGCAAGCTACGAGAATGAGGTACCAGATATAAACATGATGAATGAGGTGGACGAAAGGATTAGGGCGGAGATGGAAAAGAAGTACGAGGAAATGATTCGTTTCTTCGAAGAAAAATTCAAGACCTTGCACGGGATGAATGACCAAGGGAACGATGCTAGTGATTTGAGCCTAGTGGCAAATTTGGTTCTTCCACCGAAATTCAAAGTTCATGATTTTGATAAGTATGATGGAACTACATGTCCCTCAGCTTACAACACCATATATTGCCGAAAGATGGAAACTTTTATAAAGGACGAGAAGCTACTCATTCATTGCTTTCAAGATAGCTTGACTGGTGTTGCGCGTAATAAGTGCTCCGCAATTGTGCAAGTGTACACGTCGTAAGTTATAGTATAAAAGATATCGTCTCCACAGGGAATGGTGCCACTTCAAGAATCTAATCTCTTGCACTGTAAAAAGTAAAAGAAACACAAGTAGAAGATTGTAGGAGTTTTAACTAACAACTAAACTAGAAAGCAAATAAGTAAAAGAATATGTAATTAAATGAGAGAGAATAGGCCAGGTTATCGTGAGTTGATGAGTGATAGCTGATTGGATTATCTTGGTAAAAGAGTGCAAGGGCAACTCAGTTGTCGTGGCAACTTGCACAGCGGGGTTGCCTTGGCAACTAATCGATGGTTGCCTGGGCAACTACTTGGGCGGCTGGGCAGCAACTTCAAGGTTCGGCAGAGCGTTCTTCAATGGTTTCTTCTTATCCCTAAGTCAAAACTCTAGCTACTTGTGCATGCCTTGATAATACATCCCTGCGTGAATCAAGGGTGAACAACAACAAAACTTGCGCTCTTCTTAGCCGTTGAAATCCTTAACTTATTCCTAAGCTGGATTAATCTTCACCATCAATAGATTGAATAAAGACCATACTCATTCGTTTCTTGAATCTAACTCTCCCGATATTAAATAAATAGATGAAGTTACGAGATCCTCTCCCAATTCACTTCGCAAACAAAAATAAGAACCAAGAATGAGTAAACCTTGAATTGAGAGTGCAAACTCTTATTACCTAAACAAAATCCAATTGTTTCTCACAACCACAAGACACAATAACCTTAGCCAAGTAGATTTAGTTCATGGCTAGGTTCCAAAGAAACACAAGATAAAGAATTCCTAGCATAAACCTAATTGAAGAAGAAAGAAAAAGATGAAGAATGGATGGAGCTTTGTCGAAATCTCCCTTGCCCTTGATCTTGTCGAAAATTCTCTCTTCTTTCCCTTCTTGCTTACTCTCTTTGAAGGCTTGGTCCTTTAAATAGGAGATGGCTAGGTCAAAATCCTTCTTGAGGAGGAAGTTAAGTTGGAATTAAATACTTTAAAAGAAAGCAATTCTTTATTATATTTAAATTCATTCTAGAACTTCTCCTATCTTCTTGGGATTTAATTTCTCTTTAACCTCTTCATGGAAATCAAACTCATTTGGGATTTAACTTTGCTCCATGTCATCTTGGGCTTATTTAGTCACCAATTTTGACTACCATATCATCTTATCCCATATCGAAAATTGCCTTGGCAGCTAGCTCGGCATCTCCTTCATGCATTTCCCTGGCAACTGCGTTGGCATCTCCTTCATGCACTGCCCTGGCTACTGGTTCTAGCCTTGTTTAGGCAAGTGATTCTGCACACACACAAAAATACACCAAAGCAGCATCTTTTTCCACAAAAATCATCAAGTTATGTAATCAAGCTCAACAGTGGAAAGAAACATGAATTAATGCATGAATGACTAATTATGCAACTAATATGAGCCTAACTCTAACAATAATATGAGTAAAAAGGGTAATAAAAATAGTACTTTTAAACACTTATCGCACCCCCAAACTTGAACTATTGCTTGTCCTCAAGCAATGCAAACTAACAATTACCTACCAAGACTTTAATCATCAAAGACATGCTTCAAACTTGAATTCAAACCTCAGAACCGTGGCACAAAGTATGATATCCTTTTAATTTTTCGGATAGCAAAAAAATTACCCGAACCAAACTATAATGCTTGTGACAATGTGTGTGCGTAATTGTGTACAAGTTGACTTTCAAGATTCTATGTGAACAATAGGCTTTTATCAAGTTAATTATCGGGGCATTTATTTTTATTTTCACTAGAGCCAATTTTTGGGCACCTCTAGCAAAGTAAGCAATTTCTCATTTTATGTTAGTCGACTAGATCCAATTTCGGGCACCTCTAGCGATTCTTTAATGTGCATTAACTACTAGAGCCAGTTTCAGGCACCTCTAGTGATTCTTTAATGTACATTAACTACTAGAGCCGGTTTCGGGCACCTCTAGCAAGAAAGTACATTTACTACTAGAGCCAGTTTCGGGCACCTCTAGCAAGAAATTAACTTTTAATTTTCAATTTTAAATTTACCCAAATTTTAAGCAACTTAAGTTCACTAGGTTTCTTTCAATCAACAACTAAAATTCTAAGTTCTTTTCATGCAATCCTAAATTTAAAGGTTCTTTCAATTAAGTGCAATGGCAAAAATTTATCATTGGATATTCAACAAGTCTTAAGCAATTAAATCTAATTAAAGGCATGGCAAGTAACATATGCATCCTATATGTGATTGCTAAAGATGAATGCAACTAAACATGAAACTAACTAGAAACCAACACCCCCAAACTCGAGAGAAGCATTATCCTCAATGCATGTAAAAGTGAAACAAAATTTAAAAGAAACTAAATGAAATGAGTTAGTCAGAGAGGTCGTCACCTCGAGTAATAACTTTCCTTCGTGTCGTTTGCTTGATTCATTTTCTGGTCGATGGTTGAATGCTTGTGGCTGGTACCGCGTGAAATGGCTTTGATTTGATCCATGTTTGCCAAGGCAGGTTCACTTTCCTGGGCATTAGTAGTTGCCGAAGCCATTATTGTTGCCTGGGCATCGCCAGTTTCTATTGCAGTAGCAACTGCTGGGGCGGTTGCCGGGGCATCCTCTGTTGCGGTTGCCGTGGCAAGTAGTCGATAGTGAATTTCCTTAGCATGGTGGTTATGATTCTTGTTGTTGAAAAGAAAAGAAAACACAGAAAACCTAGAAACTAAAGATAATGAAGAAAAATAAAATATCTCCTAAAAATTCCAAAGAAAAAAAATGAAAAAAAATAAAGTTTCAAAAAATTAAAAACAAAAATTAAAGATTCTTAGAAAGAGCATTTTTCATGCATCTTCTAATGTTACTGCATATCTGAGAAAAATTGAGGATGGTCGTTTCCGATACTTCTTATAGTCCATCCGCACCCTCCATCGAGTGATAATATTGCTAAAAAAGAATTGGGCTAATGTGCTCCCAGCTACTCTCTTTTGCGTTAACATGGTGGAGGTGTCTTTCTTCTTTGTTCGCTTGTAGTCCATGTATACCCTCCACCTTGCTACTATTCCTAAAGGCATGAATATATTAGTAGAAAAAGTTATATCAACACCCAACCATTTAATTACCTCATTCTCATCGGGCTCCATCATGGTTGGATGCAGCCTTCGTTGTCGTGGCAATTGCTGCTCTAGCCATTGTCGTGGCAATCAGTTGCCAAAATTTGTTGTAAGTCAAGGGAAGAACCAATTTTTTGAAAAGCTTTACGAATCCAAACACCTTTTTCTTTTGGCCTTTCAAACATCTCCATCAGTAGAGATTTCGATGGCTTCAAATCTACCAACATCGGTTCCTCAAGACATATCTGCAATGGACGAGGTGAGTTTTTAAAGAATTCAAAAGGTTTAACCATTACCTGCTCATATTCCATTGGCAAAGTATTATCATCTCGTTGATCTTGCATGTGGTCGTGCAATTGCCGTGACAACTGTAGATGAGAGCAATCTATAGATTCCTGCTTCAACATCAACGTTGTAACCTTCTGGGCATCAGGTTCCTCAGAATTTGCTGTAGTATTGTTGTTCTCAGCTTCACTGAGTGTTTTCGCGGCATTGCTTTGTTCAGGCTCCTCAATCATTACCGAGGCAATTTGTTGCTCAGGCTCATCATGTGTTGGGCAGTCTTTCTCATCAACATACTCTCGACTTTGAGGTTTTAGTTGTTCCTCACACATCGGAGAGCTTTCCTTGCATTGTTCCTTGTCCTTTTGCCTTGGGACTTCAGTATCCCTGTGAATGAATTGTTGGTGCATGTTATCCATGAAATATGTGGATCTCCTCAATTGATCTTCTGAATCCCCCAAGGTTGCATCCCACTGAGCTATCCTCCTATACATGGACTTTGATAGCTCTCGAATCTTTTCAATTGATCCGTCAAGTCTAGCCAAGGAAGCTAGCAACGTTTCCTCCAAGGAATTGAGATGCTCTTGAAAATGACTACATTGCCATGTCATATCTGTTGCTGCAGAAAAATTGTTATGGTAAAAATAATTTTGAGTTTTTTGACCATACCATGAAGAATTTTGCTGCTGGTTCCCTCTATGGTCCTCCATGTAGTCATATGCACCGAAAATGTGAGGGTAATTTTCAAACACATGATGTTCTCCACACATAGCACAATATTTTTCCACGGTATAGGCTCTTTGGGCTTTTCTCGGTTGGTATAGGTAATCATCAAAGGGTGCAAGAAACTCTTGATTGGATTGATTCATATCTTCCAGCATCAACTCTCGAATAGATTAGCTTTTATTTCCCGACATGTTGATGTCCCTTAACTTGTAGCGCACCTTTTTTTTTATAAAACAAACTAAAACAAAAGTTAGTAAAACTAAGAAAAAATGCAATAACAAAAACAACTAACACCAATTGCCAATCCCCGGCAACAGCACCAAAAACTTGTTGCGCGTAATAAGTGATCCGCAATTGTGCAAGTGTACACGTGGTAAGTTATAGTATAAAAGATATCGTCTCCACAGGGATTGGTGCCACTTCAAGAATCTAATCTCTTGTACTGTAAAAAGTAAAAGAAACACAAGTAGAAGATTGTAGGAGCTTTAACTAACAACTAAACTAGAAAGCAAATAAGTAAAAGAAGATATAATTAAATGAGAGAGAATAGGCCAGGTTATCGTGAGTTGAGGAGTGATAGCCAATTGGATTATCTTGGTAAAAGAGTGCAAGGGCAACTCAGTTGTCGTGGCAACTTGCACAGCGGGGTTGCCTTGGCAACTAATCGATGGTTGTCTGGGCAACTACTTGGGCGGCTGGGCAGCATCTTCAAGGTTCGGCGGAGCGTTCTTCAATGGTTTCTTCTTATCCCTAAGTCGAAACTCTAGCTACTTGTGCATGCCTTGATAATACATCCCTGCATGAATCAAGGGTGAACAACAACCAATCTTGCGATCTTCTTAGCCGTTGAAATCCTTAACTTATTCCTAAGCCGGATTAATCTTCACCATCAATAGATTGAATAAAGACCATACTCATTCGTTTCTTGAATCTAACTCTCCCGATATTAGATAAATAGATGAAGTTACGAGATCCTCTCCCAATTCACTCGCAAACAAGAATAAGAACCAAGAATGAGTAAACGTTGAATTGAAAGTGCAAACTCTTATTACCTAAACAAAATCCAATTGTTTCTCACAACCACAAGACACAATAACCTTAGCCAAGTAGATTTAGTTCATGGCTAGGTTCCAATGAAACACAAGATAAATAATTCCTAGCATAAACCTAATTGAACAAGAAAGAAAAAGATGAAGAATGGATGGAGCTTTTTCGAAATATCCCTTGCCCTTGATCTTGTCGAAAATTCTCCCTTCTTGCTTACTCTCTTTGACGGCTTGGTCATTTAAATAGGAGATGGCTAGGTCAACATCTCCTTCATGCATTGCCTTGGCAACTACATCGGCATCTCCGTCATGCACTGCCCTAGAAACTAATTCTAGCCTTGTTTAGGCAAGTGATTTTGCACACACACAAAAACACACCAAAGCAGCATCTTTTTCCACAAAAATCACCAAGTTATGTAATCAAGCTCAACGGTGGAAAGAAACATGAATTAATGCATGAATGACTAATTATGCAACTAAAATGAGCCTAAGTCTAACAATAATATGAGTAAAAAGGGTAATAAAAATAGTACTTTTGAACACTTATCAACTAGTTTTGCGACCCGATGGTACACTCAACTCAGTCGAGTTAACATCAAGTCGTGGAAGGATCTTTCAAGGGTTTTTGTGGAACAATACAAGCTTGTAACTGACATGACCCCTAACTGAATCATGTTAGAGGGAATGAAGCAAAGGTCAATTGAAAGATTACGCCAGTATGCTCAAAGATGGCACAATGTGGCTGCGTAGATCCAACCACCGATCCCTAAACACGAGATCACATTGTTGATTGTCAATACTTTAAACGGTGCATTGTTTGACCGATCAATAAACAATACCACTCAGAATTTTGCTGACATGGTAAGAACTGGGGAGTTAATCGGAGTAGCCATCAATAATGGAAGGATTGACAGTGGGGAGAACACTCGAAAGAACTACAAGAGAAAAGATAATGAGGTAAATACCACAAGCACCTATACGACCCGAAAAAGACACAATTTCTTCGCCACAAGTTTCAACCGAGGAAGGACAAGGCTCAAATAAAAAGGAAACTAGAGCCCCAATGAAAAAAATAAGAATATGTCTTTTACTCATTTGTTGGTGTCTTATACCGAATTATACTTGCAGTTGCATGAAGCCGACTTGGTCCGGCCTTATTATGTCACCCCTTTCAAGCCACCATTGCATGCGTGGTATGACAAAAAAGCACACTGCGATTATCATGTCGAAGTTTTGGGACACTCAATTGAGAACTGTATTATCATGTCAGAGTATGCCCAAAGACCAATTAGGAGATGGTTGTAAAAGACATACTTATTTTATCTTGTTTATTAATAAGAAGCCATTATTATTATTTCAGTTTTATTCTGTGTATCTATAAATAAACTGAATTATAATAAATTCCTTAGAATAATATAGTTACTCTTGAATGTCCTTAGTCGAGAATTATTGTGGGCTTAGACTACAATAATGTATTAAGACTAATATGTAGTTGATTGATGACAAAGTGTTGTCATTGACATGTAGATGTCAAAATCAATACATAAGTATGTGTTAGGGAATGCCATACTGGACCGACCCGCTATGAGCATGTTTCTTGGATCATTATGTGACATTCACAACATATCTCATGGTGATTACCACATGTATGATCCTCAGACTTGAGATCATCATTATTTCAACATCGTGAGTGACATATTTTGATACGGTCAAACGTGTGTCGTAACTGACTATATTATAAAGACTGATATTGGATATGTCACAATCCATGTAGCAAAATATGGTTGATCAAGATAGGATTTGTCCCTCCTACATAATAGAAGTAATATCATAGGCCACTTGATTGAGTGAGACTAGAAAAATGCATGGCCATGCTCGAATAAATTGATATGGGATAACATAGTTATTCATTTATAATAGTCTACTCAAGATATCAAGAAACATTAGATGGATTATACAAGTGTGACTAATCCATGACTTGTGTCCGATCTAGATATGAGGACAAAAGGATGAAATAAATAAAAGAAGTTAATCCCGAAAAAAAGGTTAAATCGAACCACGATTTCATGTAACTTAGGTAGCAATGATGTATTGCTAGATGCCACTCATTGCTTGTAATATTAGAATTGTTCTAGATATTACTGCTAACGTTACATGAACCTACAAGGGTCACACCCTATGATTGAAACGAACAAATATCGACTACATAACATGTGTACAAACTTATTGTACACGTAATTAGTGAGAAACTGGAATTTTTATATAATGGATAATTTTGTTTATATATATATATATGTTAATATTTTTTAAGTTATTATAATTATGAAATAATATATATATATATATATCTAAAAGAAACCTAATTAAAGTAGAATCAAATTCTACATACTTAATTATATTCGGTTAAATATATTGTATATTTAACAAAATTCGAATTTAATTAGAACTAGGTTTTTGAATGCTATATAAAGGCATAAGGTCTAGCAGCCAAAAGATATGTTTTTGAAAAATCTCTCTAACAGTTAGAGAAGAAAAAATATTGTCCGTTTTATTCGGGTGGACTGCGTAGAGGTCGAAACACTATTGTGATGACTCAGATTCGATTTGGTTATTCCGAATTCCCTATAGATTTCCAGATTCTAGATTTATTAAGGTAACATTTCATCCCAATTCACCCTGAATTCGTCCCTTGTACATGGATCATTGGTGGATTACGCTGGATAATTTTCTGTTGCGCCATGAAGTGTACCAGCTTTCCCAACAATGGTATCAAAGCCACTTGTACGATACGAATTTGGACATAAATACTTGGATGATGCTTTTGTATGAGATGCATGTTATTAGATTAGGGTTTAATTGATTTTTGAAAAATATATGATATATTCATGATTTTGACAAATATACGAATTCAAACTTAAATACTTGGCAGTTGCGGGGCCGCCGAACCCCCGCAAGGGGCTCCACCCCTTGACCCCGTAAGGGGGCTCTGCTCTCTTAAACCCCTGCAATGGGCTTTGCCCTTTGACCCCTGCGTAGGGACAATCTCATAAGACCTCAATAATAAACCGCGTCGTTGTTATGTCTAATATACACGATGTTTGAAATGCATGGTTATAGCCCAATAGCCTTTTTACTTTGGTTTTATATAAATATGGCCTGTGTGTCGTGTTCTTTCTTCTATTGTAATTCTCTTCTCATCTTACTCCCTCGTATGTAAAATGAGTTTCTGAAAAATCGTAATATTTACGGAAAAAAACGTGGAACAAAGGAGCAGAATGATGGGCCAATCAAAGGTGGATTAGATGCCTGAGAAACAAGTTCTATCTTTAGTATTTTGGTTCTCCCATTGGCTTAGGATGGGCCACCTTAGTTTTAAGGGCTATAACCATTGCATTTATATTTACTACTTTACATGTATGTGATACAATGTATATTTTTTAGCATGATGGTAACTGATTAGATCATAATAGAATGGTGAGATTAATATAACAAAAACCCTTCATATTTAATTAAAATTAGTCATCCAATATTAGCCCTCGTTAAAACCTTGATCGGTACTATGTAGGTTTTGCCAAAGCAAAATACTTAGATATATCTTGGTTAAACGCAAAGAATATGCAAGTGATATTCAGTGGAAGTAATATTGGTTAAACTAGGTTGTTCTAATAAGATTAGAAACCTAAAGACTAATGATTGTTCAAGAACTTTGGTGATTGAAAAACAATACGAAAGTACATGTCTAGGATTGGTTCTTTGAAAGACTTGGTATTTAAGCGTGCCCAGTACACCACCTCTCTTTTCATAAGTTACCTACCTAGTGCACTGTTCATTATTGTTCTTTCTATTAGACCATATTAACTTTTGTTCTGGACAAATAGTTGTTCACCAAATATAGGAATTACATGAGATGTAATTAGCAAGTGTTGCTTACCTAAATAATTGAATTCTAGGAGTAAAGCCAAAGCTAAACTAAGATAAAATGAAATATGGATCCTTACCCACTAGAAATACTTTTAGTAAGTTTTTCAATTTTGAGGGTTTTTAATAGTGGGAATGTAATTTCTTTATAAACGTGATCAAATGTACTTATAAATCATATTATATCGTTGTAGATTTTATGGCAAACTCAAACACATTATCATTGCGATCCGTCCCTGAGAAGGATAAATTGAATGGCTTGAACTTCCTTGATTGGTTCTGTAACTTACTTAAGCAAGAACGGAAATTGTAAATCATTGAAGAACATGTCCCTAAAAAGCCAACAGATGATGTCTCCAAAGATGAAAGGGAAGCTTTTGAGAAATACTCAAATGACATGGTTGATGTCAGATTCTTGATGCTTGCGACCCTGACCCCTGAGCTTCAAAAGCAACATGAGGACATGGTTCCCTATGAGATGGTTAAAATCTCAAAGAATTATATGAGGGGCAAGCTCTTCAAGAAAGTTATGAGACCTCTAAGGCTTTGTTTCGATGCAAAATGGTGGATGGAACTCCAGTGGGAACTCATGTTCTCAAAATGATAAGGTATATTCAGACCCTTGAAAAATTAGGCTTCCCTCTAAGTGTTGAATTGGCTACTGATGTTATTTTGCAATCTTTGTCCGATAGTTTTAATCAATTTGTTCTTAATTTCAATATGAATGAAATTAACAAATTGTTGCCCCATTTGCTTGGTCTGTTAAGAACAGTAGAGAACAACATGAAAAAGGTTGGCTGCAAACCTATTCTAATGGTCTGAAAGGATAACAGAAAAGGAAAGCCCAACACCAAGGCAAAGCCAAATCCCCAAAAAGGAAAGGTTGCATTGAAACCCAAATGAGGAGTTGCAAAAGAAGGAAATCGTTTCCATTGCAACAATGCTGGACATTGGAAGAGAAACTGCCCTGTCTATCTTGAAGACATCAAGAAGGTAAGAGAAAATGGACAGTTCTGATCAGGTATTTATGTTATTAATATAAATATATCAACATCTACTTCTTGGGTATTAGATACCGGTTGTGGTTCACACATTTGTAATTTTGTAGAGGGACTAAAAAAGAGTAGAAAATTGGCAAAAAGATATGTGGACCTACGAGTAGGAAATGAAGCAAGAGTTGTTGTATTAGCTATAAGAACATATATTTGTGTCATTACCTAGTAGACTTGTTTTAGATTTAGAGGATTGTTATTTTGTACCTAGTTTGACTAAAAACATTATTTCAATTGCTTGTTTTGACAAGATTGGTTTTGAGATTATTATTAAGAATAATAGTTGTTTTTTTCCCTCAATAATGTTTTTTATGGTACAGCTCAATTAATCAATGTCCTCTATATCTTAGATCAAGACAATTCCATATATAACATAAATATGAAAAGATCAAAAACAAAAGACTCTAATCAAACTTATCTCTGGCATTGTCGCTTGGGTCATATACGCATATCAAAACTTCATAAAGATAGATTTTTGGATTCTTTTGTTTTCAAACAATTAGATATATGTGAACCTTGCTTAATGGGAAAAATGGCCAAATCACCGTTTGACGGTAAAAACGAACGAGCAAGTGATTTATTAGGTCTAATACATAGTGATGTATGTGGACCGATGAATACACAAGCCAGAGGAGGGTTTCAATACTTCATTACTTTCACTGACGATTTTAGTAGATATGGGTATGTTTACCTAATGCATCATAAATCTGAAGCCCTTGAAAAGGTCAAGGAATTTAATAATGAAGTACAAAACCAATTAGGAAAGAGTATCAAAGTTCTTCGATCAGATCGAGGAGGAGAATACTTAAGCCTAGAGTTTGATGAACTTCTTAAAGGATGTGGGATTGTCTCACAACCTACACCTCCAGGTACTCCACAACACAATGGAGTCTCTGAAATGAGAAATCGAATATTGTTAGACATGGTTCGGTCAATTATGAGTCATGTTGATCTTCCAACTTCTTTTTGGGGACATGCGCTAGAAACAACTACTTTCACACTAAATCATGTTCCATCTAAATCGGTTCAAAAGACACCATATGAGATGTGGAATGGGAAATGTCGTAGTATGTCTTTTATGAAAATTTGGGGATGTGAAGTTTATGTTAAACATCAGATGTCTACAAAACTCAAAGCCAAATCTCATAAGTGTAATTTTGTAGGGTATCTTAAAGAAACAAAATGATAGTATTTCTTCAATCCATCTGAGAACAAAGTGTTTGTTGCTCGAACAAGATTCTTCCTCAAGAGAGAATTTATTTTTAGAAAAGAAAGTGGGAGAAATATTGAACTTGAAGAAATTCAAGGGCAACCGCAGATCACTGAACCAGAGATTGAACAACAATAAGTTCCACAAATAGTTAAGGAACATCCAACCATTCTTGAAACACAACCACTGTGAAGATCTATGAGAGAACGCAATGCGCGTGAGAGATATGAATTTCTTGTCACATTGCAAGGAGATGTTCTCCTCATGGAACAAGATGAGCCTAAGACTTATCAAGAAGTAATGGAGAGCCCAGACTTTGAGAAATGGCTAGAGGCCATGAAATCCGAGATGGATTCCATGTCAGTAAACCAAGTATGGACTTTGGTCGACCCACCTGAAAGGATTAAGCCCTTAGGATGCAAATGGGTTTTCAAAAAGAAAACCGTCATGGATAGAAATGTACAAACATACAAAGGGCGATTGGTCGCTAAGGGATTTCGTCAAATTCATGGTATAGACTATGATGAAACCTTTTCCCTTTTGCTATGTTTAAATCTATCCGGATATTGTTTGCAAGAGCTGCATATTATGATTATGAAATCTGGCAAATGGATGTCAAAACTGCTTCCCTTAATGAAAAAAATAGATGAGGATGTGTACATGACACAACCTGAGGGTTTTGTCGATCCAAAAGATGCCCTAAAAGTATGCAAGCTACAAAGATACCTTTATGGATTGAAGCAAGCTTCTCGAAATTGGAATCTTCATTTTAATGAGGCAATCAAAGAGTTTGGTTTCATTAAAAATGAAGATGAGCCATGTATTTTCAAGAAAATAGTAGGAGTGTAATACCCCAAAATAAGGCTTAGAATTTTTGAAGATAATTCGAATGTACATTGAATCGATATAAATATTTCTTTCAATGACTACGTAAGAGATTATGCTTAAATTGGAGTCTTGAACAAGTCGAGAATTATATTAAAAGAACCAAAAAAGAATGAATCATAAAAGCCATAGTTTGCATGTAAGATTTCCATAAGATGGAGGGCATGCACACATGTCATCCAAACTCAAGACATGTGTGCAAAGGGTGTGTGAAATTTCGGCACTTGGGAGGGGAGAAGAGGATGAAGTCAACTCCTTCTTCTCATTTTCTTTTTTTTTCCCCCATAACCGAACCCCATGTCTAATAGGAGAGAGAGCTCAAATCAAGTTAAGGGAGATGGAAATTATTTTGGTCAGCATATGTTAGGGTCACCTTTGGAAAGCTTGAGAAGAGAGGTGAAAATAATTTCCTCCTTTTTCCTAGTATTCGAAAGTTGATGGATGATATGCATGATATGATTTCTATGTTTATATGATTTTTTTTAGTGTTTATTTAACATGAGAGATGTGCTTGTTGGTAATCTCTAGTATTTAAGTTATTGAAGGTTGAATGCTTGAATGATGAATATGTCAAATGAATAAAAGGTGTTAGTCTCTAAGTGTTATAACCTTTCTATTAGAATTTTTTGTGATTATTGGCTTCTTGACGAAACTCGGTTAAAACAACTTGTGAATCAGACTGGTACTTTGGATTGTTTTATAGTTAAAAAGAAGTAATTGAATTGTTATACTATGTGCATATAGGACCACACAATGGGAATGTTTTAATAAATGAACATGTTTGATCACTGTCAGTTTGATGTGAAATGGCTATATAAAAATCTATTTATAAGTTGTTATAATTGATTGAGACCTATAATTTAGTTACCATAGTGAATTCTATCCTTAAGAATTCGAATGTTATATAGACAATGTGTTTACAAACAACAAAGGATTGAGTGATGATGGAATGTGCTGTCTTGAAACTGATTAATCAATAAATAATGGACTAGATTCTAATTTTAAAACAGGAGGCTAAATTAGAACAGATTAAAGACATATTTGAGGCTTCAAAATAGAAAATTTTCTTGCTATAAACTGCCTATGGGCTGCTTTGAACAGGATTGATAGTATGAAGGCTGTTTTGTCTTGAAACTTGTGATATAGGGACTGTTTTGAGGTTCTTAAATGTATGCAACTGATTGAATAGATAGAAAACTATGTAATGGCATGTTGGGAGTCGTTGTGCATTAGTCTTGGACAGTTTTGAATGCAGAATTTAGTGTTAAACTGTGCAGAAAATATAGTAAAACTGTGCAGTTTTAACAAGCTTTAAAGTGCAGTAAAACAGTTTGTATAATACAGATTTGAAGTATAAAACTGTTTTGAGTTCTTGGAATTTAGCTTGAACAAGCTTTAAAGTTTATAATAAAAACAGAAATTTACATAGAACAGTTAAAGAAATGAAGTAAACAAATGTTTTAATTTGGCGTTCTGTTTTAAATAAAGTGGATTGTTTTATACATTTGTTCATATGCATTATTTGTTGGCCATTTTTGAGTAATAGGTAGTTATATAGTTTACTAGCACTCGAGACTAAAGAACAGTAATAACGTAGTATTAAAATGCAGTATAAGGAGATAAAATTGTGCAAACTTTATGGTCTAAAATGTGCAGGAATAAGTGTAATTAGTTGCAGATTTATAAGCTAGAAACATGCAGTTTTTATAAGCTAAAACAGTGCATATTTTTAAATATAGAACAGTCCAGTTTGGTGCAGTTTTTAGTAAGCTGAACAGTGCAGTTTTGATCTATAAAACTATGTAGAATTGAGGCTTTAAATCTGTGAAGTTTTGGTTGTCTAAAATCTGGGCAGAAACACAGTATATTAAAATGATAATGTGCGGTCTTGTAAGGTAAAAAGGTGCAGTCTTGTATGATAAAAATATAAAGTTTTATGTGATTATAGGTACAGTTTGGCATGCTAAAATAATGCAGTTTAGAATGTTAAAACAAATTAATTGGGACTGTTTTTCTATAAGAATGTTATAATGGCGATTAAATAATTGTTGTGTGATTATATGTGATTTAAGAGGCTGTCTTGAATATGTTCATGTGTGTATGTGTTAGTAAGTGAATTGAAATAGTTCTAATGACTTGCTAAATTGTGTGAGGTACACATTGAATATGGATGGCTAAGGAAGGATGTAAATTGTGTATAGTGGATTTAGGTATTCCATAACATTGGAATATAAGGTGAGTGTAGTTGTGTGGTCTCGGGTGACATGGTGTCACACCGCATCTTGTTATAGTATTACATTTCGAATCTAAATTGTATAAACATTTACATATGGCTCAAGTAGAGCACCATGTGAAGTTGCATTCATGGCATGGCATACATGATAAGTCTTTGGCTATGTTGCACATCATATGCATTTTTATGCCTTGCTATGCTATACTTGCGATGGATGATTTTGTATATATTGTATCATATTGGAAGCTAACTATTGAATGTGAATGTTAAGGAACTAAAGGAAGAATGACATGTCCTAACTCAACAAAGTACTAATCGATAAGCTTAAAGAAACAAAAGCTCAAAAGTGATATAAGACATTGAGTTAATAACAAGCAATGTTACTTGTGCAATAAGATAATTCCCTAATTTTGAAAATAAGATAAGACATTTAAGTTGCCTTTTCAATGGAAGTCATTGGATACATTGGTTTGATGCTTGGTATATTGGGACTACGGTCCATGAGCTACGGCTCGGGGATGCCCCATAGATATGTGATATGTTATTGGCGACAGAATGAGGTAACGGGGGAGTTGTACGGAGATTGGCGACAGTTTGGTTGGATAGATGTGAAGTTAGGATTGATATGTTTCGATATTAGCCATTGCTATGTGCTTTGAGCTAAGTATCGATTGGACCTATATGGTCAAACACGGACCAATGTTAATCATAATCAATTGTAATCCAAGGCAAATTGTTAAAATATATGAAATGTATAGAATCTAATAAGAATTCAAAGAAAGATGTGAATTTCTATGAAATTTTTATTGGCTCATGGTGAGCAAATGGTATGATTGGCTCTTGGTGAGCATATATTATAAGTTATACAAAAAATAAATAAATGCCCTGATTGTATAAGGAAACAAACATTCAATTGAACTATTGATAAATGATTGCTAAGTAATAAGGAATCCAAAGGCTATTGAGTATTTACCAAGTCTCAAGGAGACTTAAATGTGTTAAGTTGATCTTAAACAAGATCGATTTAATTGTATAGAAGCTTTCGAATACCCCAAATCTTACAAAAGTAAATTTAAGACACTATTAACAAATGCTAACATATGACTGTGTATCTGAATGTGTATTTCATTGAATTCATGTATTTAAATGTTTTGTCAATAGTGGATGTCACTACCTCACTTAGGCTAAATAAGCCTAATGCATTTCATTATCATGCATTGCGGGTGGATTAAAGCTCATATGTTTTCAAGTGTTCTTGAGTCATACATCCTATTTCAAGATCTAAGTAGAGCTTGGAACTCTTCTTAAGTAGTATACTCCTAGGATGGTGGCACAATATTTGATTGATATATGTAGAGTAATCTCTGCTTGTACATTTTATCAATATTTAGTAGCTCATATAGTTGGTTTAATATGTGTAAAAAAATTGAATGATTCTTAATGTAAGGGATATGTATGAATGGTATTTTAACATGGGATTCATAGGTCAAGCATGGTATTGATAACCAAAATTTGGGTGTATTGGTTTAATTTGGAGCAAGGTATTCGAGTAATCTCCTTGTATGCCAAGTATTGTATGCTAGTATACCTTTGATCATAACTTATGGTTTAAGTCATCTTCGAAATCTGTGATATATATATATACACCCATGGATGCTTGTTTAGTGATCTTGAAGAATTGTAGTTAGAGCTTTCCTTTATAGATTCAAATCGAAGGTTACCATGTATCTTAAGACTATTAAGTGCCATGAAAAGTTGAATGGAAAAGGTTGAACTTGATAATCTGACTATGTATCAATGCTTAAGAATGAGTAACTGAATAAAGTATGTATTTATATTCAAAGCATGTTATCAAGACATATGTATGTGTTATGAGTTCATAATCGATGCTGGTAACCCAAGAATATTTATCGTTATTAACATTTTATTCATATGTACATTGTAATCGAATGTAGTTTGGTCTAAATTTATATAGAAGGATGAAATTCTAGTAAAATGAGCTAGGGTGTGACAATAATTTTTGTGATTTGACTTAGCATTGATAGTCTTATGATGTTAAATTGTAATCTGGACATAAAGTCTGTAAGGGATCGATTCCCCCTTAAGATCTCATGTTAATAAATTGGTTCCTAAAATTGGAATAGTAATTAAGCCTCTCTAATAATCTTGGAGATAATATGGCTATTGAGAAAAAGTATGAAAATTCACAATATTATATGTTCACACAAATTGAATTATATGTACCTTCTAGTCCATAATCGAATAAAATAGAACTGATTATTAAATTTTCTATAAAAGAAAATAAATAAATTTAGATAAATGCTGAGTTCGTAGATCATTAAGGAAAGAAGTATTTGAATGTATTGTTTTCTTTAAGTACATTTGAACCAAGTATTAACTTTGGATTAAAGCATAAGGCTGCATTAGAATTTTACCCATTGATGGTAATCAAAGATAATTGTCTCGGTGTTTTCATAAAAAGGTCTATCATGATGTTTGCTAATTTAGTGTTTAAGTATAAGTAATGACTTGCATGCATGATCCATGCCTGAAAATAGTCTTGTTTAAAATTAAATTAAAAAGTTTTAAATTATTTCCCATTTTCAATGTTTGGGTCTTAACTTGCAAGACAAGTTAGTTATGAGTGTTTGCTTTTAACACTCTAGACTTGGTTTACTTATAAGCCGGGTTTAGGGAGTTACAGGGAGCACTGTACATTCTTGGTATTGTATGTGGATGACATAATAACAATAGAAAATGACATACCTACCTTACAGCCTGTAAAGACTTGGTTAGGAAAAAGTTTTTCTATGAAAGACTTGGGTGAAGCAACCTACATATTAGGAGTCAAGATCTATAGAGATAGATCAAGACGACTTCTAGGACTAAGTCAAAATACATACATAGATAAATTATTGAAAAGATTCAGTATGGAAGAATCTAAAAGAGGATTATTACTTATGAGACATGGTATTTCGCTCTCGAAGGAAATGTGTCCTTCAATGCCTCAAGAGAGAGAACGTATAAGTAAGATTCCATATGCTTCGGCCATTGGATCTATCATGTATGCCATGCTATGTACACGTTCGGGTGTATCATATTCACTAAGTATGACAATTCGATACCAAGTAGATCCCAGTGAAGGTCATTGGGTTGCAGTCAAAAACATCTTTAAGTACTTAAGAAGAACTAATTATACATTCCTTATGTATGGAGGAGAGGAAGAGCTAAATATAAAAGGTTATACTAACTCAATCTTCCAAACTGATAAGGATGATTCTCGATCGCAATCGGGTTTTGTGTTTTGCCTTAATAGAGGTGTTGTAAGCTGGAAAAGTTCAAAGCAAGATATAGTAGCATATTCTACAATAGAAGCCGAGTATATTGCAGCAAATGATGCTGCAAAAGAGGTTGTTTGGATCAAAAAGTTCTTACCTGAACTAGGGGTTGTGCCTAGCATATCAAATGCTATAGACCTACGTTGTGACAACAATGGAGCCATCGCACAAGCAAAAAAACCCAGATCCCACCAGCGATCCAAACACATACTTAGGCGTTACTATCTCATTCGTGAAATCATTGATCGAGGAGATATAGAAATATGCAGAGTACCAACAGATAACAATATCGCTGACCCACTAACAAAGCCTCTGACACAGCAGAAGCATGAACGTCACACTAAGTCTTTTGGTATTAGAAACATGAATGATTAGTCTTAGTGCTAGTGGGAGATTGTTGGAGTATACCAGAGACCAATTATGAGATGGTTAGAAAAGACATACTTATTTTATCTTGTTTATTAATAAGAAGTCATTATTATTATTTCAGTCTTATTCTGTGTATTTATAAATAAACTGAATTATAATAAAGTCCTTAGAATAATATAGTTATTCTTAAATGTCCTTAGTCGAGAATTATTATGGGCTTGGACAATAATAATGTATTAAGACTAATATGTAGTTGATTGATGACAAAGTGTTGTCATTGACATAGAGATGTCAAAATCAATACATAAGTATGTGTTAGGGAACGCCATACTAGACTGACCCGCTATGAGCATGTTTATTGGATCATTATGTGACAGTCACAATATTGCTCATGGTGATTACCACATGTATGATCCTCAGACATGAGATCATCATTATTTCAACATCATGAGTGACATATTTTGATACGGTCAAATGTGTGTCATAACTGAATGCAGTATAAAGACTGATATTGGATATGTCACAATCCATGTAACAAAATATGGTTGATCAATATAGGATTTGTCCCTCCTACATAATAGGAGTAATATCATAGGCCACTTGATTGAGTGAGACTAGAAAATGCATGGCCATGCTCGAATGAATTGATATGGAATATCACAGTTATTCATTTATAATAGTCTACTCAAGATATCAAGAAAGATTAGATAGACTATACAATTGTGACTAATCCATTACTTGTGTCTGATCTAGATATGAGGATAAAAGAATGAAATACATAAAAGAAGTTAATCGCGAAAAAAGGTTAAATCGAACCACGATTTCATGTAACTTAGGTAGCAATGATGTATTGATAGATGTCACTCATTGCTTGTAATATTAGAATTGTTATGGATATTACTACTAACGTTACATGAACCTACAAGGGTCACACCCTATGATTGAAACGAACAAATATCGACTAGATAGCATGTGTACAATCTTGTTGTACATGTAATTAGTGAGAAACCGAAATTTTTATACAATGGATAATTTGTTTATATATATATGTGTTAATATTTGATAAGTTATTGTAATTATCAAATATTATATATATATATATATATATCTAAAAGAAACATAATTAAAGTAGAATCAGATTCTACATATTTAATTATATTCGGTTAAATATATTGTATATTTAAAGAATCCGAATTTAATTAGAATTAGGTTTTTGAATGCTATATAAAGGCATAAGGTCTAGCACCCAAAAGATATGTTTTTGAAAAATCTCTCTGACAGTTAGAGAAGAGAAAATATTGTTCGTTTCATTCAGGTGGACTGCGTAGATGTTGGAATGCTATTGTGACGACTCGGATTCAATTTGGTTATTCTGAATTCCCTACAGATTTCTAGATTCCAGATTTATTAAGGTAACGTTTCATCCATATTCACCTCGAATTCTTCCCTTGTACATGGATCACTGGTGGATTATGCCGAATAATTTTTTCGCTGCGCCATAAGGCGTACCGGTGTTTCCCAACAGAACTGAATATGGAAACCAGCCCACTACCAAATCATGGAGGTCGTAGTGTGAATGCAATCGAGAAAGAGTACACTACAAAGGCCAAGACGGGTGTGTCTGAAGTCAAATCCCCTTTGAGGTGGGTGTTCCAACAACTATTCATGGCATGCCTGATTGATCGGGGCATGGAAATTGTGCAATAAGGTGTGGACCATATTGCGAGTTTCATCAAGAAAAAGGACATGATATTCAAAGTTGTGAGAAGTTCAAACAAGTGGTCCAGAAGATGATGGATAATAAAGAGATCAAATTCTTCGAGAAGGATGAGGAAAGAAATGAGCTAGACGTATGTACATCGGATAACCCTAAGATCAAGTTTGGGGTGGATAGACCATTTTTTATATCACTTAAGCCGAAGAAAGAAAATCCATCCCAAGGAGAAAGCTCTAAAGTAGCTCCAAATTTTAGCTCTGACCTCTTTTCCATTCAAGGATACCCGAAAGGTTTCATGGAATTATACCGCTCATATCTCAGTACCGGGGAATTCAGAGTCGTAAGGAGATGAGAAGTCATTTGATGAAGAGAAGCCCGCAAAGAAGGATGACCCAATGAACTCAAAAGTTGAAACAGTGAATGAGGTGGGGAATTTTACAAGAAGTGGTAAGTGTTATTCACTGGAAACCTCAAAGGCAGTAGAAGAGCCGAAAGAAAATGATAAAATGGTGATGACCAAGCTTGAGAAGATTTTTGGGGAAGAACCTCATTCGAAGATTATTGAGCTGATAACGGAGACACAAGCGTAAGAGTTCTTAAGGTTCTTAAAGCATAATGAGTATAGCATCGTTGAGCAGCTCCGAAAGCAAAAAGCGCAGATTTCAGTGCTTGAATTGTTGTTGAGCTTGGAGAAACACTGTAGTGTACTGTTAAAGGTGTTAAATCAGACATTCGTCTCGAATGACATCTCAGTAAGTAAATTGGATCGAATAGTGGACCACATTGTCTCCGATAACTATATCATTTTCAGTGACGATGAAATTCTGGATGGGGGCATGAGATCGACCAAAGCTTTGAATATTACCACCCACTGTAAAGGATATGTCTTGCCAGGGGTACTCATTGACAATGGATCCGCTTTGAATGTGTTGCCAATAGCGACGTTGCAAAGGTTTCCTATTGATAGTTACCATATGAAGCCGTGTCAGAAATCTGTTAGAGCCTTTGATGGGACCTAAAGGGATGTGATTAGAAAGATTGAGATTCCACTATTAGGCGGACCTACCAAGTATCGTCGAATTTATGGCGATGGACATTCAACCAACTTATAATTGCTTGCTAGGAAGGCCTTGGATTCATTCAGTCGGGGTCGTGCCTTCTTTATTACACCAAAGACTAAAATTTGTTATTGAGGGGAAGTTGATAAGCATGGGAGCCGAACAAGATATCATCGCTTATATAACCACCGATGCTCCTTATATCCAGACCGGTAAAGACGTTGTTGAATTTTCCTTTAGGGCTTTGGAAATTGTAAATGCTACCTGTGTGGCAGAAGGAATCATGATCCCATGCCCTAGCTATCAAATTGCACTAAGATGATGGTATGGCAAACTTTGGGATAAGGAGCTAGGAAAGGTAAAGGACTTAGAAGGAACTTGCAAGGGTGTTTGCGAGCTAAGAGTGTCATCAGTAAGAAAGATCAGTTCATTCTCGGCCACAAGCCTAATTTTCAGCAAATGATGTTAGAATAGAAAATGAGGGAAGAGAAAAGAAAGGCCAGATTCAAAGGTGAGGACATTCCATGGGAGCCTATGACCTATCCCGACATGAAAAATATCTTTGTGTTTGGCAAGATAATCAACATGGGATAGAAAAAAACATAAAACCAGTCTAGAGATTGCTAAGATCAATGAGTAATGGAGGTTCAGTGATGCGTTAGAAGGGATGTACGTCAATGTGATGACCGAAAATGGAAAGAACGACAAGTTCTTGACCGAAATTTGCCCTTGCTTCCCAGGAGAGACACTCAACAATAGGACCAATATAGACTTACCTGTAGTTTCTAGGTTTGAATTAAAGTAATGCTCAGAACTAACCCTATTCACATTTGCTTGTGAGCAATAAGGATCTTTTGTAAAGGGCTTCTATATCAACTTGTTTGTTTTTCAATTCAATGAAAACGATGCTTTCCATTTTTTTCTCAAATGGCAAACATCATATTTTTTGCATTCTTTTATCACATTTTATTATTGCATTCATTCCATAAAAAATATATCTTTCTCTTCCCAATGCATATTCATTTCAAATTTGTTTCAGGGTCTCTATTATTAACTGTATGAATGATTCTAAATCTAATCTCGAGGTGGATTTTGAGCAACCCTCGTATCTAGCTAAAATTGAGGAAAGGGATGATGAGATAGAATGTGAGGTCCCAGATGAATTGCTCAGATTAATGGAAAATGAAGACAAACAAATTTTACCCTATCAAGAAGAGGTCGAGATTCTCAATTTAGGGACTGAGGAAGAAAGAAAAGAAATAAAGATTGGCACTGCTTTCTCATCCAAGACCAGACAAGAGTTGATCGAAATACTTCTAGAATTCAAGGATGTTTTCGCATGGGCTTATGAAGATATGCCGGGACTAGACACGGATATTGTGGTACATAGGCTACCAATCAAGCTAAAATGTAAACTAGTCATGGTACCTAAGAAAGATGGAATTGTTCGCATGTGTGTAGATTATAGAGATCTCAATAAGGCAAGCCCCAAGGATAATTTCCCTTTTTCCCCATATTGACACTTTGGTCGACAACACCATGGGACATTCATGGTTCTCTTTCATGGATTGTTTCTCAGGGTACAACCAAATAAAAATGCATTCGGACGATATGGACAAAAATACATTCGTGACTAAGTGAGGGACATTCTGTTACAAGGTGATGCCTTTTGGGTTGAAGAACAGCAACCTATCAAAAAGCCACGGTAACCCTTTTTCATAACATGATGTACAAGGGGATCGAGGTATATGTGGATGACATGATTGCTAAGTCTCGAACCAAATAAGAGCATATTCAAAACTTGAGGAAGCTTTTCCAAAGATTGAGAAAGTATCGGCTAAAGCTCAACCTGGCTAAGTGTACTTTCACCGTTACGTCTGGTAAGCTCTTAGGCTTTGTGGTTAGCCGAAAAGGGATCAAAATTAAGCTCGACAAGGTGAAAGCCATCTAGAATCTCATGCCACCTCAAACCCAAAAAGAAGTTTAAGGCTCATTGGGGAGATTAAATTATATATCTCAGTTCATCTCTCAGGTGACTGACAAGTGTGACCCCATCTTTAGGCTACTTCGGAAGAACAATCCGAGGGTGTGGGATGAAGAGTGCCAAGAAGCTCTAGACAAGGTCAATAAGTATTTGACTAATGCTCCGATTATAGTAGCTCCAATTCCAGATAGGCCTTTGATCGTGTACCTGGCGGTCTTTGAGAATTCGATGGGTTGTGTTTTGGGGCAACATGCTGAGTCCAGGAAGAAAGAGCATACGATCTACTATTTGAGCAAAAAGTTTACCGATTGTAATGTGGTACCCTTCGATTCAAAAATTATGTTGTTCTCTAGTGCGCATTACCAAAAGGCGTTGGTAGTACATGTTGTATCATACCACATGGTTGATATCCAAGTTGGATCTGTTGAAGTTTTTCATGGAAGCACCGGTGCTAAACAGGAGAATGGCCTGTTGGCAAATTCTGTTGTCCGAATTAAACATACTATATGTGAGTGAAAAGGCAGTAAAAGGGAGTGCTATAGCAGATTTCCTGGAAAGCCACGCTTCGGATGATTATGAGTCTTTAAACTTTAATTTTCCAGATGAAGACTTGATGTGCATAACCGTTGAAGAAAATGCTACTTCGGGGCTTGAGTCATGGAAGCTCTTTTTTCGATGGATCATTTAATGCCCTAGGCCATGGAATTGGGACAGTGTTAATCTCTCTAGAAAATGTCTACTATCCCTTCACCAATAGATTAGAATTATTTTGCACAAACAACATAGCTGAAAATGAGGCTTCTGTTATGGGCTTGCGTACAGCGATTGAAAGGGAAGTCAAAGTGTTTCAAGTCTTCAGAGATTTATCTTTGGTATTTTATCAGCTCCAGAAAGAATGGGAAACAAGAGACACGAAGTTGGTTAGGTACTATGATTTGATCCAAGAGTTAGTCAAAAGCTTCGAGAAGATCAGTTTTGCCTACCTCTAAAGGGAAAACAATCAAATGGTAGATGCTTTGGCAACGTTGGTTGTAATGTTTGAAGCAAGCGTCGAAGCATAAATGAAGCCAATTGAGATATAAATTTTTGAAATACCAGCCTATTGCTATAGTTTGGAAGAAGAAGCGGATGGCAATCCATGGTACTATGATATTCTTTATTATATCAAGTTCCAAATCTACCCTAAAGAGGCTAATGAGAATGATAAGAGAACCATCAGAAGAATGGTCGCGGGATATGTTCTAGATAGTGAGGTCTTATACAAAAGGGACAAAGACCAAATACTGTTGTGGTGTGTCAATGCTCGAGAATCTAAAAGCATCCTAGCTGAAGTACATGATGGATTATGTGTGACACACGCCAATGGTTTCTCGATGGCCCAGAAAATTATGAGATACGAGTACTTTTGGTCAACCATGGAAGGGGACTGTATCGACTATGCTCATAAATGTCAGATATATACCGCAAGATCCATTCTTCCCCATTACCTCTACACACTATGAATTCGCCATGGCCTTTCGTTGTATGGGGAATGGATGTCATTGGTTAGATTCATCCAAAAGCGTCCAATGGGCATCGTTTTATTCAGGTTGTTATCGACTATTTCACTAAGTGGACAGAAGCAGCTTCCTATGCCAGCATAACAAAAGTAATAGTTTGCAAGTTCTTGAAGAAATAAATTATTTGTTGCTGCAGTTTGCCTAAAAGAATCATTATTGATAATGCTTCCAACCTAAACAACAAGATGATAGTCGATGTGTGCGAGCAATTCAAAATAACGCACCATAATTCCACTACTTATCGTCTCAAGATGAATAGAGAGGTAGAAGCAGAAAACAAGAACATCAAGAAGATCATATCAAAAACTACAGACACCTTCAAGGACTGGCATGAAAAGTTGCCATTTGCTCTATTTGCTTACCGAACGTCCGTACGCACTCCAATAGGAGCAACATCGTACTCGTCGATTTATGGCACGGAGGTAGTGCTACCTATTGAAGTGGAGATTCCATCGCTTTGAATTCTAAATAAGGTAAAGATGGAAGAAGCCGAATGGGTAAAAGCTCAGTTTAACTAGTTGAATCTCATTGAGGATAAAAGGCTGAAAGCCATTTGCCATGGTCAGGTGTACCATAAGAGAATGGTGTGAGTTTACGATAAGAAGGTTCGCCCAAGTGAATTTTGTTTGGGGGATCTAGTGCTTAGAAAAATCTTGTCGACTCAAAGGGATTCCCGTAGGAAGTGGATGCCTAATTGGGAATGACCTTATGTTGTTAAAAAGTCCTTTTTCGGAGGAGCATTGATCTTAACGCACATGGACGGTAAGGTGTTGAACAATCCAATAAACTCAGATTTAGTCAAGAAATACTATACGTGAAGACAAAAGGAAAAGAAAAAAAGGAAAAAGAAAGGAAGAAACAAAAAGGAGGGTTCAAGATGAAAACCTGAAAAGGGTGTCTTGAAACCAAAGGAGGATTTGAGTCAAAAACCCGAACAGGGTGGCTCATATAATCTTTGAGGATCAGGCATCTGGCAAATAGACCTTCTTGGGTGTCAAAGATTTCAGGGAAGTACTTCTGGCGAGAGATCCACTTTGGTTGATGGGTTCCCGTATCATTCGTACAGTGGATGATTAGGACATTGCATCATATTTTGTTTTCTTTTCCTTTCATGTTTGCCATGACCTTTGTAAATCACTCCGAACTTTCAAAATATTAATGAAGTATTATTTTGTGTCTTCTCTTACCTCTTTCTACAAGCATTCTACAAGTAGGTTGATATAGATTCACGAAAAGCAAAAGATTTCTTGGTATTGTTATGTTCTAACCTTTTAAGTACAAGTAATACAAAAAGGTATGCTAAGCTAGAACTAAGAAAAGACTCCAATTGTCAATATGTGATAATAGGCCGAAATAAGAAGAAAAATGATGACCTTGTCAGAATCCAAGCTAGTCACGCGAAAACAAGAGGATTGTAAAAATGAAATGATCTCAAGGTGAAAACCCAAAAGGGTACTAAAAAGAGAGAAGAAAAGAAAAAGAAAAATAAGTAAAAGGAAAAAAGAAAAGGAGAAAAGAAAAAAAGAAAAAAAAGGAAAATCTAAAGTAAAAATCTGCAAAGGCGCTTTAGAACAAAAGATTCAAAAGTTCGAAAGGAAAAGGCTGGTGGTTGAACCCGAATATGAGATGAAGTACCGTCACTACAAAGAGCAAGAAAAAGAAGGAAGTGAAGAGAAGGTCGAGAAAGATTGACCATGGAAGTTAAGGTGTTTAAGCAACATCTAGTTTTCGTAATTCACGCATCATACTTAGTTAGGCATCCTTACATTAAGAGCATGCTAATTTATACCATCACAGCATTTCATCTCTTTTTCAAGTTTTTGAAGGCTAGATCGGGTACTTCCTGAGAAAGGGAGCAAACAACGAAGCGAAAACTCTGAAGGGATTTTCAAGCGAGGAGTTCCAAACTCGTAATATCAGGATTTTAGAGCGAGGGAGGCAGATACACATAGCTCAAGGATTTCAAGTGAGGAATTTCAAATTCACAACATCAGAATTTTAGAGCAAAGAAGGTAGATACTCATAGCTCAAGGGTTTCAAGCAAGGAGTTTTAAACTCGCAACATCAGGATTTCTGAGCAAAAGAGGCAGATACTCACAGCTCAAGGTTCAGGCACGGAGTTTTAAACTCGCAGCACTAGGATGTCGAAGTGAAAGGTTCTATATAGGATGGACCCGTAATTCAAGGACTTCAGAGTGAAGAGTTTTATATAGAAAAAGCTCATAGCTCCAGATTTCAGGAAGAGGAAGGGTGAACAGTTCATATAGGAGGAACTCACAACTAGGAATCTTCAGATAGGAAATTCAGATAAAATTAACGCTTATGGTCTTTGCTTTATTCTTGTTCCACAAGGATGGGCAAAGAGGGGTAGCTGTAATTAATAATTTTATCCGGGATGTTAACCGGTTTTGTTAACTAGTGCAATAAGGGGCTTTGAAAGAAAAAAGACTACCATTATTAATATTTTTACAATTAAGTATTACTAGTTTTTAAGTCATATGTTTTGATTGGTAATATATCATAAATACTATGTTTGGGTTCTTATTGTTAAGTTATACTATTATTATTATAAAATAGAAGTTAAAAGAATTTTAAAAATATTATTATTATTATTAAATAAGAGCCAGATATATAAAAAAAATCAAAAAACAGCCCCAAATTTATATAATGTCCATTTACATTTTAAAAAACGCCAAGGAAATCAAATATATATTACATGTGTGCATAAGGCCCAATTGGCCGAAACTAAAGCCCTAATGACCTAATCTGGTAACCATTTTATCTTGTGCATCAAGATGATAGCCGTTAGATCAAATCTTGAACTAACGATCTAGATTGCCCCTTTAGGATAAAGCCCTAGCTGGTAATCCCTTGGATGTAGCGCCGCAGCATCTCACTCGTTGGATCAGGATTGCCATCAACGGCTCAAATCACATCCACCGCACATACGATCCACGCACGACTCTTCGGTTACCTCACACACGCGTGGAGATCACGCATGTTGTTTCAGCTTCCTCCCGACCGTCCAAATTCTCGCATAGGCGTTCTGGCCCTCTGATCCAGGATTGAGCCCAAGTCATCTGTTCATTCTTGATCAATCGCAGCCTTCGAATTTGGCTCCACATCAGCATACAGAGGTGTTTCTCTTCCTGGTCCCCTCCCCCTCGTCGTTCATTCACATACAAGGAAACACATAATCATGTTATTAAAAGAATATCAGGGGACAAACCAACATTCTCAAAGGATGCACCAAAATACCAGAAACAACAAAGGCAACCAATAGAATATTTTGATTTTATTTTTTCTATTTCCTAAACGCATGTAATATTTCGGATATATAAACAAAACCCTAAATATGTGTAAAAAAAGACATTCAAAATTTTAAGCAATAGAGGACGGAAGCAAAAAACCTCCAGATTTTTGAGGTAGTTTTTCTCTCCAATTTTCAAATATCATCATCAAAGCATGCATACAAATAAAAATTAGGGTTTAATGTTTATCTTCAAGTCAGTTTGTCTTTTCGATTTCGGTTTGTTTTCCCCTTGCATGTTGCACTCTCTGGCCTGCAATAAGCTCCGGCCTCTCCGAGGCCGTGTGTGGTGAGTTAGTGGAGAGGCTAACAAAAAAGGGAGGATCTTGGTTTTCAAAAAGGGTTATTGGTTTCAAAAAGGAACTCTTGGTCTCTGGTCTTCAAAACAAAAGTGGTTTCAAGGTTTCTTTTAGATTTGAGCTTAGATCCGAGTATATTGGGGTTTAGAGGATAAAAATGGTGTCTTGGACGAGTTTGGGGGAACGTCGGCTACCATCGAGTGAGACCGATGCGACGGAAGAATTGCTGAAAACTGGGAATAACTGTGTTTTCTAGGTTTGGGGATTAACACACGGCGGTGTTCATCCTTGTTTCAGAGAAAAAAAAAGAGTGTGGGAGATGCTGATTTTTTAAGCATTTTTTTGTTTTTGGTAAAAAAAAGTAACTTTTATACTCGTTTTAAAAGAAATATGTGGGTTGTTTCTTTTTAAACCCTTTTGTGTTTCCGTAATCCCTACCGCAGCCATTCTGTCTTTTTAAATCACAGCCATAGTCCCTAAAATTTTAAAATCTTTGTCATTTCACCCCTGCCTTCATGCATTTTACATTTATGCTTTGTAATTTATTTTTCTTTTAATTTCAACCCTTTATTTATTTAATTGCTTGTATTTGCTTGGTTAGTGTTAGTTGGTTCGATTACTTATTTTGGTTTTGTAACACCCTGAAAATTGGCCTAGTCAGAATTGGGTTTCGGGGATCGAAAACTCTATATCGAAAATGTTTAAATATTGTATTGATGTTGACCACAAGGTCAATTGTATTGATATTGGACCCTAATTGAGTCAAATTATTGTCCAATGACCTTAATGAATGTATTAGAAACCTTTTAGTGGCTAAATTATAGAAATTGGAAGTTTGGGGATAAAAGTACAAGGAAATGAGAGTTGAGGGACTAATCTTGTGATTAGCCCCTCCTCAATTATAAATCCCATACATGGGATTATCGGGAGAGCTTCCTTCATTGCAAGGAAAGCCCTTCAATTAAAAACAAGGGAATAGCTAAGGAAATGAGCTTACCCAATGCTTTAGTAAGCAAGCACCTCCATTGTTGAAGGTTGAAAAGCTTGATTTTCTTCGATTTATCGTTATCAAATCGTTGCAAGTGATTGGGTAAGCTATAATCCCCAAACAATCATTGAATTCTATGGATATATTAAGCTTAATCACAAGTTAGGGTTTGTCTACCCATAGTCATCTTAATAGCTAATAGCTATTTTAAGTTTGGGTGTTGATTTCGGTATTGTTATATTGATTACGATATCATAGTATTGTTTCTAACACCCTTCTATTGATTTCCTAGCTCAAGGAATTGATAAAGAGCATCCATCGGCTCCACCTAAAGCTATGAACAAGGGATTTCTATCTGAGAGCCTTGAAAGCTTCGAAATATCGAGGTGAGTGTAGTCGGAGTCTAGGGATTAGGCTAGGTGTCTTTCCCGACTTCATCGTTAATAGAATTGTCATTGCTAACTTCGTTGCTAAGGATCATTGCATCGAATCCCTTATCGGACATTATGGTAAGTATTGGTAAGTTATCGCATCGAGTATTGAGCATTGTCAATGCCATCGTCATTGTTATTAAACATCGGATATAGCTACCATTGTTGTCATAAGTATTGTTATTTCCATTGTCATCGCCATCATCGTTGAACCATAGAAGTATAGGACATTGATATAGAGCATAGACATAGCCATTGTCATTGATTATTGAAGTCAACATCATTATTGTTATCGAAACATTGTAAATGAAGCATCGATCATTGTTGATGTCATTGAGACCGTTGGACATTGACATTGTTATTGATATTGTCACTGAACATAGATACTGAAATATTTTTTATCGGTAAGAACATTGAACATGGCTATTGATATTGAACATGAATTATTGATATTGTCACCGGACCTTGGATCCGAAGGACATTGGATACAATTGGTATACCATAAAATTCATGAGCTCAGTGTACGGGTGGACTACGGTCCTAGGGCTACGGCTAGAGGGATGTGTTGTGATATTGGTCATATTGGCGAGGCAGAGGGACTAGACCATTCATTGATTTGGTGAGGCATAGGAATTCGCATATCCACTATCCCAAATCGATCCAAGGGTTATTGATGAATATGGATTTATTGTTATTAAACATGATCATTGCATTGCTTCCATGGATCTATTGCATTGTTATTGTAAAGATATGAGTTGTAGTGCATTTCCATGACATAGTGCTTATTGTGACTACCTCACTAGGCAAAGTATGCCTAATGCATTGCATTTCATCCATTTTAGGTTAAGGGATTCAACGTCGGAGATCAGAGAAGTTGTTGCGTTGTACAAGTCACAAGCAAGCTTGAAGTAATGTATATCGAACCTAAGAACTCCTAGTAGGGTGGCAAAGTACTTAGACGAGTCATATAAGGCCTTTTTTATATGCATATTTTGTGCTTGTGGTATGTTAGTGCATAAGGCTTTAAAAGAACTTTTCATATGGCTTAAAAGGGACTAAAAGTGTACATTCGGCTCAAAAAGGTGAAAACATAGTAAATGGATTCGGATTAACACGAATTTTGGCATGCTAGTAGTTTATAATGTTTAAAACTTACTGGTAAAATTTCATTGCATTTGGACCTTGGTTGATAGGTTAAATCGAATAAAAACCAGCAAAAACTGTTATTACAAGGCAAGGAGTATCGATACGGTTGATGGCGTATCGATACAGCCTTGTATATTTGGTCAGGTCAACGAAGGTCAACATAGGGCGTATCGATACGACCTAGGAATATCGGTACGGATTTTGGCTACTGAAATTTGGGTGTAAAAAAGGTATCGATACGGGGTCCAGGTGTATCGATACGAAGTCAACATGGTTAACCTATATCGGTACGGCCCTCAACCGTATCGATACGGGTCTATTGCAATTGAATCTAAAATTTGGGAATTAGGTTTAGCGTACCGATACGGCTATAAGGGTATCGGTACCGTGACAGTTAATTCTGTTAAAAGATAAAGATCACAGTTTTGTATTGTTTAAGAACGGTCACTGATTATTGCATGGTTAAATTGAATGGGCATATGAACTCCGAATAGTATGGAAATTTGTATGTTTATTGTTTGCATGATGAATTTCATTGCAAAAAGATAAGTTTCAGAATTGGGCCACTAAAATACTGAAATTGTGGTTAAGTCCCTAAAACTTGTGTATGTTATAATTTGGTCCTAATTGGGTAATCATAGACTCGTAATAGATTAATTGAAATTTTATGTTACTCATTCTTGAATGTTGGGCCTATTATCATCGTTATTGTATGAAATTATCGTATCGATCACCTTTAGTTCATCGGTAGCATACTCCGACCTGGTTCTCGACCAGGCTGGGAAAGAGGTGTTACATGTTTCCTATATATGTGGTTTAGTTTATGTATGTTTTTATATTATATATATAGTTGTGTATGATATATAATCTTGTTTTTTTATAAGTTTATATATGTATATATGTAACGTTATATATATATATATATGCCATACTGTTTTAATATTTTTATTATTATTTTTATTATATATAGCTATATGTTGATACTTACCGTTTTTATATTTATGCTTACGTATATACATTTATGCGTGTGTATATTCTATCATATATTATACTGTTTGGATATATGTGTATAGGGGCTGCTGCCAAAGCCAAACTATTGTTTTTATAAGTATATATTGGTACGTATCTATATATAATACTTTATACATATTATATGTATCTCTTATATGTATATAAGTGTTATATTACATATTTTGCAATGCCATGTATAGCCACTGCCATGTTTCTTTATATATGTATATGTATGTTGAATACAATTAGACATGCGAATCTTTTGTTTATGCTTTGGTTATGATTATTTGCCATATGTTAAGTATTGCACCTGGGATATTAACTGTCGCCCTTCTATTCGAGGGTAAACGCAACTAGCACCAATCGTAGTGATAGTAGTTTTGTCGCTTACTCTCAAATAACAAGGCTCTTAAAATTAACTTGCATGTATAACCGAATTTTAGTTTAATTGTCACTTTAGTTCGCAAAATCTTATATTAACAAAGCAGTAATTAATTTGGTACCGATCTTCGGGCTTAGTGGGGGTGCGAAACCTTCCCAACTCTAACCGACTCCCGTTTTCAAAATCTCTGATTTTATTTTTAGTGTCCGGTCTACCTAATTCAAGTGACCGATGACAACTTTAAATTTTAATGTTTTCAAAAAATACAAATTTTAAAAGGAAACCTATTACTCCCTACTATCCATTTTTTCAAAAAAAGTCGCTTCAGCAGGTAATCACACCTTTGATTCTAAAAATATGTACTCTCAACAGTTGAATGTTAGCCTTCAAACTAAAAGAACAAGATAGATAAAATTTAAAACGACTTAAAGAATGCAAACTTTAGGTTTCTTACCTCCCGTTGGAATTCAAAGGGATCTTCAAAGCTACTTCGGCCAAGCACCTTTACAGCCACTTCAGTGTGACGAAGGACACATTTATAGTATACATTTCCTCGAGCCCCTTATGCAATCTTATACGATTGGTCAAAGTCCTTAGTTGCTTTTTTTATCTCCGACAGACAGAACTCTATAAAGTGTTGCTGCAAATGAGAACTTGAGGTATCTTCGGATTGTTTTCTTAAAAGCTCTTCATTTATCCTACAAGTATTTTCGAGCTCCACCTGCAACTCATCCTTTTCTTTCTGGCAAATCTGTAACTAATCCAAAGTTGCATCATTAATCTCTGATACAGACAACCGGTCAAGATTGAATTGGTCCATATGTGTGCTTGAGGTCTCTTCTGCCTGTTTTCTCAAAAGCTCTTCAATCACTTTACGGCTATTTTGGATCTCGATTTGCAACTCATCTCGTTCTTTCAGGTAAACCTGTAACTGCTCCACAGCTGATTCTAATTCATCTTCTACTTGTTTCGCCCTGCGATCTGAGTTGGCGACTTGGCTCTCCAGTATAGACTTTTGCTCCCTGGCAACTGAATGCTCTTCTTCTCTCAGTTTCTTCATCTTTTCAATGCTCTCTTTCTGTTTTGCAAGTGCTGTCTCATTTTCTCTCTTGCATTCATTGAACAACCTTTCAAATGTTTTCGCCTACAAATCAAGGTCAAGGATTAGTAACCATTACCAGGATGAATTTGAAACTTTATATAAGAGGGGCAAACAAGGCCTAGCCCTGGCAGCATTCATTTCAGCTTTCACACGCCTTTCGGACTCTTCAAATGCTTTTCGATTCGATGATTCAGTTTCCTGCAGTGCATGTTCAAGTTGATCAAATAGTTGATCATTACTGCTTCCTTCCTGCCAAAAAGCCAGGAACCATTAGAGACATCAGCAAAAATTGGTTCAAATATGAAAATGCGTCACTCCCCAGATTCCAGTTCAAAACTAAGCTCTAGTGATGGCAAAATGGTAGTGACAATGATCAATATATGACTATTGAAAGCATGAATAGTATACATTCTCAACATGTAGCTTTTATGGCCGATGAATTCCTACTGTACTAGTGTGTTCCACTATATTGGGATTTGGGGCATTGATAAATGAATCACAAACCTCTCCAGAGCGAAGCATTTCATATGGGTCAAGCTCACATTCACTCCCGTCTCTTTCATCTAACACAGTCAAGTCTAAAATACCAGCAGCTTCACTAGAGCCTGTCAAATAACTAGAAGCAGAGGGACTTAATGCATTTGATGGTTGCCCAGTTTCAAACCTGCACCTAAATATCTTGAAGTCAATAACAATGGAAACAGTTTGAATGTGTAATGTCATTTGTCATAATTTACTATGACCGAGAGAAACTTACACCCCTTAGCTCAAAATCTGCATCTGAAAAGTTTCAAAAGATAAGACACGATCTAAAATCAAGGATTCTGGCAATCATTGAGCATTACCGTGTATGGACAAGGTGCTCCCGGCAGATGAACCAAATTTGACAAGAATGTGGTCTGTTTTCGCTCACATATTGTGCTTTCTCAGACATCAGCCACATTCCCCTGGTCAAGTTCAGCAGATGAGAGAAGAAAATAAGATGATGAATGTTCATTGTTCAAGGAAACTAAAAACAGTTCAATAATAAGGTGGTTTCGTACTCGGATAAGTGCTCATCAGCTGCTGCTCCCATCACTAGCTTCTTGATATTGTGCCTATGAATCAGTTCCAGAATCCCCTTTGCTACATCACCCATCTGAATATGTAGCCTTATGGCACTGACCTACACAATATTGAAGAACTGCTTCAGAGAAAGAAAAAACAATCTTGAAAAACTGCTTACGGGGATAAAGGGAAAGCTTTCTGAATCTTTCAATGCATTCAACACCACAAATGGCCAACTATTATCATACCCAATGTTCCAAAACCAATAAACCCAGAAATTATGAAAGTATATAGGTTTCCAGAAGAAATAGTACCCCTGCTTGATTACAGAAAAGAATGTATTCATCCATGGTCCGATTCATCATGTCCTTTCCAACTTCCTCTAGACCCCTAAGTTGATGTTGATCAAGCATGATTTCGGCCAAATTTTCATCATCTCCGTACACTCCACAGGAGGAGGGAAACCCAAAAAAAAAAATCATATTAAACACGGCAAAGAGTCTCCAAGAAACGATTAGAAATCAACAGTGGGTTGACTTACAGGACTGAGATCATTTTGGAAGGCTGATGAACATGAAGGATGCAAACCTTTCGAGGATTAAGGTTGTGTAAAACCCATAACAAAGTGAGCTCACTTTCTTCAACTTCACCAACTGCAACGTATATGGTGTCATCAGTAGCCATGGTTGTTCGTTCTAATAACCCCTGAAAATCCACTTTTTTTAGAAGCCGAAGACGAAGCAATTCATTTCTTTCTATTACCCCAAAAAAGCTAAAAGCTTCGAGGCAAGTTCCTAGTCAAAATGGGGTCAATGACACAATTTCATACGGGGAGAAAGGTAAAAGATACCCTAATATCTATTGGGTGTTGGTGTTGGTGTTGGTGTTGGTGTTGGTGTTGGTGACTTGTCATTGCAAGGAATTAATCACCAATAATACTCCAAATACTACCAAATCAGCATACTGTTATGGTTTAATATATAGTATCAATATCAAAAGGAAACTGTTGGATTTCAAAATCTGCTTTTTCTTTTCTTTCAAAGCCATGTTTTAATGGGGTTCCTCTCCCTCGCAAAGCAAACGTGGTTACTTCTCTGAGATGAAGAGGATCATACGCCTTTAAACTTTTAAAAAAAATTAATTAAGTCTTTAATTCTTTTATATTCAATTAAATTTCTGTACTTTAAAATTTTATCAATTCATTCTTTTGATCAACGTTGATTATTAAATCTAACAATTTTTTTAGACAAAATAGTGCAACATGTCGTGCTATAGTATTTTCACTAGACATTTCTAAATTTTTTTATTTTATTTAAAAATTCTTTAAAAATTTCAAAAATTCTATAAAAAAACTTATAAAAATAATTTTTTTAAAAAATTATAAATGTCACATAAAGAACTGTAGTTTGTGACATGGCAATAATATCTCAAAAAAACCGTTAAAAATTAATGGTCAAAATTGGTACATAGACTTAATTGATTAAATTTATTGATTTGATGGCTTAATTCAGTGCAAGAATGTATAAAGACTTAATTGATTTTTTTTCAAAAATTCAAAAATTTCAAATACCCTTTAAGCCTTTTTCTTTATTTGTGGGATACAGGAAACATATTATTATTTGGGGTAAAATACACAGAGGTCAAGGTTTAGTAATAAACAAGTTATTTTTCCTTAAAAAGTAATAAATCAACCATTCAATTATAAGTTCAAGAACATTTGGTCAGTTAGCTAAGTTATTCATCTTTATTCCCTCATATTTCTTTATGTTATGGGTTCTAAACCTACTCGGAGCACTCCTTTCCTTCTCCTAGATTCGTCCTTCCCTTTTCCTCCCCTATAGGTAGGGGTGTTCATGGATGGTTAACCATACCGGAAAAGTTTATCGGTATGGTTGTCGGAAGTCTCGGTACGACATTTTGATGAATCGTTACCATCTCGTTTAAACTGTTATTGCTACCGGTTATCACCTAAACGATTAACCTCTTTATTCGATGCGATTACTCGGTTAACCATGAATCGTATTGTATATTTATTACTACTAAATTTAATTATTTTAGAAAATCACCCAATAAAGTCTTCAATATTTATATTTAAAAAGTCTTTAAGGTTTAAAACAATTCAAAGTGTAGAAAAATTATATTAATTACACAAATATTAGTAATAATCAATAATTTATATTAATTGCATAATTATTTGTATAGTCAATAATGTGATATCATTATAATTTATATCATTATAGTTTTTTAAAGGAAAAGAATTTTGTTAAAATCCCCTCTGCCGTTTGAGTCAACCGAAATCAAGACAATAACATCGAAAGAGGAAAAAGTAATCCAAATTTATTTCATTTCATGATCACAATAACATGAACATGAGCTCAATAGAGTTGTTTAAGAGCAAATGTAAATAAAACAAAGACACGGCATTATGATCCGTAAAAGGAGCTGCGAGATCAAACAAATGCCCCAAGACACAAACTGCCTGCAACTACACTGGAAAACTCAACAAAAACAAAAGGATGCAACACATATCTCACTATATCTCAATACTAGAATAGATGCACGTTTGAATAGACGTACAATACACGTTTGATTATTACTAATAATTTAATATCATTATAAAATATAGTTTAAGTATGATAATTACACATATATTAGTAATAATCAATACTTTAATATTAATATAAAAATAATTTTAAAATTTCTTATCGGTTTTTTCGGTTAACCGTTTAGCGAAAAAATCGAAACCGTTCCTGTCCCGTTTAACCGCTAATTTTACTGGTACGATTACCGTACCGTTTCAACTAATTTTTATCGGTACGGTAACCTACCATTTAGTCCGAATTTTTCGACTTTTCAGTACGGTACATTGGTTCGAGTTTTTATGAACACCCCTACTTATAGGTAGATTAGAATTTGTCGAAAAAATAAGAACAAACAAATCACTTTTCTTTTTAAATTAACAATTTAATCACTCAACATGGGTTTAGAAACAAACATGTCACTCAATTAAAAATTTTGTGGCAAACAATCTGTCATTAAAATTAAAATACAGGCATGGTATAATAATAATTTTAGTCCCTGAAGCTTATGCATTCTATTAATTTGATCCTAATTTAAAATAATTAATAAACTTAACCCTTCATATTTAAAAATTCGACAATGCACCATCCTGACCTACGCTTTGACCACTTACCACACTTCATGCTATAGTCCATCAGTCCAATAATCAATAACTTTTATAGTTCAACAAACACAGTCACTCCACTACTGGACCGTTAACAAACTAATGAAATAGACTCATTATGACCTTAATGTCATCTGCTAGTAGACACCATCACTTCACTGATGAAATTAAATATGAAGGGCTAAGTTTATTAAATTATTTCAAATTAAGATTAAATTAATAGAATACAAGGTCCGAGAACTAAAATTGTTATTATATCAAGTTTTTGTTATAATTTAAATGACAAAGTAACTTGTTTGCAAGAAGTTTTTAATTAAATGACATATTTGTTCCTAAATCTATAATTGAGTGACTGAATTGTTACTTTTAGAAGAAAAATGGCATGTTTGTTTCTAAACCTATAATTGAGTGACTAAATTGTTACTTTTAAAAGAAGAGTGGCATGTTTATTACTAAACCTATAACTAAGTGACATCGAGTATAATTTACCCTTGTTTCTTGGTCTCTTCCCTTCCTCCTGTCTTGATGCGTGCATTTTGACCTTTCCACTAAAGTGTAATCACCTTCATGTATGAAAACCTAACTTGGAGAAAATTGGAGTACATCAGTATCGGATGATTTTATAATTTTAATGTATGATTCACAAAATTAAAATTTGTAATGGCTATAATCAAATTTTATTTTATTTATTTATTTTATAATTATTACCTGTAGAAATAAATTGATATTGTATTAGCCATTGTTAGCTAATAACTATCATACTAACAAGTTAAGGCTTATGAAGGATGCATGTGCTTCGGTACTACTAAAAGGATGAGACGTGACTCGGTTGATAGAAAATTGAATAGATGAAAAGATTATACCCTTTTACGTGATTGATTGAAAAGATGAAAAAATAAAATAAAAAATCAGTTTTTATTTGTTAGAGTTAAAAAATTAAAGGAAAGAAAATAAAGCTTTTGTTAAATATATATAAATTTGAATTAATGTATATATTTCCTGCATTTTTTCCTCCTATTTTTACATAGAAAAAAAAAACACATTCGTCTCATTTCCTTTCCTTTTTTCCCCTTCTAGTAAGTACCTCCAAAACTTTGTTTCTAAGAAAATTGTCACTGACACTGTAGTGGATTAAATATTTTCCAAGTTTTTATATATCATAATAAGTAAAAATAGATATTAATAAATAGAATCCTAAAATGAAAATATTTTTACTTAGTTTTCAAGGAAAAATAATTAGTTATATATACTAATAAGTGTTGTGTGCAATAGTATGATATGTTACACTTCTAAAAAGCATGCTGGAATTTGAATCTTAAAGAAGGTAATGTTGAAAGAAACAACCATAAACCTTGAACATAAACCTTAAAATGAACATGAATCATATAAAAAATTAAAATCTAAAAAACAGGGTTTTCAGTTTAATATAAAATTAAAATCATATAAAAAAATTAAAATATATGAAACTGTTGCCTAAATCCCACTAAAAATTTGGATAATGAGCTTAATAAAATTAGTTTTTCAGTTACACGTCTATATGCGTGAACAATACTTATTTTTTTAATGAAGCATTTTATTTATTTTTATATATTAATTCTAATATATTAATAAATATATTTTTTTAAAAACATCCTAAAAGCTTAACTAAAGAATTAAAAAATAAAAATAAAATAATTAATTCTAATATATTAAAAACCTTAAGATTAACGTATTCGTTGGAAAATTAAAGATGTAGTTTATTTTAAGGCAGTCATCATTATCATTGTCTCTGTATCACTCCAGCACAATCATATAAAAAATTAAAATTTAAGAAACTGTTGCCTAAATCCCACTAAAAATTTAGATAATGAGCTTAATAAAATTAGTTTTTCAGTTACACGTCTATATGTATGAACAATACTTATTTTTGTAATGAAGCATTTTATTTATTTTTATATATTAATTTTAATATATTAATAAATATAGTTCTTAAAATAAAAAAAAACATTCTAAAAGCTTAACTCAAGAATTAAAAGATAAAAATAAAATAATTAATTTTAATATGTTAAAAACTTTAAAATTAACATATTCGTTGGAAAGTTAAAGATGATGTGGTTTATTTCAAGGCAATATCATTATCACCGTCTCTGTATCACCCCAGCACAATCACGTGAATGATTGAACTGAAACCCTATGTGTATTCCTTTAATTTAAGAATACTTTCTCAGGGACAATAATATCACTAAATTAAGAGACACTAAACTAAAATAGCGATTTCAAAAATATTAATTTTGAGAAAAATATGTATGTGTGTGAACAATACTTATTTTTACAATGAAACATTTGATCCTTTTAAATAATCTATATTCTTTAAATAAAAATGTTTTAAAATTAATTTTTAAAATTAATTAGTATGTAAAAATAATTTAAGTTTTACAATTTAGAGAATTAATAATTTTTAATAATAATTATCTATTAGTACAAATAAAAATGAATTGCTATTATAATCTTATAAAAAAAATTCCAAGGCTTAACAACATTTCTAACACTCATAAAAATTTGTAAACATCAGAATATTTAAGTTTTTGCCAAAACATATAACTTCTACCATATTTTATATGCTTTACCAAAATTTTATAAACGAATCAAAATTTATAACAATTACCAGATATTTTTATTTTTGAATCTACAATTAACAAATATTTTTTAAATTTTTTTTTAAGATAATTACAAGAGAGTACGTGTTCATACAATTAACAAATATTTTATAAATGAACCAAAATTTCTAATGATATTCCCTTAGAAATTTTGATAAGGCTGAAACATTCGACGAACACATTCAGCTACAAAAGTAACAGACTTGATCGTTGTAACAGACTTTTGCTGTGTTCAGTCGCAGAAATGTAACAGACTTGTGTTTGTAAACATTCACCTACAAATCCCAGTAACATATGCTCCCAAGTATCACATGCTTTCGTTTAACTGATATGTGGAATACGAACAATCTCGCGTATGTATGTGTGTATAATGGATGACACGATTGTTGGAGAAACAAAAGCCTGCACGTAATAGACCGAGTCCAGTCGCCGGCAAAATCTTCCAACATTTGGACATTTGCATGTCAACAAGCTGCCTACCTTATCCATTGGCTTCCATCCCCAAATTCGTCTGGTTTTCTAGCTTTTGGCTACTTCGAGATACAATTATAAACAATGAACAATATATTGAAGCAAAATGAGCTAATGATTGTACTGCATTTTAATGTTGTTGCAGCCACTCCTGAATCGCAGAGCGAAGAGCAGGGTTAGGGACTAGATTGCAATGTGCCAGCTTATTGTTTGTCATGGGTGAAGTGTCATGACCGCTATCAAGCCAGCCTCTCACAGCCTCTGCTTCATAAGTGAAACCGTCGGCTGCTAAACTTGGATCTCGCATTACTTCCTGAAATGTAGCAAAATGGATGAATAAAATTTAATTGAAGAACGGTGTTAATTCCTTGCAGCTAGTCTGTTTCCCTATAATCTACAGTCACGACATTCTCGTTAGGCAACGCAAGGCTAACTGCAAAAGTGATTGCTTTCGAAAGATTATAATGATTTTTTTTATATCGGATTCTGTTGTCCCTATAAGAGGCGTTAGTGCATGTTTCCGAAGGGATGAAAAAATCATTTTCTTTCTTTTTTTACCGAGTTCTATGTGGGTGAGGGAAGTTGAACTTGATCATTGTAGTTGTGGATCTCCATGAAGTGTCAGAGGTACACCGACTTCTCTTCCTTGCTCTAGAAACGTCTATATAGTGCAATTACATCCAACATTCTAGAATTCTCTAAATTAGTCATAATAATTAACTAATATACTATTATTATAATAATAAAATAATATAAAAAATCTTTGTTCACCGACATAATAGAATCAATGTCCACCGACATAGGGTACTATAAATAGGGGTAGTGTGTGCAAGAGATTTGTGCGCATGTTGAGAGAGTAAGTGCAATAGTGAAAAAGAGGGACGTGAGGTGTGTGCAAGTGAGTGAACGTGAGGTGGAGTGTATGCAAGTGTGATGGTAGAGAAAAATAGGTACGTGCTTGTAATTTATTCTGTGTATTAATAAAAGTGTTATTTTCTCTTGTAATTAGAGGTTTTCCGATTAAGCCTTTGTTCATGAATTTTTTAGTGCACTTAATTGGTTATTATATGGTCGGTTATGCCACATGAATGATATATAGTCGACACTGCCACCTAAATAGTATATGGTCGGTTATACCGCTTAAATGGTGTATGGTCGGCATTGCCGCCTAAGTTGTGCACTAAAAAATTAGAAGATGGAGAGGTTAATCGACTCAGAAAGTTGGTGCAGTAGTAGTGGTCAGTCTTAGGTCCTCCATAGTGGGTGTGTAAGGTCCGTCGGGTTTCCAACAATTGGAATCAAAGCGGGCGGTCTGAGACCGTTACTAGTGGGGTAAGCGTTGTACGCTTACATTGGTAGACGTTGCATCAAGCTGCTAAGAGAAGACTCTGCCAGAATACAGTCAGGGACTGTAAAGCTATTGGTTTGAACAAAGCTTATTGGACACCGATTGTCAGTCAGTATAGCAGACTTTGAATGCACAAGCAATGAGATTAGGAAGCTCAATAACCACAATTACGGTTATTGGGAGACATGCATAGAGTCCTACCTGCAAAGTCAAAATTTGTGAAAAATAGCCGCAGGCAAAACTCCTTCACCGAGTGAGAATGTGAAGCCTTGAGAAAATGGAAGATCAAGGCTGGGAAGGCTTTATATATATTGAAGACCACAATCGAGGAGGACCTATTGGAGTATATTCGTGATGATAAGACACCAAAGGCGGAAAACTTTGGCGAAGTTATTTTCAAAAAAGAATGAAGCACGCCTCCAACTCTTGGAAAACAAACTCGCGAGTATCTCACAAGGAAACCGATCTGTTTCTCAGTATTTCACCAAGGAGAAATCTATTTGTCGTGAGATATCTCAACTTGCACCAGAGGAGAAGGTGAGAGAGGCAATGATAAAGAGGATTCTCATCCATGGCCTAAGACTCGAGTACAATGCATTTATTGCCGCTATGAGGAGATGACCTACTCAACCATCCTAAGTATAACTGGAGTACATGTTGGCTAATCAGGAGGCATTAACCAAACAAATGAACGGAGTAATCATAAAAGACGAAGAGGAGACACTCTTCACCATCAAGAAGAAAGGTAAGCGATGAAGACAAGACATAGCTAAGGAAATGAAGAAACAAGGAGACAAGTTTCATCTGAGAGATAGAAGTAACACTTCAGGGGGAGCTTGACGTGGAAAAAAAACTATCACCAAATGTAAGAGGAGAATGATAGAAGACAAAGCGATGAATGCTTCAACTATGGAAGAAATGGGCACTTTGCTCGAGATTACAAATTACCCATAAGGGGGAGTCGTGAATGCTTCAATTGTGGCAAGAAATGCCACTTTACTCGAGATTGCAGATTACCCAGGAAAAAAACTTTCCAATGAAACATGGCCACCACAAAAGAAGAAGAGAGTAAGGTCACGTTGGATGCTTCATCAGCGAAGAAGAATGGGATGTAGAAGCTGGACTTTTTGTTGAAGAAGATTTAATAGAAGAAATAGAGAAATCATCTCTTGTAGCAACCACATACTCAAAGACGAACTACAATGATAAAGAAGAGTTCAAAGAAGACATGGAAGAATCAACTCTTGCAACAACCATAGAGTCAAAACTTGACAACAAAAAAGATTGAATCGTCAATTCTAGGTGCTTCAATCATATGACCAATGATGAGAAGAAGATGCAAGACATGAAAGATGTACAAAAAGGTTGAAGATGTTGTGATCCAACCAATTACGAGTGCTACGCTTCAAGGAATGTGGTGTTTGATGAAGCTTATTCCTGGTGGTCACATCAAAGAAACGAACTTTCAAAATCTTAAGGTTTAGAAGAGATTTCATAAGATAACGAAGAAGAAGAAGAGCAAGCATCAAATCCAAGTGAAGAAAGAGAAAGCTCACCCTCAAAAGATATTACTCTATGGAAAATGGTTGTATATCAACCTATATCTGAGGAGCTTCTTCCAAGCCAAATGGAAGTCGACGAGCTTCGCGAAGAAATATTGGAAACCCTAAACGAGGCTACTGGTAAGTGTTCATAACAATGTGAGATTTTTTCTAGTGAAATCCTTATACTTAAATAAGATAACAAAGCTCTAAGGGGAGAGCTTAAGATGATACGTGGAGAATATGAAAATATGAAGAAGAATGTGGTGCTTCTTAAGAAGGCAGTAGCTCATGATGAGGGAGCTACCTCATTCGTCCCAATTTCAACTCCTTTGAAAGTTGAAGTTTTTAAACCCAATTTTTATAAAGGTTTAAAAACATGAAAGATGTAGATAACTTCATATGGATCTTGAAACAATACATCCAAACCACAAACGTCATGAAGAATGCTAGGAAGATTGACCATGTATTACTTTATTTGGAAGACACTGTGCTACTATGGTTGTGGCATAAGCCTGGTAAAATAAAGAATGGAGTTTGCACCATTGCTACTTGAGAGGAATTCAAAAATGAGCTAAAAAGTCAATTATATCCCAAGAATGTGGAGAAAAAGACACGGGCAAAAGAATTCTCTGAAGTGCCAGTGGAGATTTTCGACTATCTCGACAATGAGGTTTTCTCTGATGACTTACAAAATTGGACCAAGTTAGAGATCGAGAGAAAAAGGTGCATAAGACCTCGCTTCTGTCATTGTTATTGTCGAATCTCTCACCAAATTTAAGAAAAATAAGAGCTCCAAGCAAAAGGAGCACAAAGTCCATTGTGTGAGAAGAAACAAATCACACAAAAAGCGAAGATTGAAGCTAGCTTATAAGGAAGAAGCCTCCAAGGGAAAAAGAGAAAAAAAAATAAGAAATAGAACAAGCTACTTAGCAAAAAAGAGAGTCGAGTATGAGATCTCTCCATATTATCAACTTCATCAAGGCCAATGTTGCAACGCCTAAGTCCGAAAAGAAAGGACTATTGTTAGAGCAAGTGAAGATTGGAAGACAACTAGTACGTGGCTTAGTCGACAATGAAGCAACAAATAACTTTATCAAGAAGGTCCTTGAAAGAGAGACCAAGATAGTGCCAACAATGACAAATGAGCAAGTTGCAGACATATTCACAATGAGTGTTAGTAGATCAAAGTCTGAGAAGATAAGAGAACCACGAGGTATGATATGCAAGTCATCTATGGAGAGAAGCCGTTGAGGGGGTGCTAGAAGTACACCGACTTCTATTCTTTGCTCTAGAAATGTCTATATAGTGCATTATATCCAATATTCTATAGTTCTCTAAATTAGTCATAATAATTAACTAATATATTATTATAATTGTTGTCACTGATTTTTATCCTGACATAAAAATAAGGGGAGAAATCACATCAAATATGGAAAAAGATGAAAATAAATCCCAAATCAATACAAATCAGACCAAAATCAAAAGGAAATTTGAATCATTCAAGTAAGGCAAGGAATCAAGCATAATCATGACAAACATGGAAAATCAAGTTATGTGCAAATGATTCCTCACTACGGACTTATGAAAAATTTCATAGGATCCAAGCATTTTCAGGCCAAGATGTCTTTTTAAGTATTGACCGTCTTTCAGTTATCTTTCCAGCGCATCTTGAAACGCTTCAATCAGACGTCGAGAGCTCAAGATATGCTCGTTTTACTGAGGATAGTGCGTGCAGAAAAACTCTATACGGGTTCAATACGGAATTTTGATCTTAATATGAATTTTCAATTGATTTATTGATTATTTATAATTAAAATCAAGATTAGATATTTCCTTATTTGTTTAGATTATATTAAATATGGTTTGATACCTTTCTATATATATCAAGCATAAAAAAGAAATATGCTTTAGGATTTTTAGGGTTTTTGAAGCCTATAAATAGGCTTTATTCTATTGTAATCTTCACTCATTCACCCTATTTACCACACTCATATAAACACATAAGAAGAAGTTGTATTTCGAGATTCTGAGCAATAAAAGTTCGAAGCCTTTGTTGAGGTATATTGTTTAAATTTCAATTTCTTATATATAATTTACTTTTGTTTTATTTTGTTTTCAAAAGAAAAAGATAAAAGAAGTGTTCTTAGAATTTTGGGAGTTCAATCTTAAAAAAAGTGTTTGAGAAAATGATTCTATGTTTGTGAAGATTCAAGTAATCTTTTAAGTGAAAAACATGGCAGTGTTCTTGGTAAAAAGGAGTTTGATCCAAATCTTTTAAGAAAATGAGACAAAAAGTATTTTTTGGCTTGTACCCGTATTCTAAATGAAAGTGGGACATTTAGTCTTATTAAATCTCCACACTTTTTATTTTAAAAAAATCTTTTAAAACATCCTTTAAATTTGACATATCATACGTAATTGTTTTTAAAACCTAACCTTTTAATTTTTAATTCGATTATTAACTCCTGTTCAAATCTTGTATTTTTATTATTAAATTTATTTTTATCATATCATTCATTTTAAAGGTAATAAAATGTAAATTAACTCTTTTATGGAATTAACTCAAAAAACATAGTGTTGACTCATTATTAGAGAAGGATTTTTTTTGAAATCTATTAAATTCATTCCCTTTTTGGTTATTTTATATAACTTTGTAAAATAAACCTTTTTCCTCGCTAATTTTATCTTGTTAAATTGCTTGCCTTTATATTCTTAACTTAAATAAAACCCCTAGGTTTAGGTTCTTCAAAGTAAAAAGTAAAAAATTCTTCTCACACTAAAAAATCATAAAACACACTTAATAACTTTTGAATCTTAATAGGTAAAATTTATTTAGACAAATTATAGGGTTAATCACACACTTTAGAATAATAAAAGCTACAACATACTAATCATTTTTGTGATTGCTTGTTAAAAACTGGAGTATAATTAATGCAGTGTCCTACCAAAGGGTTAAAATGTAATCAAATTCATAAATGGGCAATATTTTAAATTTTACGTGAATTCGTAAAAATCCGACATTAAAACATTTTGTAATTGACAAAGTACCAATTTTTGAGCGTTGTGGCGGTGCTAACCCTTCCCCAATTGTAACCGACTCTCGAACCCTTTTTTATTTTTCGCAAACCAAAATTGTTGTTTTAATAAAATAAAATAATTTTATTAAAATAACCTGTTTTTAGGTGATCCAATCATACCTTTTTAAAAAAATTGGTGGCGACTCCATTGATTTTGTTTTCAAAACGTCGGGCCCCGAAAAAAGGTTACGACAGCTTGGCGACCTCGCTGGGAAAAACTTTTTGCTTTTTTAGAAAAAAGAGAGTCAGACCACAAGTCGATTACACATTGTTTTAATGTTGGAATTTGCGAACTCATGTAAAGCTTAACTTAATTGTCCATTTATGAATTTAATTCCATTTTACGCATTTAAGATTTGGTCACAAGCTCTAGACTCAAGCTTCATCTCGTTCGATTAAATGAGGGGAAAACGCTATTGCTCTGGTGGGAATACTGATTTTTCGTATAGGCCTAGTAAGTACCTCCGGTACTCATGCCCTATGTCTTCGTGTGGATACTGATCCTCTGTATGGGCATAGGAGTGAGCCCCCTTGAATTGAACTTGTTTCGTTTGAAACCTATAATGGGTGAGAATCAAGGGCCTTGCTACCCTTAGTAGGGAATAGCGAGGACAATTTGGGAACCTTTTTAGAACCAAACCTTTGTGAGAATCTAGTAACCTACCCCATTAGTGCCATGCAAAAGACCTTAGGTTTTGGAATTCGGTCAAAATTATTTTGTAGGAATAGTCCGTGAAGACATGTCCAAAAGTGTTGAAATGCGCTGCCCAATTACTATTCGTATAATGAAATTATTTTGAACCTTTTATGTATTTTTTTCAAGGTACTAATCAATTCTCTTTTTTGTCTTATTTTTGTTTTGATGATGCACATATCTAGAAGGTGTCGATTCTAAAGCATGTTACTCAAGTAGAAAACAATTTTTCGCAAAGGATAGAAGATTCCTTCGGAAAGAAGTGAATGATATGAGTACACATCACTGGTCCAAGGTCAACAAGAGGACACATGGAGAACATCGTTCAAGAATGAAAAAAAGATCTTGGTCCTCGAATATGCCAATAAAAGGGGCAATGACTATTGGTTTACCCATCTTAGGGATAATGCCAAGAGACTCTAGGAGCGTGACGAGTTCGACAAGAATGTCATGACTCAAATCCAAGATGTAGCTAGGCATGTGATGATGTTAGCCAAAAAAGTTTCAGCCTTGCGTCAGTATGCTAGGCCAATTGAGGAAATGAGACCGTGACTCATGTGGCTAATCTAAGAGATGAAAGAGCCGGGTTCTCAAACTAAGATGTACTCGTGATATAATTCGGAATCTTTTACAATAAAGAACTTTGACATCCAATTAAAAGCTGTTTCTAGAGTAATACCTCAATGGAATCGATGACCCTTCACCTGCATTCATGCATCTTTTGTTTTGTTGTTTGTCTATATTAGTTTTTGTGTTTGCATTAATGATCATTGCATACATCCTCACCTAGTAAAAATCAATTATGGCAAAGCTTTTTCATTAACAAGATTCTACTCGAGCTATAACTACGGAAGAAAGGTTGACAACTCTAGAAATAAACCATAAGGGCGCCCAAGATAGACTCGAAAAGATGAAGAAAGAATTGAAAGAAGAAATGGCACGAGCCCAAAGAAATACTGTCAGCCAGATAGCGGCTATGTTAGGTTTCAAAGACACAAAAAAAGGGAAAACGATTGAAGTCATTGATGTTTCATCGCCCCAGCTCGAAATGACTAGTCAGACATTTCCACTGAAGGGGAGGTTCTATACCTGCGTGGTAAAAACCTCAACTCATATTCCAGCAAGGTCTAGGATAAATCATGGGAAGAACCAAGGCATTGAGGTTCTTAATAAGTCAACCGATAGAATGCATGAAAGACTGGAAGATTGCTTTGATAGGCTCGAAGAGATCATCAGAGCCATACAAAGAGGAAATATTTATGGTGGCGTAGATGCTAGGGATCTAAGCCTGGTGTTTGACTTGGTGATTCCTCCAAAATTCAAAGCTCCTGACTTCGAGAAGTATGACGGGACCACTTGCCCATCGGCGCACTTGACCACGTACTGCCGAAAAATGTCACTACACTTGAGAAATGAGAAACTGTTGATCCATTGTTTTCAGGACAATCTATCAGGGTCTGCTACACGATGGTATACCTAATTGAGTCGGGTCAACATACGTAGTTGTTTTGGCGTATGCCCAAAGACCAATCATGAGATGGTTGTAAAAGATATGCTTATTTTATCTTGTTTATTAAAATAAAGCCATTATTATTATTATTTCGGTCTTATTCTGTGTATCTATAAATAAACTGAATTATAATAAAGTCCTTAGAATAATATAGTTATTCTTGAATGCCCTTAGTCAAGAATTATTGTGGGCTTGGACAACAATAATATATTAAGACTAATATGTAGTTGATTGGTGATAAAGTGTTGTCATTGACATGAAGATGTCAAAATCAATACATAAGTATGTGTTAAGGAACAACATACTGGACTGACCCACTATGAGCAGTTTCTTGGATTATTATGTGACGGTCACAACATTGCTTATGGTGATAACATGTATGATCCTCAAACTTGAGATCATCATTATTTCAACATCTCGAGTGACATATTTTGATACGGTCAAACATGTGTCGGAACTGACTACACTATAAAGACTGATATTGGATATGTCATAATCCATATAGCGAAATATGGTTGATTAAGATAGGATTTGTCCCTTCTACATAATAGGAGTAATATCATAGGCCACTTGATTGAGTGAGACTAGAAAATGCATGGCCATGCTCAAATAAATTGATATGAGATACCATAATTATTCGTTTATAATAGTCTACTCAAAATATCAAGAAACATTAGATGGACTATACAAGTGTGACTAATCCATGACTTGTGTCCGATCTAGATATGAGGACAAAATGATGAAATACATAAAAGAAGTTAATCACAGAAAAAAGGTTAAATCGAACCACGATTTCATGTAACTTAGGTAGCAATAATGTATTGCTAGATGCCACTCGTTGCTTGTAATATTAGAATTGTTCTTGATAGTACTGCTAACGTTACATGAACCTACAAGGGTCACACCCTATGATTGAAATGAACAAATATCGATTAGATAGCATGTGTACAAACTTGTTGTACACGTAATTAGTGAGAAACCGAAATTGTTATAATTATTGTAATTATGGATAATTTCGTTTATATATATATATATATATGTTAATATTTGATAAATTATTGTAATTATCAAATATTATTAAAGTATATATATATCTCTAAAAGAAACCTATTAAAGTATAATCAGATTCTACATATTTAATTATATTCGGTTAAATATCTTGTATATTTAAGAATCCAAATTTAAGTCGAATTAGGTTTTTAAAAGCTATATAAAGGCATAAGGTCTAGCAGCCATTTATTCCTGTTTTTTTTTTTAAAAACCTCTCTAATACTTAGAGAAGAGAAAATATTGTTCGTTTCATTCGGGTGGACTGCATAGAGATCGGAACGCTATTGTGACGACTCATATTCGATTTGGTTATTCCAAATTCCCTATGGATTTCCAGATTCCAGATTTATTAAGGTAATGTTTCATCCTTCATCACCCCAAATTCGTCCCTTGTACATGGATCACTGGTAGATTACGACGGATAATTTTTTCGCTGCGCCATAGGGTGTACCGACGTATCCCAATAGTTGGAGAGATTTGTCGAGCGCTTTTCTCAAATAGTATAAGCATGAGACAGACATGACCCCAGGAAGAATTATATTGCAGAACATGAAACCAAAGCCCAACGAGAGTTTTCTCCAATATGCCCAGAGGTGGCGAAGTAGCAGCCCAAGTTCAACCTCTATTATTAGAAAACGAGGTTACTCCAATATTCATGGAGACTTTAAGTGGTTCCTTCTATGACCGTATGTTAAACCATGCCATCGAAGGTTTCGCAAACATGGTCATGAATGGAGATTTGATATTGATAGCCATCAAAAATGGGAGACTCGAGGAAGAAGAATATGACGAGCACCTATAACTACTCCAACAATAGAATCTTGTCATGGAGTAGATGTGGGCTTGCTTGGCTAGAATTCATCCATGCCTTCTTGGAATAATGCTCAGACAATATAGGTTTTTCCCGGACAATGTTGGGGTCATACTTAGAACCAACCCTTTTGCTTTTACCCGCAAGAATTAGGGATCTTTTGTAAGGGCTTCAATGTTAATCTACTTATTTTAAGGATGCATTTTCTTTAGTTTCTCAAGTGGAAAACATTTCATTTCTTTCCATTTTTAATCTATTTTTCTTCTAAAACAATCATTCTTGGCAGACCCCCTATTATTGATTGTATGAATGATTCTTGGATCTAATCCCGAGATAGAGGGGAAATAAAGTGTTTCAGGATTAATGGGAAATCCCATATACATGGATTTGGAGTGATTTTCCTCTCAGACATTGTTGTTAAGGTCTTTGAATAAAGCGATAACTCTAAAACATCTACCAACTAAAGAATGCTTCTCTTCGATAATGTTTGTGTATGAAATGATATTTTACATTCTTTCATTTTCCTTCACGAATAAGAAAATAAAATTTCTATTGTTTTCCCCCTTTGAGCCTGACATTTTTCTTGTGATTTAACCCTAACCAAGGATCAAAATCTCTTAAAGCATGATGAAAGTTTGCAATCAAAGGAAAAACACGACAGATCAAGCAAATGTCCTAAAGTCGATATGAAAAGGACGCAAAGAAAAAAGAAAGAAAAAGAAAAAAAATAAGAAAAGAAATAAAAGTTGAAGTGCGAAGGAAATTTTGAAACAAATCTTTCATGTGAGACATGTGCCAGAAAATGAAATGAACTCTAAAGTGAAAACCCAAAATGGGCAGTCTAGAGTGATCCAAAAAAGGAAAGAGATTTCATCAAGAAATATTGATCCTTGGTTTAATTACTCTTAAAACATGTATTTGAGCCTATATATTTTTTGGCAACCCTAGCCTAGCTTACATTACAAGCCTTTAAAGATCATTTGGATCACACATGGATATCAGAGAAAAAGAGTTTGTCTTCGGAACACATTCCGCCTATTTGAGTTAACATTTCTTTAAGGACCTCAAAACTTCTAATGTTTGATTGAGATTAGAAAAATGGGAAAATTGAAATTTGGGGAGTAGGTGAGTTAAAGAGAGCCACCTAAAAGTGGGGCACTATCTGGTTGATAGATTCATGAATCATTCATACTATGAATTCTGGGGCATCTAACTTTTTTGCTCTTTTCCATGTTTGCCATGATTGTTTTCTTTTAATTCTCATTTCTAGCCTTTTCTTGCATCTTACAAGTAGGCTGACATAGATTCATGAAAAACAAAAGATTTTTTGGTATTGATCCCAACCGTAGGGAACCAATGACGAATATTTTGCATCGCTTCAAGAAATAATAAAGTGGCTGACGATTGAACCTCAGTTTGAACGAGGGCATCACCTTGCATGAGAAGGTAAAAAAAGAGCACTTGTGTTGAAGAGTTTTAAGTGGACCATGTTGTCAAGCAAGACCCACACATAAGATGTAAGATCCCTAAAGCATGAAAAGGGAATAGAATTGCGCCTCGTGGGCAAACTGCGCCACCAATTGGGGCAATTTATGTTGACCAAGGATTCAAGATCCCTGACTTTGATAGGCGCAAAAAGAAGAGATTTAAACGCCAACATCATTTAAAGAAATTCAAGGTGGAAATAAGTTTTGCTGCAAGGATTTATATGCAAGGCCTTCAAGGTGCCCTGTAGGGGCAAGAATTTGAGATCTCATAAAAGGCACTGAAGATGCTTGATATTATTTCAAGAGATGCCTGAATGGAAAAGCAGATTATTTTGATGAATATCTGATCAAATATATAAAGATAAGATATTTTCTATGAAGCAAAGAGATACGAAAAATAAAACGGCAGAGCATGGTTGTTTATTTGAGTTGAACGAGCAGATGTACAAAGAAACAAAAAAGAAGAATAAAGAAGAAAAAACCAAAAAAAAAGAGAAAAGTTTAAAAACGAAAAAAAGAAAAAAAATGGCATGCATTCATGTGTTAGGCATCCCTAGGGGCATTCTCATCATAATTATAGCATTTTGTTGAGTTTTGATAGGTATACCAAAACTCTCCCAGCAAATGGAACATGCTTATCTATTCGAGCATGAGGAGAATAGAACCCGCCTATCCATTTCGGCATATGAAGAATGGAACCTGCTTATCTATTCGAGCATGAGGAGAATAAAACCCGCCTATCTATTCAAGCATAAGGAGAATAGAACCCGCCTATTTATTCAAGCATGTGGAGAATAGTACCCGCCTATCTATTCAGTCTTAAGGAGACTAGAACCCGCTTATCAATTTGAGCATGAGGAGAATGAAACCTTTTATTTTTCAGCACTTGTTTATCCATTCGAGCATGAGGAGAATGAAACCTTCATTTTTTCAGCATAAACGCCTAACCGTTCGGGCGCAAGAAGAATGAAACCTTTATTTTCAGCAATTGCCTATCTGATCAAGCGCGAGGAGATTGGAACCAAGCTTTGATGTCCATCAACCAATTTTGCAATGTAGCTGGCTAAAATCAGTGTCTTTTGTTCTTTGCTCTATCTCTGTTTCACAAAAATGAGCAAAGAAGGATAGCCGTTGTCACTGATTTTTAGCCTGACATAAAATATAAGGGAAGAGATTGCATCAAATATGGAAAAAAGGGAAATAAATCTCAAATCAGTACAAATCGGACCAAAATCAAAAGGAAATTTGAATCATTCAAGTAAGACAAGGAATCAAGCATAATCATGACAAACATGGAAAGTCAAGTTATGTGCAAAGGATTCCTCACTACGGACTTATGGCAAATTTCAGATAGGATCCAAACATTTTCAGGCCAGGATTTCTTCTTAAGTATTGACCGCCTTTCAGTTACCTTTCCAACGCATATTGAAATGTCTCGATCGAACGTCGAGAGCTCAAGATATGCTCGTTTTACTAAGGACAGTAGGTGCAAAAAAATTGTATACGGGTTCAATACGAAATTTTGATCTTAATACGAATTTTTAATTGATTTATTGATTATTTGTAATTAAAATCAAGATTAAATATTTCCTTATTTGTTTAGGATTATATTGAATGTGGTTTGATACATTTCCATGTATATCAAGCATAAAAAGGAAATGTGCTTTAAATTTTTAGGGTTTTTGAAGCCTATAAATAGGCTTCATTCCATTGTAATCTTCATTCGTTCACTCAATCACCCTATTTACCACACTCGTAGAAACACATAAGAAGAAGTTCTATTTTGAGATTCTGAGCAATAAAAGTTTGAAGCCTTTGTTGAGGTATATTGTTTAAATTTAGATTTCTTTTATATAATTTACTTTTGTTTTGCTTTGTTTTCAAAAGAAAAAGATAAAAGAAGTGTTCTTAAAATTTTGGGAGTTCAATCTTAAAAAACGTGTTTGAGAAAAAGATTTTATGTTTGTGAAGATTCAAGTAATCTTTTAAGTGGAAAACATGGCAGTGTTCTTGGTAAAAAGAAGTTTGGTCCAAATTTTTTAAGAAAATGAGACAAGTATTTTTGGGCTTATACCCATATTTTAAATGAAAGTGAGTCATTTAGTCTTATTAAATCCCCACACTTTTTTATTCTATTTTTTAAAAAACATCCTTTAAATTTGACATATCATTTGTAATTGTTTTTTAAACTTAACCTTTTTAATTTTTAATTCGATTATTAACTCCTGTTACAAATCTTGTATTTTTATTATTAAACCTATTTTTGTCATGCCAGCCATTCCTTTAAAAGGTAATAAAATGTAAATTAACTCTTTTATGGAATTAATTCAAAAAATATAGTTTTGACTCATTCTTAGAGAAGGATTTTTTCGAAATCTATTAAATTCCTTTCCTTTTTGGTTATTTTATATAACTTTGTAAAATAAATCTTTTTCCTCGCTAATTTATCTTGTTAAATTGCTTGCCTTTATATTCTTAACTTAAATAAAACATTTAGGTTTAGGTTCTCTAGTGTTAGAGCCTTAGTTAATTTAGAGCCTTCAAAGTAAAAAGTAAAAAACTCTTCTCACACTAAAGTATCATAAAACACACTTAATAACTTTTGAATCTTAATAGCTAAAATTCATTTAGACAAATTATAGGGTTAATCACACACTTTGGAATAATAAAAGCTACAACATACTAAATATTTTTGTGATTGCTTGTTAAAAAATAGAGTATAATTAATGCAATGTCCTACCAAAGGGAAGTAACGGGTTAGCGGTAGAAGTGTTGGCGGTGATTAACGTTTACTCTCCTGGCAGTAGGGTCGTTAAAATGTAATCAAATTCATAAATGAGCAATAATTTAAATTTCACGTCATTTGTAAAAATCCGACATCAAGACATTTTGTAATCGACAAGGTACTAATTTTTTGGCGTTGTGGGGTGCTAACGCTTCCCCACGCGTAACCGACTCCTGAACTCGTTTTTGTTTTTCGTAGACCAAAATTGTTATTTTAATAAAATAAAATAATTTTATTAAAATAACCCGTTTTTAGGTGATTCAATCACACATTTTTAAAAAAAATTGGTGGCGACTCCATTAATTTTGTTTTCAGAACGCCGAGCCCCGAAAAAAGGGTTGCGACAATAATAATAATAATAATAATAATAATAATAATAATAATAATAATAATAATAAAATAATGTAATAAATCTTTGTCCACCGACGTAATGAAATCAATGTCCAGCGACATAGGGGTACTATAAATAGGGGTAGTGTGTGCAAGTGATTTGTGCGCATGTTGAGAGAGTAATTGCAAGAGTGAAAAAGAGGGACGTGAGGTGTGTGCAAGTGAGTGAATGTGAGGTGGAGTGTGTGCAAGTGTGAGTGTGAGTGTGAGTGTGAGTGTAAAGAAAAATAGGTCCTTGCTTGTAATTTATTCTGTGTATTAATAAAAGTGTTATTTTCCCTTGTAATTAGAAGTTTTCCGGTTAAGCCTTAGTTAATGAATTTCTTAGTGCACTTAATTAGTTATTATATAGTCAGCTATGCCACCTGAATGATATATGGTCGACACTACCACTTAAATAGTATATGGTCAGTTATACCGCCTAAATGGTGTATGGTCGGCACTGCCGCCTAAGTTGTGCACTAAGAAATTAAACGATAGAAAGGCTAATCGACTCAATGAGTTGGTGTAGTAGTAGTGGTCAGTCTTAGGTCCTCTATAGTGGGTGTGTTGGGTCCGTCGAGTTTCCAACATGAAGTATATGAAAGATGTGAAGAGCACGAATAGATTAGCTTACCAGGAAAATGGGGCAGATAAAATAGGAAGGAGGCTGACAATGCTCTTCAGAGCCCAGCTGAAACGAGGATGAGCCTCCACATGATGCCCTCATTGGCTCAAGCACCCTCCACACATCTGTTGAAAGGTCTGGCCGACACTTCCGGTTCATTTCACAGCATCTCAAAGCTAGTTTAGCCAATTGCTCAGCTTGCACAAAAGGCCAATCTCCGGCCAAAGGATCCAATAGTTGCTTCAAACTTCCATTATCTAATGCATATTGCATTTCCTTTATTATACCCAAGGCTTGTCTTCTGGTCAACAGCCGCAGCAAAATGACTCCAAATGAGTAAACATCCTTTTGGAGTAAGGTCTCCTGTTGAAAGGAACTCCGGATCGATGTACGCAAAATTTCCCTTGGGATCAGTTCTACAGCACATGGTTGTATTGTTGCTTAGCAGACGACAGATTCCAAAGTCACTCAGTTTAGTAACAAAATTGGCGTCAAGTAGAATGTTTGAAGGATTCAAATCTCCATGCACTATTCCATGAGGCTTACTAGAATGAAGGAAGATGAGCACAGAACATAACTCGGTAGCAATACGGATACGTGTTTGCCATGATAAAGGTGGGGAATTATCTCTGCAGCTAAGTCGCTCTTCAAGACTTCCATTGGGAAGATATTCATAAATAAGAGTCCAAGCTTCAGGACAGGCTCCAATGAGAGTGATCATATTTGGATGCCGCATCTTACTCAAAACATCGACCTAAGACATGACTAACAGATGTCATTCAATGCTCTATAACTTGTAACCAGATACAGTTTGACTTCTAATGTGCAGTTCTATGCTACTTGCAAAACATAAAATTTTCTTTCATTACTCAACTACAAAAGCGTTACACTAACGAAGTACAGAGCAATGAAGTGTAGGTTCTTTGTTCTTACAGTCAAATCCAACTTTTTATTTCTTGTTCATAATTACACGCACAACATGATGCTACTGTTGACAAATAGGTAAAGTCAAGCTTATTTATAGCATGCAGAATTGCTTGAGACAAAAAAGCAGAGATATTCCAAGTCATAAAATAAAGTTCCAGGATGGTGGACAAGGATATGCAAAAGTATGGCATGCTGCAAACATAACCAAATATCATAGGCTCTGTGAATTTAACACAGATAGCACCAATAACATGTTCAACTCCATGTAGCATGAAGTCCATCCAAACAATAAAAAAATCAGTACTTATTGCTGATCAAAAAATTAATGAATAAAATAATTCAATGCTGAGGGAACTATACCTCTTGTTGAAATTCCGATGGACCTTGCAAGCTATTAGAATGCAACAGCTTTATGGCCACGGTGGTATGATTCAGAATACCCTTATAAATACTTCCATATCCCCCTTCCCCAATCTTCAAGGAGGGGTCAAAGTTGAGAGTTGCTTCCTCAATCTCTGCGAAAGAGAACTCAGTGAAAAACTGATGCATGTGTGCACCTGAGGACTCAGCTCGACTTTTCCGCAACTCTTCAGCCTCTTTGAGTGCATCGTCTCGCTCCATCTGCAACTCCTCTCTTTCTTTCTTGTAATTCTGCAAAAGTTCAACAGCTGAGAGTATCTTCTCGTTGAGCTCCTCAACCTCCTTTTCAGATTCTGCAATTCGTTTCTCCAGTGACGCTATATGATCCAAGGCAGCTTGAAGTTCTATCATGACCTCATCTCGTTGGTTCTTTGTCTTGCCAAGTTCCTCTTTTTCTTTTGCTAATGCTTCCTCAATTTCTTTCCTTTGCTTTAACTCCTGCGCATACAGATTTTCTGATGCATTGACCTGCAAATTAGCAGCCTCGATTGGTTCTTTTATAAATACATTATGATTATTTTATAATAAAATAAAATTATGGAGGATTTACATTTTCTGGATAATAATTTCAGGTAATTCAATGGAATCAAATCTGAAAACTTACCCTAAGTATAGCCTCAAGAGCATCTTTCTCAGCTTTTGCACGCCTCATTGCCTCTTCAAAAGCTTCTATTCTTGAGTTTGTTGCCTCAGCCATTACTTGTTGAAGTTGGTCATACAGAGTATTGTTGGTTCCATCCTACAAGAATCAATCAATCTTTTCTTTCCCAATAATATAGATATGAAAGAATTGGCACTGCACCAAGTTGGTTGGTCAGTTTAGAAAGAAAAAAATGAAATTCAAGTTTAAACATTCTCAGACAATAATAAATGGAAGTTTTGCACATACCAGAACACTGGGAAGAGATGACAGATTAAGTTTCCCTTCGGCCTGAGGAATTAAACCATATTGTAATCCATGTTCATTTGAGACCAAAGCTGCATCAGCCATTCCACTGGAAGAACATGGTGATAAAACTGAACTCTGAGGACTTCTTCTGGATAAACTATCACATTCATCAGAACTTCCTTCTACATCAGATCTTCTCTGTGGGGTTGCTATCCCTTCATTACCATCAGGAGAAGTACAATCCAGTGAACTTCGCTACACGCCCGTGAACTTTTTCAGATATCGCTCTATGCAATGAATCCGGTGCAGAAGTAGACAGTTTTACTTGACTAGTTGATTGCAGTATCACAGATTGTGACCTGAAGTGATTTTGGGCAGATTCAAGGTTTGGACTTGCTGGAAATGATGCTGCAACCTTTCTATCAGTTACATCTGAACTTGCATTTCTGTTTCAATATTTTATTTACATTAGACACCAATGCAACCCGTAACAGATCAATTTCATAATATTGATATGCAAATGAACTATTTCTCTAACAAGTCAACAACAGACCAACTGGTACAGGCATTCCAAAAAGATTAGCAGCTTGCTTCCCTTTAAAAGTTATACAGACATCGAAAGCAAGCATACCTTGTGTAGATAAGAAGCCCCTTGCAGAGAAACCATATTGTGTGGCAGGTAGTAGGTGCATTTTCACGCACAAAGATGGCTTTCTTGGACTTGAGGTCAACAGCTTTCCTGCAATGGAATAAGTATACGGTAAAAACATCATACGAATGCTTCCTAACATGCTAGCTTCTTAGCATATCCGCAGTAAGTCTAGTTGATAACAGGTTGGGTTGAGGATGGATGATTACTTATGCGACTTTTTATACTTTGAATAATGTTTGTCCGCTGCTCCTCCGATAACTAGCATGCGGATTCCATTCTCAGATATCATTTCCAAAATCCCCTCCTCAATAGAATCCATTTCAATGTACAGCTTCTCTGCTTTCACCTACAGTAAAATAACAGAATAACATATTAGAGAAGCCTTTGCAAATGGGTTGGTTTGATATTTGTAAACGAAATGAGTTGGTTTGATCATAGATTTATAAGTTTAGTTAAATTATTCCTGGTCCTGACATGTAATCACTGCAATAAACTCATAATCAGAGTTGATTAGATGAAAATTACAAACTCTTCTAGCATGAATTGAAATTCAACAAATCAACAACCGTACTAACTAAGGTGAAACAAGAACTGATACCATAAACTCATAATCACTGCAAATGGCTACCATAAACTCGTACTTGGTGTTAATTTGTTTAAAATTACAAACACTTCTAGCATGAATTGAAATTCAATAACAGCTAACATGTCAACAACCGTATAAACTAAAGTGAAAGAAGAAACCGATACCCCACGTTGTAGACAAAGCAAAAGGTACTCATTCAGGATGTTCTGCATTTGTTTTCTTTCAACTTCCCAGTATGCTTTGACTTGTTGTTCTTTGAGCTTACTTGCAGGAAATTTTGTACCCACTGCAAAACAAACACAAAATCAAGCAAGAGAAAATAATTTAAACAATAGTTTCGGAAGTGTTCATTTCATTCATCCAATTATACAAATCGAACAATCAAATAAACCGAGCTCCCCCCAAATCAACAGAATCAAGATTGTTGAACAAAATCAACCTCGACTTCTTAACTGAAATCAAACTTACGTTCAGTAACTGGAATCATATTTGCCGGTTGGTGAACATGAATTATGCAAATCTGTTTCCCTCCCGAATGTTGTAAAGCCCAGATTAAAACAGACTTGTATTTTTCGAAATCTTTGCCGACTGCCACATAGATTTTCTCTTCAATTATATCCTTCACCGTTTCCTCCACGATTTCTCTTCGACTCGACATGATCCCTGGAGCTCTAACGTCGCCAACCCTCGTAGAATTCACTCCTTGAGTTTGTTTTTGTTCTAGTAAAAGGGAGTCGTTGTCTGTAGTTGTGATGGCGACGAAATAAAAACAGGAAAACCAGTGCATTAATTTAGATAAATACAATGGAGGCTGGAGATTGTCCAGCTCCGTTTTTCATTATCGCTGTAAGATTATTACACCTTTTTTCTCCCTTTTTGAGGATCGGTTTCGAACTCTGTTCCTGATTTTGTTACGTGCCGTCGTCTTTTATTTATTTTATTTTTTGTTTAATTTCCTTAATGAAGAAGCTTCCACAGAATTACCGTTGGGCCCCACTTAAGTTGTCTGGAGAGTTTAGATCGATGTGGTCCCACTCAGACTTTCTAATTGGCAATTTTGTTTCGATATTTCCTTTTGATAAAAAATTTTAAAAAGTACTCCTTTTAGATATCATTTGAAAAAATATTTTTCATTTACGTATAGATGACTCGTGTTCTATCAGACGTAATTTTTGAACTCGCGCTTGATTAGACGCGAGTTTCAATTGATGGGACGCGCTTTATTCGATATCGTCTTTTAATATACAATAAATAGAATTTGTTATTCTCGTCTAACCGAGCGCGAGTTTAAAAATCGCGCATGGCAGAACACGAGTCACCCTTACTTAGACCAAATGAGGGTATTTTTTCAAATAATATTCAAAGGGGTATTTTTCTAATTTTTTTCTCAAAAAAAATATTCAAACAAATTCGCCCTTCCAATCTTACACTTTCTTCGGTATTTTTTTAGCTTCCAATCCTAAGTATAATTTTTAAGATGAATTTACCACGCTCGACGAGTACTGCTGATCATCACTAATGATGAGTACAGTTGAGCACCATTAAATTAATTTACAAAGATTAAAAATTTAAAGGACTTGTAATTATAAATTATTTAAACATATAATTATAAATTATTTAAAATAAAATATGAATTAAATTATTTATATATATATATAATATTTTTTAATTTTCTTTAAAATAATTGAATCAAATATCAATCTTAGTAAATTTAAAAAATAAAAAACTTAAACCTGAAACCCGAAACCAAAAATCCTAAACCCAAAACAATAAACTATAAACCATAAACACTAAATTTGAATATTGAGTTTAGGCTTTAGGGTTTATGGTTTTGTGTTTGGGGTTTAGTGTTTCAAGTTTTGGGTTTAGGGTTTGTGGTTGGTATTTGATCCAATTATTTTTTAAAAAAAAATTAAAAATTATATATATAGAAAATAATTCAATTAATATTTTATTTTAAATAATTTATAATTATATGTTTAGTTCTTGATATTTTTAATTTTTATTAATTAATTTAATGATGTTCAACGATGCTCATCGTTAATGATGCTCAACGGTGCTCATTGAGCGTTGCAAATTTTTTTTATCTTTATCAATATTCGGCTTAGTTTAGTGATTAAATATTATCTTATTGTTTAAGTCTCATATTTAAACTTCTCTAAATTCCTTTTAATTTCTTTTTTTATGAAGAAAGGAAAGAAATCAAAGACAGTATTCATAAGACTTTAACCTCTTAAATTACTACAGTTTTTATGAAGGACACAAATAAGATTGTATTTCATGGCTCACAAAAGTAGTGACAACTAAGATCCCACTCTTTTATGTTCTTTTTAAAATTTTATATTAACTACGGTTTAAATTAAGGGTAAAACTTTGATACACAGGCTGTATAAAACTAATTTTACACAAGCATGTGTATTTACACTATAAAATTAAAATCCTAAATTTCTAATCCTATCCTTAAAAACTTAAACCCTATACATTAAATTCTAAACACTTACCTTAAATTCTAAACCATACAACCTAAATCCATAAACTTTAAACCCTAAACTAAAACCCTAAAACTAAAAGGCACGTGTAAACGAAAGTTTACACGGCCTGTGTATCAAAATTTTTTTTCCTTAAATTAAATATTTTTATTTAATGGTGAAGTATCTTCTTATGGCTAAAAAACGCTAGTGAACTCAAAAGGAACTAAAAAAATAATTAATTCGTCTAATAAGGTAATATATTAGATATGATGGCGGACCTACTTTATAGGTCCTCCCCCCACTCCAAATTTATCTTTTTCCTTTAATTAATATAACAAATTATTTAAAAAAATATGAATTTCAAAAAACTATGATTTACCCCCTCAAGTTTTTTTTAACAATGGCATCTGAATTTTATTAATCACTATGAAAGATATTACAAATATAATGTATCAAAAAGAGAAAAAAATGGACTAATCTACTAAAATCTCATATAATGTTGCAAATAAAAGCAGACACTTCCATCGAGATTAGCATACCATTAAAATCCATAAACCTTCATGGATCTCTTTGTCTATATCCTGTCGTGACCATTTTTCAAGTATCGGAGTATGGAAAATGGCCTGGCAATTGTTCTTTTGAAAATCGAGTTCCTTATTATTTTTATTTATTAAATCCTTTTAAAACCCGGTTTTATATTAAATCTTCATTTAATTTTGAAAATCCATTTTTGGAGTCGCCACCGGTCACTTTGGTAGACCGGACACCATAAAAACAACCAGAGATTCATTTTATAACAATTTGGGTTCAGGAGTCAATTACGTATGGGGAAGGATTAGCACCCCACAAGCGCCCGTTATCGGTACCTTTTTTAATTTCATGTAGCATTTTGGCATTTTTGAGTAATAAAATGGCTCTAATTGGATCATTAATTGCTAATTGAACTTCCTTTCAAATAAAGATATCCTTTTGTAAGAAAATACATTTTAAGTAGATACGAATTTTGATATATCCAGTTGCATTAGGAAACTTCGATCCGTATCCAAAAATGTATCTCAACGCAAAAGGTTTAAATGCATGACAAATTATTTTGTGGTCAATTTTAAGTAAAACCTAATAAAGGCCTCAATTCATTTAATTGCTTAGAATCCTATAAATATCACCAATTTTGGACTTGTATGATAACACCCAAACAATTGAGTACTATTCATATTTGGCCCAAAAATAATAATATCCTTACTATAATGATACTAATTATCTAACCCCAATTTAAATTTCATTAGACTAGTTATTCAATTGCATATAATAACCATATTCTAAGTTTGAATGAAATATTAGATATTTTACCAAAATACCCCTTTTGAATAACACCACAATACAGTGTGGTACTAATCAACTTAGGGCATTGAAGTAATTATACAATATTCATTCATTTTTCTACAATGTTCTTTTTCCTCAATTACAAGTTACTTAAGATTGAGAATCTAATTTTAGGATTCTAAGTGTATTTAAGGTTTTCTAAACAAATATACTATATGATTATTTAAAAACATGCATCATACAAACAGTTAAATAAATTAAATTGAAAGCTATTAAAATAAAGAAATTAAATTGTCCATGTCTAAATTGAATTAAAATTGGAAACTAAAGGCTGAATTACAAGGATTTAGGTGACCAAAATGTAAAGTGGAACAAATTGTAGAGCCCAAATCTAAACCCATTGAAAATTCGGTTCAGAAACGGTCTAAACCAAATTGAACCGGCCGGCTTAAACCCCTAAACAGCTCAGACCGATATAACGGGTCCTGAGTCAGACCACGGCCCCGTATCCATGCCCATTTCCAAAACACGCAGGTCATTTTGACCCGATACCCTAAAAGATGCCATGCTGGCTCGGCCATAAATAGGCTATTTTCGAGTTAAATCGGTCATTATAACAGCTTCTCTCTCTCTATCCCTCAAATTCTCTCAACCTAAACCCCAAAAAACCTAGAAATCTAACCTATTTTCGATCAAAACCCTTACCTTCAAACTTGTTCTTCATCTGTTCTTCACATTTCCCTTCGTTTGATCCCCAGAAACACATAAACACCCTTTATTTCTTGTTTTTCCAAGATCAAACCCTTTATTCCCCTAAGAACTCAACCCCAGTTCTTCCTACCTTCATAACTTCGATCTTTCACCACCATCAAACCCTAGCCTCAGTCTGTTTCTCGGCCGCCGGAGGCGACGCCGGCAATTGGCCGCCGTCTCTGGTCATCTCTTTCGGTATACCTTATCCCTCTGACCACCGTCTGGTCTAACTCCTATCATCTCTAATCTCTTTCCGGCCACCGTACTCTGCCACCGAAGCGATTTTCGGCCACTGTAAAAAAAACACCGAAACTCTATTTTCCCCTTTTTTAGGCCTAAACCTTAATCTAAACCCAGATTCAGCAGAATCGACCCTCTTCTCTCATTCCTACACTATCTAACCATAAATAGAAGCTCTCCTCTATCATTTTCAACTCCAACTTGAAACCTAACTCTCATCCGACTCCACACTCACTCCGGCAGTGTTTACAGCGGCAGAGGTTTAAGATAAATGCTCATAAATCCTCTTCTTTTTCTGTTTCTATTTCTATTTTAAATCTTGTATTGTTTTAGGTTATTGACCTTAGATCTAGGACTTATCTAGGTTTAGAACTCTGATATCACTGTTTTTAATGATTGTGGCCTGGTTTTAGCTGTTTTTGTTTGTTTAAGTGCAGGAAAATAAAGAGCATAGGTGGAAATATACCACTGAATATATCAACAGCTCCGGTGAACCTCCGGCGGTGAAGCAGCTACTTCGATCGTCTTCTCGGAGCTCTCATTTTTTAGGTAATCTCTTCGACTTTTCTTTTCTCTCTCATTTCAATTATTGCTTTATCATTAATGAATGCTGACTTTCTCTCTCCTTTTTATAGCAGGTGACGCAGCTGACGTCAGACGAGCCCTTGGTCCATGTGCTGAGGTTGTAGACCAATCTTGTGGCACCACGTGGTTAATTCTGGCGGGCTCAAGAAACACATTTGTGTTTCTCGAGCTAGCGAAAGCTAATAATGGGCGGAAACCCATTTAAAATTGGGCTATAATGCTTGTATTTGGGCCTTTTAGATTTGTAGAGGCAATTGTAATATAGACTGTTTATATTTAATATAATCTTTGGAGATTATTTTATTAGACTATTTTATTACTTAGTATTATTTGGCCATTTGTATAGTGAATTATATATATAAAAAAACTGGACAAAATTTGAGTATTACATATCCAATCGAGACGCTTTACTTAGTATTATTTGGCCATTTGTAATATGGACTATTTTATTACTAAGTCCTTCTCACTTAGAATTTTATCTTCATTTGTCGAATTCTTCTCATTATGAATTTTTGTTGAGGATGAACTCTTCTCATTAGGAATTTTATCTTCACTGGGCGAACTCTTCATATTAGGAGTTCTGTCGTTATCGGCGAACTCTTCTCGTTAGAAATTCTGTCTTTGCCAGACGAACTCTTCACATTAGAAGCTTTATCTTTGCTGAGCGAACTCTTCTCATTAGGAATTCTGTCTTTGCTGGGCGAACTCTTCACATTAGAAGCTCTATCTTTGCTGGGTGAGTTCTTCTCATTAGGAACTTTGCATTTTGCTTCCTGTCAAGACAAACTAAAATGCATGTATGAAGGTTTTTATGGTCCTAGTTTCTATATGATGCATGAATTGTATCTCATCGAGATCAATCAATCAGCCGTCACTCCCTAGGGGACTATCCTGATGCTTCACTTTCCTCTTTTATCTCACGTTTAGGATTAGCCCTCGAAAATTCCCTCCTGTGTTTCTAGCATTTTGCCCTAAAGTGCTCTTTCAGGTTTCCACTTTAGATTGTTTTTCTCAAAGCGCCCTTTCGGGTTTTCACTTTGATTCTTTTTTTTCCTTTTTTTCTCTTTTTTATTATTTCCAATGTGTCTTTTTAGGTTTTCACCTTAATTTTCTTTTTTCTTTTTTCTTTTTCCATTTTTTCTTTTTTTTCTCTTTTTTTTCTTTTTGAAGATCATTACAGAGGAAACAGAACAAGCTCTCAACCAATTAGCGTTTACAATCTTGCCAATTCCAAAGGCCTTTACAAAATAATGAATCAAATTTTCATTCTCAATAGAAGAACATGAAGGCACGTTTATTTGACTCTGTCCTGGAATTTGAGGAACAGTAAAGATTCTCGGTACCAAGACATCAGTGATGCTCCTTTGGCTCTCATACCAACCACGTTATCCTGGGTGTCCTAAGACTGATTCTTAATGATACCCTTTTATACATTTCCTGTCTCTCAGGTTCAATGATACCTTTTACTTTTATACACTCTTCTTGAATATCCAGAGTATTAAAGTTCACCTGCATCCTTCAAAACATAATAATACCAAGAAATTATCTGTTTTATTCACTATTTCACCCCTTTTAATGATGTTTTGGAATAAAATGAAAGCTCGGAAGGGAATACATGATTTTTATTGAAGTTTACTAGTACAAACTTGAATAGAATTTATCAAACAAGTCATGGCAAACTAAAACAACAAAATCAAGGAACTATATCAGGTTTTTGAGCATTCATAGCGTAAAGGATACATTCACCCTGTCGACCAGAAATAGTCTTGAGCTCGACCTTTGTCTAATAGACTTCGAATGCTGTCTGGATGATTACAGATGTAAAATCCCTTCTAAAATACTGGGTGATGTCTGAGAGATTTCAATCGACGGATGCCTATTCTTAAACTATCCGGATCGCCCTTTTACAGGTTTTAACCCAGACCCTCCTTTGGTTTCAAGACGCCCTTTGCGGATTTTCATCTTGAACCCCAATTTCTTATTATTTTTTTATAATATCTATAACGCCCTTTTGGGTTTTCGCCACAGATATATTTATTTTTGCGAAGCGCACTTTTCGGGTTTTCACTCTGCTTTTCTTTTTCTTTTTTTTCTTTTTTTACTTCAGGCGTAATACCTTTTGACTGAATCAGAGTTTACTGTTTTTGTAATTCTTTACCATCCATCTCAATCAGAATTAGTGCTCCTCCATATAAGGCCTTTTTAACAACATAAGGTCCTTCCCAATTAGGCATCCATTTTTCATGATCATCACGGTGTATCTGTAAGATCTTTTTCAACACAAGATCTCCCTCTCAGAATTCCCTGGGTCGAACTTTCTTATCATAGGCCCGCATCATTCTTTTCTGGTACATTTGACTATGACAAATAGCCCCAACCTCTTTTCTTCAATCAAGTTCAGCTGATCTATCTGAGCTTGTATCCACTCCGCATCGTACAATTTTATCTCTGATAAAACTCAGGGGGATGGGATTTCAACCTCAATGGGAAGTACTACTTCTGTCTCATAAACTAAAGAATAAGGAGTTGCCCCAGTTGAAGTTCGTATTGATACTCGAAACGCAAACAATGCAAAGGGAAGCTTGTTATGCTAATCTTTGTACGTTTTTGTTTTCTTTGACATGATCTTCTTGATGTTTTTGTTTGCTGCCTCAACTGCCCCATTCATCTTTGGGTGATAGGTTACAAAATTGTGATGTATGATGCTAAACTACTCACATACTTCTGCTATTATCTTATTATTGAAATTGATAGCATTATCAGTAATGATTCTTTCTGGTAATCCATATATACAAATGATCTCTTTCTTTAAGAACTTGCATACTGTTGTTCTTGTGACATTAGCATAAGAAGTTGCTTCCACCCATTTGGTGAAGTAATCAATGACCACTAAAATGAATCGATGCCCATTAGAAGCCTTAGGGTGAATTTGCCCAATAACATCCATGCCCCAGACGGCAAAAGGCCATGGTGAATTCATCGTATGGAGCAGCACTGGCAAAGAATAGATCCAGTTAGCGTATATCTGACATTTATGACACTTCTTTGCATATTTTATACAACTCCTTCCATGGTTGCCCAGTAATATCCATACCTCATGATTTTCCTGGCCATTGCATAACCATTTGCATGTGTCCCACATATTCCATCATGTACCTCTGTCATGATACTTCTTGCCCCATTAGCATTGACACACCTTAGCAAGATCTGATATCTGTCTCTTCTATATAGGGTTTCCCCATCCAACACATATCCTGAAGCCATTCTTCTAATAGTTCTTTTATCGTTATTATTTGCTTCTAGATGATGCCTTTGAAACTTGATGTATTGCATGATATCGTAATACCAAGGGTTTCCATCTGTTTCCTCTTCTATGTTACATCAGTGAGCATAAGCATTGTAGCTCTACATCTGGATTGTCATCATGTCCTCAGGTCTGTTGGCTAAGAAAACTGAAGCCAATGTAGCTAAAGCATCCACCATCTGATTATCCTCTCTAGGGACATATGTGAAAGTAATCTCTTTGAACTCTTTTATCATTTTGAGGATTAATTTTCGATACTCAATCAACTTGACATCCTTTGTTTCTTATTCTCCACGAAGCTGGTAGATGACCAATGCAGAATCTCCATATACCTTCAAACTTTATATTTTTCTTTCAATAGTGGCTTGCAATCCCATGACACAAGCTTCATATTCTACCATGTTATTCGTACAACATAATTACAGTCTACTTGTGAAGGGATGATGCTCATTGTTTGGAAATCAATACTGCCCCAATTCCCTGTCCTAGGGCATTTACAACCCCACCAAAATATAACTTCCACGTTTCATCTTTGGAAATTCTATTTTCTTCCACAGAGATATTCATCATGTCTTCATCGGGAAAATCAAAGTTCAATGGCTCATAGTCCTCTAAAGTACGACTTGCCAGGAAATCAGATATAACACTCCTTTTTATTGCCTTTTGGTTTACATACACAATGTCAAATTCTGACAAAAGCATTTGCCAATGAGCCAGTCTTCCGGTCAGCGCTGGTATTTCCATCATAAACTTCAATGGATCAAGGCGAGAAATTAGCCAAGCAGTGTGATACAACATATATTGCCTAAGTCTACGAGTTACCCATTCAGAGCACAGCATAACTTTTGGATAGGTGGGTATCGCACTTCACACTCTGTAAACTTTTTGCTTAAATAGTAGATGGCTCTTTCTTTCCTCCTTGTGTCATCATGCTGCCCAATACACATCCCATTGAATTCTCATGGATTGTTAAGTAAAGGATAAGTGGCCTATTTGGAACCGGAGCAACTAATATCAGAGCATTCGTCAAGTACCTCTTAATCTTATCAAATGTTTCCTGGCACTCTTCATCCCATTCTCCTGGATTATTCTTTTTAAGCAATTTGAAGATTGGATCACATTTATCGGTTAGCTGAGAAATAAACCGAGAAACATAATTCAACCTCCCAAGGAATCATCGAACTTTCTTTTGTGTTTTTGGTTATGGTAAGTTCTGGATTGTTTTTACTTTATCTAGATCTATTTTGATTCATCTTCTGCTGACAACAAAACCCAGGAGCTTTCCCGATGTGACTCCAAAAGTACACTTATTTGGATTGAGTTTTAACCGGTGCTTTCTCAACCTCAAAAACAACTTTCTCAAATTCTGAATATGCTCTCCTTCAGTCTGAGATTTGGCAATCATGTCATTAACATATACTTTGATTTCTTTGTGCATCATATCGTGAAACAAAGACACCATTGCCCACTGATAAGTTGCCCCAGCATTCTTTAACCCAAAGGGCATTACTTTGTAAAAGTATGTCCCCCACAAGGTTATAAATGTTGTCTTATCCATATCTTCTAGGCTCATCTTTATCTGATTATATCCCGATAATCCATCCATGAAAGAAAACCAAGAATGTCCTGAAGTATTATCCACTAAGATGTCTGTATAGGGTAAAGGAAAATTATCCTTTGGGCTAGCCTTATTTAGATCTCTGTAATCCACACACATTCGTACTTTCTAATCTTTCTTTGGCACATGGACTATGTTGGCTACCCACTCCGGATACCTGGACACCTCAAGGAAACCAACATCGATTTGATTTTGCATTTCTTCTTTTATCTTCAGTACCATTTTTGGCCTCAACTTTCTAAGTTTTTGCTGAACTGGTTTACACCCCGACTTTATGGGAAATTTATGCACCACTATATCGGTATTCAAACCAGGCATATCTTGATACGACCAGGCGAAGACATTATTAAATTCTTGCAACAAATTAATCAACCATTGTCTAGCTCTTGGCGAGAAGGTTGTTCCTATTTTCACATCCCTTCTAACTTCATCAGTTCCCAAATTAAGAACCTCTAATTCCTCTTTATGGGGTTGAATCTGCTTGTCTTCTTTTTCTACCAACCTCAATAATTCTTCAAGGATTCCACACTGTTTCATCTTCCACTTCATTGATTTCAATTAGACACACTGGTTGCTCAAGATCTACTCCAGGATTAGGTTTAGGATCATTCATGTTATCAGCTGAAAACCTGCAAAGGAAATTATAGTGTATATATTTGAAAGGAATGTGAAAAAGAAAGCAAAAAACATGTTTTCCATTTGTGAATCAGCATTGAAAGTAACTTTATTTAAATGAAACGACATAGCGGCTCTTTACAGATAACACCTTATACCCGCGGGCAAAGGTATAGAGCTGGTTCTTGATATTTACTATGTTTTACTGAATACAACATCAAGTTCCCCAGCTGTCTAATTACTGAGTTTTTCACCAAGGAGACACGGACAAATTTTCTCCAGAAGCTTCCCAGGTTGAGCTCCTTCAAAAATTCCTTCGATGAGAAGCCCTTCCAGCTCATTGCCAAAGATTTCTTTTTCGTGCATCTTCGCGGTCTCTAGGTTGACTTCCATGAGCTGTTCCTCAACGTTCTCAAACCCTTTGGACTTGAAGATACATGTCAAATCCACCAAAGGCCTGAGTTCGAAGGAGGCTTCGGATCCCAGCAGACGAGCTTTCCTCTGTTCCCCTCTTCTCTTCATATCTTTTAACCTACCCTTGACATTGGGCTTGAATCTTAGCCCGAAACGATCCTTTTTTATAGCTACCAGTTTTGGATGCAAACATCCATGGAGTCACTTGCCTAAGTCTTTTCCTGTTTTTGCACCTCTTCCCAATGTTTCTCGTACAATCATTTTGGTGCAGTTTGACAATTTCGGTGTTGGAAAATGTTTGCCTTCAGCAACGAATGTAGCATTTACAAAATCCAGTGCCATGAAAGAACATTCAAGGGCGTTCTCATTGGCTTCGATATAAGGTGCGTCAGTGGCTACTGAGGCTATGATATCTTCCTCTGCTCCCACGCTGACCAACTTTTCCTCAATCACAATTTTCAATCTTTGATGTAGAGATGATGGTACTGCTACGGCCGAATGAATCCACGGCCTTCCCAACAAACAATTATACGTGGGGCCTTATGTCTATCACCATAAAATCCACATTGTAGAATGCCGGTCCAATCAACAGTGGCACTTCAATTTTCCCAAGCACCTCTCGAGTAGTCCCATCAAAAGTGTTCACTGTATTCTTGTGCACCTTCATGTGTGATTCATCAATGGGTAGCCTTTGTAATGTTACCATTGGCAAAACATTCAGAGCATAACCATTTTCTATTAGCACACCTGGAAGTACGTACCCTTTACAATGTGTGGTGATATTCAAAGCCTTTACTGACCTCATTCATCCCTTAGGGATTTCATCATCCGTGAAGGTAATATAATTGTCAGCAGTTATATGGTTCACTATCCTGTCCAGCTTGCTTATGGATATGTCATTTGGTATAAATGTCTGATTAAGCACATTCATTAATGCATTGTGATGTCCTTCTGAACTTAACAACAATTCTAGAGCAAGGATCCTCTCTTGCTATTTCTTTAACTGCTCAACAATATTATACTCACTATGTTTCAAGAACTTCAAAAATTCTTGGGCCTGCTCTTCTGTCACTGGCTCATTTATTTTAGGTGCTGGCTCTTCCCCAAAAATTCTCTCTGGTGCAGTCACATCCTTCCCCTAAGCTTTCTCTACTTCCTTGGGAACTTTCGGAGAATAGCATCTCTCACTTCGAGTGAAGTGTCCCACCTTATTCACTGTTTCATAATTTGGTCGATCATTTTTACCTTCTTCCGGCATCAACTTTGTTTTTTCAAATTTTCCATCTTCCTACAATTTGCCATCTTCAGGTATGGTTACAGTTGCAGCATAATTCCAGGGCACCTTGTGTGTGCTCTTGTAAACAAACGGCACAAGAGATGAGATCACAAATTTGGGGGCCGTGATAGGCTTCGCATCTGTAAAACCCTCAACTTTGGGTCTAACAACAACAACCAAGGGTTTATGTATCCCATATTTGACGTCTTCCGTCTCAGAAGTACAAACTTCTGCTGTTTTCTTCTCACCCAAATTTGCAAAAAATTCAATCTCCTTATTGTCCATCATCTTTTGGATCAGGCTTCAGAATTCTGGACAGTGTTGAATCTCATGATCATGATCTTTATGATACCCACAATATACGTCAAATTGTACCTCCTTTTCTACTTTCATGCCTATTTCAATCATCCCGGCATTATACAGCTATTCAAATACTCACTTCAAAGGAGATTTAATTTTTGACACATCAGTCTTCAACTGCTTTGCCTCATCATCTTCTTCTATGGCATTTACCCCTCTCCCTCCATGACTTGGCAATGGATTTGCTACAATGCTAGGTTCATCAAACTTCAAGATCCCATTGTTGATTAGATTCTGCACCAACTTTTTGAATGTTGTGCAAGTTTCAATCGTATGTCCTGGTATTCCGGCATGAAATTCGCAATGAGCGTCAGGCTTATAGCAATATGGATATGGTGGCTGTAGGGGAGTTAAGTAATACGGCCTCACCAAATCCGCTTCGTACAACTAAGGATACAATTCAACATAGGACATAGGTATTGGTGTGAAATTTATTCTATCATTTCTCAGGCCATGAGTATCCTTCTTGTTTGACCCCTGCACATTTCCTGACGCCACTCCTGATGAAGTAATAGTCATATTCTTAGGAGCCTCATACGCGCATATACTATTCACCTCATTGTCTTTCCTCTTATAATTCTTTCGAGAGTTTTACCCACTCTTGATTGTTGCTTCAATCAATTCCCTAGTCATTACTATATCGGCAAAATTTTGTGTAGCATTACTGATCAATCTCTCGAACAATGGTCCCTTCAGAGTCTGTACAAACATATGAACAACCTCACTTTCCATCAACGAAGGTTGTACATGTGTTGCTACATCTCTCTATCTTTGACCGTACTGCCAAAGTGTTTTATTATTCCTTTGTTCCATGCCCTGTAACATCACGCGACTGGGAATCATCTCTGTAACATGCTTATAATGTTCTACAAAAGCACCAGAAAGATCATTCCATGAACGGATATTTATACGGCTTAACTGCGTGTACCATCGAGCAGCTGAACCAGTCAAACTATCTTAAAAGCAATGTATTAGCAGCTTTTCATCCTTCAAATGAGCAGCCATCTTTCGACAGTACATCGTGAGATGAGCTCTCGGGCATGTAGTTCCATCATACTTTTCAAAATATGGCATTTTAAACTTTGGTGAGAGTATTAGGTCAACCACTAAACTCATCTCAGCAGCACCAGGTTCTGTCTCATTTACCTTCTGTAATTCCAGCAAACGATCTTCCAACGGCTTACAGCGCTCTTCATATTTCTTTTCAATCCCGGCGTGAATTTTTTCTATCTTATTCAAGGTATTCAGATCAGGGACATTATTACTACCCTTAAAATTTGCCCCAATGTTCACTGGATTATTTGGTGTTGCTCATGCCAGATTAATTTGGACCTTCTTCGCATGTAGAGGTCCTTCGGGCGGCACCCTTGCGTGAGATATGGCCTCAGCTTGGTTGTTTATGTCATTGGAAGCACCCTCAAGTATTTTAGCCTTTCCTAATTCTTTTGACCCCAACAGTGTGGTTAACTGATTGATTATTTATCTTTGGGTTTGAGCAAAATAATCCTTCATGGATTGCTCCATCCTGTCAATACGGTTTTGTGTTTCCGCTTGATAATTTTCTAAGCTTGCGACTCGATCTTCAACAGCCATAGTCTTTGAACGTAAACGAGTTCCGTAAGAATGCGGAATGATTGTAGTCTACGAAACAAACTGTTATAAAAGTCCCCTTTGTTAAACCAAAACTTTGTAAAGCAACTCTAATGCGTACATGCATGATTATGCAAATGCATGAATACATGTATGCAGACAAGGCATCAAGTTTAAAGAAACAGTCTTTAGAAATATTCATTCATTTAGAATGTTCAAATACAGGAAATGAAACAACTCCTACTATAGGAAACTAGTAGCCTTAATTCCTAAGTTGGCCAATTCATGTAGCAGAAGCGCAATAGACTCTCCATATTCCAGCTCTACATTTGGTTGCTTCAATAGAGTCATAGCTTGCCTCGAAAGTATCTGTACATATGAAGCTATACTCCTAACCTACTCCTTGAAATTCACCAGCTCATTATTATGATTCTGAATAGTGCGTTGCGCAGCCTCATACTTAGTCTTCCATACCCCACTGTCCTGATACAACATTCCTTCATAGCTTGCAAATTTTTCATTCAATGATTGCACTTCATTTTCCAGCTCCGATATCCTTTTCTGTAATCCTTCCTTCTCGCGCTCCATCCAAACCCTATCTTCATTATGATACCCTATCACTAACTCCTCTAGCCGTGTCACATGTCTTGCTAAATCAAAACTTCTAGCTAGCTCCACTTCTATCTTTTTCTTTGCCTTGTTGCTTGCTTCCTTACCTTCTCGGGATTTCTTCTTGTACATATTCTCATAATCATTCCGTTCCTTCATCATGCTTTCCAATTTCTCTGATAAATCTCGTATTGTCTTGCTCGTCCTTCCTTTTTGCTTAGCTTTATAATCATTATGAATCTCTTGCAATTCTTTCAAATCTTGGCTAATCCTCTTATTTTGTGCAATCAACTCTTTCTCTTACCCTTCATGAATAGTCACCTGATACTTCGCCATTGTCAACTACTCTGTAAAGTCACTAATCTCCTTCTCGTATTTCTTTAAATCCAACTCCCGATCGCGCTTGAGTTTCTCTAGTGCTGATGGCGCTTCTGTAACTGGCTGAACAGATGGTCCTACATTCTATGACATTTTCTGAAATGTTGTATCATTCACTCTTTGTGCTCTCCACTCTTCATATCTCGTCATCATTTCCAGCTCTTGATACGGTTGAACTCTTCTTGGTTTTTCCCATGCTTTCCCCGTTTGCACTACAATTCCTTTGTAATCATTAGTCTTGTGAGCATACTCGAATTTAGCCATCCCTACCGTAAACGGTATGAATTGCCTCGAACCAAATTGTCTTGACACCAGCAAGGGACAATAAGTTGTTCCTCCCCAAATTCCAGGTAATGTGACCCAATCCCTGTCTTCACATCTGTATAAGAATGCCATCCTCTTGTGCAACCAAGGTGCCCTCCATACCATACCAGTATCTTTCAAGTCTTTGAAACACTCCTCCCACTATTTTTCATCATTTTTATCCAAATGACAGCCCATCATATATTCTCCTACGGGTGAATAAGAGGTAAGATACCTTGCGCTCTATACGGCGTGTCCCATCTGTGACCTCTAAACCAAATTTCCAACAACTGTGCCCATCCCCAAAACCTTCATTCTCCTAATTTCTTGCATGCAGTCAATGACCTATATGTCTCGGCTAAGATAGTAGGGACCAGGTTTACTCTTTTTTTCAGTCGTTCAAACAGTCCCACAGTTGATGGATCTACGTGTTGCGGAGTCCTTGGGAATATTACTAGCCCATATATGCACAAAACATATAAACTTCTTGCTCTGGCTGGTTCATCACCACTTACCATTATCAATTCTTTCAAGACTCTCCAATTTGCTCGTTGTTTGTCCTTATTTTGATCCATGCTGTCACTATTGGCGATTTTTGTATCCCACCATTCCTTTGTCTTCCCAGTGATCAATGCTAACTTCTTTTTAAAACCCATATTGTTCCCAGGTCTTGTATATATCTTGTCACTTTGAATAGTCGGACAGTTAAGCAGTATCTCATATTCTTCAAGAGTGGGTGTCATATCGACTTGGCCGAAAGTGAAACAATTGTATGCAGGATTCCAAAATTGTGACATGGCTCTGAGCAATTGTTGGTCCACTTTAACACTTAGTAACAAAGCTATGTCTCCAAATTTCTTCTTAAACGTCTATTGCATTTCACTTCCCCATTGGTCCCATATTTCCTTAACTTCTTGAAGACAAGCATTCTGATTGGTGTTTAACTTACACTGGCCCTTCATTCGTGACACATCACCCGTACGCAAACTGTCTCCCTTCTCATATCGAGTTTGTTCTAACCATGTCCAAACTGCAGTGTTATCTTCCCCGATCTTGATCCCTCTAGACATTCCGAATACTTCTAATCAATTGTTTCTTAAACCAATGCCAAAATAAATACAACAATGACATGGTTTATCAAGGACAAAAACAAAAAAAAACTCGTGTCAGTAATTGTGAATTAATACAAATAGCAAGTAAGCAGGCAATAGTACAGAAATATTTAGCCAGGAAAATAACCAAAGAAATGCATTTAAACCAGCGGCACCTGTCTTAGGCTCCTGTCTGGCTCTAATAAGGTGGGTTTTCTAAAACAATATGTGGGCTGAGTTCTAGACTCTGAGTTCCTGAACTGTCGTTACTGTCTACTATGATAGTAAGACATCGATTCGGTAGTATAGGTCCCTTACAACGGAGGCGTAGGCCCCACGACACATAAGATTAGTATACCAGAAGAAGACAAAGATCCAAACTCGAAACTGGAGAGCATCACGTGGAATAATGTCTTTCTCCCACTTAAAGGTGAAAAGCTCGGGCCAAGAGCTTATGCATGAATGACAAATGTACCATACACAAAACTACCCTTATTTTTCCAAAAATTCATCCGACAATTCTCAGAAAAAATTAAATTCAGATTATTACTCATAATGCCAAAATGCCACTTGGAATTAATTAATTAGGCCTGACTCTCTTTTTATGATCCCCAGCGGAGTCACCAAGCTGTCGTGACCATTTTTCGAGTATCAGAGTATGGAAAATGACCTGGCAATTGTTCTTTTGAAAATCGAGTTCCTTATTCATTTTTATTTATTAAATCCTTTTAAAACCCAATTTTATATTAAATCTTCATTTAATTTTGAAAATCCACTTTTGGAGTCACCACTGGTCACTTTGGTAGACTGGACACCATAAAAACAACCAGAGATTCATTTTGTAACAATTTGGGTTCGGGAGTCAATTACGTGTGGGGAAGGATTAGCATCCCCACAAACGCCCGTTATTGTTACCATTTTTAATTTAATGTAGCATTTTGGCATTTTTGAGTAATAAAATGGCTTTAATTTGATCATTAATTGCTAATTGAATTTCCTTTTAAATAAAAATATCATTTTGTAAGAAAATACATTTTAAGTAGATACGAATTTTGAAATATCCAGTTGCTTTAGGAAACTTCGATCCGTATCCAAAAATATATCTCAACGCAAAAGGTTTAAATGCATGGCAAATTATTTTGTGGTCAATTTTAAGTAAAACCTAATAAAGGCCTCAATTCATTTAATTGCTTAGAATCCTATAAATATCACCAATTTTGGACTTGTATGATAACACCCAAACAATTGAGTACTATTCATATTTGGCCCAAAATAATAATATCCTTACTATAATGATACTAATTTTCTAACCCTAATTTAAATTTCATTAGATTAATTATTCAATTGCATATAATAACCATATTCTAAGTTTGAATGAAATATTAGATATTTTACCAAAATACCCCTTTTGAATAACACCACAATACAGTGTGGTACTAATCAACTTAGGGCATTAAAGTAATTATACAATATTCATTCATTTTTCTACAATGTTCTTCTTCCTCAATTACAAGTTACTTAAGATTGAGAACCTAATTTTAGGGTTCTAATTATACTAAGTGTATTTAAGGTTTTCTAAACAAATATACTTTATGATTATTTAAAAACATACATCATACAAACAGTTAAATAAATTAAATTAAAAGCTATTAAAATAAAGAAATTAAATTGTCTATGACTAAATTGAATTAAATTGGAAATTAAAAGGCTGAATTACAAGGATTTAGGTGACCAAAATGTAAAGTGGAACAAATTGAAGAGCCCAAATCTAAACCCATTGAAAATTCGGTTAAAAAACGGTCTGACCCAAATCGAACCGGCCAGCTGAAACCCCCAAACGGCTCAGACCGTTATAACGGGTCCTGAGTCAGACCACGGCCCCGTATCCATGCCCATTTCCAAAACACGCGGGTCCTTTTGACCCGATACCCTAAACGACACCGTGCTGGCTTGGCCATAAATAGGCCATTTCCAAGTTAAATCGATCATTATAACAGCTTCTCTCTCTCTATCCCTCAAATTCTCTCAACCTAAACCCAGAAAAAACCCATAAATCTAACATGTTTTCGATCAAAACACTTACCTTCAAACCTGTTTTTCATCTGTTCTTCACATTTCCCTTCGTTTGATCCCCAGAAACATATAAACACCCTTTATTTCTTGTTTTTCCAAGATCAAACCCTTTATTCCCCTAAGAACTCAACCCCAGTTCTTCCTACCTTCATAGCTTCGATCTTTCACCACCATCAAACCCTAGCCTCAGCCTGTTTCTCGGCCGCTGGAGGCGACGCCGACCATTGGCTGTCGTCTCCGGTCATCCCTTCCGGTATACTTTATCCCTCCGACCACCGTCTGGTCTAACTTCGATCATCCCTAACCTCTTTTCGGCCACTGTGCTCCGCCGCCGAAGTGATTTTCGGCCACCGCGAAAAAAACACTGAAACTCTATTTTTCCCTTTTTAGGCCTAAACACTAATCTAAACCCAGACTCAGCAGAATCGACCCCCTTCTCCCATTCCTACGTTATCTACCCAGAAAATAGAAGCTCTCCTCTATCATTTTCAACTTCGACTTGAAACCTAACTCTCCTCCGACTCCACACTCACTCCGGCGGTGTTTACAGCGACAGAGGTTTAAGATAAATGCTCATAAATCCTCTTCTTCTTTTTTTGTTTCCATTTCTATTTTAGATCTTGTATTGTTTTAGGTTATTGACCTTAGATCTAGGACTTATCTAGGTTTAGAAGTCTGATATCACTGTTTTTTAATGATTGTGGCCTGGTTTTAGTTGTTTCTGTTTGTTTAAGTGCAGGAAAATAAAGAGCAGAGGTGGAAATATACCTTTGAATATATCAACAGCTCCGGCGAACCTCCGGCAGTGAAGCAGCTACTTCGATCGTCTTCTCTGAGCTTCCTTTTTTCAGGTAATATCTTCGACTTTCCTTTTCTCTCTCCTTTCAATTATTGCTTTATCATTAATGAATACTGACTTTCTCTCTCCCTTTTATAGCAGGTGACGCAGCTGACGTCAGACAGGCCCTTGATCCATGTGCTGGGGCTGTAGACCAATCATGTGGCGCCACGTGGTCAATTATGTCGGGCTCAAGAAACACATTTGTGTTTCTCGGGCTAGTGAAAACTAATAATGGGCGGAAACCCCTTTAAAATTGGGCTATAATGCTTGTATTTGGGCCTTTTAGATTTGTAGAGGCAATTGTAATATGGACTGTTTATATTTAATATAATCTTTGGAGATTATTTTATTAGATTGTTTTATTACTTAGTATTATTTGGCCATTTGTATAGTGAATTATATATATAAAAAATGACAAAATTTGAGTATTACATATCCAATCGAGACGCTTTACGAGGTGAAAAAAGAGTAGTGAGCGAACCATACTATCAAGGAGAATGCTCCGCTACCAGGTCTGATTACATCGGCAAACAATCATCAACCGAGTGAGGATCTATCTTTCTATGACCACCGACAAAATCAAAATCATAAATTAACGCTGTGAAGATCTTTGTACGAGTACAAAATGACCGCTAAAGTATGTAGAAATCATGCCAAACGGCAGATGAAACGAACCATAAAAATAAATAAAAAGCATGCCATAAAAGCAGAGAAAAACGTGTGAAGATCTATCAACCGAGTACAAAATCATCAACCGAGTGAGGATCTATCTTTCTATGACTACCGACAGAATCAAAATCATAAATTAACGCTGTGAAGATCTCTGTACGAGTACAAAATGACCGCTAAAGTATGTAGAAATCATGTCAAACAACAGATGAAACGAACCATAAAAATAAATAAAAAACGTGCCATAAAAGCAGAAAAAAAACGTGTTACAAGAACATATATTCTTATTAAAATAATAAAAAAGAAAAAAATAAGAAAATATTAAATCCGGTGATCGACAACTAATATTAAAATTAATAGTCGACCACCGGTTAGAGAAACAAAAGCCAAAGAGAATGTGGCGCTCTCGACAAATAATATTAAAATTTACCCCCTAAAGTTGGTAACATGACTTCGTCCGTGATTACATTTTTTAAAGAAATGTCAAAAGGTCAGATTCTAATGTTGTGAGAAAAAAAATTAACTTAATTTTTTTTATACAATAGCGGGTTCAACTTAATCAATAATTAATCGCATACCAATAATTATAAAAAAATCAACTTATATATACATAATTTAATCTGTTTGTGGTACGGCGGTTGCGTAGCATAGAAGTATATTCCATGAATCAGATACTATGGTTGATTCATTCCTCATTGACAATAACGATGCCCCCAGCTAGGCATTAATTAATTATTGCATAATTCCTTTCAAGTTTTAAAATATTTCTATTTATCATTGTCATCTCCCTGTCAATTGCAGTTTTGAAAGCATGAAAAGAATTTGAAATTTAAAGAGGTAAAGCCTAGCACGCGAACTAAATTTCTTCCAAGGTTCTGCAACTAAAGATGCGTTGACTTTTAGGTCTGTTTGTCCAATTGATTTGCTTCATTTGTGTCCTTAAAATTCATATACACATTGGGAGTGTTAATAATAATCTAAACTGATATATCGTACCGAAAAATCGGAAAAATTAGACTAAATGGTAAGTAATCGTATTGGTAAAAATTAGTTGAAACGGTACAGTAACCGTACTGATAAAATTAGCGGTTAAACGAGACGAGAACAGTTATAATTTTTTGTTAAACATTTAACCGAAAAAACGATAAGAAATTTTAAAATTAATTTTATATTAATATTAAATTATTGACCATTACTAATATATGTGTCATTATCATATTTAAACTATATTTTATAATAACATTAAATTATTAGTAATAATCAAATGTGTAGTCTACATCTATTTGAACATGTATCTAATTTAGTATTGAAATATAGCGGGATATGTGTTGCATTCTTTTGTTTCTGTTGAGTTTCCAGTGTGATTGCAGGCTATTTGTATCTTGGAGCATTGATTTGATCTTACAACTCCTTTATGGTTAATTTTGTCGTGTCTTTATTTTATTTACATTTGCTCTTGAACAATTTTGTTGAACTTATATTTATGTTATTGTGATCGTATAATAAACTAAATTTGGAGTACTTTTTTTCTCTTTCAGTGTTCTTGTCTCGATTTCGGTTTACTCAAATGGCGAAGGAGATTTTAATGATTTTTTTTTCTTTTAAAAAATTATAATGTATTAAATTATTGTGATTATGTGATATCATATTATTATTTTTGAATAAATATTGATTATACAAATATTTGTGTAATTAATATAATTTTTCTAAATTTTAATTGTTTTAAACTTTGAAGACTTTTTAAATATAAATATAAAAGACTTTTTTGGTTGATTTTTTAAAACTATAAAATTTAGTAGTAATAAATATATAAAATGATTCATGGTTAACCGATTAACTGTACCGAATAAATCAATTAACCATTTAGGCGGTAACTGGTTTAAACAAAACGATAACGGTTCATCAATATGTAGAACCGAGACTTCCTGTAACTATACCGATAAGCCGTACCGGTACAGTTAACGTCCATGAATACCCCTAATACACATAATATCTGAGAGAACATGTTTATCATTTCCTTTCAGAATTTAGATTTCAAAATTTATTTACTATGCTTATAATATATATATATATAAATATATATACATCACACGTACATGGAGCCATTTTTGTCTCAGACGGTCGGTCAACAACTGTCTTCAGCCAGGAACGGAGGTACATAGGACTTGGGAATTTGGCCTCTAATATTTTTATTAAAAAATATAATAAGATTTTTTATTTATTAATTTAGACCCTTAATTTCAATTCATTTAGATTTTGTCCTTTATCTCTTTGTCATAATTTCTGACTTCGTCATTGCATCGAGTCCAATGGCTTCCAAGACCCATAGCCATCATGCAATGAGCAACCTCATTAGATTCACAAAATATATGGCATGTGCGAACCTCCCAACTTCAATCACAGGGTGCACGGATCCTATAAACCAAAGCACAATTTGGCAGATCCCTACATCGTCCCTTACAGGCTTCAACTGCCGCGACACAACCACTTTCAACCCGCACCCGCGGTACTCCTTTGTTCCAGAGCAGTTCAGCTTGGGCACTGTCCACAAACTCCTGTAATAGTCGAGTTATCTTCATTTCTGGCGCATAACAATTTAATATTTGACGCGTTTTAATTGGTCTGAAAATTTCTTCGCCTACACTGATCTTCCGGTGGCTTGTCACAAGTCCCAACTGAACGTGTTCTTTGGTTCTCTTCATATCATTAGTGATGTTGTTAGCAATAAACTCTTTACAGCCATACAATGAAGCAACAAAATTAGATTAAAAAAGATTTTACTCAAGGAAGGAGTCAAAAATTAAAATTAAAGGAAATAAAATATAATTAATCATAAAAAGAGATGATAAAGATCAAATAAATTAAAAATTGTGAGTCTACATAAATAAATAAAAAATTACTATATTTTTTAGTAAAAAAGTTTGGGGACACGGCCCCAAGGGACCATGTACATCCGCTTAGGCTTTTTTTTTTGATGTTGTGAGTAAGCGCCTATTGTCAGAAGTTAAAAAATTTAGTTATGGACAAACGGCCGTTTGAGGCAAAAATTTGCTGGACAAACGCTTATTGGAGGCCAAACCTCTCCTGTTTGGCGAGAAAAGTTATGGCCAACCTCCGTTTAGATTGTAGAACGCAACAAAAAACGGAACCTTGTTACCTAGACAAAACTCATTGAGCCATTTTCAAATATTTCAAAAAGTGACTGCAAACATCACCGGCTATAAGCGATTGAGGTGAAACGAGATTATTGAACCATCAGGTAAAGTATGCATTGAGGAATAGAAATTTTGATGTCCCTTATTTATGTCCTCACATTAAAATATGAAGTTTAGATTTAAGGTTTAAGGTTAGAGTTTAAGATTAGTGTTTAGGAAATTAAGGGTATAGTGTATTTTTAAGGTTCAAGGGTTATGATTTAAGATTTAAAATTTAGGGTTAATACTAAAAATTTAATTTGTTAGTGTTAATATATAAAAACGAACATCTAAAAGGGATGTGTGATTTTTGTTCATGCATGTGAGACACCGAAAAGACTGTTGTGTATCGTTCACTTTCAACAGTTTATACCATACCCCCTTTGTCACTACAAGCTCGCAAGATATGGGATGTATCCTCCAATGAAGCACCACATACAACACACCCCGGATCATCCATAACAAATCTGCTTCTTTCTTTAACATTACTTAAGATTCGACCTTGCCAGGCTAACCAAAAAAATCTTTCAAATCGTTCTGAAAACAAGCTGCTGAAATCGTTCTGAAAAAAATCTTTCAAATCGTTCTGAAAACATTACTTAAGATTCGACCTTGCCACATCATTTTTTTATTTATTTTTAAATTTTAAAATAAAATAAAAATAAATTAAATAAATATATTAAAATACCCCTCATCTTCATCTCTACTTTTTTCTCTTCTTCCCTGACCTCTCATTTCCCCTTCTTCTTTACCGTTTCCTCCATCTCCACCAACCTACCATTCACTGATTCCTTTCTTAAATCTCTTAAAATATCCATTAAACTTGTTTTAATTCCCCAAACACCAACCAATGTCAGCAAACGAGAGAGCATCATTTTCAGTCACCGTAATTTAGATATTGAAAAATACAACCAAACACTATTCGAAAAAAGATCCGAGATGAAATCCAAGGATACATCAATTCTATTTCATTGAAGTTCTTCTGCTTCCTTAGCTTGCATCGGACAAATCTGAGCCATTGATTTTGGCTTTTACCGATGGCGATAGTCCTAATCTAGACGGCTCTTCAACTTCGCTGAAGATACTGATTGGCCCATCAGCAACAGCTAACTGAACTAAAGAAGAAGATAACTTAAGGGGTGGGGAAGTAAAGCAAAGATATTAAACTAATTTTAATTCCCCAAAACATGATATGAAAAGGGTGGGAAATGGGTTAATTAGTGGAGTTTTAATTCCCAAAACAGATTCTAGATCTCCGGCCGAGCCTTACATCCAAAAATACAAGGATAAATTTGAGTTGAAGTAAAAAATAAAGAGACTACAGAAAAGAATTTGGTGCCTAAGAGAGAGAGAGAATAAACGTTGATGATGATGGGTTGTTTTTTATTTTAGAATTCGATAGTGGAAATAAAAGTATTGGGGAGTTAGATGGTGTTGTGAATGAGTTGTTTTGCAGTGATGATGTTCGGAAGGGGAAGAGGATGATCAGAGTAATTTAGTGAAATGGGGATGAAGATGAGGGTGTTTGGGTATTTTAATATATTTATTTTATTTTATTTATTTGTATTTCATTTTAAAATTTAAAAATAAATAAAAATAACGTGACGTGTTCTGATGGGTCAAGACAAGTTTTTTTTTTACGGTGAAGGGCAATATGGATAACGTTGAAAATATTATGGGTCAAAAGTGGGCAAAACGTAATTTAAGGGTGGAAAAACATATAAAGTTTAGAGAAAAAAAGTGTTTTAACCCATTATAAAAACGATAAAATTTTAGAAGGATAAGAGTAATAAAACTAATTGGTTGCATTTTAAAATATATTTTGGAAAAAATATAAAAAAATTAAGCTTTTGGATTTTGGTTTAGAAACCTGAACTTTAAACAAAAAAACAAATAATTATATTTTCTTTTTAATTGTTTAACTTTGAATACAATTCTTATTACAATTAATGGACGAGCAATTCATATAAAGTACATTTATGTTTGTTTATTAAGTTAAATAAACGAGAATAGAACAAATTTGTATGCTCGTTTAATAAACGGAAGAACACAAGTAGATGTGTGTTCGATTCGTTTATATTCAAGAATAAGCTCGTTTTTATTTTTAAAATTTTAAATATTAATGAAAGTAGAGAAAAAATTGAACACATGGTGAATTTTGGAGCTCAAACTAAGCCTGAGAAACTTAAGGACTAATGGATTAATTTCACAATTTTACAACTTTGGAGTTCGTTTTATTTTTTGTTTGTTTAGTTAAAATTTCTAAATATATAAACGAACGTATTTGTGCAAATGTTTGCGAATAATAAACGAACACATTTGCAAACGTATAAATAAACATGTTCGCGGACACTAAATAAACGAATATGAACACCTTTAAAAACAAATAAACGTACATGAACACAAAATTAAAAATTTAACGAACATAAATTGAATATAGATAATTTTATTTGTTTAAGCCCTATTCATTTACACCTTTAATGACAAATTTATTTTCCCTCAATTAAACGCTAGCTCCTTTCTTTCTTCTCTTTGCCTGCACCATGGTGACGGTCTCTGTACCGACCATGGACTACCGACTTTTCAGCGTTATTTTGGTCTTTGTATCCTCTTCTTTCTTTTTATTTTTTATTTTCTTTTGGCTTAATAGACAAATAAATATAAACACTATATATTTTTTTCGTATAGGTGTTTAAAATATTTTTTAGGCCAAATAGGTATTTAACATTTTTAAAATTTTTATTTAGATATTTTGCCGTTAATAGTTGTTAAAAAATTCCGTTAACTAATAAAAATATGACACGTGACATGTTTTATTTTAAAAAATATCCCAAAATTCCCATAAACCCTCAAGATAGTCCCCAAATCTAAATCCAAGATCTCGATTTCAGTTGTTGTCGTCATCAATCGTTGACGGCGTGCCCATCACTTCTGTCACCGAACCTCACAATCATTTCCATTATTTTCCCGTCGCTGATAGTCGACAGAAGGTGTGTCTATTGTCGAAATAAAGTCGAACTCGCGAAAGAAAAAAATGATCGACGAAAAACAACGGTCGACCGACTGACAAACGAATGCGTGATGAACGATGACGACAATGGCCAAATTTAGGAATCTAGAAATTTTAGAGTTGTTTTGTGAATTTTAGAAAATATAAGGATTTTTTAAAAAATAAGTTAACGGCATGGCACCTAAACGAGTAACTTTAAAAACGTTAAACACCTACCTGACTCAAAAAATATTTTAATCACTTATCAAAAATAAAATATATAATTTAAACATTTATTTTATAATTAAACATTTTTATTACTTTTCTAATTTTTTTGATTTTTTTCTTTTCTTCTTCTTCTTCTTACGTTAGTTTCTTTTTACTAGTGTCATCCTACCCGTCACCTCTTGTCCCTTCTCTTCTCCCTCTGCCACTCTTTTTCTTTTCTCATTTCTCTTTCATCTATTTTTATACAGTCTCGTCTTTTCTTTGTTTTTCTTTTTTAGGTTGTTGTTGTCTCCTTTGTTTGTCGTCTTCCTATTTCGATGATGGTGTTTGGCCTTTGCTATCATTTTGTCTTCGGTGTTGTGGGTGATCATAGAGGATCTGGACCTTAGATGGTTCTCCTTGCTTTAGCTCGAGCTACTCGGACTCTTCTCCCTTTTGCTATGAGGTTCTTTTTTGGACGAATCTATGGCTTGATCTTCAGTCCTTTGGATTGGGGTTTTACGAGAGATTATTAGATGAACTCGATTCACTACGTTATTCGTAGTTTCAATCAATAAAATTCATCTATTTTAAAATAAGTATTTAATAACTATCCATTGTATATTATCTTGTAGAAAAGAGGTGATGATTCACTTTAGAAAAAAATGAAATAGATGAACCTTATTGACTGAGACTACAGATGACGTGGTAAGCTAGGTTTATCTAATAATTTTTCTTATTTTACTGACTGTGTTCACCCTGAAATTTTATAAAATTTTATTTGTGTCATTTTGAAATTTTATTTGTTCACATCTATATATAAATTATAATAAAAAATCGATTAAAGATATTAATAAGTATAACTTATTTTTTCCTATAAGTCCACAAACAATTCATTTGAGTCTAGTTCATTTACAGCCTTACATAAAAGCTTAAAAAATAATAATCAATTACAAGAAAACACATAAGCTAACTAAAAAAAAAATAAAAGTATATTTCAACTATTATTCTCAGTTTTAAAGCATTTTATTTCTCAAACATAAATTTTTCGGTTTTCAAAGTTCAAAACTCATAAATCTCTTTAGATTGAAGTATGTAATTTTTTATTTGTTAAATTATTTATTTATTATGTATATAGAATTTTATTTTAATTATTATTTGAATTTTATTTTAGAAGAGTTCAAGAGTACAATACCTTTTATTCTTTCTATTACAACTGTAGTAATACAAATAAGGATGAAATAATTAAATATTTAGTGAATTTATGTTTAATGTTTTATTTTATAACTTTGAGTTTTAAGTTAGAGATTAAATTAATTGAGAGTAGTAGTAGAATTGTAACGTTAAGAATTAATAATCCTTTATACTATTTTCGTTGAATCAATTTAACAAATGTATTTTTTCTGTCCTTGTTTTTTATTGATTGAATATAAATTGGTAATAAGTACAGATTAGGTTGTTTAGAATTTGTTTTAGTCTTGTAGGTATTATATATCACATTGCTTTATAAATTTTAATTTAGAGATTTCTGATTCACTAATGTGTTTTAAGACTAGCGTGAATGGTATGTTTTCCTCGCCTTTGTTATGCAAGATTGTATTCAATCCCCACAACATGAGGGAAACAAATGTTTGTATAAAATTGTTCATATCTTGAAAATATTATATAGGTCTGTCTCTGTGAGTTGTATCATAAGATATTGTTTTCTTCTTTTTTATACAGACTTTAAATTATATATATATTAACCATAGTGGCGAATTCATCATATAGTTAGGGAGTGCAAGTTATTTATCGTTATTTTCTTATTCACCAATATTTGCATTGATAACTTATTCACACCGTTGTAAATAAGTATTATTAACTTATTTACACGTAATTGCTTATCATGTTCGTGAATGTTAAATGAATATATTCGCAAACGCTAAACGAATCGAGCATCAACTAACTAGATAATAAATAAACTGAATTTAAACATAATATTAATGTACGTGTGTCCATCCTCAAAAATATTTTTAAATCTGTCCCTTACTATCTGTATGTTCTAAAAGAATTTGATCCGTCATTAGGTGTCAATGTTTGTTTCTTTCGCTAAATTTTTAGTGTTATTTCTTGCTCTCTTTTTTTTTTCCCTTTTGTTTTCTAAACCCCAGGTTGATTTGGGGTTTTACATATAGTTGAACTTTTGCTAGAATCACTTTGCGCATGCTCGGCTTTCAACGGTGGAATGTTGTATTTGAAATTCTACGCGGAAAATAAAAATAATGTGATTTTATTTAATTAAGTAGGATATAGTGAGAATGATTTATAAAATAATTTTTTAAGTTTATTTTGAAATATGATTAATTTTATGTTGAACCTTTGAGATTTTAAATAATTATCTAAAAGTTATTAAAAATTAATAGTGTTCAATGGTGTATTGTGTTAGTGTTGTTTAACGGTGTGTGTCGTCTGTTCTAGACTAGGGGTGTGCAAAACTGGGTTCGATTAACAATTAGAAAATTATTTCTGATAATCGCTAAATTCGGGTTGCTTAATTCTCGACCCTAAACCTTAACCATTAAATCAATTAACCGATTGACCGGTTAACCAAAATATACGGTTCAGATAATAATATTTTTTTAGTTTCCTTATTAAAAGATCAAATCTAATAACATAGTGAAAAATAAATTAGAGTTTGAATTTTGAAATATTTGAAGATGAAAAATGTTAAAGTATGAAAACTAGGAATATGAAATAATTGACAACTGAGGTTGAATTTTTTTACTTCCCAAACTAATATAAATTTGTTAATATCTGGGAGGGAAATATATTAAAATTACCGCTAGCATTTCACTTTCCAAGACAATAAAAATATTTTAAAAAATATTTGGGGAAGAGAATAAATTAACAATGACGCTAAAATTTTATCAATATAATTGTATAAATATACATAGTTTATATAGTATATATTATATAACTGGCCGGTTCGGTTATCCGTTTTTGTTCAAAACTACAAACTGTATCCGAACCGAAATAATATTTTTTCTAAAAAAGCTACCAAAACTAATTTTTTCGGTTCGGTTAACCGTATTTTTGAATCGGTTTTTTGAGTTTCGAATTTGATTTCGATTTATCGAATTTTTTTGCATAACCCTATTCTAAACTCATCATTTTCTAACAGTATTTAAGAGGATTAATTATTTATAAAAGATATCATTTTATTTATAAAATGAATGTCATTTATATATATTTTCTTTTTTTATATATACAAATTATATTGAAAAAGAAAATTTTAAAAAAATTTAAGTGTTAACAGACAGCTATTTATTAGATGTGGCTACGCCCATAATTACAAACTCTAATCTTTACGCCGAATACCGTTGATTTCGAGAGCATGATGAGCCGTGGGTCGTGACACACAGTTGATAAAATAAGCAAAAGAGTCCCTGATTAAAAAGTTCCACAGTTGATAGTACTATATATATGATAAACAAACTGGCATCACCTTAATAGGCAATATAACCTTGCCATATAGTTCCTTTTGGCTCTAAAATTAGCTTCAACATTCAACCAACAAAGGGCAAAATATTTATACAAATCATACGCCAGATCATATTTCAGTCAACATTCCGGCGGTGTGGCGTAAGTATCATCTTCCAAGAAGCTCATGTCATTGTTAATGGGGAAATCCAACAGCAATTGGAACGCAGTGTCCGATGAATCTTCGGACTCGTTCGAACACGACGAGAAAGATGCATCAATGGGATCCTCGATACGATTGCTTTTCGGGGTTGAACTTGAAGACCCTGCTATGTTGGGGTAAACATCAACCGTGACACCCGAAACTGACGCGCATTTCGTCGACGACGACGCTTGAGAAATCGGGCTTCGGCAATCGGTTTTAGCCTCTCGGTTCAACTTACGAAACGATTCTCCGACTTCGGAGTTCCACAAACGTAGGAAATAGTCAGGGTCAGGTTTCGACAACGGTGGTGGTGAATTGAAGAAGAGAGACTCCTTGGAAAGACGGGCCTCGGCTTCGAGCCTAGCACTCTCCCATTGAGCCATGTGACGAGTAGCGGGAGATGAACGCGGTGCGGTGGTCGGAGCACAAGGGGTGAACGGCTCGTGTGTCAGCGGGTCAAGCCCCATGCAAAGTAGGCGTTTCTTTAAGTGAGTGTTCCATAGGTTCTTAATCTCATTATCCGTTCGTCCCGGTAATTGAGAAGCAATGGCTGCCCACCTGGAGTAAAATAATCCACGGAAAATATGAAACAAATGAAACCCTTCACCACGGATTCAAATAGCGGTTCGTTATAGTGACTGCTATATAGCGGTGGCTGCAATCGAAATGTTTCCCATTTGATACTAAAGAAATCAATAAGCAAAGAAATAAAGGAAAACCTGTTTCCCAGAATGGCATGAAGGAGAATGACGAGCTTCTCTTCATCGACGGTGAAGGGACCGCGTTTTATGTCAGGCCTGAGATAATTTGTCCACCGGAGCCGGCAACTCTTTCCACAACGACGGAGACCTGTCATTCAAATCCATAACCCTCATAGGATAAAATTCCATTCAGATTGGAATACGCACAACAAAAACAAATTACCAGCAAGCTTGGGAAGTGAACGCCAGCTTCCATGGCCGTGTTTGTTGATGTAGTTTATGAGTATCTCATCTTCTTCAGGACCCCATGGCCCTTTCTTCAAATATTTCTTATCACAACATGGCGTCCTCCCCATTTCCCTTTGCCCTCTCTATGACCTATCACTGTGTTTCAGAAATCAAAATCTGGAAAGTTTTCAAGTGAAGTAGAATCATGTAAAAAGAGATGGTTTTGAAACAACGACAGTTTGATGTTATCTAGGCAAATTGGAAGTGATTTATAACGTCGTAATAAATAGGAGAGGGAAGCAAAGCAAGCAAGAAATAAGGATCAGCGAGTTTCAAGCTGACTACCACTGCATTTCAATAAATATGGGGGCAAGTAAACATAAAACAGTGTATGTATGTATTTATGTTTCTCAAATACAGCATTGAAGAAACACTCCAAAAATCTATCATTCAGTAAAGATTAAAAAAACCCAACAACCAATTGATCTAGTAAGATGAGATACTAGGTCTCTTAAAAAAGGTCAAAATTTAAATTTTGATATTGTGAACAAAGAAAACAAGAATGTAAGAGACCCCTTATATTAAACCTCTGCAAAATTTGATTTAAATTAGTTTACCAATGAATAAGATAGTGAGGTTAAACTAAAAACCAAAGAAAATGATTGTGCAAACAGTGAGGAGAGTTAATGAAGGGTTCCCTTCTTTGAGGTTTCTGAGTTGCAGAGAGAAGAGAGAGAAAGGAAGAAATTAAGGGCAAGCAATGAAGATGAAAGGGAAAAGCATTAAAAATAATGGGATTCTCCCAGAGAAAGGACAGTATATAAAAGGGAGTAATGGCAAATGAAAATGACATGCATGATATGTACGTAGCTCATCCAATTCCAGAATATTAAATAAGGGTACTTGCACTGGGGATTTGGCCCATTGGGAGTGGAGTTCTGAGTTTGTAAGCTGCATTTCATGAACACCAAGTGAAATTAAAGAATTAAGCTTTTCAGAAAGGAGCAAAGGCAATGATGGAGAGTTCAATTCTTAAAGAAATTACTTCGGTTTGGATTCCCAGAAATTGATTATTAAATGTTTTTCTTTTCCTCTCGGTTTTCATTTTAAAAGTAAAAAATGAATTCAGGGTGAGGGAATAGTAAATGTGAAATGGAAATGCCAATGGCAAGTCACTTCAGTTGAGATAAGTATAACAATAAATATGGTAAATGCAAGGCAAGGGTGGCTCAGCTCAGGCCAAGGGCCGGGGCAACCACATTATAATTTGAGTGTAATGTTACGTCAGGTCAAGTCATGAGTAGCAGATGTTGGTGGGTATTAATTACATTTCATGTGCACATAATTCATACAGGTCGAGTCTATTTCTTATTTTATGTTAATTTAAACCTCAATGATTGTATTAAAAATTTAAAATACATTTTATAAAAATTCAACGATCGGTTTTAATGAAAAAGATGATGTTATTCATCCTAAGAGACTCGAGTTTAATCTGCTTTGTTTGCAAGGTGTGTGACACATCAAAAGATTAAGAAAAATATGAACAAATATTACCTTACGATCACTTTAAGACTATTAAAAAAACTTTTTATAGTACCAAAAAATGTGCAACTAATCCAATGTGAAATGTTGTTTAGTTCTTTATTGTTAGCGTAAACTATTTGAATGTGGATCTCACATACTATTTGTGTTTTTGTTTTGGTCACTCATTTTTTTTGTTGATAAAATCGTACGTAATGTTAAGTTTTTTTTCTCAACAATTAAATTTAATGTTAACGAAAATGGAGACGCAAGTTATTGTTTGACAAAATATTTATTTATCTGAACATCGCCTAATTAGAAAATAAATGAAAATAGAAGGCCAAAAGGATCTAAACTTGGGATCTCAAGTCCCCCCAGTCACTCGCTTAACAATTGAGCTTAGCTCAGTTTTTGTTGTTATTTGATCAAATATACTATTTACATAAACTATAATCGAAAGTTTTTAGGGAAAATGAAATGGGTGCGAAGGAAATCAAATTTGGGACCTAAAATATAAGATGGTGAATAGTTAAATAAATGTTCTACCAAACAATAATTCAAATTAAGCAACCAACTCAGTGTGAACAAAACTTTTCTGTTCTTTTTTTGGTGTCCATTATACTTGACAAACTTGACCCAAGGTTCGAAAACCGAATCGATTTACTTGAACCAAGACTCGAACATGATGACCTAAAGTTTGATCCGAAACCGAAACAAAATCGAACCGAATTTTAGTTGAACCGAAATGGACCCAGACCTATTTTTAACTGAACCGAATAGACCCGAACCGAAGACAACTTGAAATATAGAAAAGAATTTAATAGAAATAAAGAAAGATGAGATATGAACAATCGCACAACTCACCAACAAGCTAAATATATTGGCTTTATAAATCTATATATAGGGTGTAAAAAATTGACTGACCTAGGAGCTCGATTAAAACTGATCGATCTCCCAATGACCCGAAATTGACCCGAACCGATATTAACCAACTAGAAAATCAACCGACCTAAAATGACCCGAACTAAAATCGAACCGAAACCAAATTTGAACCGAATAATATCAAACTCGAACCGAATGACCTGTTTGTCACCTCTAGTGTCTATATTCAAGCCCCCAATACTAAAAAGTTAAACCTTAAGCTCTAATCTTAAACTTTAAAAACTAAAAGCTACACCCTAAACCCTAATTTTAAACTCTAACCATAAATCATAAACCTAATTTCTTAATGGGGACATAGATAGAGACACTAAAAAGTGTTAGAGTATGCCTAATGACCAATCATAAGATGATTGTAAATGATATTTTTTTACCTTGTTTATTCATAAAGAGGCATTGCCATTATTATTTTCAGTTACAATTCTGTGTGCATAAATAAACTGAAATATAATAAAGTCTTTAGAATAATATGATTATTCTTAAATGTCCTTAGTCAAGTATTATTGTGGGCATGGACAACAATAATGCATTAATACTAATATGTAGTTGATTGACGACAAAGTGTTGTCATTGGCATGGAGATGTCAAAATCAATACATAAGTATGTGTTAGAGAATGACATACTAGACTGACCCACTATGAGAATATTTTTCAGATTATTATGTGACAGTCACAACATCGCTCATAGTGATAACTACATGTATGATCCTCAAACTTGAGATCATCATTATTTCAACATCGTGAGTGACATATGTTGATACAATCAAATGCGTGTTGAACTGACTACACTATAAAGACTGGTATTGGATATGTTATAATCTATGTAGTGGGATATGATTGATCAAGATAGGATTTGTCCCTCATACATAATAGGAGTAATATCGTAAGCCACTTGATTCAGTGAGACTAGAAATGTATGGCCATGCTCGAATAAGTTGATATGAGATATCATAGTTATTCGTTTATAATAGTCTACTCAAGATATCAAGAAATATTAGATGGACTATACAAGTGTGATTGTTCCATGACTTGTGTCCAATCTAGATATAAAAGGACAAAAGAATGTAATACATGAAAAAGAGTTAATAACGAAAAGGTTATGTCGAATCATGATTTCTTGTAACTTAGGTGACAATGACATATTGCTAGATGTCACTCATTGCCTATAATATTAAAAATGTTATAATTGTTGAAGTATGCCCAAAGACCAATTATGAGATGGTTGTAAAAGACATACTTATTTTATCTTGTTTATTAATAAGAAGCCATTATTATTATTATTTCAGTCTTATTCTGTGTATCTATAAATAAAATGAATTATAATAAAGTCCTTAGAATAATATAATTATTCTTGAATGTGTTTAGTCGAGAATTATTGTGGGCTTGGACAACAATAATGTATTGTGACTAATATGTAGTTGATTGATGACAAAGTGTTGTCATTGACACCTGGAGATGTCAAAATCAATACATAAATATGTGTTAGGGAACGACATACTGGATTGAACCACTATGAGCATGTTTCTTGGATTATTATGTGACAGTCACAACATTGCTCATGGTGATAACTACATGTATGATCCTCAAACTTGAGATCATTATTATTTCAACATCGTGAGTGACATTTTTGATATGGTCAAACGTGTGTCGTAACTGACTACACTATAAAGACTGCTATTGGATATGTCACAATCCATGTAGCGAAATATGGTTGATCAAGATAGAATTTGTCCCTCCTACATAATAGGAGTAATATGATAGGCCACTTGATTGAGTGAGACTAGAAAATGGATGGCCATGCTCGAATGAATTGATATGGGATATCATAGTTATTCGTTTATAATAGTCTACTCAAGATATCAAGAAGCATTAGATGGACTATACAAGTGTGACTAATCCATGACTTGTTTTCGATCTAGATATGAGAACAAAAGGATGAAATACATAAAAGAAGTTAATCACGAAAAAAGTTAAATCGAACCACGATTTCATATAACTTAGGTAGCAATGATGTATTGCTAGATGCCACTCATTGCTTGTAATATTAGAATTGTTTTGGATATTACTGTTAACGTTACATGAACCTACAAGTGTCAGACCCTATGATTGAAACGAACAAATATAGACTAGATAACATATATACAAACTTGTTGTACACGTAGTTAGTGATAAACTAAAATTGTTGATTTCGGTTTAATACATATGTTAATATTTATAAGTTATTGTAATTATCAAATACTATATATATATATATTTAAAAGAAACCTAATTAAAGTAGAATCAGATTCTACATATTTAATTATAATCGGTTAAATATATTGTATAATTAAAGAATCCAAATTTAATTAGAATTAGGTTTTTGAATGTTATATAAAGGCTAAGGTCTAGCAGCCAAAATATGCATTTTTCGAAAATAATCTCTAACAGTTAGAGAAGAGAAAGATTGTTCGTTTTATTCGGGTGGACTACGTAAAGGTCAGAACGCTGCTGTGACGACTCAAATTCGTTTTGGATTCTCCTATACTCGCTGCGGAATTCCAAATTGGTTGAGTTAATGTTTTCATCCTTTATCACCCCGAATTCTTCCCTTATACATGGATCACTGGTGGATTACGCTGGATAATTTTTTCGCTGTACCATGGGGTGTACCAGTGTTTCCTAACAGTGGTATCAGAGCCACTTGTAAGATACGAATTCAAACTTAAATACTTGGATGATGTTTTGTATGAGATACACGTTTTACCTTTTCTATTTTGACGAGTATGTGATATTTGTGCGAAATGTAAAAATTGAATCCAATTGCGATTAATATGTTAATATATTTTAACAAGTTTTTACGATTGATGGTTAAGTGTTAATCATGTATTTGTTGCAGTAAGCTTTTGATAATCATATGTTAATAGTTGATATGATGAACATGCAAATAATAGCAGATCGTTTTTGGCAGAGGAATAATGGTTGTTCCAGAGTGAAAAACCTTAGGGATTGAAAAATCCCAAAAACACGAATCTATTGATAAAAGTTATCAAATCGTAACGTTTTTCCATAGTAATCTAAGTGCCAAAATTAACGGGCGGACAAGACGGCCCCGGATCTGTTGGACCGCGTAGGCAACAAAGGTCGTAAGAACTATTTTGGTAATCTTAATTAACAAGATAAAACACATGTATGTTTTGGATGATATGCATGGTGCTTGAAATGCATGGTTATATCCCAAATAGCCTATTTACTTTGGTTTTATATAAATACGGCCAGCGTGGCGTGCCTTTCTTTCTTCTATTGTAATTCTCTTCTCATCTTACTCCATTGTATGTAAAACGAGTTTCTGAAAAATTGTAATAGTTGCAGAGAAAGCGTGGACCAAAGGAGCAGACTGATGGGCTGATTAAAGGTGGATTAGGTGCAAGTTCTATCTTTAGTAATTTTGGTTCTCCTATTGGCTTGGGATGTGCATCTTAGTTTTAAGGGTTATAACCATTGCATTTATATTTACTACTTTACATGTATGTGATACAATGCATGTTCTTTTAGCATGATGGTAACTGATTTGATCATAATAGAATGGTGAGATTAATATAACATAAACCCTTCATATTTAATTAAAATTAGTCATCCAATATTAGCCCTCGTTAAAACCTCGATCAGTACTATATAGGTTTTGCCAAAGCAAAATACTTAGATCTATCTTGGTTAAACGCAAAGAATAAGCAAGTGATATTCACTGGTAGTAATATTGGTTAAACTAGGTTGTTCTAATAAGATTAGAAACCTAAAGACTAATGACTGTTCAAGAACTTTGGTGATTGAAAAACAATACGAAAGTGCATGACTAGGATTGGTTCTTTGAAAGACATGGTATTTAAGCGTGCCCAGTACACCACATCTCTTTTCATAACTTACCTATCTGGTGAACTGTTCATTATTGTTCTTTCTATTAGACCATATGAACTTTTGTTTTGGGCAAATAGTTGTTCATCAAATATAGGAATTACATGAGATGTAATTAGCAAGTGTTGCTTACCTAAATAATTGAATTCTAGGAGTAAAGCCAAAGCTGAATAGATAGACGGGTTCTGTTCTTCTCATGCCTGAATAGATAAGCGGATTTTGAAGAAAGGTTCTATCCTCCTCATGCTCGAATGGATAAGCAGATCTATTCTCCTCAAGCCTGAATAAATAGGTGGACTAAAAAAGGGTTCCATCCTCCTCATGCTCGGGTGGATAAGCATGTGCTATTCTCCTCAAGCCTGAATAGATAGGCGGACTAAAAAAAGTTTCATCCTCCTCATGCTCGGGTGGATAAGCAGGTTCTATCCTCTTCATGCTTGGATAGATAAGCGGATTCCAAAAAGGTTCCATTCTCCCCATGCTCGAACGGATAAACAGGTTGAAAAAAGGGTTTCATCCTCCTCATGCTCGGGTGGATAAGTAGGTTCTATCATCTTCATGCTTGGATAGATAAGTAGATTCCATTCTCCAAATACCTAAATAGATAGTCGGGTTCTATTCTTCTTATGCTCGAATAGATAAGTGGGTTCCATTCTCCAAATGCCCGAACGGATAAGCGGGGTTCTATTCTCCTTATGCTCAAATAGATAAGCGGGTTCCAAAACTTGTTAAAAACAAGTGCAGATTCTGTAGTTAAGATAAATATGCCCATAGGGATACCTAGTCATGAATGCATGTTTCATTTTCTTTTATTTTTAAATTCTTATTCCTAGAATTAGTTTTCTTATCAGGCAACAGACACAGAAGAGACTGTAAAGCTTCAGGGAACTTGGATCTGAAACATTTTCTTAATTCTGGCAAGGGATGGTAAGCGTCTATTCTGGCCCGTCCCATGAAAAGGAGTAGTATGACTCTCTTTTATTTCTCTACATTAAATGGATTTGCACCATGTTATTAGGATCACAACGAGCAAAAAAAAGCTTGCAACAACCCATCTTTCGATACTAGTTGGCTTCACCATTCTCGTTCTTTGTATCTCTTTACTTCATCAAAAATATCTGATCTTCATAGGCAAATGTCTCAAGATCTACTATCATTATAGTTGATACATTAATATCAAGTGAAAGGCATTCTTGAATGGTCTTGAAAGCTTTTAAGTCTTTATACGCTCCTTAAAATAACCTTAAACACCTTCAACGCTTCTTCTGAATTCTCAAATTCTTGCCCCTATAGGACATCTTGAAGCGTTTGTATGCAAAACCTTCTAGCAAAGCTTATTTCCACCTTGAATGTCTTTGCATGATGTTGGCACCTTAATCTCTTCATTTCGCGCCTATCATACTTAGAGATCTTGAACACTCTGGTTAATATAAATTGCCTCTATTTGTGGCACAGCTTGCCCTCTGTGCGTAATTTCATCCCCTTTTCATGCTTTAGGGATCTTACATCTTATGTGCGGAACACAGTCTTGGTTTAATTGTAATGTGATGGCCCTGTTCAAATTGAGGTTCAATTGTCGGCCTCCTCATTTTTTACTGAAGCGCTTGAAAACATTCACTCTTGGTTCTTTACAGTTGGGATCAATACCAAGAAATCCTTTGTTTTTCATAAATCTATATCTACCTACTTATAAGATGCAAGAAAAGGCTAGAAATGATAGTTTAAAGGAAGAAGTCATGGCAGATAGAAGAAAAGGCTAAAAATAGGGTTTTTAAGAAAAAAGTCATGGCAAACATGGAAAAGAGGAAATTTAGATGCCCCAATATTCATAGTATGAATGATTCATGAATCCATCAACCGGGTAGTGCCCTTAATTTTAGGTTGCTCTCTTTGATTCACATATTCCCCAGATTTTAATTTTCCTACTTTTCTGATCTCAATCAAACATTAGAAGTTTTGAGGTCCCTGAAGGAAGGTTAACTCAATTAGGCGGAATGTGTTCTGAAGACAAACTTATTTTCCCACATATTCATGTATGATCCAAATGGTCTTTTAATGTAGGCTAGGCTCGAGTTACCAAGAAAAGATACATAGGCTCAAATACATGTTTAAGGATGATTAAACCAAGGATCAATCTTTCTTGATAAAGTCTCAGTTCTTTTTCATTGGATCTCTCTAGACTGCCCTTTTTGGGTTTTCACCCTAGAGTTCATTTCCTTTTTCTGACACATGCCTCGTTTGAAGGATTCCGCATATGTTTTCCTTTTGTTTCAAGTTTCTTTCTTGTTCATGTTCTTCTTTCTTTTCTTCTTTTTTTTTTCTTTTCTTTTTCCTTTTTATTTTTTGTGTCTTTTTCATTTTGAATTTAGGACATTTACTTGATTTGTCGCGTTTCTTCTTTTGCTTGCAATTTTTTATCCTCTTTGCCCCCTAGTGTGGGGAGTGATCCTTGGTTAGGGTTCAAACACAAGAAAAATATCAGGCTCAAAGGGGGACAACAATGGATTTTTATTCTCTTATTCGTGAAGGGAAATGAAGGAATGCCAAATGTCATTTTACACACAAACATCTTTGAAGAGAAGCAATCTTCAGTTGGTTGATGTTTTAGAGTTATCACTTTATTCAAAGACCCTAACAGCAATGTATAAGAGGAAAATTCACTCATAATCTGTATATGGGATCTCCCCATTAAACTTGAACACATTTTTTCCCCTCTCTCTCAAGATTAGATTCAAAAGTCATTCATACAATGAATAATAGGGACTCTGTCAAAAAGATATATGTTTGAAGAGAAATAGATAAAAAATGAAAAAAAATGTTTGCCACTTGAGAAAACAAAATGAATGTATCTTTAAACAAGTAAATTAACATAGTAGCCCTTACAAAGGATCCCTAATGCTCTCAGGCAAAAGCAAAAGAAGTGATTCTAGGTATGACCCCAACAATATTCGGGAACATCCTCTATTATCCAGCCGTGAAGCATTATTCCTAAATTGCATGAATTTTAACCAAGCTCGAGTAGTTCAAGTTATAGGTGATCATCATATTCTTCTTCCCCGAGTCTTCCACTTTTGATAGCCGCCAATATCAATTCCCCATTCATGACCATGTCTGCAAAACCTTCGGTGGCATGGTTTAACATATAGTCATAGAAGAGACCATTTGAAGTCTCCACAAACATTGGAGTAACCTTAGTTTCCAAAAGTAGAGGTTGTACTTGGACTGCCATATCTCGCCACCTCTGGGCATACTGACGAAAGCTCTCGTCGGGCCTTTGTTCCATATCCTGCAGAATGAGCCGGTTGGGGACCGTATTTGTCAAATACTCGTATTGTTTGAGGAAAGCTCTCGACAGATCTCTCCAAGTTCGTATGTTGACCTGACTCAGTTGAGTATACCATCGGGTAGCAGACTTCGATAGACTATCTTGGAAACAATGGATCAGTAACTTTTCGTTTTCCAAGTGTTGTGATATTCTTCGGCAATACATGGTCAAGTGTGATAAAGGACAAGTGGTCCCGTCATACTTCTCGAAGTTAGGAGCTTGGACCTTTGGAGGAACCGCCAAGTCATACACTAGACTTAAATCCTTTGCATCTATGCCACCGTAAATGTTTCCTTCTTGTAGGGCTCTGATCATCTCTTCAAGCCTGTTACATTGATCTTCCAGTTTCTTATTCATTCTGTCCTGGCCAGCTGACTTATTAAGAACCTCAATGCCTTGGTTATACCCATGATTTAGGTTAGACATTGCCGGAGTATGAGCTGAGGTTTTTGCCATGCGGATATAGACCCTCCCTTTCGGTGGAAATATTTCACAGGTCATCACGGGTTAGAGCGAAAAAACATCAACGGCTTCAACTGTCTTTCCTTTTCCTGGGTCTCCAAAGCCCAACATAGCCGCTATCTGGCTGACAATGTTTCTTTGGGCTCATGCAATTTCTTCCTTCAATTCTTTCTCCACTTTATCGAGTCTTTCTTGGGTACCCTTGTGGCTATTCTCCAAAGTTGTCAATCTGTCTTCCATGGCCATTGCTATGGACTAAGAATGAGTATCGTATTTGTAGGAAGTTTTTACTATTTTAGAAATTCTATCATTAGTTTCTTATTATGTGAATGTATGTAGTGATCATGATATAAATGCAAACAACAATAAAAAAATATACAAATGTATGAATGCCAAAATGCATCAATGCAGGTGAAGGATCATCAATTCCATTAAGGTATTGCTCTAGAAGTACCCTTTGAATACGTCTCAATCTGAGCACCCGGTTCCTCTATTTCTTCTATCAGTCTTTGGGGCCTTGGCCCTTCCTCCCATATCGGTCTGACATGGGGGCGAAGAAATGTACCTTATTTGGTTATCATCATCACACGCTTAGCTACATCTTCGATTTAGGATATTATACTTTTGTCGAACTCGTCTCACTCCTGGGTCCTTTTGACATTGCCCCTAAACTGAGTGGATCAATGATTATCTTTAAATTCTTCATTTTGTAATATCTGCTTGGTTTTACGGTCGAAGTAGTCCCATAGCTCTTACACGAGGTTCGGCTTGGCATTGATATGAGCATAATTTAACGTTTCCTTCGCGTGATCACCGTACATCCAACAAAAGCTTTTTCTAATTGAGCAACATGCTTCAGAATTGACCCCTTCTAAATATGAGATGCAAATGCAAGAAAACAAACAAAAACAAATACACTTAAGACAAGAAAATGAAATGATTAGTATTCTCTTAAAAAAGGAATAAAACATAAAAGGTCCAAAACAATTTCATTGTACGAATATCCTGAGCAGCACATTCCAACTCTCCAGGACATGTTTCCACAAATTATCCTTACGAAATAATTTTGACCATACTAAAAGCCCAAGGTTTTCCACATGGCTCTATTGGGGTGGGTTTCTAGATTCACACACAAGGTTTGGTTCTAAAAGGGTACCCGAGCTGTCCTTACTGTCCCCTACTAAGGGTAGCAAAGCCTCTGATTCTCACCCATTATAGGCTTCAAACGAATCAAGTTCAACTCAAAGGGAAAATCCAGCTACAACAACAACAACGTATTCTAACCAAATCAAGGTAAAATTTTCATCTTCATATGTTATATTAGATTCGAAATAACAAAGGGAAAAAGTAAATTAGGAAAAAGAAAGAACACAATACCAAAAGCTTGATCGGTTGCTTCTATTCCGACGAGAAATCTGAGTGCAATATGCTACAAAACTCTAGTATTTTCTAGTGATTTTCGTTGTCTCAGTGGTGAAAATTACAAAGGGAGAGGGGCTCTTATATAGGTTTTTTATTGCCTAAATCACATGAAAAAATTGGAATAAAAATCCCCTAAAATCGGGTTGATTATGCTTGAATGATTCCATTATGATTTTCCTTGATTTTGATCCAAATTTCACCAGATTTTGGGGTTGACCTTCCTTATTTGTTTTTGATTTGAATTAGACACTGATTTGGGACTGATTTCCCATGTTTTCCATATTCGATTCATCTTCTCTTTTATTTTGCAGGCTTGGTCGGAATAGGAGAGACGGCGGCGCGGTGAGCCTAGAGATGGTCGGTCAAAAACGAGACGGTTGCCGGTGTTGCTAGTCGATGGCGACATGGCACTGGGACAATCAGAAAATGGCGCAACATCGCTCCTGTAAGAAGTTGAACGGTCATGCTTCACGCGTGTGGTCCTCACGCGCCTGGGGCTGGTGTGTTCTCTACCTTTCATCGAATCTGGACCGTTGGATCTAGCTTAGATCCAACGGCTAAAGATGCGCTGCGCATGGGAAAAAAGAATGGTCAGCTAGGGTTTTATTGTTTGGGCCAAATGGACTAGCTATGTATCATGGGTCTTATTTTATTATTAATGGACTCTCTTTTATTTTATTTTATTTTATTTTATTATTAGTTTTGAGATAATTATTAAGAATAATTGTTGTTCTTTTATCTCGATAATATTTTTTATGGCGCGACACAATTAATAAACGGCCTCTATATTTTGGATCAAATAATTCCATTTACAACATAAATACGAAAAGATCAAAACCATATGACTCTATTCAAACTCATCTTTGGCATTGTCACTTAGGTCACATAAGTGAAAAATGCATTTTAAAACTTCATAAAGATGGATTTTTGGATTCATTTGTTTTCGAACAACTTGATGTATGGGAGCCTTACTTATTGGGAAAGATGACAAAAGCTCTTTTTAATGGTAAAAGTAAGTGAGCAAGTGATTTATTAGGATTAATACATAGTGATGTATGTGGACCAATGAATACACAAGCCAGAAGAGGGTTTCAATACTTCATTACTTTCACATATGACTTTAGTAGATATGGGTACGTTTACCTAATGCATCATAAATCTGAAGCTCTTGAAAAGTTCAAGGAATTTAAAAATGAAGTACAAAACCAACTAGGAAAAAGTATTAAGAGTCTTCGATTAGATTGAGGAGGAGAATACTTAAGCTTAGAGTTTGGTGACCTTTCTAAGGAATGTGGGATTGTCTCACACCTCCTGGTACTCCAAAATGGAATAGAGTTTTCGAAAAGAAGAAATCGAACACTGTTAGACATGGTTTGATCAATGATGAGTCACGCTAATCTTTCAGTTTTTTGGGGACATGTGCTAAAAATAGTTGCTTTCACACTAAATCGTGTTCCATCTAAATCAGTTCAAAAGACACCATATGAGATATGGACTGTGAAACGTCCTAGTATGCCTTTTATGAAAATTTGGGGATGAAAAGCTTATGTTAAACATAAGATGTCTACAAAGCTCGAACCTAAATCTCATAAATGTAATTTTGAAGGTTATCCTAAAGAAACTAAAGAATATTATTTCTTCAATCCTACTGAGAACAAAATGTTTGTTGCTTGAACATGAATTTTCCTACAAAGTTTTATTTTGAAAAGAAAGTGGGAGAAATATTAAACTCAATGAAATTTGAGATCAACCACATATCATTGAACAAGAGATTGAACAACAATAAGTTCCGCAAGTTGTTGAGAATATTCAACAATTTTGGAAACACAACCACTACGAAATCTTTGATAGAATGCAATTCGCCTAAGAAATATGGATTTCTTGTCACATTGCATGGTGATGTTCTCTTCATGGATCAAGATGGGCCTATGACTTATCAAGAAGCAGTGATGGGCCCAAACTCTAAGAAATGGCTAGAGTCCATGAGATTCGAGATGGATACCATGTCAGAAAACCAAGTTTGGACCTTGGTTGACCCACCTCTATGGGTTAAGCCCATAGGGCGAAAATGGGTTTTCAAAAAGAAAACTGACATGGATGGTAAAATTCATGGTATAGACTATGATAAAACCTTTTTCTCTTGTTGCTATGTTTAAATCCATCTGGATCTTACTTGCGATAGCTGTATTTTATGATTATGAGATATGACAAATGGATGTTAAAAACGCTTTCCATAATGGAAAATTAGATGAGAATGTGTACATAACACAACCTGAAGGTTTTGTCGATCCAAAAGATGTCGAAAAAATATGCAAGCTACAAAGGTCCATTTATGGATTGAAGCAAGCTTCTCGAAGTTGGAATCTTTGTTTTAATGATGCAATCAAAGAGTTTGGTTTTATAAAAAATGAGGATGAGCCACGTGTTTTCAAGAAAATTAGTGGGAGCACTGTCCTATTCTCGATATTGTATGTGGATGACATACTGATAATAGAAAATGACATACCTAGCTTACAATTTTTTTTTAAAAAAACTTGGTTAAGTGTGAAAAAAGTACTATATTTTCTATCCTTTTACTCATGATTATTGTTAGACTTAGGCTCATTTTAGGTGCATTTGTAGTCATTCGTGCATAATTTCATAGTTTCCTTCAATAACAAGCTTGGTTTGCATTTTGGTTGGTTTTTGTGGAGAAATCGCCGTTGTTGTGTGTTATTTTGTGCAGGAATAAATTGTTGTGGCAATCAAGAATTACCGTCGCAATTAAGGAAGAAAATTGAAGGGTTTTCCAAGGCAATCGAAGCTGATTTCTAAAAGCCATACTGAGTGGATTGCTGAGGCATGCCGAGACAAATCTACCTCATTAGGGATAAGCACAAAAAGTAAGAGATAAAACCCAAAGATTTGGATTTCCATGCAACATTTAATGAAGATTTAAATTTAGATTTATGATAATTTTTTAAGGAAAAAGATAAAAGAGATTTATTTCTTTTATTCTATTTAATTCCAACTTAACTTCATTCTCAAGAAAAACTTTGACCTAGCCATCTCCTATATAAAGAAGCCCTAGCCACCTACTTGGAAGGGAGTTCGACTTGAGAGAGAAAGCTAGGGGTTGTTCGACATCTTCTTCTTTATTGTTTCTATTCGATCCATGGCTGGGAATTTTTCCTTTGTATATCTTTCGAACCCAGCCATGAATTAATGTAAATTGGTTTGGTTTATTGTGTTTTTGTGGTTGTGAGAACGATTGGATTTGTTTAAGTATTTGAGTTTGCAATTTTAATTCAAAGTTTGTTCATTCTTGGTTCTTAATTTTGATTGCGAGTGAATTGGGAGAGGATCTCGTGAATTCATCCATTTTTCTAATATCAGGAGAGTTAGATTTAAGAAACGAATGAGCATGGTATTTATTCAATCAATAGATGGTGAAGACTAATTCGACTTAGGGATAAGTTGTGAATTTCAACGGCTAAAAGGAGCGCAAGATCGGTTGTTGTCCACCATTAGTTAACGAAGGGATGTATTATCAAGGTATGCACAATTAATAGTGTTTTGAGTTAGGGATAACGAGAAGCCATTGAAGAACGCTTCGCCGAACTTTGAAGATAGTCGCCCAATTGCCTAGGCAATCACTCTATTCCCAATTGCCCAGGCAATCGCAGAACTGCCCAGGCAATCTGACTGGATCCAATTGACAAAGCAGTTGAGCTACTCTAGCAATCAATTACCACGATAACCCATTCAATTATCACGCCACAACTTACAATAACCTGGCCTTCTCTCTTAAATCGATTACTCCTTTCTATTTCCTTTATTTTGTTTAGTTTATTTTACTTGATATTCATCATCTTCAATATTATTTCTTTTACAGTGTAATAACTTAAGCAAAGTGGCCCAAGCCAATCCCTATAGAGACGATACTCGATACTTATCATTTATTACTTGTGACGTATATACTTGCACCGTTTGCGTAGCACTTAAAACACGCAATAAGTTTTTGGTGCTGTTGCCGAGGATTGGCAATCGGTGTTAGTTGTTTTTGTTATTGCATTTTTCTTATTATTTTCACTAACTTTTTTTGTTTCTTTTATCAAGAAAAATTTAGGTGCGCTACAAGTTAAGGGACATCAACATGTGGGGAAATAAATGTCGATCTATTCAAGAGTTGATGATGGAAGATAGGAATCAATCCAGTCAAAAGTTTCTTACACTCACCGATGACTACCTATACCAACTAAGAAAAGCCTATACCGCGGAAAACTTGTGTGCTTGTTTTGGATAACATCATGTGTTTGAAGATTGCCCTATCAATCCTGGTGCATATGGCTACATGGAGAACCATATATGGAACCAACAACAAAATCCTTCTTGGTATGATCAACAAACTCAAATTTTTTTACCATGACAATTTTGCCGTAGCAACAGATATGCCATGGCAATATAGTTCTTTTCAAGAGTATTCAAATTCCTTGGAGGAAACGCTTCTAGCTTCCTTGGCTAGACTTGACAAATCAATTGAAGAGATTTGAGAGCTATCAAAGTCCATAGATGCGAGGATAGCTAAGTCGGATGCACCCTTGAGGGATTCAGAAGATCAATTGAAGAGATCCACATATGCCATGGATAACATGCCCCAACAATCAATTGCTAGGGATACTGAAATCCTAAGACAAGATGAGAAAGAGCAATACAAGGAGAGATCCCCGATGTGCGAGGATCAACTAAAACCTCATGGTCGAGAGCCAACCAATAAGGAAAACTGCCCGACACTTGATGAACCTATGCAACAAATTACCACGGCAATGATTGAGGACCTTGAACAGAGCAATGTCGCGACAACATTCTGAGAGGCTGAGAAGAGTAATGCTACAGCAGATTGCTCGTATCCACCTTTGCCACGACAATTGCACGACCACATGCAAGATCAACGAGATGAAAGTACTTTGCTAATAGAATATGAACAGGTAATGGTTGAACCTTTTGAATTCTTTAAAAACTCCCCTCATTCGTTGCAAGTATTTCTTAAGGAAACAACGATGGTAGATTTGAAGCCATCAAAATCTCTACTGATGGAGATGTTTGAGGAGCCTAAAGAAAATGGTGTTTGGATTCATGAAGCTTTTCAGAAACTTTGTTCTTCCCTTGACATTCATAGAATTTTGGCAGATGATTGCCATGGCAATTGGCTTGAGCAGTAATTGTCACCACAACGAAGGCTACATCCAACTATGATGAGGTCGACGAGAATAAGGTAATTAAATGGTTTGGTGTTGATATAACTTTTCCTATTAATATATTCATGCTTTTAGGAATAGTAGTAAGGTGGAGAGTATACATGGACTACAAGGAAGGCACCTCCACCATGGTAACGCAAAAGGGAGTAGCTGCAAGCATATTGGCCCAACTCTTTTTGGGCCATATTGTTACCCGATAAAGGGTACAGATGGACTATAAGAAATATTAGAAATGACCCTTCTCAAGCTTTCTTTTTATCTATATTTTTATTTTCATTTTTTCCTTTATTTTGATAATTATCCTTTTATGTTTATTTTTATTTTTTTAGGATAAGAGTTTCAAGGTATAAGGAGTTCCCTAGCTTTATTCTTCCTTTGAACTCTTAAGTTTTTCTTTCTTGTTTTACTTTGTTTTTCCGATCAAGAACCCACAGGAACCACAAACCCATGGAAAAAAATCTCAAAACCATGCCCGAAGTAAGTTTTTCGTGAGCACTTGAGCCTTCTTTCTGGCGATTTGCATCACCACTCATTGAAAAGTGATTCCTCACCAAGTTTGCAAATCAGAAGAGCAAATTCTTGTTGAAGTTGATGCCATCAAAGCATACTTTTGGTGGACTTAAAGCCACTACATGCAGATAATGGGTGAGGAACAGAAAAAAGAACCAACAATAGCAAAGAAATCCACTACTCCGAAATTGCAAGGGCAACTAAAAATGCCGCGACAAGTACACATGCCTTGGCAAGCCTTGATAAGATTGCCGAATTACTCAGCTCTTTAGAGCAACGATTGGAGCGACTCGAGGCCCGACAACTACTTTTTATGCAGTATATGAAGGATCATGATATGTCCATCATGTGAGTCAAATTGGAGAACTATTCTGATAGCACCATTCCCTTCCCAGTTTTTCCTTTCAAACTACTTACCCCGGCAACTGAAGATGTCGCGACAAATGCTGCACATAAAGTTTCTTCCCCAATGAAGTCGCCCCGGCTGAGAAATCAAAGTCAAAGTGCAAAGCTTCTAACATCGATGAGGCCGTAAAGGAGGATGCATAAAGCGACAAGGTAGCAGAGACAAAAGTTCAAGAGGCATGACCAGCCACACGCCAACAACCACCATGAGCCGACAACAGAATCAAGCACGTGGCTTGAAGGAAACTCATCATTCAAGGTGACGACCTTTCCAACTAACTCATTTGCATTTTAGTTTTTGTACTTGCATGCATTGATGACAATGCTTCTCTCGAATTTGGGGGTGTTTGTTTCTAGTTAGTTTCATGTTTAGTTGCATTCATCTTTAGTAATAGCATATAGGTTGCATATATTACTTTCCATGCCTTTGATTGCATTTAATTTGCCTAGACTTGTTGGATATCCTATGATGAGTTTTGCCACTGCACTTAATTGATAGAACTTTCCATTTTAGGGTTTGCATGGAAAAACACTTAGAATTTTACTATGATGCTGAATATAGTTGAACAATATTGTGACTTGGTTGATTAAAGACTTAGTGAACTTAGGTTGCTTAAGAATTGGGTAATTTCTTGCTAGAGGTGCCTATCTGGCTCTAGCCTTAAACTAAAATTGAAATTTAATTTCTTGCTAGAGGTACCCGAAATTGGCTCTAGTTACCACATACTTAAAAAATCGCTATAGGTGCTCAAAATTGGCTCTAGTTGATTAACATTAAAATAAGAAAGTGCATGATTTGCTAGAGGTACCCGAAATTGGCTATAGTAAAAAGATAAATAAATACCCTGGTAATTAATTTGATAAAAATCTATTGTTCACATGGAATCCTGAAAATAGACTTGTATACAACTCCACACACACATTGTCACAAGTATTATAGTTTAATTCTGAGTAAATTCTATGTCATCCGAAAAATTGAAAGGCAGTCATACTTTCTGCCACAGTTATGGGGATTGAAGTCAGGTACGAAGCAAAATTTTTGATGATAGAAGCCTTGACAGGTAATTGTTAGTTTTTGCATTGCTTGAGGACAAACAATAGTTCGAGTTTGGGGGTGTGTTAAGTGTGAAAAGTACTATATTTTCTACCATTTTACTCATGATTATTGTTAGACTTAGGCTCATTTTAGGTGCATTTGTAGTCATTCATGCATAATTTCATAGTTTCCTTCATTAACAAGCTTGGTTTGCGTTTTGGTTGTTTTTTGTGGAGAAATCGCTGTTGTTGTATGTTATTTTGTGCAGGACTGGATTGCCGTGGCAATCAGAAATTGCCATGGCAATTAAGGAAGAAAACTGAAGGGTTTGCCAAGGCAATCGAAGCTGATTTCTAAAAATCATGCCTAGCGGATTGCTGAGGTATGTCGGGACAAGTTACCTCATTAGGGATAAGAACAAAAACCAAGAGATAAATCCCAAAGATTTGGATTTCCATGCAGCGTTTAATAAAGATTTAAATTCAGATTTATGAGGAGTTTTTAAGGAAAAAGATAAAAGAGATTTATTTCTTTTATTCTATTTAATTTCAACTTAACTTCCTCCTTAAGAAAGTCTTTGACCTAGCCATCTCCTATATAAAGAAGCCCTAGCCGTCTACTTCGAGGGGAGTTCAACTTGAGAGAGAAAGCTAGGGGTTGTTTGACATCTTCTTCTACTTTATTATTTCTATTTGATCCATGGCTGGGAATTTTTCCTTTGTATATCTTTCAAACCCAACCATGAATTGATGTAAATTGGTTTGGGTTATTGTGTTTTTGTGGTTGTTATAATGATTGGATTTGTTTAGGTATTTGAGTTTGCAATTTTAATTCAAAGTTTGTTCATTCTTGGTTTTTAATTTTGATTGCGAGTGAATTGGGAGAGGATCTCGTAAATTCATCCATTTATCTAATGTCGAGAGAGTTAGATTCAAGAAACGAATGAGCATGGTCTTTATTCAATCAAATGAATGTGAAGACTAATTCGACTTAGGGATAAGTTGCGAATTTCAACGGCTAAAAAGAGTGCAAGATCGGTTGTTGTCCACCCTCGGTTAATGCAGGGATGTATTATCAAGGCATGCATAATTAACAGTGTTTCAAGTTAGGGATAATGAGAAGCCATTAAAGAATGCTTCACCGAACTTTGAAGATAGTCGCCCAATTTCCCAAGCAATCGATCTATTCCCAATTGCCCAGGCAATCGCAGAACTGCCCAGGCAACTCGAATGGATCCAATTGACAAAGCGGTTGAGCTACTTTTGCAATCAATTACCACGACAGCCCATTCAATTATCATGCCACAATTCATGATAACCCGACCTACTTTCTTAAATCGATTACTCCTTTCTATTTTCTTTATTTTGTTTAGTTTATTTTACTTGATATTCATCATCTTTAATATTTTTTCTTTTACAGTGTAATAACTTAAGGAAAGTGACCCAATCCAATCCTTGTGGAGACGATACTCGATACTTATCATTTATTACTTGCAACGTGTATATTTGCACCGTTTGCGTAACACTTAAAACATGCAACATTAGGAAAAAAATTCCATGAAAGACTTGGGTGAGGCAACATACACATTATGAGTCAATATCTATAGAAATAAATCGAGCTGGCTTCTAGCACTCTGTCAAAATACATACATAGATAAAGTACTGAAATGGTTTAGTATGGAAGAATAAAAAAAGGGGATTCTTACCTATGAGATATGGTATTTCACTCTCGAAGGAAATGTGTCCTTCAACGCCTCAAGAAAAAGAGCCATGAGTAAGATTCCATATGCTTCAGCCATTGTATCTATCATGTATTCCATGCTATGTACATGTCCAAATGTATCATATGCATTAACTATGACAAGTCAGTACTAAGTAGATCCCAGTGAAGGTCATTGGGTTGCAGTCAAAAACATCCTCAATTACTTGAGAAGAACTAAGGATACATTCCTTATGTATGGAGCTGGAGAAAAACTAGGTATAAAAGGTCATACTGACGCAAGCTTCTAAATCGATAAGGATGATTCTCGATCGCAATCGAGTTTTGTTTCTTTGCCTTAATGGAGGTGCTGTGAGCTGGAAAAGTTCAAAGCAAGATACAATAGATGATTCTACAATAGAAGCTGAGTATATGGCAGCATGCGATGCTACAAAAGAGGGTGTTTGGATCAAGAAGTTCATATCTGAACTAGGGGTTGTGCTGAGCATATTGACTGCTATAGATCTACGTTGTAATAACAACTGAGCCATCGCACAAGTAAAAGAACCTAGATCTCACCAACGATCCAAACACATACTTAGGCATTACCATCTCATTCAAGAAATTATAGAATGAGGATATGTGGAAATATGTAGAGTACCGACAGATGATAACATTGTCGATCCACTGACAAAGCCTCTGACACAGTAAAAGCATGATCCTCACACTAAGTCACTTGGTATTAGATACGTGAGTGATTGGTCTTAGTGCTAGCGGAAGATTGTTAGAGTATGCCCAAAGACCAATCATAAGATGATTGTAAATGACATTTTTTTACCTTGTTTATTCATAAAGAGGCATTGCCATTATTATTTTCAGTTACAATTCTGCATGCATAAATAAACTGAATTATGATAAAGTCCTTAGAATAATATGATTATTCTTAAATGTCCTTAGTCGAGTATTATTGTGGGCATGGACAACAATAATGCATTAAGGCTAATATGTAGTTGATTGATGACAAAGTGTTGTCATTGACATGGATATGTCAAAATAAATACATAAGTATGTGTTAGAGAATGACATACTGGACTGACCTGCTTTGAGCATGTTTCTCGGATTATTATATGACAGTCACAACATCGCTCATAGTGATAACTACATGTATGATCCTCAGACTTGAGATCATCATTATTTCAACATCGTGAGTGACATATTTTGATACAGTCAAATGTCTGTCGCAACTGACTAAACTATAAAGACTGATATTGGACATGTCACAATCTATGTAGTGGGATATGGTTGATCAAGGTGAGATTTGTCCCTCCTACATAATAGAAGTAATATAATAAGCCACTTCATTGAGTAAGACTAGAAATGCATGGTCATGCTTGAATAAGTTGATATAAGATATCATAGTTATTTGTTTGTAATAGTCTACTCAAGATATCAAGAAATATTAGATGGACTATACAAGTGCGACTATTCCATGACTTGTGTCCAATCTAGATATAAAGGACAAAATGATGTAATACATGAAAAAGAGTTAATCACAAAAAGGTTATGTCGAATCATGATTTCTTGTAACTTAGGTGACAAAGACATATTGCTAGATGTCACTCATTGTTTGTAATATTAGAAATGTTCTAATATTTACTACTAACGTTACACGAACCTACAAGGTCACACCCACGGTTGAAATGAGCATATATTAAGTGAATTATATATGTACAAATTTGTTGTACACGAATTTAGTTAAATTAATATATATTTGATATATATAATTTAACTATTGGATAAATATCAAAAGAAAATAATTATTGTAAAAATGACACTTTTAATATATAAATAATATAATTCGATTTAAATTAATATATAAGTTGAAATCCTAATTAAAGTTAAATTAGGATTACATATATTAATATATATATATATATTGAAATCCTAATTAAAGTTGAATTGGGATTATATATATTTAATTTATATATTAAAATCCTAATTAAGTTGAATTGAGATTATATGTATTGAAATATTAATTAAAGTTAAATTAGGATTATATATATTAATATATATTGAAATCCTAATATGAGTTAAATTATGATTTTAAATGCTATATAAAGTCATGAGAGATCTAGCAATCATTAATGTTTTTAGGGAAAAACCTTTTAAATAGTTTAGAGAGTTTTATATGCTCATTTCAACTGGGATCTACGTATAGTTCGGAGTGTTATCGTTGCGATTTAGGAATTGAAATCGTAAAATCGTGATTGAATATTTATCTCCTCCAAATTTAAAATTCTAGATTTTAAACACGTAATTCTTCACCCTTATTCACCCCGATTCGTTTCTCGTACATGGATCTTTGGTGGTAATCGCCGGATAATTTTTTTCGCTGCGCCATGGGGTGTACCGGTATGACCCAACAAATTAGAGACACTAAAAAGGATAGAGGAATTCTGCTCCTCAGTGGTTATGTAGAGAGTGTGGGGGCTTAAGGTCTTGGGTTTGATCCATGCTAGCCTTCTTTGGATTATTTTTAACTTTTTCTCCAATAAGAGTCATCATCTTATTGGAGGTTAAATTTATTGAATTATTAAATTAATCCAAATAAAATAAAGATCAAAATGAAAGGGTTTTTAAATATTGAAAATTTATTTAATAATTTTGAATCATGATCAAATTGAGAGAATGCATAAATTTTGGACACTAAAATTGTTATTATATCACGTCATGCCACCATTTTTGTTAAGTCAACAGTCAAACTTAACGACTAGTGACATAAATAGATGCACAGTGGAATCGAACTATCATTTCGGTGTTAGATTTTTAGGATATGCTTAATTTTAGTTGGACAGATGCACAACTTCAATCCGCTTTCAAGGAATAGATGAACTGTGCTGCTTGTTCCTTGGAAACTTCTAGGTTTGATGAATTTCTTCTTGGTTTGTGGTCAAAGGCGGATCTTGGCAACATAATTTGAGAGAGCCAATTTAATTTTTTTTAAATGGAGGTTTAAATAAAATTTTTGAAAGATTTAATTAAAATTTTTCAAAAGAAATTGGGATCAAACTAATATTTTCAAATATTTAAATACTTATTGATAACTTTAAAATTTTTAGGAGGGTACTTAATTAAAAGGGTAAAGTACACCAATGGTCACCGAACTTTTAGGGTGCGTTGTAATCACTAATTTTGTCCGGGCTGATCCGTTCTTTATTTTACAATGATGGACATATATATATATAATAAAACAATGATGCTAAATGGTTGTATTATATGTAGTGGGCTCATGTATGTTATTATATGTACACTAAGTAGGTGTCACTAGTATGTGATTATTATATGTATGGTTATTAACTATTTAGGCATGAATATATATATATATGTGTGTGTGTGTGTGTGTGTGTGTGTGGTGTGTGTTCATCAATATTTTATGTAATGCATAGTTGCGTGTGTATTATATGTATGTGTTGCTTGCATGTATGTACGTATTATTGCGTATGTATGTGAATATACATATTGTCTGTATTATTGTATGTGTATGTGTTATTATTATTAATATTATTATTAAACTAAAAATATCAGAAAAGGCTAATTGAAATATATGTATGTATAACAATTAAATAAAAGCCCATGTTTATTAATAAAAGTCCCATTACAATTCATAGCCCAAAAAATTTTATTATTACATGGCCCAAACCCAATATAACAAAACCAAAAAACCATAAAAACTAATATGATAACCCTTCCTTTTCTATTGCAGCCGCCAAGATCTAAACCTGAGAATATTGCCCAGTTTCCACACGCGCCGACTGTCTATCTCCCCATGCGCCTGCATTGTTTCGTTTCCCCCGTTCGCGTGGCCACGTCGCCGAAATTTCCGCTACCACCGTACGACCACCACCAACTCCACAACCACCGATCAGCAAAAAAAACATAAAAAAATAGGATATCAGAACCATCATCATCCACAGTTCATTCATTTAATTTTTTCTTAAGAATGTAAACAATAGCATAGGTAAGCAACGAGTGATCTGAGAAGCATATAAGCAATGAAAACAACCACTTGTGACCCCTAAGTTTTCGAATGAGGGAAAATCCAGAATTAATACAAACAAAGAAAATGCCTTTCAAGGTATCTATTCTTCTTCTTTTTCAGTTCGAAATATAACATGCATATATATATATATAACAACAGAGGGTTTAGAGTTTACCCTCGCTAATTCGCCTATCTTTCGTGTTGTTTCAGCTTCCACCAGCCGTTGCTTTGCCGTTAATAAGCCTCGGCTTCCTCGAGGCCAAATATGGTGAAACAGTGCGAGTAAATTGTGGCAGAAACCTTATTTCTAGCCTCGGTTTTGGGGTTTTAACGGGAAAATGAGTTGATTTTGGCCGGTTTTGGTGGAAACCTGGCAGATGGTGATCGGTTTCTGGGATTATACCCCGATGAATGGCGGTGTTCATCGAGGGTTGAGAGAGTGAATGGGGGATTCTTCGAGTGAAAAAAGGAGAAAATAGTTTGAATTTTGGGTATAAAATGTGTTCTATACTGGCTTTGAAATAAAAATGGTCTAATTGCATTTTAAATCCCTCCGCCCTAAAATAATCACGCCTGTTGTCCTTCTGCATGGTCTAATTACGCTTTTGATCCCTCCGCATGGGATAATCACGCCAGTAAGCCATTCCAAATATTTTAATTATGCCCCGGGTCCCTGAAACTTTTCGATCATTTTTAATTTAGTCCCCTTTTCACCAGTTTAAATATCTTTAATTTTGGCCCCCAATTTTCAATTTATCCAATTTAGTCCCTTTTTTAGTTTTAAATTAGAAACTTCTTTATTCTTTTTCTTCATGCATTTTTAATTTAAAACTTGCACATTTATCTCCCGTAGTTTTCAGTTTAATTCTTATGTTAATATTGTTTGTTTTTTATTATTATTTTGTGGGTGAAAATTAGTTAGAATAGTATATATTAGGGATTTAACATGCACATAGTTTTAGTACAAGATAGAAATCCATAAAAATGTAACATATATAATTTTTATGTCATATATATATTTAGTATAAAATAGAAATTTGTAAAATGTAATATATGTACATGTTTTTTGATATATAGTGTATATATATTTTTAGTATATAATAGAATTTTTAAAAATGTAATATTTTTTATATATATAATGTATAGTTTTCAAAGTATATGATAGAATTTTGTAAAATGTAATATATATATATATTTATGACCTATAATACATAGTTTTCAAAGTATGTGATATAATTTTATAAAATAATACATATATGTTTTTGACGTAATATATAGTCTTTTAAGGTATATAGTATAATTTTATAAAATAATACATATATTTTTTGATATAATGTATAGTTTTTAAGGTATATAGTATAATTTTGTAAAATGTAATATACATATTTTTTGTATATAATATGTAGTTTTTAAAGTATATAGTAGAATTTTGCGGAAATGTACGATGTATGTTTTTGTTTAATATATATATATATATATATATATATATATATAGTTTTAAAGTCTATCCATTATTTTCTTTAAATAATTTACAATGTTTAGTTATGCTTATATTTACTTGTATTGATTTAGTGTGATTAGTATAGACCTTGTGTAATTGAGTAGAATTAGTCAAATTAATTTAATTAGTTTAGGCTTGTGTGCTCGTCTCATAGGGGCACGATCCTTAAATTAATTAGATTAATTTTAGGATTAGGTTTTTTAGAGCCTTAGTTAGATTAAGGTTTGAATTAATTTAGTGAATTTAAATTTATCCTTGGCTTATTGGGGTAAATGTTAAATTCATTAAATTAATTGAACATTTCTTAATTACTTTTAGGACAAAATTAATTTTAAGTTTAGATTGACATCAAATTACAAATTAATCACCATAATTTAGAGTTTCTAGTCTTTTAGGGCTAATTAATTTAGGGTTAAGTATTAGAATCATTTAGTTAATAAATAAATCACTAGTTGGGCTTTCTAATAAGTTGGGTCTTCCTTTTTGTATGTTTATATTTGTGCCTTTCATTGTCATGCCTTAATCGTCATTCATATAACCTTTAACTTTAATTGCATTCTTAATCAATCTAAATCGTAAAAAGGAGGTACTTATTAGTTCTAATATTTGTGTCGTAACAGTCTGAGCCTAAAGGATGTTGACCAAATATTCGGATTAATCCTTACCATCTCGAGGTAAATGGATTAAGAATTGACAAAATCATCGCATCATACTTAAATGCTTGCATCATGCATAAAGGTGACGTACGGAAGTCGAACCATAAATCAACACGACAGACAGGCTTATTCGATGTCGGTTTAATCTATGGTCCGATGCATCGTCAACCTTATTAATTAAATGTCCAATTAATTTGAATACACCAATTTGATAAAGCCCGTGCAGTTAAGGTTAATTTTCATTTAAGAACTCTAAATTGAATTCAATATAAATTTCAATGATTTTCATCCTTTTAAAAGCAACAAATATTTTGGTACCGATTTCTGGGCGTGATGTGGGTGCTAATCATTCCCCACGCGTAACCAACTCATGGACCCTTTCACAACGAATCTATAGTTTCTTATGGTGTCCGGCCTACCTTACCCAAGTGGTCAGTGGCGACTCCGAGTTTTCATCGTTTTAAAAAAAATTAAGGTCTTCAAAAGAAATACCCATTCTTTTAAAAGATTTTCATTAATGATTTAAGGGGATAATTCATAGCGCCGAATTTATGTATGATCCACACGATTTTCCTTTCAAAAAAAGGTCGCTACACGCGTTCATTTTGGTCACCAAACTTTTAAAATTTTTATTGAGGTCGCCCAACTTTTAGACAGCTTTCATTTTGGTCCCTCTAGTCACCTTCCGTTAGAAAAAGGTGACATGGCCCATTAGTTTTTCTTTTCTTCAATAAAATAATATACTTTATGGGTCCACTGCATTGGATTAAACCACGTGAACCTTTTCTTTCTTCTTATTCTCTAATCTTTCCAACTTTTTATCTTTTTTTATTAATGAAAGCTTGTATTAGATGAAGGTGTAACACCCCCTTCCCGGTCTGGTAGAGAACTGTGTTGGAGTATGCTACCGATGAACAACACGATGATTGGTGTAATAATTTTAATCAAAATTTGGTAATTTAACAAATACATTATTTTCAAATGATACAATATCGATTCAATAAGCTTAATAACTCAGTACAATACTATGATTGTCGGCCTTAGGCTAATTTTAGACTTTTAAAAGTTTTAGGGACTAATATATGAATTCAATATTTTAGAGGTCCTTTTTCAAAATTAATCTTACTATACTAAAATTCAACGTATATTCAATGACCATACGGATTTTCAAGATAATCTGAGTCAAATTACCTCTTCAATTTAACTATACAATGTTCAGTGACCAATATGCAATGTTCCAAACTTATTCCAATTAACTTTTAACAAATTTACCTGTATCGGTATTGGTACTCGAGAGGCCGTTCCGATAAGTTTGTGTCATGACCGTTAAAACGGTTAAGGATCAATGAGCCTATAACGATACGGTGACCATCCGTATTGATACGCAATGCATGTTTTATGATTATCAGATTCCAATGTTCATTATCCGTATCGATACAGCTGAGAACCGTATTGGCACATGTTGACCAAGTTGACCATATTGATACACTCTTGAATCGTACCGATACAATCTTGAATCGTACCGATACAATTAATTTCTCATATTCCAATGTTGACTTTTTGTACCGATACGCCATGGTTGACCTGTGCTTGACTGAACCAAAAATGCATAGCCGCACCAAAACACATGCATCCGTATCGGTACGCCCTGCACTATAATGACATATTTTATCTGGTTTTTACTCAATTTAACCTATTAAACAAATTTCAAATCCAATCAAATTTTACCAGCAAGTTTATATCACTATAATCTACTAGCATGCCAAATTTTATAGCCATTCGAATCTATTTACTGCGTCTTCACCTTTCTAGGCCAAGTATGCAATTTTGGTAACTTTTAAACCATTCAAAAAGGGTCATTTAGGGCCTAAGGCACAATTACAAACCAAGGGCAATACATACATACCAAAAGGTCCATAAGTGACTAGTCTAACTACTTTGCCACCATACTAGGAGTTTATAGATTCGATATACATTACTTTAGCTTGGTTGTGACTTGCCAAAATCTTTCAACTCCTCAGATCTTCAACAATGAACTTCTTAACCTGAAATGTATGAAATAGTATGCAATGATCTCAATAACAATGGCAATGGCTGATGCTTCAATATCAATGTATCGATAACAATAACTATGCCTATATCAATGCTCAATGATAATGGCTATAACAATGACTATGACAATGTTCAATGACCGATGTCCTAGGTAACTATAATTCGATGGCAACAACGATGGTGATATCAATATCATAGCTTGATGACGGTGACAAAATTGATATCCGATATTCAATAGAAAGTTTACCGATACTTACCAATGATGCCTCCTAAGAGGTTCGATGCAATATCCTTTATCGAAAGGGTTAGCAATACTACATTCAATAACAATGAAATCGGGAAAGACACCAAGCCTAATCTCGAGACTCTGACTACACTCACATTAATTTTGAAGCTCTTACGGCTCTCGGATGACAATTCCCTTATTTTTTCGATTGGTTGGTTCCCATTGATTGATCGATTCCTCCCCTTGTTGCTCTTGAGCTAACAAACATGGAGGAAATATGATTACAATAATTTCCAATAGTATTTATCAATTCCATAACATACCTTAGCTATGAAAACAATAGGAATTAAACTAGGAAACCCTACAAACAACTTGTAGGATTCGAAATCCTTGAACATAGGATTAATCAAGATTTAACTATGGATTCAATAAATTGCTAGAGGGTTATTACTTGCCTGATCAAATACTATGATTTAGGGTTGAAAACTTTAAGGAAACCAAAGCTTAAATTATCCTCCAATGGAGGTGCTTTCTTGACCAAGGAAAAAGGTTGAAGATGAAGATAAATAGTTGTTTTATTCTTAATCGGGTAAGTCATGTACTCATCCTTTTCTCCCTTTTCAATTCCTATGATCGAAGGCTTTCCTTCACTTGAAGGAAAGTTCCCTGATCACTCCACGTATGGGTGATTAATTTTAGGGAGGGTCAATCGCATGGTTGGTCCCTCAACCTTCAATGCTTTAAACTTTTACCCTCAAACTTTCAACTTTCCCGATTTAGCCACTAAAGACTTTTTCTAATAAATTCAATAAGGTTCTCAATCGATAAATTGACTCAATTAGAGTCTAATATCAATATAATTGACCATACAGTCAAAGTCAATACAATATTTGGACCTTTTTGATGTAGGATTTCCGATCGCCGGAACTCAATTCTGACTAGACCGGTTTCGGGGTGTTACAGATGAACCATTAAAAAAATCTAAAAATGGGTATAAGCGAATGGAGGAATTCCTTGCTTCTAGTCTACGAGACATCATGAAGGACAATACATCTGATTTCTGTGTGCCCAAGGTAATGTGAATCTTGTGCTTTCTTTATGTGCAACTTTTTTTTCCTACATTACATTCAAAAGTCTTTAAATTTTTGTTGTCATCTGGTTATTAGGTTGCGGAAATTGAGGGGGGGGGGGGGATGAAAAATGGTCATTATATTGCACATGGTCTGGGTTATGTTAAAGAGGACATCAGCCAAATGTGCAAGGATGCTCTTAAGTAAGGTTTTCTTACCTCTTTTTTTCTCCATTTTTTAACTTGTATTGAAGAAATTTTTAAGTTGCAAAGGCTTTGAATCATCCAAGCTAGTCATTTGTTAAATTGTGTGGTTATGTGTTACCCAGTTAATTGTCTGAAGGTTGCTGCATATTATTGTATATAATTTTTTCTTTATGAAATTTAAAAAGTGATTTCTTTATACGCCTACAGAATTTTTTAATATTTATTTTTATTTATTGAACATAAACTGTAACCTTTGTACCTTCTTTCCTCCTGTGCCTTATTTTTTACTACCATACATTCATCATGAGTATCTGTTAATAAGCTAACTCTTCCTCTTGTTTGTATACCAATTTGTTGGACCACAATTACTTTATTTATCCAGCTTCCACACGTTTAGAAGAGGGTGCTAAGATTACCTCTTCTTATGAAAGAGATGAGTTCCTGAAGTCTTGGAAAGATGACTCATCTTTTGGGTTCTCAAAGTACAAGAAGAAACTTGGTAAGACAGTCACTGAAAGGAAGCACGTGAACAAGAGCAATGACATTTCTCTTGCTAATTGTGTTTTTGATTATGGGGAATTTGCATCGGACAGAGAAAGACAAGATTTGATAGAGAATACATCTGGTAATGCACTGATCCTATCATGTTCATCGGGCATGAACAAGACCAAAAATGTGGGAGGAAAGTTGCAGATATTTGGAGAAGAAGAAGAAAGAGAAAGTTCACATGGTTTAATAGCAGTGGGACCCATAACTTATATTATTTTTTTGAATAAATTAACTTATATTATTTGAAGAAAGTAAGTTAACGTGTCACGTCAGTGTTTTTAACAAAAGTTAATGAGATAGACCAAAAAAAAAGTGGACTAAAAGTTAGGTGATCTCATGAAAGTTGTAAAAGTTTGATGACCAAAATAAACGTATCCTAAAAATTCGGTGACCATTCGTGTACTTTACCCTAATTAAAAATATTCAATTTTTTTGAAATATAATAAAATATTGAAATTTCTTTTAAAGGGCCGGATTTAACCTTTTAAGATCTTTGAGGGCTAAATTTTAATTTTCAAAAATTTAGTAAGTGCAATTGTAATTCTTTGCTATATGAGGGAGTTAGTAAGTGGAGTAGTGAGTTGTATTGGCTTGTTTTAGGGCTCCCTTCGTTATTGGAGCGGCAAACGGTCGTTGGGCTGCAAACGTCTGTTGACAGAAGTTAAAATTTTCAACTGCCAGCAAATGTTCGTATATGCGTTAAATGGTGGTGGAAAAACGCTCATTCAGGCCAAAATCAATCCCTCTTTGGCACCAAAATTACGACGGTAATGAATTTAGAGTTGTAAAACGCAACCAAAAACAAAATTTTGTCTTTGTAAGTGATTACACGGCTGCCATGCAATGCAACGTGCTTTTAGCCAACCGGCGCAGGTGTTCATTTTTGGAGGCCTTCGTCTTCGGTTGTGTTAAGTTGAATTTTTGATACATCAGCTCTGATCAATTATACATAAATAGCTTGTCCTTGTCTGTTCATGCTTAAAATTGTAGGCTGCTCGATTTTGCGACTGCTTTGAATTTTCAATATATTTTTTATTTGTTAAAAAAATCTTTTTATATGTAATTATTTAATATATTGAGTTTAAATCCGCGACCAAAAAAAAAAGCGATGGTCATTTTCAAATTTACGAAAGTTAGAGATTTTTGAGAATAAAATAGTGGTTAACGAAAGTATTCTTAATGAAAGTGGACGAAAAGTTCAATGACTATATCGTAAGTTATAAAAGTTAATTGATTAAAATAAAAGCGTCCTAAAATTTTGAAAATTATTTATGTAGTTTGCCTTAAAAATGTTTATATTGTTATGTCTAGATTGTACTGTGTTTTATTATAGATGTGTAATTTTCGAGCAAGAAGAATAACTTTGAAACTTACAAACTAGCTAAGGAAGATATTTATCGACCATTAGTATGACAAATCACAACACAATATAACCTCAGATAACCACAAACACGCAACAGACAAAACAGTTGGACACGAACTTAACTAGCTCAACAAGTGTACTCTTATAAAATGATCAACAACACGATTGCTCATTCAAGTAGTAGTAAATGCACACAAAATGACAAAAGTCAAGCCATGACATACCACAATAATAAGTAGATTAAAACAAAATAAAATCCATGGATCAAAGCTATTATAAGCATTGATGATGTGCAAAGTTATTGCAACATAGCAAAAATCAAAGACCATGAGAAACACTATGTGAATTCAATAAAATAAGACCTTGAAACATTTAACAACTATACAACATACATCATAGTGGCCAATTCATTGGAAGAAACATAAAATATCAAGTCACTCACAACATAGTACACGCTTGATAACTATCTTTTTAGCTAGTTTATTATCTTTAAGATTATGTTCTCTACTCGAAAATTACACATCATGAAGTTTTATAATATTTAAAACACTACAATATAAAATATTTTTTAAAATTTTAAAATCTTTTTTTTAATTTTATGATGTCAATTACTTTTTAATATAACTTTTATAGTTTTAATATTTTATAAATATTTTAAAGTTTATTTTTTAATAACTACCCATTTATAGATTTTTGATATTTTTAAATTTATTTAATTTTTGAAAATTTTAAGGAAAATATTTTAATACATAAGCCTTTCAATTTTAGGGTTTAGATATTTAGGTTGTGGTTTTGGTTTAGAGATTTAGGATTAGGGTGTAGAATTTAAGGTTTATTGTTAGAATTTAGAGTTTAGGGTGTAAGGACTATAGATTTAAGTTTTAAATTTTATAACTTAAATATAAGGGGTTGTGCAATTTTTTTACACAGATTGTGTATCAAAAAATAACCAAAATTTTAATAGTGTTTTTATTTTTTGAGTATTTCTTAGTATTTTTTTTATCAACACGTACTATTTCATAGATAAAAAATCATACAAAAAAATTATCTGAAACCTCGTTAAAAATCTCTCTAAAACTTAAACGAAAGAAAAGAATACCCGTCATAATTGGAAAGGAACAAAGGAGCAAGAAACGCCAATACGAAACACGAGCCAACACCAAAAGAATGCAACGAACCAATCAAAACCAAAAGCAACAAAACAAGCAAACACGCCTCAAACTACCCAAGACTGGCTTCAAAGCCAACAAGTCCGATAATAGCATAGACTCATGACCAAGCTACTCAATGAAAGATTATATGAAAATCAATTTAACCTCGAACTTCTTAAAATATTATTTTTTTGCCCTTTAACTACTTAAAATATCAAATATTACCCCTCAACCATGTCATTATTGACACATTAGCTACTACATCAACATCATTAATGATCAAGTCAACATTAGGGATGTTCATTGTCGAGTACCCGGTTCATCTCAGTACTTCCTTTGCCTGCTCATGTCCCGGCCCGCTGTATCTGAATACCCGCTACTCGAATATTTAGGTAATCGAGTAACTGGTACCAGTTAATTTTTTTTATTTTAAAATTTTAAAAAATATATACATATTAAACACATAAAATTTAAAATTTTATAATACATAATCCAAACAAAAAAATTAGTAATTTGAAGTTAGTTTTAACTTTGAAAGGTGAAATATTTAGATATATAGTAAAGTTTATCACCAAAAGAATATATTAAAAAGATTAATCTTGATTGTTATTTTTTCCTTCAAATATCATACTGACAAATCAATACAAATATTTTTAAAAAAAAATTAAACTTAAAACTTAAAAGTATATAATACAAACATAGAAAGAATACAAGGATTTGAATTTAGGCTTAGAGTAAAAATATTAAAAAACCTAAAATAAACATATAATTTAAAATATAAAAAATATATATTAAAAGTGTTAGGTCAAGTCAGGTACCCGATAAGGGAAAAATTTCATCCCAAGCTCGACCCGTGTACCCGAAAAAATTACCAGGTCAAGTACCCAGCCCAATAAAATAAATAAATATTTTAAAAATACCCGCTTATTTTGTACCGGATCATCGGGTAATCAAACCGAATCAGTCGAGTAATTTTAAACACCCTTAATACAATAACAATCAATGTTAGTTAAAAGACTAAATTGTACAATTTACAAAATCATTTTTAAGAAAGGATCAAATGACAAAAACACCTCTTCACCCTTGATTAAAGTACATTTATAAAGCTTAATAAATTTATATGTATTAAACAATAATGAGATGCATATATATTCACCTTGTCCAGATCAATTTAAATAAGTAAAAAAAAGAAGATTCTTGTGGGAAATTCTTTGCATTTAAGTTGATGGGTCAGAAACTGCCTCGAAAGTAGGAATAATTTGCGAAGATCCATTTCTTTCCATTGCCATCTAATAAATGAGTCAACCTGACCTACCATTCCAATCCATGGAAGGTAAGACTAACAATTCCGTTCCACGTTTTTATGCATCCAATAATATTCTGACTCAAATATTATGATCTTCATCCGCAACAATTAGAATAGAAATCTTGAAAGAAAGAAAAAAAACCCCATTCTCTGAATTATTTATATAAATAACATGCTTAGATATTAAGGTAGCAAAATGGCCTAACCAAATTGGAAATGCAAATATGATGTATCAAACAACAGAACACAAATAGTCATTATTTCTTCTAAATGTGAGATGCTTTTTATTCATTAGACAAGAAACAAAACATAAATTTCTAGAACAAAGCTACAATTCCACCACGTGATTTAACCAAATCGAAACCACTTCTCATCTAACTTCTCTCTCCAGTCTCTAGTCTACTATATCCCGTTTAACATTTCAGGACTATGATATTTGAGACATTAATAAAGTAGAAGCATTCAAGGTTTACATGGCTAAGACAAGTCCTCCACCAACACCGCCTAACGTAATATATATGCCCACCCCCATGTGCAAGGACGGACAACTTCTTTAACCCCTAACAAACATGCAGCAATTGCACATCATCAATAATAAATCACATGTATGTGTACGTTTAATATTTAACATTCCAAACATGGTAAAGGGAACAGAGAAATCACTTATTGCACCCAATCAGAAACTGGGACTCGAGGGTAGTGCTCACCATTGTTACCGCTGTAGGCCAAACAAGAAACACCCGGCATAACTCACCGACAGTAAATAGCCTGATCACTATGTGGGGGAATTTGCTTAATTTCAGTCCCATGTTCTTGTTCAATCCTATACCTGTTAGAGAAGATCGTGCAACATCCCAACAAATCAGGAGAACCTCAATGCATATATAGCACTATATTTTAAAAAAAAAAGGTTATGAGATGAGGTAATATACAAGTTAAAACGATCTTCATAAGTGATCAAATTCACAGCTAATCCAAGATGACCAAACCTTCCTGATCGACCAACCTGCTCACAAGGATTAGCAAAAGGATTATATAATTGTCAAAGTGTTGTAAAAGTGAAAAACGGATAGCCAACATATATGTTTCAGAGTTCTTGGGGAAGTCAAAGTTGATAACAACGTTCACGGCTTGGATATCTATTCCCCTTGTAAAAAGATCTGCAGCAAGTAAAATACGTCACATAATGACTAGTATGGAATGCTTATGAAGAAAGTAAAACTGTTTTCTGCACAGGCATAGATAACTAATCCTAATGAAACTAAAACTTGATGCACATCAGTTGAAATAAATAATTAATGCCCACTCATTAGAGTGGAACAACAAAAAGAATTAAAAGCAAAGCTTCAATATAGCTCAAATTGTACCATAAATCTATTAAAATTAAAATAATATCATTCTTCAATCCCTAGATTTAACTTTTGTGGAAGTGGGAGGCAAATTCAAATGCAGAGCATCGATGGTTAGAATAAACACGGGGGTGGGTTCAAATGATAGGTATTATGACTTCAGCTATATTGTCTGGCGAAACAAAAGATGAAAAACAAAACTAATGTCAAGCCTGACAAATTATATCAGTATCAATACCAATTACTTGTTACATAACCAAACTGCAAACTAAGATGAGCTCATGTACCAAAAAGGCAAAAACACACATCATGGCACGACATACCAGTACAAACAAGATTCCTGCATGCACCACTACGGAAATCGTGAAATACTCTGTTACGATGGTCCTGTAGCATCTTTGCATGGATGTAAAAGCAAGAGTAGCCAAGTTCTGTAATTTTCTTGGCCAGCAGCTCCACTCGTTTTACTGAGTTGCAGAAAATGATTGATTGGTTTATTTGCAGCTGCAAATAAATTTATATCAAATCTCATCCAAACAACGGAAAAGGAGAGAAAAAAAAACTAGATAAAAGTTACTATAAGGTTAAACCTTAGAGAAAAGAGTATTTAGGCAGTGGACTTTCTGTCTTCCACGAAAGCATAATATTGTGTAATACCCTTCAGGGTAAGCTCATCCATTAGATTTATAATGTAAGGTTTCAGTAGGTATCTGTCTTTAAAGTCCTTAACAGTGACAGGAAATGTGGCAGAAAACATCAAAATTTGGCGAGTTGCAGGAAGAAAACGTATCAACTGCTCTATGGAAGGTTGAAACTCGGGAGACAGAAGTTTATCTGCCTGAAAGAAAGCATAAGACAAAACATCAGATTATGCAGATCATAAACTTAAATCATGCATGCTAAAGACAAGGAAAATAATCAAATAAGTTCTCCATTCCACAACAAGCAACTTGCTTCCTTCTTTTTTAAGGATTTTTATACCAACGACTAACTAACACTTCAGAACTTCCAAAACTAGCGTGTATATAAATATAAGAAATTTATAAATATATATAAAGGCAAGGGAATATGAGGAACAGATAATAACCATGGTCAATCTTTACAGAACAATAGAGATGGGGACCCTGGGACAAATAAAGTGAGTATTCATAAAGAAAGGTTGAAGACATTTTCACAACCAGCTTCAGTAACTGCATATTCAGTTGAATTTTCCAATGAAAATTCTAAGCTATGGATAACGGGGTACAGGTATACAGCCAACTTACAATAAGTAATTGCAATTAAATAACACTTTATGCAAAAATCCAATAAATTATGCAACCAAAACTGTTTCTAGGACCTTTGGAAAGAAACCAATGAACTTTTCAATTGATTGCTGAAATTTCCCAATTGTAAAACAGAGGCAAGCATAGCCCTTCACCATCTCACCCAACAAAAAGAAAACAAACCATAAACCACAGCTAACAAGATACAAAAAGAATAAATAATGAATAATCTTTCTTCCATGTCTATCCAAATAAAAAGCTTCAAATTCTAAAATGTAAATTTAATCAAACTGAACAAAGAATTACAGATAGAAAATACCAAATACTGACTTCATCCATGATAAGCATTGAACAATCTTTCAAAATGCAAACACCCTTCTTAGCAAGGTCTAAAATTCTGCCAGGGGTTCCAACCAACAAATGGACTGGTTGATACAATCGCATGATATCATCCTTGAGACTGGTACCTCCTGTTGTGACCATGACTTGAATTTGTAAATGCTTCCCAAGCTCCTTGCACACTTGTGATGTCTGCAGAGCCAGTTCTCGAGTTGGAACAAGTATAACAACTCTGCAAAATACAGATTTTTGGGTAAACACGAGAACTGAACAGGTAATTAATGTAAAATAAGAAAACAAAATTTCAAGGGAAGGTTTGATAACTTCTTTGTGCCAAAAGTAGCAGCATAAAATAGGGAAGACATATATGAAAATAACTCATATATCAAAGTAAGCTAAAAAAGGGTTTTGCCAGCCCCACAACTCCACACCACTCTCTCCCCCCCACCCCCCAAAAAAACAACAACAAACAAATAACTTAATTCGGGCAGGTTTCATCAAGATAAGTAAATGTGTATCCCTGTACTAACACAAAAGTCGCACTTACTTAGCAAGAAGGAATACAAAATAGACTGGCTCAAGAATGGGTACAGAGTTTGAACCCTGACTAACGTTATTCAGTAAATATGCCTCTCTCCCTCTGATTTACATGCAGATCAAGCAACTAGAAAAACAATAAACAAATGAAAGGGCAAAGTTATCCTATTTGCAGTACCCATTACAACATAACCGAACCAATAATAGATACACACAAAAAATATAAAAGGAAAATCTATAAATCAAGATTTAACCTTGAATAACATTGTTATCTTGGTCAATTTTTTCCAAGGCAGGAATGCAAAATGCTGCTGTCTTCCCAGTTCCATTCTTGGCTCTAGCAAGTATATCACTTCCAGTTAAAGCAATGGGAATACTCTCTTCCTGAATAGGAGATGGTCTTTCAAAACCCTTCTCATATATTCCCATAAGAAGTTCACCTTTCAGAAAATAGTCCTCAAACTCATTTCCTTTGGTAGCCGTCACATCCTGGCAGGCAGCAATTTAATAGGCAGTTCAGTGCGTAAACATGTAACTATAACATTTGAAATGCGACCAAATACAAACCGCTATCATGCTTTGTAATGAGAGAGAGAGAGAGATGTCATGAAAATAAGATTATATGCTTCCAAGAACAAAGTAATGGAAGCCAAAAATAGCGCTTTGTATGTAAGTTCAATTTATAAAACTTCAACATCATAGAATTAGGTATAATTGTATATAAATTCATAAGATAGCCAGAAGTAAAGAAGAGTAATCCACCTGCATTACCAGAATAACATAAAGGGGCGATTTGTTCTTTACCATTCTAAAGAGATGAGAAGTTTTTTATAGTTTCATAAAGGTATGGTGATGGTAATGGTTCTCAACATAAAATCCAAAAACCTGAGAACCTATGCTGCAATTGCGTTCTAAACATAACTGATAAAAGCAGATCCTTTAAAAAAGTTTTTAAAATGATAGTTCTGCTGCTATACTATATCATTAACAGGGACCTATATGAGGAATATATACCTCTGTTTTGTAGCGTGTATCCGGTGGTGGTATCTTTAGCCTTGCCTTCCAATCTTGTGAACTGAAAAAGGAAAACCAAAATTTAGAATCATGTACAATAAACATGATATGTTTGTTAAAGAAAAGCACGGTTTTTGAAAATTTATCAAAAGTTTAAGTTTGAATCTATTGCATATACAAGAGAGATTCTCAACTGATAGTTATACCAAAAGAGAGGTTAACAGCTTAAAGATAAAGAAGTGACAAGTAACAACAAAGGCAATATATAAATTCCATCCTTCACTCATCAGGTACTTCCTAATGGGAAGTTTGGAACTAAATCAAACCCTAAAATCCATTGCCTAAAATCATTAAGAACCCTCAAAAAGTGAATAGTCGACTATTTAAGAGAGATGATGCCACATAATACAACAGAGAACAAGATAGTCATAAACATGAATACCAGCAACAAAAAAAAAAGAGAAGAAATGAAATTCAAAAGTGACCTTGAGTCAGCGGCTTCCGATTGTACGGTCTTCTCAACTTCGTCGATGAGACTGGAATCATTGCCGCCGGGCAACTGGTTACGCCTGAGCCACTGCTGTTGCTGTTGATGCTGATGTTGTTGAAAATGCTGCTGATTGTGATGTTGTTGAAACTGCTGCTGACTCTGCACCAGATTCCTCTGCACGTAGTGCTGTTGCGACGGCCTCGACTGAAAACTTGGGTTCGCATTCACTCCGCCACCCCGGCCAACGCCGATTCCTGGTGGTGGATACCTCCCTCTACTATTCATATCACAATCCTAAACGATACGAACACAACTACAAAACAAAAATCAACACTAGGGTTTCTTACAAAGGGGTATCTCGCCGTTAATAGTGGCAAAACCGAGGGTCATTCTTAAACAAAACAAAGATCGGCTATGTTTGTTAGAATGAAGAGAAAATGAGAAGGCTGGATCGTAAATCTGAAAGAAAACTGAGGGCTCCGTCGTCCAGAGATGAAACCAAATGAATTTTCTTTTCGGGTAAAATACTCTATCTGTCACTAAATTATGTGATGATTCTACTCTGATCATTAGATAAAATATTGGGTAAACTACTCCAATGATCACTTAGTCAATATATATTTTTGGTTATCAATTTTCAAATTAGACCGTTTTGGTTTATATTTTAGATGACGTACATGTTAACTAAAAATTTTATTTTTAATTTTACTTTTAAAATTTTAAAAGTTCGTTTTTTTTCACTAAAAAAATTTAATTCTTTTCTGCCACCCATTGTCCGCCTGATTTAGCTTCCCACGAATCCACACTTTTCCACCTTTATGCGTCCACTTTAAACAAACTTTTGTTCTAAATTTATCAAATTTATGAAGGCGTATGTGTGCTCCAAAGCCATGAACACCATCACCTTTCACTTATGACTGCTCCAATTAATAAAATTGCAAACAAAACCTGAAAATTCTTTCACTTCTGCTCCGATAAATATAATGTTAATTAACATTCAACACTTAACGTTTTATTTTGGGCAAATTAATCCTTATGTAGATAAAAATCAACAGTAAATGGCTTAAAATAATATAATAAATTTATATAATAGTGCACGTTGACAGGACAATATTATATAGACAAATATGTTGACTTAAAAAATTGTTATATTCATCAAAAAATAATTTTATTAAATTATATAAAATCCAAAATAATTTTTTATGCTGACTTATTATTTTATCAAATCATTTTAAATTGTTCTACAAGTAAATTATTTTGACCTAAAATTAAACATTGTTTTAAAAAATAGAGGCTAAAGTATTATTAAGTCAACGGTTTTTTTTTTTGACTTTATGCTTCTTCTTTTTTTTTATTAGGGAACTGCTCGGTTTGATAATATGCATTCCAAAGAAGAAAAGTCAGCAGTGAGACAATTTCATAACTCTTTCACGGTAAAACAAAGGGTTTTCTGATTTCATATCCATACATCAATCATTGGCTGCTTAGCTTTTGGTCTCAACTCGGTTTTGTGTACTGAATTTTCACCAGATATCAATGGAAAAGCGGAGCTTCGAAGAGATTCATGACTGCCTGATCAAGAAGGTTAGCTAATTTTATTAGTTTTTAGAATGATATATCCGAAATAGTTTCCCAGAGGATGAATTATTGTATTGTATGTTAACTGCAGCGAATCAATCCGCAAAGAAGAAAAGACGAAGTTTATATTGGTTGTGGAGCTGGGTTTGGTGGTGACCGGCCAATGGCAGCCCTGAAGTTGCTTAATAGAGTAAAAGAGCTTAATTAGATTGTTCTTGAATGTTTAGCAGAACGTACTCTTGCTGAGCGATACCAGGCTATGGCCTCCGGCGGTGATGGCTATGATTCTAATAGTATGTTAGTGTTGCTTTCCATTGTTTTGAGTTCAAACTTGTTTTTTTATTGTTGAGTTCTCTCTAAAATGCTAAAGTTTGCAGTTTCAGAATGGATGTCTTTGCTACTACCTTTGGCTGTGGATAGAGGAATTTGTATAATTACCAACATGGGTGCAAGTATGAGTATTTGAAAACAAAGTTTCAGATGTTAAGTTTGTCAGCCAAATTCCACCAACATGCTTTCTCCTGATGTTTAATTTTGTCTGATATTTTCTTTTCATGTTTTTTTCTTTTTCTGGATAGTGGATCCGCTTGGTGCTCGAGAAAAGGTTTTAGAAATAGCCAGCAGCCTTGGGATTTGTTTGTCTGTGTCTGTGGCTCATGAGGCCTTTGTTAACAAATCAAGTATGCTCATCAAGTTAGCCCCTTCTAAATTTATGTTAGTTATGCATGAGAGTTATGCGAGTGAGCTCTGGTAACTGAGTAACAGACATTTGTATGATCTTTATTTTAGGAAATATAGTTGGCATATAAGTTGAGTGCAATTCAGTATTTAGATTCGTTGTGTTTAGCAACATTCTGTGACTCCAAATGATAAATATTTTAAAATATTCAGGTTCAGGATCTTTGCCTGAGAAGCTGGTTAGCACGGAAGGTGTAAGAATCTGGTACTCCTTGCATGTACCATTCATTGGACTTAATTGCATCTTCTTTATGGTTTTAGGTTAAAAGTATTTATGATCAGATTTTCATATGCATGTCTGCATTTTTCCATCTTTATTCATGAAATTTGATGAGGACTGCAAACTCTTGAGCTCCATTTTGTTTAATTCTGTGCAGGGTATTAGCACATATCTGGGAGCAGCCCCAATAGTTGCATCTCTGGAGAGATACCAACCAAATGTTATAATTACTTCAAGGGTTGCTGATGCTGCATTATTCTTAGCACCAATGGTATGAAAATCTACCCTTTCTTCTCATTACTTGGCATTCGGTTTTCCCTTTTCAGAGCCTTGGTATAATTATCTAGTTTTTCATGACTTTGCACATCAAAATAATTTTACTTATCAGCATTATGATTCTATACTTTAGTTTATCATAATTATATTTCACAGCTTGTGCTGCTATTTTGATTGCTACGCTATACGGAATTTAATCAAAATGGTCTCTTTGGAATGTGATAAGGTTTATGAACTGGGCTGGAATTGGGATGACTTGGAGCTATTAGCGCAGGGATCTCTGGCTGGACACCTTCTAGAGTGTGGTTGTCAACTCACAGGGGGATACTTCATGCATCCAGGTTAGTTACACTTTGTTTGTCTTGATGATAACAAGGGAAATAGGTCAATTAAAATGGAGAATTCTAATCGACCCGGCTTCAATGTTCTGCATTTTCTCTAATCTAGCGGACAAGCATCGGAGCTTGTATTTCACAAATCTCCTGGATCTATCACTGCCATATGCTGAAATTTCATTCAGTGGGGAAGTTTGTGTCATGAAGGCAGAAGGTAGTGGCGGAGTTTTAAATTTCAGTACTTGTGCAGAACAACTACTTTACGAGGTTGGAGATCCAAGTGCTTACAATTACACCTGATGTTGTAAGTTGAATTTCATTTTTGGAAATTTGTACCTGTAACTGCACTGAAAGGGAAAACTAAGCAAAAATACGCTTCTTGCAACTACAGGTAGTTGATTTTCGGGGTGTTTCATTCCAGCCATTATCTAGCTCTAAAGTTCTCTGTTGCAGTGCAAAGCCTTCTGCTCATCCTGTTCCTGATAAACTTCTGCAGTTAATTCCAAAGGTAACGTTCTGCTACGTTACTTGAACTTAGGTATAAGTGTCGGATAGGGGTATGTATCTGGGTACGGTTAGACTTTTCTAAGGCTTTACATGTATTTGGAGGATCTTTGGAAGTCATGTCCCCATATCTGTGTCAGACACAAGTGTCGAACACGGGAACTTAAAGAAAAATTAAGTCTGAATGACATAGACCTTCAGTCCTGAAGGTAATATTTAGCTTTTATCTTGGAATTCTTTTTAAGTTTCAGTCGTGCAGCAGATGGCTTGTAGGTATTTCAACAAAGCATTATTCTCTCTTCACTCTGTGATCGAGGGATTTCTGTTGTTACTTGTCGTTGCAGTCCCCCACAGCACGAAGTTACCACAATAATTTTCTAGTCGTAGATATTACTCCTCTGGGTGTAGGCTTTGCTTGGTATGAAGGATGGAAAATTAGTTAATCAAATGGTTAAGATCCAAAGTAAGAAAGTGGTTATGAATCTTAACCATTT